>JAUMJK010000129.1:0-1200000 GCA_033558105.1 Coccyzus lansbergi
CCCCGCTCAGCGACTCGCTCGCCATCCAAACCGCCGCCCCGCCTCCTCCCCTCTGCGCATGCGCGGTTCCCACGGCTCCATTCTTCACCGCCAAGTCGTGCCCATCCACCCCCCTCCCTCCCCGCCGCCACTTTTTCTCTCCGCTTCGCGCGCCCCATTGTCCTTTTAAGGCAGAAAGGCCACACGGGAAGCCCTGGGAGGAGGAGGGAGGGGAGGGTGTTGCCCGGCGCGCGCCGCCCTCTAGCCCCGCCCACTCGGGCCACGGCTATAGCGCTGCCACCCTCCTCCTTTCACAGAATCACAGAACAAACAGGTTGGAAGGGACCCATCGGATCTTCTAGTCCAACCATTCCTATCTAACACTAAACCAAGTCCCTCAAGACCTCATCCACCTGTACCTTAAACACCTCCAGGGAAGGGGAATCAACCACCTCCCTGGGCGGCCTATTCCAATACCCAATGACCCTTTCTGTGAAAAACCTCCTCCTAATCTCCAGCCTAAATCTATCCTGGTGGAGCTTGAGGCCATTCCCTCTTGTCCTGTCCCCTGTCACTTGGGAGAAGAGGCCAGCTCCCTCCTCTCCACAACCTCCTTTCAGGTACTTGTAGAGAGTAATGAGGTCCCCTCTCAGCCTCCTCTTCTCCAGGATAAACAACCCCAGCTCTCTCAGCCGCTCCTCATAGGGTCTGTTCTCCAGCCCCTTCACCAGCTTCGTCGCTCTTCTCTGGACTTGCTCCAGAGCCTCAACATCCTTCTTGTGGTGAGGGGCCCAGAACTGAACACACGATTCAAGGAGCGGTCTCACCAGTGCTGAGTACAGAGGGAGAATCACCTCCCTGGGCCTGCTGGTCACACCGTTTCTGATACAAGCCAGGATGCCATTGGCCTTCTTGGCCACCTGGGCACACTGCTAGCTCATGTTCAGTCGGCTGTTGACCAACACCCCCAGGTCCCTCTCCTCCTGGCAGTTTTCCAGCCAGGCTTCTCCCAGTCTGTAGTTCTGCATAGGGTTGTTGTGCCCCAAGTGCAGGACCCGGCATTTGGCCATGTTAAACCTCATGCCGTTGGACACTGCCCAGCTGTCCAGCCTGTTTAGGTCCCTTTGCAGAGCCTCCCTACCCTCCAACAGATGGACACTTGCACACAGCTTTGTGTCATCTGCAAACTTGCTAAGGATACCCTCAATGCCCTCATCCAGGTCATTGATGAAGACATTGAACAGGACTGGACCTAGCACTGAGCGCTGGGGGACACCACTTGTCATTGGCCTCCAGCTGGACTTAACGCCATTTACCACCCTTCTCCCCCCTCGGGCACCTGTGGGGGCTTCGCGCCTCCCGCCGCCCCGCAAACCCGCACCGAAAGAGCGGCGCTGCGGAAAGCACCGCTCCTCTGAGCCTTCCCCTGCCCGACGGCATCTCCCGGCTGGGATCGCACCGGAGGCAACGGCGCTAAACCGCGCTACAAGAGGGAAACTTGTTTCTGGGTCTTGGTTTGGGTTCCGCCCCACCCCCACCCCGTAGGGCTCGTTTTAGAGTCATCAGTGGCTTGTGTAATTTTTCCCGCTGCGTCAGAATGGGTGGTTTAAAAATCCACGTCATGGCGCTTCGTGCAATTTAGAATTGTAGAATAGTTTGGGTTGGAAGGGACCTTAGAAATCATCCAGTTCCAACCCCCCTGCCATGGGCAGGGACACCTCCCACCAGACCGGGCTGCTCAAGGCCCCATCCAGTCTGGTCTTGAACACCTCCACTGATGAGGCAGCCACAGCTTCCCTGGGCAACCTGTGCCAGCACCTCACCACCCTCATTGTGAAGAAATTCCTCCTTATGTCTAGCCCAAATCTGCACCTCTCCATAGAATCAGAGAATCACCAGTTGGAAGAGACCCACCAGATCATCGAGTCCAACCATTCCTATCAAACACTAAACCATGTCCCTCAGGACCTCGTCTACCCATGCCTTAAACACCTCCCTCATCCTGTCACTACAAGCCTTTGCACACAGTCCCTTCCCAGCTTTCACGCAGCCCCTACAGGTACTGGAAAGTCGCTATAAGGTCTCCTCAGAGCTTTCTCCTCTCCAGGATGAACAACCCCAACTCTTTCAGCCTGTCCTCATATGGGAGGTGCTCCAACCTTATCATTATCTTTGTAGCCCTCCTCTGAACCTCTTCCAATAGCTCCATATTCTTGTTTTGTTGAGGATTCCAGAACTGGAAACAATACTCCAGATGAGATCTCACAAGAGAGGAACAGAGGGACAGAATCACCTCCCTCAACCTGCTGCCCACGCTTCTTTTGATGCAGCCCAGGACACATTTGGTCTTCTGGGCTGTGAGTGCACTTCCCATACTGAAATTGGTGACTATCCTGGCCCAGGTGCAGGACTTTGCACTTGGCCCTGTTGAACCCCATGAGGTTCCCACAGTCCCACTTCTCCAGCCTGTCCAGGTCCCTCTGAATGACATCCCGTCCTTCTGGTGTGGCAACTGCACCTCTCAGCTTGCTGTCATCTGCAAACTTGCTGAGGGTGCACTTGGCCTTGCTGTCTATATCATTGACGAAAATATTAAACAGGTCGTGGTATGGACCCCTGAGGGACACCACTTGTCACAGATCTCCATCTGGACATCGAGCCATTGACCACTACTCTCTGAATTCCATCACCCAAGTGACTTCTTTAGGAAGAGCCACTTCACAAAACAGCTGGTGGGTTACATCAAAGTGGATTTTCTTTAAAAACTAACAGTGGCAGAAGGATTGGTGTGTGACAGCACAGGGTAACACTTATTAGGTAGTTATGATTTAGTGCCATTACAGCCTATAATGTAATAAAAATGCAAGCTACTCCCTCACAGACTCATGCTCAAACCACATCGGAGTGGTTTCACTCAACCTATGCCTTCATTCAACCTATTCAAAAGTTTCCCACTGAAACAACAGCAGCTCAGGCGCAGTGTGGAGTTGTTTAATACTCCCAAATATTAAAATAATGGGAATAAGTATTTTTAAAATGAAGTGTTTTATCTTGATAGTGACTTTTTGGATCTAATCCTAATTTTGTTAGGAATGACAGAATGACACAGTGGTTGGGGTGGAAGAGACCTTTGGAGATCATTCATTCCAACCCCTCTGCTAAAGCAGGTTCAGGTACAGCAGGATACACAGGAACACATCCAGGTGGTATTTGAATATCTCCAGGGAAAGAGACTCCACAACCCACCTGGGCTGCCTGTTCCAGTGCTCTATAACCCTCACAGTGAAGAAGGCACAGATTTAGCAACTCACTGAGGAAGTTTGCTGAAATGATCCTTTTCCTTACAGCAGCAGCACTTAACCTTCAGGGACTTCCAGAAGAGCAGGATAGTCTGCTTTTTGTTACCTTGGTCTGAGCACCTCATATCATCTCTACTATGCTTGTAAATCCATGGTAATTCTACACCGTTTCTTTCCTCGGTGCCACAAAACAAGTCCATTTGAGCACAAAAAGCAGTAAGATTTCTGACAAGGAAGTCTCCAGGTTTATCTGTGAGGTATTCATTTAATTTAAATGATTGTAGCATGCTGCCTTTGTTACTAGTGGTTCCTTCCAGACACAGCTAAACCAAATCATATTAAATTTGTAAAACACAAGTGTAGCAAATACTGAATAATTTCTCAAAATACATATATATTTTTACTGGATTTACCTAGTCTAGGGAACTCTACCAGCAATTTTTGACAACTTTTTTTTGCGTTTAATATGTGTATGGTTTTACGTGCCTCTTTCTTTTTTGGTTTGAGGGACTGATTCTCCCAGATATCCTCTCATTATTTCCCCATTTTTACTTCTCCACGCTTCTTAGTGATGTTCATTTTATTTCAGTGCTAACCAGTATAGGATTTAAATTCCCAAATGAAAGTGAAATGGTGTTTTTAAGGAGAATCCTTGTAGGAATCAAGCAAGGTGCCGCTTCTCAGCGCCCAATTGAATAAAATTGATCACTTGTTGCCTCTCAGTTGCTACTCTCCTTTACCGCCATGCTGAACGTTAACAGAATGGCTTAGGGCTGGCTTTGCCCAAGTGACAGGGGGACAAGACAAGAGGAGAATGGCCTCAAGCTCCACCAGGGCAGGTTCAGGCTGGACATCAGGAAAAAGTATTTCACAGAAAGGGTGATTGGGCACTGGAACAGGCTGCCCAGGGATGTAATTGAGTCACCTTCCCTGGAGGTTCTTATGGGATGGGTGGATGAGGTGCTGACGCGCATGGTTTAGTGTTTGATAGGAATGGTTGGATTCGATGATCTGGTGGATCTTTTCCAACCTGGTGATTCTATGATTGCCTGTAAACCAGGGGCAGGGCAAATGCTCAGGTATTTATTTCGTGACTTTGTGCCCTTACACTCCAAATCTCATGCAATCCCCAAGTCTCAGTGGAGAATGTAGGCTTCTAACAGACAATGATGAAAACAGTTGATTGTGTAACCTGGGGAGGATTTGAATTTCCAAGCACAGAACTGCTCTGGCCTGCAAACAACTTGGCTGTTCTTGCCCTTTTAGAGGAAAACAGACTCTATCCACAGAAGTCCAAATTAGCAATGCATAAATGAAAAAGACTGCTACACCTTTAATTTCGGAAAAACACCTCTGATTCCCTTGAAGTGTTTGCTGATTATATTTCAGGGCTACCCTATAACTTGACAGTGGTTTGAATTTTCATTTTTGGCTGATAACCAGCTCACAATAAATAAGAGGCACTTAAATAGCTAATGAGCTTTCATCAAGGTTACTCTAAGGCCCTTGCCCTTGAGCAAGCCATTTGTGTCCCCCACACCATGAGAGGGGCACCTTATCTGGCCTCACTGTGTGGAAAGAGGGTGATGTAAAATAGCCCCAAACTTGGAACAAGCCTAAAAGAGTTTAATCCAGAAAATGCAGACACCTGAAATAACACATGCACCTCTCAGCACACATAAGGTCTCATTTGACAAAGCTCTGTTTTAAAAAAAACCAAGCATCATCCTTTCCACTCAGAATTTGGTATAAAGGAGGAATATAGGATTTCATAGAGATCACATATTCCAGGTGACCTGAATATGAGCTTTAGACCACAGGATTTGTTTTCATCCAGGTCTGTTCTTAAAAACATTTACTTTAAGAATGCATGTGGTCTCTGGAAAACAAACAGGACCATTACTGTGTTCCAGTCAAACTGGTATGTTTCTAGGGTGGGATCTTAATTATTTCATCTGGGAAGCTAAATTATATCAATAGTGTAATTATAAAGCTAACCACAAGGGGGTTTTAAATGAAAAACATACATGTATCATGAAGGCTGAGACAGAGGCATAAACATGGAGGGAAAGTAGGGCATTTGCCAGCTAAGACATCTGATCCTATTGTGTTATATTTCAATATTAATAAGTAAACACAAATAGGCTACTCGTTGTTAGGTGAAGAGCAGCTGTCAAAACCAAGCCTAGGCAGCTGTTCCTTCTTTCAGATTTCACTGTGAAAGGATTTTACAATTTGAGTAATTTGAAAGTTTGCTTTATTAGCTAAATGCCTAGCCAAAACATTTTGAAAAAATTACCAGGAGCTCTTTCAGGGAAAAAAAGCTGATGGATTTACAGTTTTAAATAAGATTTTGCAAAAGAGTATAATTTCAGAGGGAGATATTGTGAACTAATCAGTTATTTATCTCCTGCTAGCACCATTTGCTTGTATGAATAACAGCATATTAATTTTCTGAAAGTGCAGTTGCTTACAGACTCAAAGAAATGTCGGGGTTGGAAGGGTCCTCTGGAGATCACCTGGTCCAACTCTGCTGCTAAAGTAGGTTCACATGCAGCAGGTTGCACAGGACTGTGTCACGGAATCACAGAACAACCAGGTTGGAAGGGACCCATCGGATCTTCTAGTCCAACCATTCCTATCTAACACTAAACCAAGTCCCTCAATACCTCATCCACCCCTGTCTTGAACACCTCCAGGGAAGGGGAATCAACCACCTCCCTGGGCTGCCTATTCCAATGCCCAATGACCCTTTCTGTGAAAAACCTCCTCCTAATCTCCAGCCTAAACCTACCCTGGTGGAGCTTGAGGCCATTCCCTCTTGTCCTGTCCCCTGTCACTTGAGAGAAGAGGCCAGCTCCCTCCTCTCCACAACCTCCTTTCAGGTAGTTGTAGAGAGTAATGAGGTCTCCTCTCAGCCTCCTCTTCTCCAGGCTAAACAACCCCAGCTCTCTCAGCCGCTCCTCATAGGGTCTGTTCTCCAGCCCCTTCACCAGCCTCGTCACTCTTCTCTGGACTTGCTCCAGAGCCTCAACATCCTTCTTGTGGTGAGGGGCCCAGAACTGGACACAGTATTCGAGGAGCGGTCTCACCAGTGCTGAATACAGAGGGAGAATCACCTCCCTGGGCCTGCTGGTCACACCGTTTCTGATACAAGCCAAGATGCCATTGGCCTTCTTGTCACCTGGGCACACTGCTGGCTCATGTTCAGTTGGCTGTCGACCAACACCCTCAGGTCCCTCTCCTCCTGGCAGTTTTCCAGTCAGGCTTCTCCCAGTCTGTAGTTCTGCATAGGGTTGTTGTGCCCCAAGTGCAGGACCCGGCATTTGGCCGTGTTAAACCTCATGCCATTGGACACTGCCCAGTGGTCCAGCCTGTTTAGGTCCCTTTGCAAAGCCTCCCTACCCTCCAGCAGATCGACACTTCCACCCAGCTTAGTGTCATCTACAAACTTGCTAAGGGAAGTGTCCAAGTGGGTTTTGAGTATCTCCAGAGAAAGGAAACTCTACAACCTCCCTGGGCAGCCTGTTCCAGTGCTCCTTCGTCCTTGCAGTATAGGAGTTTTTCCTTATGTTGAGGTGGAAATTCCTGTGTTCCAATTTGTGCCCATTGCCCCTTGTCCTGTTGCTGGGCACTGTTGGGAAGAGTTTGGCTCCATCCTCCCTCACCACAAGAATGATGTTGAGGCTCTAGAGCGAGTCCAGAAAAGAGCAACAAAGCTGCTGAAGGGGCTGGAGAACAAGTCTTATGAGGAGCAACTGAGAGAGCTGGGATTGTTTAGCCTGGAGAAGAGAAGGCTGATCCGATGGGTCTCTTCCAGCCTGGTGATTCTGTAATTCTATGACACAAGCCCCTCAGTCATAGAATCATAGAACAACCAGGTCCCCTCTCAGTCTTCTTTTTCCTAGGCTAAACAGATTGAGCTCACTTACCCTTTCTTCATAAGAGAGATGCTCCTGTCCCCTCATGATCTTTGTGGCCCTGAACTGGTAGTACCAGAACTGGCAGTTTAAAGCAAACAGGTTATAAAGAAAAGTGATTTTCCCCTCTGTTTTATGCCTTAGGCTGAATGACTGGTGGCTACAAATAAACAATGACAGCAAATTTTGATGATAAGAAAAAGAGATATGATATTCACCATAACAGAATGAAGTACTCAAGTTATGTGGCTCAGTGAGACGGGACCCCAAACTGGTTTATTCATAGGGAGAAGGCAGGTAATTTATAGCCCAGATTAAGGAAGAAAACCATCAGGCCTTATCAGAGAATAATAAGATTCCTGAAGGGTTTTTAATTGATATTTCAAATTCCTTAGGAGGAAGAAAATTCTCTTAAATTCTTAAGGATTGCTCAAATTCTACAGCAGAACGATCATTTTCTATTACTGCTTAAACACCTTTAGTGCAGCTTCTCAAGTCTCACTCATTTCTTCAGAGCACTACTGCTTCCACCCCTATTAAAGTCAATAAAAATATTCTATGAGGATTTATATTAAGGCAATTTGAAGATGCCATTAAGAAGATTAGCACTCTTTGCTTCCCAGGCTTTTTCCTGTTAAGAGAGTTATCCTCCCCCACCCCATCATTTGAGACAATTCTGAATATGGAAACCAAGTATTTGGAAATCCGAGAGAGAGCTCTCCTCTGAACAGAGACTCTCACCTATCTGAAAAGCTTGGGGAGAAGTTCCAGATTTTATACTGACAATTTCAGAGTAGCATTTAGGGATGAGAAAGTTACAAACTGCTTTGGAGAGTGTTGTGTATGCCTGTTCTCACATGGAATAGGTTAGGGGGACAGAATCTGCTCTTTGAAGCTTCTTACTGAACCTAATATTCCTGTCCAAATGCATCCATCTCCTTCACCCTGTTTACCACTGCTAGACCCTGAACAAAGACATAGCTGGCGAGGAAAGATAGAAAAGCAAGGGTAGCTGTTTGGAAGAGCATCCATGGTAGCTAGAAAGCAATGTTTTGGTGTGACAGGTTCTTTTCACCTCTCAACTTCTTCCTCTACAGGAATCAGACAGGTAAATAGAGATGCTGGGAACCAAAATGACCTAGAGAACTTAATTGATTTTTGTTGTGACTTGGAAATGAAGTCATACCCTGGTGCCTGAAATCCTTTGCTAGGGAGCAGACAGCATGGGGGGCAACAGGACTCCCAGGGGGAAACTGCCAGTAAGGATTTTCTTACAGGTATAGGTGCTCCAGGCTTGTGGTCAGAACTCTACTAAGTATAATCAAGCAACCTGATGCAGTATCTTTCCAGGTTAAAGCTTAATTCTCACGTTTCTTTCTTTGCAGATTTTCTAGCTGCAACCCTGTTCTCAGTGATAGTGCTTTTTAATCTATAGACAGAACAAATGTCCATTGGTTCCTTTTTCAAGAATTAAAAAAAAAAAAAGAAAGGGAAAAAAAGAGAGGAGGAAAAAAGATATTCCCAGATCAGGGAGGAGCTAGCTGAAGAATGAGATCAATGTAACACTGTAATAGCCCTAGGAAAGGAGAAATGCATTTTGGGGAGGTGACATAGTTTCATATTTAAGACTTTGCCTGCATGGAGTCACAGAAACCATGGAGGAAAACACAGTGGTCTGTAAGCAGGGTTTTTACTCGGGCAAAACAAGGCAGAGGGTAATAATAAAAACCACACTGAGCTCAAGTACAATTGAGTAGTTTCATGAGGGGATAGCATCTTGCTGACTGTTGCCAAGCTGCCAGAGATAGATGGAGTACTTAAAAGTTTTCTAGCAAGGAAGGAGAGTTGTGGGCAAACTTGGCTAACCAGGGGAAAGAGATGGTAGGAGGGATGATGTGTGAAGGAAATCTGCAGAACCTGGAGTACCAATTGAAAGCTTTGAACGAGCAGCCAAGAAACAAGTGGAAATCTACCACCGAGATCTAGAGGGAGGAGCTGGAGGCAAAAAAATATTTGCAAGGCTAAGAGGGAATGGAGTTGGCTAACGAAGCCACCACACTACACAGATAACTTCAGATAGCTTAATCGGATTGAATCAGCTAATTGGGCTGCAACAAATCAACCAAATTTGACACTTAACATCCTCTGCAAAACAAGCCAATGGCAGACAGGAAAAGGACAGTCAGGGAGAAAGTAGCATGGAGGTAGGAGGCAGTAGGATACATCCTCTGTCCTCACAGCAGAGGCTTCCCATTCTGAAAAGAAAAAAAATTAAGGAAAGATGAAAGACTTCCCAGGAGGAAATCTTCACTTATAAAACCATGTAAATAGGGGGAGGGCAGAAGTATGACGGGCAAGCTTCAGGCAAAATTTGAGCAGATGTTGATCGATCACAGGGACCTCCAAAACCAAGTCAGATCCCATAATGGATGTTCATGGTCAGGAATTAGCTCTACAGGGTGATGAAAGAGCCCTGAATAAACCCAAACCAGGACACACATCTGACCTTTGTGACTTCCTGCAGTGTCTGACTGCCTGTTCGCATTGCGAATTACAGCAAGTAGAGAAGTCAAGGGACCCAGATGCTGCCTGCAGGGCAGAAGTGGCAAAGCCTGAGCTGCAGCATGAACCCTGTGCTGCCGAGGCAGAGAGAGATCTGATAGACATCTGGAGGCCAGTGGGCAAGTTCCTCTGTCTTTGCTGACCCAATGGCACAGAGACTACCAAGGAAAACTAGTGCCAGTGCCACATGGGTACAGGAGAGAAGGAATGGAAGAGGGTACTAGCCCTGCAGGGCCAAAGGAAGTATTTTACAACTTACCTACATCTCCAGCAAAGATGTATGAAAACCTCTCAGCAAGGAGAGGAGAGTTTTTGCAATAGGAGGGTTTAGGACTTGCATGCTAAATACCTCTTAGCTTCCAAAGAAATATCTTCATTTAAACCCACAGTTGAGCTCTTCTCCTTCCCTCTAGCCTAGAGTGGAGTGACTGGGTTTATCTGGAGGGGTTATAGGCCGATTGGGTACTGTGGGAGAGGAGATACTCCAGGTAGAATTGAGCTCACCTGAGCAGGCTTGGCAGTCAGCAGTGCAGCAGTGCCCTGAAGCAGGTGGGATGTATGGGGAGCCCAACCTCCCTGCAGGAAGGTAGGTGAGCATCTGTAGTGTGGCTCCGTGAGTGATGACATCCCCAAGTGGGTTCCTGCTCCTGTTTTGAGCCCCAGGGGCTCTTGGGAAAGCTGAACGAGAGCAGCCTGCAGGGATGGCCAGGCTATGAAGAGGTGCCCTAGGATGGCAATGTCTTTCAGGCGGGGACACTTTCTGAAAAACAGTTGAATAAAGTCATCGCTGATTACAGAGTAACAAGCTGGTCCGTCAGAGATGCTTCAAAACCTTGCCTTTCTAAAACCAGCTAGCAGTGTGGTTTCTGAGTTGCTATTTTCAGCATGCTGTCAAAACAAATCTCTATCCATAGCTGAACTGACTGACTTTTCTTGTCAGGACAGCTACCCTAAGCAGTGGCTGAACCACTACTAACACAAGGTTTCAAAACCAAGGGCAATGTTTACTTGATAATTTGCATTATCTGTAGGAGGGAGGTGGGAAAACTGGGTAGCTGTAAAAGTGACCTCTTGAGCTGATCTTTCTTTGCCCTGTGAATGTCAGGGTTGAGTGCTTGCACTCAGAGTTGACTGGGGAATCATGAACATCTAATTCATGCCATATAATAAAAAGAAAAAGAAAAAGTTAGAGCAAACGCTGCTCAGTTAACTGCTGGGTGGCAAGCAAAACAGTTCAAGGTTTCAGGCATCTATTACAAGCCATGGTCCCAGACAGACCTGAGACTACAAGTCTGACCAGCCTGGTGTTTTCTCTACTTCTAGACCCTCAAGCTTGAGGATCAACACTTTAAACACACGAAGAAGGCAGGAGTAGTGACTCAACAGTAAGCCTCCGGTGCAAGGATGTTGGTGCCTTTCAAGCAGAAATGTGTGTGTAGTGAGGGCACGGGTCTTTTCCGTGTATATGTGTGTGTCAAGTGCTCAAATGCTTCTCACTTCAACAGTCACACCAAATTTACCCTCTTATAAAACACATCCTGCTGTAAATTAGAATAAGTAGGCATTCATAGGAGGCCTGCAAAACAGGAGGGGTTTTGTATGCGCCATTCTTCAAGGCAGCAGCAGCCCTTTAAAGCCTCTTTTATAAGCTGTGGCAAATGGGCTCCCAGTGTGCTCCTAACTCTGAGTCAGAGTGTAGATGCTGACTAGGTCACTGGAAACAACTTTCTGAAAGGAAACTGGGAGGTTTTGAGATAGATACCAATTGCTAAACTTGAGAATCCAATTCAAATCGATGGCACCTTTCTCTCTGTTCCTAGATAGACCAATATGTTGGGTGTGAACCTCATGCAGGCACAGCATGACAGAGATTCTGCTTCTTGGAGATTGTCTCTAAATTAGATCAGTGCCACAGTCCACTTTTCTTTAAGCCTGCCACATAGGTCTCTCTGTCCTCAGGAGCAGAGTGTTTAGCTCTGGTAAATAGTATGTTGCTTTGTAATCTCTGTGCCATGAGAGCCTCCTCCTGCTCTCGTGGTCCCAGGCTCTCACTGCCCTTGCCTTAGGGCTGTGATGCCCCTGTTCTGGCTTTTACCCTATTCCCATTTCCAGAAGAGCAGTAGGGTTTAGCAATGCCTCCACAACTTTTTGCTTTCCAAATACTGTGGTGTGTCTTTATGCTGGACAGCTTCTGCTCTGCAACAATACACTTCCCTGCTAGGTTTATGTAATCCACATCTATCACCGCTTCCTGCTCCACACAGACTCCCCTCCAACAGATACCTGCAGTCATGTTTCAGGCAAACTCCTATCTAAGTGATCCATGTCACTTTATAAGGCAGCTGTTATGACAGCAGTTATTTATTTTCCATTCTCCAGATCTTTTATGGTAAGTAGACAGGAGCAGAGAATGACATCTGCCTGTGGGAAATTCATATAGGGTCTTTGCCAAAACACCAAGAGTAGCTGGCTACAGCTTCTTAACCACATTCCTTATAGAAATTTAAACTGAGTTGCTAGAACGCAATTTGTTACCATCAACGTGGAAGCTCTAATAAGTGGTCAGTCTGACATGGTGGGGTAACAGCTGCTTTAGACTTTAAGACATCCATAAACTTCTTGAAGAAGCATGACATGTTCTGTTCACTACGGGTTCTCTCTTGGCCCTGAGGGCTTCTAAAATTCACCTGTATTCTTTGTATAGCCCTAAGAAAGCAGGAGTTTTCTTTTCTGTTAAAGGAAATGGGAGCCACCAGCTTCTCCGAGAACCACCTCTTTAAATGTCTCCATACTTTCTGTTGAAGGGCTGGGGTGTTTGGGATTGCCATGCTCCCACCAGTGCTCTTCAGCTCAGCAAAGCTAAAGCATGAACTTGGCTTTATATGCTCATGTAATTCTACAGTATTCTTAATTTAGTCTTCTTTAAAGTTACTTTTAAAGGTTTTATTGACGCAGATTAAAGGGCTTAGAAGTTGGGTTGACTCCTTTCAAGCCAGTCTGTCATTGTAAGAACTGAAGAAGAATTAAATCAAGCCTATTCTGTAGCACCTTTTTCAGGGATCAATGAAGAAATTTCCCTTTGTTTTACCCCAAGAGTTCGTTTTGTGCTTGAACAAAACATGCTTGGGTTTCGCTATAAACGTGAAAACACAAGAGCTTCATGCCCTTACGCTGGACTTGACTTGATTCTTGGCTCCACATTTGCAATTTGTTTTACATTATAGCAAACCTGCTCTTGAATATGCATTGTGCATTTACACCGAGGTTCAAGAACACTCTGCTGTCTCATCCGAGCTTCTCTATCCTGCTGTAACGTGTTCTAGTCTTCTATTTCCTTGCTACTCGTGCTAAGAACACAATGCCCTTGGAAAAAATCTTGTGTTGCTGCATGTTCCATATCCCTTGTATCTGTGCTAGCTCTAGAGACAGGCAAAGCACAATGCAAAGGTGTTCAGGCTGCTTTGGCCCCAGCCAGCTGTTTGTCTTTGTGCATTTCATGTATTTTTAATTATATGCACTTCTGTTTGTCCCTAGCTTCATGCTTTGATGAAGAAAGCCTGGCATTCACTTGATTTGCAGCCATCTACTTCTTCACAAGCAAAATCCTGTTTCATAACAGCCTTTCTGTAACTTGGGTGCTGGTTATACCACAAAACAATGTCTTAATAAATGTTATTTACATTTTTCAGAGTAGCTAGAGGGGGGTTGGTTTTAATTATCTGAGTAAGAGAGCCATGTGAGTGATTAGACAGAGACAAACAGAGCTGCTGCCACCAGCTCCCAGATCCATACCCATGGCTCCTGTACCAACAGAGCTAGAAGAAGGAAAAAGTAGTACAGACCCTTAGAGGCAAGTATTTTTTTGAAAGAAAGGGAAATTAATGAAGATGTTACAGTGTGTATTGTGCCTGGAGTCCTCAACAGTTTTTCCTCACCTGATTAATTGCTTAAGCCAGAGGCATAAATTCTTTTTTGGATTTGGGAGGAGCAAAGGGAGTACAAATCCTTCTGCCATCCTCCCCCAAGCAACACTTCAGTGGAGGGCTGTCAGGGAGGTGGTTCTATGGAAACACTGCCTGCTGAGAACCATTTCAATGAAACACAGGCTCCTTCCTCTCCCATCTTGCTGCTGCTTCCTTCATCCCTTCTTAACTGTTACTCTCGGCACTCAGAATCCCTTTCCCTACAAAACCTAAAAGGAACAAGGTCCAAGGGACAGAGGGGCATTCCAGAAAGCCCCTTGAGGAGGGATCTTGCTCAGTAGCTTGGCCTAGGACATTGTCAGCTAGGACGGCAATAGAACCAGACAAAGCATTAAGCTTGCCATGGTTGGGGGACTTGCTAGTAGCACTTCACAATTTTGTTGCTAAAAACTTCCAACACTTAAGATATTTGCAGGAATTGGTCCAGTTGCAAACAGATTTGACTTCCAATGTCAAAGGATAGTTTCATAGACTGGATATAAGGAAGAGTTTCTTCACTATGAGAGTGGTTGGGCACTGGCACAGGTTGCCCAGGGAAGTTGTGGCTGCCTCATCCCTGGAGGTGTTCAAGGCCAGGTTGGCTGGGGCCTTGGGTAGCCTGGTCTAGTGGGAGATGTCTGTGCTCGTGGCAGAGGGATTGGAACTGGATGATTTTTAAGGTCCCTTCCAACCCAAACTATTTTATGATTTGTCTACACGCCAAGTACAAGTTAAAGAATGATACATGCAGGCCCTACCTGGCTGTTTCTGGCTACTACAGCTCGAAGTGGCTTTTGGAGGGGAGAAAAGGGCCATGCCTGCACTTATTGCTAGGTCTTGATCTACAGTGGAGAATGGGATCTCAGATTTCTCAAAAACATGGTCTGTGGTGCTGGGCTGAGTGGGATCTGTCCAGAACATCCTGCACTTAATGATAAGACAAACTGTGCTGTTCCCAGCCCTTCCCAGAGTCAACACTCTGGCAGTCTTCACAGTCTCCCACTTGTTGGACACTGTGTTGCCACTGCTCTGTTCCAGATTATCTTAACCAAAGAGATGAACACAAGGCCTTTGACTATCTTCATAAGCATACGCCTGGTCCCTCACAGAGATAAGCGTTTGTACTTAAAATGCTGAGATCACCTAGAAGCAAACTGCTCTGCGTAAGAGTGGAACAGACTTAATAAACGTTGTGTGTTGAAAGCAGCAACAATAGTCCCTTTATTATTTTCCTAGATGAGAGTTGCTTCTCTTCTGTGTATAAACTAATAGGTTAGCAGACTACAGTGCTCAGGAATGCCTGCCTAAACTCATTGGTTTTAGGAACTTCCACTAAATCCAGCAAACCGTAGTGGATCAACTTGTATTTGCGCTTCCTCAGACGTGTATTTGATTTGAAGATCAGCTAGTTCATTCCTCATTTTTCAGCATTGTTCCAGTTAGACACAAACGACTAAGCCTGTAACAGCTATCCTATTTCTCACCGATCACAGCTACCCACGCTGCCCCTGTCTAGCACAAATTCCTGCTGACATCTGAAATTCTCTTCTAACAAAGTCCACGCAGAGGATGAATTAAGCAGCTTCTATGACCTGCAAGTTTTTCCCATTTCTCCTGTGTTCCTGTTACTATGAATGGAAACATTTTCCACAGTTTTAAGAGCATGAAAGCTGGGTAGAGCCACTGAGTGGTGTTTCCACTCACGTTCCCTGGATGCAGTTTTTCTAAAAGTCATTTTATGGGCTGGGGGCAGGAGTGGGGTGGGGGTGGGAATGTCCTGTGCACCACACCCACTTTCAGTCATCTCCATTTATACAGTCAGGAACCACAAACCATCTGCAAGAGGTTTAGATCTGAGGCAAGCCAATAGCCACACTAATTCCTAGCTGGTGGGCTCATATTACACAGTCTGATTTAGAGCACATCCTATTTATCTCATTAGACAATGACAGTTCAAAAACCGCATGAGTGCAAGCAAGTAAACTTTATTTGAGGGAGCACATTGAGAGGAAGAGACAGGCTAAAGAGACTTAATGCAAGAGTTTACAGCTATCTCAAGTACAGGAGCACAGTAACTGAGACCCCAGTTAATTTGAAGTAATTCAGGGCATTTTTCAAAACAACAACAAGGATTCTTAATTATACTGACCATTTCTGAATACTATTTGAAATCTCTTGCTAGCATTTCAGATGTCTTTCACCATGCATTTGCTGACATTGGTGGTGATCTATTTGGGCTTGCAGTGAGCAGGGGCAGTTTGTGGGGCAGAGAGGAAGGAGGATTAACTTCATGTAGCTACACACAGCAAGGAGGTTCTCTTATATTCCCAGATCTGCACCTCTGACCCCAGCCATGACCCAGACCAGGAGAAGTTAAGCTTGCAGGCATCCCCATTACCTCCACTGAACTACAAATAGTGCTTCTTAAGTCTTGACAGCTTGCCCCACCAGCCACATTTTCTGAGGTAGACTTAGGGATGGCTCTAAGTCCTGGAAGAGCTTTGGACTCAGGATGAGAAGCAGGGAGACTTGCTCTTTCAAAGCATCTGTTTTCTCTTTTGAAAGAGAATTAGTTGCCATCCTCTCACAACAGCCAAGCAAGTATTTACATTATTTCTGTAGTGCTTAATCACATTGCAGATAAAAACCATCATCACTGCTTTGAAGTAAGAAGAAAACCTCTTCTTCTGTCCTAATGATTACAAAACTCTCTAACCATACACAGCCTGACAGATTTGCATATGCCCACACCACTACAAATCAACAGGTTTCAGAAATGCCTTTGAAGAGGAATTAAGAACAGATGAGACCTCAGGGTACTTCTGTCACAGTAGCACTGAAAAACTACTCTCAGTCACACGCCAATGGATGCTGGATGAGTAGTTACTAACCACAAGGCTGAACAGCCTAGGTCGGCAAAGCAGATACTGGCTGAAGCAAGCTCTCTGTACTTCAGCTCCTTGGCTGCAAAATGGGATGTGCCATAACCAAATTATTGAAAGGTCACACTGGAAGTTAGGGAGACCTAGAAATTGAAGGCACATTTTCTGATCTCTATCCTTGTGCCTCAGTAAGACAAATAGGGAATTTGTCTTCTCATCTAAATTATTAATATATTGTAAAAAGATGCAACTACCTCAGTCCATCACTCTTAAGTTTCACTCTTGTAAAATCTTTACTTTTTGAAGTGTAATGAACATGCTAATATATCACTTGCATGCCTTTGAAGAAATGAACTTGTTGTGGGAGGACAGCGTTGGGAGGGATCTTCATAGAGATTAATGCCAGTTTAGCTCCACAAGCTGCCTCTGCTGGACCTTTTTTAGGCATAATTGAAAGCAGCCAAGTGAGGTTTCCCCTCATAAAGCCTACTAAAGAAGCCCATCTCTTCTCTCAGGCTGCAGGGGCAGGGCGAGGAAAACTGCTTCCCTAGGCTAACACTAGCCTTTGTGAAAAACCCTCTCATTGAAAGCAGAATGAAGGACTGCAGAACACTAAACCAAACATCTGGCTGCTGTTGAGGGAGGAGTTTAATATTATTTTGATTTAGGCTTGTATCAGCTGGCTGTAGGAGCAGCAGAGAATCTGGCACCAAATGTGCTGCCTGAAGATTGGGATATCTCTTGCATTCTCCATGCCTCGCTGGAGAATAGATGCCCTGTGATAAGCACTTGTGCCCCTTGTGAATTACATCCACTGCACAGTCTGGCCAACTGCACTTTGCAAATAAAACTCAATTGTTCATTCACCATGTTCACTTGTTTAGTGCTTCACCCTCCAGCAGAGCTTAAATGGCCGTGGCTGGATGAACAGAGCACTCCACAATTCACCCATTTTAACATGTTGCTCTAAGACTAAATGGAATATTCAGGGGAAGGGTCATACGAAAGAGTATGTGTTGGGGAGAGAAGAGTTATTGTCCACAAAGCGAAAGAATTACAAGCTTTGGCTGTCTTCTGTGTTTACCCCTTCTGTGTTCAAGACAGGCTTGCACAAGTCTTGGATAACCTCTACAAGCAGGAGGAACAATATTTTACAGATCACTTTATTACTCACATTAGAGTAACTAGTGTGAATACTTGAGCCTCTCTGGTGTAAATCACAATTATTTTACATTCGTAGATCCCACTGAATTAATTATTGAAAAATAACAATGTTGACACTAGATCACACATCACTGGAATCCTCCACAGCAACATCCTTTTTAAAAATACGCTGTGGGTAAGGATCAGTTGGATAGGAGTTGTGCTTTTTTTGTTTGGTTGGGCTTTTTTGAGTTGTTTTTTTTTGGGATGGGGGCTTTTTCTTTTTTGTTTGTTTGGGCTTCGTTATAGGAGAAAATAATTTGTCTGGTCAGATGCTCTTCTGACAGGAGAAGTTATTTCAGAGTAGCTGAGATGCCTTGTGAGGTCTGCAGGGAATACAGATGGGCCCATTAAAGTGTCAAGCTTTTCTGCAGGACTACAGCTTTCCATTGATAAATCAACTTCACAGTGGCTTCGCCAGACAGTTTACTGTAACAAGCCACTGGATAGCAGACCCATACAGAGATTTTCCCATTCCCTTCACATCCTGTGCTGAGCGCAAACCAGCTTATAATGATACACGTGTGATGGAATAGCATGAGAGAAAATAGGAATGTCAGCAACTAAATGCTCCCTGGCTGCTTTGACAGGAGCCTCAACCTCTGGGCTGATGGGGTGACAGATGGGGAAGCAGCTTCACTCTTAACCTGAGCACAATTTATTCTAGCAAAATCACCTGAAATGCTGGAAAGGAACAAACTAGATTGGTGAGGTATTTCAGCATTTCCTGTGCAAGTTTACTCAGTTAGTTTACTTCTACTTACCCTTTCCAGAAAACATTGTAATGTTCTCAGACTGCATCCGTGACAGCACAGTGGGGAGAAAGTTATTTGCACTTCCTCATCTGGACAAGTTTAGTCCTGCTTTATTTCAAGTACTTACTGCCTTTAAGATGTCAGATCCCACCATCTCTAATTAATTATACAAACTTAAGACTTTTAGTAAGGAGGTATATTAGCTGTGGTCACTCCTGCTATTGAAATGTGACCACAAGCAGCTCTGTGGATTTTATTCACATTTATGGGATCTTTTAATTTTGCCATTACTGGTGTTTATCAAAGTGTATCATCAAATGATGTATTCAATGATTTCCACATATATGGTTCCTGGCTCTGAGATGTTTGGTCTTCTCCTGAGCTCCTCTGCCTTTTCAAAACCAAGAATTAAATTGAATGAACTAATGTGCCCCACCTCACACACACCGTACACACACATATGAAGGGAAGTGCATTTAAAATATGTAGTTCTCAAAATTTCTTATATTTTTTGTCAATTGTAGCAGAGCTAGAGCTGGGAGGGACTGGGTGAAGGGAATTTCTGAAAATCCAGTCTCATTTAGATAAGCATCAAATTACTAAGCAGGACATCTCACTACATTCTTTTGAACCTTTTTTTGTTGCTAGCACCCACCAGAAACAGCATGGCCAGCAGGTCCGGGGAGGTGATTCTGCCCCTGTACTTGGCACTGGTGAGGCCGCACCTTGAATACTGTGTTCAGTTTTGTGCCCCTTGCTACAAGGTGATGTTGAGGCTCTGGAGCGAGTCCAGAGAAGAGCAATGAAGCTGGTGAAGGGAATGGAGAATAAGTCTTACAAGGAGTGGATGAAGGAACAGGGGTTGTTCAGCCTGGAGAAGAGGAAGCTGAGAAGAAACATTGTTCTCTACAACTACCTGAAAGGAGGTTGTTTCTGGTCGTTTCTCCCAAATGACAGATGATAGGACAAGAGGGAATGGCCTCAAGCTGCACCAGGGGAGGTTCAGATTGGACATTAGAAAAAATTTTTTCACTGAAAGGGTCATCAGGCACTCACAGAGGCTGCCCAGGGAGGTGGTTGAGTCACCATCCCAAGAGGTATTTAAGAGACAGATAGATGAGGTACTTAAGGATATGGTTTAGTGGCAAACAGGTATGGTTGGACTCAATCTCAGAGGTCTTTTCCAGCCTGGTGATTCTATGACCTCTCTTCTCTATCAGCCTTTCTTCTTAATGGGCATTCTAAATGACAGACTGAAGGGCATGGGTGTCACTACAGCTTTTAACCATTAATTCAAATATCAGAGCAACCCACATGAAGAGAGGCAAGAGACCCTTGGCTGCAGTTAATCCCACACTTCCCATTTTGCTGACAATAGGATTCCACCCCCTTTTTTCCCACTGCTCCCCATGTGTTCTAGATACTAAGGAAGACTAACTCAGGCTGCCTATCAAACACCACTGTGCTAAGGGCTAAGCTTTATTGTGATCCCATTACTTCCTTTTGCTCAGCCACGCTTTCCACCTAAGCTTTGAAAATGAAGAGCTAGTCAGGCTCAGCACAGTGCTTTTTGGGTCAGGGCAGGCAGAAAGGCAGGTTTTGAGAGCAGACCCTCGCATCCCCCTCTTCTTTTTCCTCCTGTAAATGCCAGGAACCAGGAGTCCCAAAGTCATCTGAGTCATCTTGTTCAATTTGCTCTCTTTAGGGAACACGCCTTCCAGCTTCAGATCAGCTCTTTGGTTTGAGACTGTAGTCTCTCGGTTCCTCTGCAAGGAGAAAATGACACCAACCATTATTCTCACAGTTTTATTTGTAAAGGACATAGCATGAAAAGCTGTATTTCAATGTACTTCAAAACCTGAAAAACCCATGTCAGTTTGTGGTATGTATGTTAAAGTGCTTGATATAACAATACTTTTACTAATGTTGTCTTGAAAATAATCCAGTTCTTATTCAGTTAGTAATAATGTAAAGACAAAATATACTTAACAGAGACATTTAAGGATCATTTTAAGCTATACAGGGCACATTTGTACATTTCAAGTGTAACATACAGTATTTTCCCCTTATGATGCACACCTTCATTTGATTGAAAGAAGGAATTTTCTCAAATATGCCATTGTGCAACTATTCTAAAAAGACATTTTTGAACAATGATACCTAATTACACAAACCAACTCAGAATAAACAGTAGATTTTTTCACTAAACAGTAGAATTTCTTTCCTTTCAGAGAATTATAAATAAACATTTTGTACATAGCGAGGCATTTGATTCTCTGACTTCCTCAAGCTACCATGATGGACGTTAGTATTACAGGACTGCAAACTCAGACATCTGCAGATGGGTATTTGATAGGACATTTTTTTTTAAAAAAAAAAAAAAAAAAAGCTGATATCAGAGAGCTTTGGTCTTTTCTAAGATTCCCTTTCTCAACCAAAGAAGGTGCTTTAACACTGAAGTAAAAACTGTTTTAGCTTAGATGAATCCTGATGGGTTTCTCACCATTCTCGTGGGCAGACGGATTTCTGTAAAATTTACAGAGAAAAAACTCACAGTTTCCAATAAATGAAAGTAGTCTACTAAAAAAAAAAAGGAAAATCATACATGGTAGAATAAAAATTCACTACAAAGGACTGTATTCCCAAGGTTGTCAAACAAATAGTCGTCTAGGAATCTGAGGCACTCAGCTGTGCCCCTTTCAACATACTGTAGTGTTTTATTGCCTACAAGGAATTATTACTTACATAATGTTTAGTGTATTATTATTAACATGATGTGAAACCTGACAAAACCAAACAAGTCAACACTTGCTGAAAAAGCTGATGTGAAGTTGTGTTAAAGTTAAGTGCTCAGAGTTCTTTAACGTAGTCTGAAATGGGGGAAGGCCCTGTTTTGAATTTTAAAATTTCTCAGGTTTTGACTTATTTTTAGCTTAGGAAAGACTTCAAGTAGTAATTGCCCTTTTCGCTGTGTGTGGTTTATTCATCTGTGCTTGACTTCTGGAGATGCCCACATTTCTACTTTATCCTGCCTTCACTTAATCTGTGCCATGTCGAATGAATGCTACGATTGCTTAAGTCATAAATAGTCTTTAGAGAAGTACACAGCCGTATACTTTTGGGAGGTATCCAGCTAGCAAATGCAGATGCTGCTGTGAAGAAACCCAAGGACTAAAGAGGTTATTATTTCAGTAAAATGGAAGTCACTCAAAACTGAGTTGGGCGTGAAAAAAAATAACGCATAGCAGTCATTAGACATAAAAGGCTTCAGTTGTAATACAAATCGAAACATCCTAAGCAGTCATTACCAAATAAAGCTGCAACATGGTTTCTGGTGCTAAATGTGCAATTTCTGATAGAGTTAAATACTAGGGATGCATTTTCAATTGCTGCTGACGGGTTGTCACGTATCTTCTGCTGACTTGAAGCAGAATTGCCTGGCCATACAGAAAACCCTAACACCCTAAATTTCACATTTCTGGAAATGTAAGAGAGATGTCACACAGTCATAGCCTCTGGCAACTAACTCATGACACCATTCACAGCCTTTACATTAGTTACTCACACCCACAGTAGTGATAGAGCAGTGCTGCTCACAGCATTTGGGATGAGTTTAGTCAGTTTAAAGAAGTGCAAGCCCAGAAGGAAATAACAGTTATTAAAAGTTGGAACTCTCATTAGAGTCACTGACTCCCAGACAGTGCTATTTTGCTTCTTTCTTAGAAACAAGGAAAATTCTATAACATAAAAATCTCCCTTCTAAGGAAACAAAGTCACATGGAGAGTTTTCTCCTGGCTGGGAACATGACATGAAACTTTGACGCTAAAGTGAGTGCTGTTATAAGAACTGGACAGCAGAAGAATCATGGGGAAAGGGAAGCTTGACAAAAGGCAGGTGAGAAAGCAAACCCTAATTTTCATCCTCTTTTCTTATCCTTAGCTTTCATCCCTTTCCTAACAACGTGAACACTGTATGAAGACCTCCTACAGCCCATCATTTGCAAGTCCCTCTTAATGCCACTTGAAAGCAGAGTGCAAGACAACCCACTTGCAGCACCAGTTAAGGGCTTTTCCCAAGCTTCAGCTGACAGTGAGACATCTACAGAAATCCACTGACAAAATGGTCAAGATCATAGGGAATAAACAGGTGAAAACAAACACTCGTATTTAAACTAACCTCCAAAACCTAAAACCAGATGAAGGTAACTATGCCCTTGGATCCTTCCAACTCCCATCCACAAGAATGGAAAATACAGTCTCTATTTGCTCATGGCATACACAAGATGATTTTAATGTAATCTGTTAACTTTTCAGTGTACAGGATTTCAGCTGCTCCTGGTTCCTCTTCAAGAGTGGCATCTATAAATATATACACTGTATTACTAATACATTAACTGGAAAGAGTGTAGGAGAGGAGACTCAAAAAACCAGTGAGATTCTTTTTTTTTTCCCTCCTTTTGCTTAACTCTTTTTTTTTTTTTTTTTTGGTAGCTGGATAACTTTAAAAAAAAAAAAAGTAATCAAAGATCCTCTACTTCCTAGGAACAGTCTGAGGGATAAAGGAAGACTCATAACCTGTCAGCATTTCAAAACCAGCTGATACAGTTCAGTAGCACAGCAACATCGGTGTTCGTGGTTCTACAGTGGTGATTCTTCTCAAGTACAGCAAGAATTTGATATGAACCAAATTCCTTAACATAGGGGAAAAAATAGCAATCCATAACACAAACTGGCTGAGGGCGAGGGGGAATCATCAGAACACCTGACAGGCAAAGGAGACACTAAGCGAGTCAAGCATGTCATCATTCCCCATCTCAGGCTACAGCAGCACTGCTGAAACTGGTCTCTCACACTCTCAGGCTGTGAGGCTGGCAGTTATTCTCTCCAGTGTTTAAGCATTTCGACATTTGTCTCCCCTTTTGGAGCTCAACAGAAGTGACACGAAAGACCTTACAAAAGAAGAACGATGACTCAACTTCCATGCATGGAAAAGGTTGAATCTTCAAACAAACAAAAAAAATTGAGACCATGTACAGTAGGGTAAAACAAAATATGCTTACAACATTTCCAAGAGTGAGACAATCACAATGGCTACGTAAAGGTATTTGCTGTATTAACTTGCGATACCTGAAAAAAGCCCTGCTGAGTTTGCGCTGTATTTACACATTGACTGGCTTCTTCCTTGCAAGCAAGTAGGTTCATCCCTTCCCACCTCGGTCCTTCCCTCCCCCCAGTCCTTCCCCTGGATTTAAGCTACTCATAGTCAGAACAAGAACATTCAGTCTAAGAAAAATTTCTTAGAGTAATATAATTTCTTAAAGAAGATAGCATATTTACACACATCTAACACATGAAAATACTCTATTTTATACTAAATTTCTGTTTCAAATAAACTACAATACTGCATCTTAGCTTTCTGCAGTTTCAGAGGACAGTCCCCATCGGGCACAAACCAAGCTTCCCGCTCCCTCAGCCGGCAGCTTTGCCTTCCAGTGGTTCACTACCATCACGTTCAAGTCCTCACACGTCTCCAACTGTGGTTTGCTTTCTTGGGAAAGGAATAATGAAGTTCTTAGCAAAGCCATGCTAAACATCCACTCCTTTAATAAGCGATCCTTCTAGGATGATGTTGAAATCTTGCAGTGTCTGTAGGACTCGGATAAGGGAGTTGACAGTCATGCGGTCCCGCAGGAGAGCATTCTCCTCGTACATCCTCGTAATGGGCGGGCACTCTGCCAGCAACGGGATCCACTGAGAGAGAAAGTGGTCCCTGCAAAGGGGATGGAAGCAATTCTTTTAGCATTGACTACCACAGATCTCAAACTGAAATCCTTCTTAAAAAACGCAACACAAAACATGGAATCACTTTTGGTGGGCGATGCAAGTTGTTTGCACATTAAAGTGATTACACAACCCCTAATTTTGTTAGTAAAATACAGGTAACTGAAAATACTGTAGGAATGAAGATGGAAAGATATCAGCAGAACTGGACAATTGTCTTTGGAAGAATTCAGCAACATTTTCAGATCAGGAAAAAGGAAAGTAAACCTCAGGAAAAACAGACTTTTCCAACTGGTTTTCCAGATGCGACAGAAAGGGTAATTATTTCGAGACATACCATCTTTCAAAATCTCCAAAATGCAACTAAGACCACTCCCCTCCTGCTCCTCCCCAAGTGCAAGACAGAAAGCATCTTATTAGGAAAGAAAGATTTATCTAGAAGAATTCTGTCAAAATAATGAGACATCCCGTTTTCATAGCTGAAGTGAATAAATGAGGATTTAGAAATATACCAGCTCTTGCAAAGGAACTCTGCATTCTGACAGCCAACACTTAATCAAATATACAATTTCAAGACAGATTTCATTCATATGACTGTCAAGCTAACAGCTATAAAAGAGTTCAAAACATTTTTAGCAGCTCAGACACTAGCCATGCATCATTATTGCTTCTTTGCTCTAATTTTTCATGCAGAATTAAAGTTGCCTAAAATAGGCATTGGATAATAGATAGGCAGGAGATGTCTTAAAATGGAAAACTAAAGTTAATAACAATGGTGTAAAAATATTAGTCTAGTCTAATACAAGAGGACACATATAATGAAGAACAGTCAGATACCTTGTCCCCAGGCAAACCAGAATTTGGAATTTGCCATCCTTTCCAATGTTCCTTGGAGCCGTATTGATGGCATTCACGTAATGACAGAAGGTTTTGCATGAAGATCTCTGAAGCAAAAGGGCCTCCTCGTTGTCTCCTATCTGGTCACTGGTTTCAAAATAAGCAACAGCTTTCTCTGTGGTAGGATGAAAATCAGAACACAGTGAGCAGAAGCACTGCACTGTGGCAGAATCACACAAGGGAATCCTTTAAAATACAATCTGCTAAGAGCTATTGCACAGTTTATGTATGGATTCTTCACTCTGAAGACCACAGGTAGGCGGTGATCATGGCTACACAGCAGTGGTCAGCAGACTGGTTGATGTCTCATGCACTTAGGTAACATCAAGGAGCTGCACCAGAGTAACTATCAATGCTTCATTGTAAGTGATACCATCAGCTTTGATTTTTCACCTTTTCTGAGTAAGCACATACCCTCAGGCTAAGTATCTCAACTTGTGTTCATGTTTTAATGGAATAAGTATTTCTTAAACTACTGCAACACAGCCCTACAGATAAGCCCTGCCAGTGTGTTTAGGAGAGTTCTCAAACAACTAGAAATCCATACCCTTTCCCAAGTTTGCCCCTCACAGCGATTGCTGCTCTACCCCAACCTCCAGCCTACTTCCTTTTTGGATAGAAAACCAGATATTTGAACATTCATCTATGAATAAACGACCGGAATTTTAAGTGCTTCTAAATCCTAGATTTTGGATTTTAGATATTAAATTTTAGGTATATATTTAGATTTTAAATTCTAGGTATCTAACTCCACAGATTCACGCTCTTCCTTCCTATAGTATTTCTCATCTGCCATCTTGTTTCTCATTGATTTTAAGCACATCACCTGGAGCAAGTGTTAGGCAGGAACAATTGGCAATCTAGCTGACAAGAATCGTAGAATCACAGAATCACCAGGTTGGAAGAGACCCACTGGATCGTGAAGTCCAACCATTCCTATCAAAGAATCCGAGGTCTGTGCCAAGTAGTCATTTTGCTTTAATCTTTCTTCTACTTCTGCCTCCAAATCACATACCAGCTTACCTATGAAATCCCAGATGAAGACATTCTTATGAAAAATGCGAGCTGATTTGAATCCATGGTGGAAGACCTGCTCCAGTGCTGCAACCAAACCGTTTTCTCCACACAACAGAATGGTAAGGCTCCCTCTCTGTGGGAAAGGGAGAGTCTGTAATTTCAGTGTGCCTTGTTTGTATGTCATAAGCTTCAAATCTCAAGGTTAACAGTCTCTACTGGCACTTCAATTCCATTTTTGTTTATAAAAATAATTACATGCATTGTAGATATCAGAAAAATAATGAAAAGTTGGAAGTACCTCTTTCTCTGGCTTGTGAAAATGCTTCACAATATTGTTGACAGCTTCCCCGATTCCCTCTTGGATCTGTCCTGCATTCGGCTCTGTGAAATGATGGGAAAGCATGCTAGCTGAAGACACCAACTTTAAAACATTTATCAAATTCCCATGACAACATAGCTTGAACTGCAGGAATTATTCTGTGTCTTTAACAGAGTACAGACAACCGCTTGTCTGGGGCAAACCTGAGCCTTAATTACAAGCAACTGATGAGCAGCCCTGGAATAGTCAAATAAATTGCCCTACTTAAAAATGCACAACCCAAGGATCTGGCTTGATAAATATTTGATTTGAGTTAATCACGTCTTGCTCATCACATAGAGTACAGCAACCCTCACATGAAAAGATATGGGCTGAAAGGTTGTAGCCTAGTCATTTGATGCGCTTCTGAATGACATTGGCCAGAAAACTCAACAATCATTAATTCCTGACTTTTGACTTAATTTTTTATTGAGCCAAACCAAGTTGTCTGATATGGGCACATGTCTAGTCATTGTAGCAGTGTGAGGGACCACAGGCAGAGAATATTCCTTACTAATGCTTCCAGGAGTAAGTTGTCTTCTGTGTTAAAACATAGGTCATCTTTCTGCTCTGAATCTGTTTAGCTGTATTCCTCTGCTACTGAATCCTACTATGCCACCACCTGCTATCATCTCATCTTCCTATGCAGGTACCTGCAAAAAATTATCTACTCCCTGTTCTGGTTTGAGTTAGAGTCAGAAAGCTGATTCTACTTTAAGTCTTATCTAAGTAACTTCAGGACAGGTGACCCCAAACTGACCAACAGAGTATTCCATCCCGATACTCGATATAAAGATGAGAGATCGTGAAGGTCTTGCTCTCTTTGGCAATGTCAAATTTCCAGTGAGGACTTTATCTGTCTGCTCGCCCCTGATCCCTGTGTTCCTGAATCCAGTTCCTGAGTCCAGCTCTGTCCTAGTTGTGGATCCATTCCCTTGTCTGCTCTACAGCATTTGTGGTGCTGTATAGTCATCGGAGTGGGGCAGTGATGGGCCATGGTCTCATGCATTTGTATATATGTTATTACTTTAAAACTATAGCTTTAATTAAACAATAATAAATAATAATAACAACAATAAAATAGTAATAGTATTTTTCCTCTCATTTCCCTCTCTTCTTTCCCTGGGGATGGGAGCAGAAGGGAATTGGGAGTCCAACTACTTGATTTTAGCTGCCACAATTGGCCAGGCTGGGGCTAATCTGTGACAGGTCCTTGTGCATCTTCTGGTTAAAACAGACTGAACTTTTAAAACTTCATTTTAAGCAGAAGTTTTCCACACTTCAGTAATTTTTATGGTCTTTCTATGAGTTCTTTCTAGTTTTTCAGACATACGTAGGTTGCTATTAGCTTATCCTACAACTGGTTTTTTTGGAAGCTTGGAGTAATTCGGTATCATTTCAGTATGTGATACTAACAGGTCTAACACTGAGCCTCATTTAGCTCACAAGACAAATGAAGTACTGGACCTTGGTGTTCTCAGACCTAAGGAAATGCTCTGCAAGTAGCTCTGGTGCTCACTCCTCCTGCTAATACGGACTCGCACATGTGAAGAGCTGCAGCAGGCCCATGGTGGTTTTTAAATGCTGCATTACTCTTGGATGCTAATCATTCCTTGCTTGACATTTCAGCAGTCATGTAATCTAATTTCACAGGAGCTGGACAGATTTATGAACAGGATCTACACTGTGCCTATCTGTAAGCTTTAGCAGAGAATGCCTCACATGGTCCTTAGAGTCCCAGGCCCCGTTGTAGTCATGTGCAGGTACTCATAAAACTAATTTTAGGGACGTGAAGTTGATGTCCCCTAGAGTCCCTGTGGAGTTGTGCTCCTCCAGCACACAGTTCATAGTACCCACAACAAGCTCTGGACTTCCCTGCAGAGTACTGTCTTCTCCCTGACTGCAAAGTAAGACGGGAAGCTGAACAGCTTCAGTTACTGTAAATTCCACTGCCTCCTCCTCCCTCATCTCAAAACTCTATGTTCCATGGAAAGAGATTATTATCTCTCAACTGTCAAATGGGGACACTGAAAAAGGCAACATGTACAGTCACAGTGCAAGCTGCAGGCACAAAAACTGGGGCAGGAAAACTCATCAGCTTGCAGCTGTTCCGCTGCACCAAGCCTTGTTTCAGTAGGAGGTCTCCTGTTCACTGGAGCTTTATTTCTCAGCAGTTGCTGCCCCCTAATCAAGGGCCCTCGGAAGAAAGGGAAGAACTTACTGGTGTTCTTCCCTGTGAGGGAAGTGATGCTCAGTCGTCGAGCTGTGGTAGGAGATTTTTGCTGGGGTGGGGTACGGCACTGCTTTCCCAGCTCTTCATCAGACGTGGAGGATACCAGTTCTCCAATAAGTATTCGCTCCAAACTGCCATCGTCAATGCCCTTTCCCAGCCATCGCCCGCAAGGAAACCTGCCATGCAGCCAACACAAGCACATGTCAGCCACACGGGCTTGATCTTAATGTCAACGGCACAGTTAACACTCAAACACTGCTAAGAGGTAGGGAATACTCCCTAGCCAGAAACTTCACAAACCAGAACGCAGCAAGCAGCATCCCCTGCGTCACAACTGATAGGACGAAACCAGAAAACTACATTCATCTCTATCCTTTGGAAAAGGGAAATATGCAAATCTGGCATGAAAGCACAGGGCAACAGAAAGTGTTATACACATATTTCAGGGGCCATATCTTGATTTCTGCCAGGCTGTTTTCCACTTTCAACTACAACCGATACGAAGCCTTTACAAATACTGTGATGATTAACAATTAAAGCCCACCCGACTGAATCTGTGACATCTCCCCATGTTCAAACCTCACATTTCACTGCTGTAATTTTGACCCCACCTACAGTCCTAATGAAATCCATGCATGTGTCCATACCCCCAGTGCTTGTACTCCATTTCCTTCTACTTTTCCCCCATACACTGTGGCCAACACTGAGTCTGGAGCTCTTTTCTGAATTACAGCTTCCCAAGTTTTGTAAAACCAATGATGAGTTAGGAGATCATTTTGACACAAGAGACATGTACTCAATAGAAGATTAAGAAATCTTCAAAACCTCTTAGTTTCTTGCAACCCAAGTTTCTGTTCATTTGTTAATAGTACTTAACAAATGAATGTTTTTTTTAAAGAAAAATAAACCAAAGACTTGTCCTAAACTATCATTCCAGCTCTTGGGGGTTTAAAGAGTTCATTTTACCACACTACTTTAAATCAAGAGATTTAATTATCAGACACAAATTCATGAATAGCTTTTTAAAGTATCCATAATGTGTGTCCTATCTCAGAGAGATGCAAAAAAAGTCCCACATTGAAATCTCATTTCATATTTACCAGATTATTTGCCTGGAAATAGGGCTTCTGAAAAAGAGAACTGGGGGTAGAGGACTCCAACACAGCCCTATTGGTCTCAAATAGGCCCACAGTGCTCCATCAACTAAGGAGATGGTGAATGCCTTCTAATTTTCTCTAAATTTCACAAGTAAGAACGTCAAACAAAGATAATTGAAACTTGTTGCTTACTTGTACGTGTGTCCTGTTATTTCATTTCTGACCATGACACAATCAACTAGCCACTTGGCTAGCAGCCCTGAGTTGTCATGACCAATCTGAACAGTCGTCAGCTTCCCTAAATTCTGGCACTGAAAAGAATAACAGTTTTACTTCATTTAATAAAACAACAGACAACACACCCATCCACCACATGCACATATATGGTGTTAAATGTATGTTTTTATTCAGCTTCCTTTGATTAATACAGCAAAAATTTTGCAACAAAACACGTAGAGCATTTTGACAAGCAGAATAATTGTATTTAGACAGGAGAAAAGAAATACCTTGAAATAAAACTGTTAAAAGCTGGCAAATAGAGGACTTACTTTGTTGTAAGCATTCACTGAATAATTCTGAGAAGTGTTGTGAATTTCTGAGCTAAGGCAATAAAAAGGTGCGTTTTTGTAGAAGAAATAGTTCTTCAGTACAAACAACTTCTCAAAAATGCATACTGACCTTTAAATGCTTCACTGTATACTACAAAGCATCCCCTAAATCCTTTATTATTTTGAAAGATCAATTTGCATGTTGTTGGGCAAACCAGAAATCACTAACATGAGGTGCTTAAGACCACAAAGGGATAGAAGAAGGAAAACAAGGGACTGTAAATTCCAGTGCAATATGTAAGTCTAGGTGGGGCTGGCAGAGGCATCTATTAACGTCACCCAAACACTTCCCTTACAAGATTTTAGTTTTTGCTGCTTCTAATATTGCCAAACAAGCAGCTTGGGCTGACATTTTCCATAGTGGGTGGCTCCCCAAGCTCATATTCTAGGAAAGTTTTGGCCAAAGGAATATTCCAGAACAGTATTTGTATAGTCCTCATAAATGCCTAAATATCCTATTTTGCTTGTTAGAAGCCTGGAGATGTTGTTCACAAGATACTAATATCTGAATAAGAGGCAGCCATTGTATCATGAAAATATCCTCTTTATCTCTGTCAAAATCTACCTATATTTTGAAAGAGAGTTTTATGCTATTGTTGTTAAAAATCAGTCTTCATATGCTCAATAGATGCAACCACATTTTTAGTACCGGATTTTCCTACAAAATCAGTCGTTACTGGATATGATACAACCTGAGGCTACAGAAGCCTGATGGGGCTTTCCCTGCACTTCCCACTACCAGCTGCTTTGGGGTGGCACCAAACCAACCTATAACTGATGGGTGAGAAAACAGGAGGGAATGCCAGGTAGTCAAATGCAAAGAAGCAAGAATGAAGAGAGTTCAATGAGCATGGCAGCTCTAAAGTTTCCTTGGAGTAGCAGCTGAAGCTGCTAAGTTGAAGGGCTCAGGGCTTAGACTGGCTGGCTGGAAGACGAGCAGCACTGCCAAACAAGGAGCTGGAAGAGTAGAAATTTGGGACTGTTTAGAGCTAGAAAGAGACTTGAGTGATGATCAGTAGGAAAACAGATTGAAAGAAGGGAAAATAGACTTGGAAGGGAAATGATGATTCAGAGATGAGCCCTGAGAGGGGAAATTAGGCAAGGAGATATGGAAGGGAACGAGATGGGGTAGTAGACTGGCTAGGTGAGAAGAAGAGCCCTAGGCTAAGACAGAGACAGCAGTGAAGCCTGTGGTTAAAAGTGGTTTGTGCACACAGGAGACTTTCATCTGGCATAGGAGGGGCAGGCAGCACATATCTGAATATGTAGCAATCCTGAAAACCTGGACAGAGTCTGAAATGCTGTGATCTTCAGACAATAAACCTCTGCCAAGCCAGTGTTTATATGGAAGCATGTTCAAAGTTAAATGTGAAGAGCATATACTCACCTCAAAGGTCATTTCTAGGTGGTTTTTAGGAATCTGCATTACACCTGTATCTCCTAGTTCTCCTGATACACAAATCCATGGGTTTGATGTGGTTATTGCGTTGCTTAGCTTTTTGATGGGGATTATCACTGACCTGTAAGGGATCACTAAGAACAGAGAAGGAAATATGAGTTAGTCTTGACTTCTTTTAACTCCCCCTCACAGGAATCACACTTTCTGGAGTCAGTCATGCCTCTCCCTCGAAGACAAGCTCTTGTTCCATGTCTCAGCAGCCTAATGAGAACTGTTCTCCCTTTAAGGGGTGAGACAAACCTGCAGAACGCCTGGCCGCGCCGGCAGCAGGGACTCTCCTCTCATCGAGGAGATCCTACCCTCACTCATTCATTCACTCATTCATTCACCACCCCCTGTCGGTTCAGCGAGGGGTTCGGGTGCCACACGGTGGTGCTGCAGCCCCACGGCAGAACATTTGCCGCAGAGCCCCGGCAGACCAATGACGGTGTCAGCCAAGGGAAGGGATAAATCCCGCCTGCAGCAAGCCGCCACCACCACCCTGGCAGGTTCAGAGGATGGAAAGGGCACACAGAAGGTTCTGGGGGAAAAGGGAATGTCAGAGATGCTGGTTCAGCTGGTGATGGCATCACCAAAGTCTCATGCCTGGTATGTCTCTGCGGGCATCTCCCCCATTTAAAATAAGAACAACAACAACAATTACTCATAGAATCATTAAGGTTGGAAAAGATCTCTAAGATCAAGCCCAACCATCAGCCCATCATGCCTACTAAACCATGCCCTGAAATGCCACATCTACAAGCTTTATGAACACCCCCAGGGAAGGATGATGCACCACTCTCCTGGGCAGCCTGTTCCAATACTTCACCACTCTTTCGGTAAAGGAATCTTTCCTAATGTCCAATCTAATAAAATCTTATTGTTGTTGTTGTTGATATTATTGTTGTTGTTATTATTATTGTTATTATTATTATTATTTTGCTTTTAAATCTGCACCACCCATACGTGCTTAAGACAAGGACTGCCACCCACCCCGATTTGGATTTGACTCAGATACTGCATGCCAGCACTGCAAGACTCCCTCTGCTTATGTTTCACAAGCTGCCTTTGTCACTGAGTGAGACTTTTACTTTTCCTGTGCCCTGTGATGATATTACGCTCAAAAAAAAAAAAAAAATTACCCCCCAATTCCAAGCGCTGGTCCTGCAGGGGAAAGCTGCAAAGCTGGATGCCCCACAGAAACAAGGTAATCAAGGATGAATACATCGCTTTGCACTGTGCTAGTTCTGAGAGGATTTATTGCTTTAGGAGGAGAAAAAGTGGAATGAGCGCCTGTTTTGACAGCCACATAAAACTTGCTTCACTTCACTCTGAACAGACAGGAAAATGAAGAGTAAGGGCTGTCAAGGTGAATCCAAATAATCAAGTCATCTCATGGCATCCTGCCTTCACTGCATTGCCCAGTGCTTGAGCGAGAGGGATTAATTTTCAGATTTTGATCCGAACTCTGCTATCCTTCTTACAGAAGACAAAGGGAAAGGGAATCTTTTTGGCATTTAAGGAGAGACAAAAAAAAATTAAAATACACAGTAGAGCGCAAAAGGCCTTGTATTTCATCGTCTGGGACTTCCATCTCCTTCCCAGTCTGCAGAGAGCAGGCTGTTCTGATGCGCATTTAGCAAAGGCCACAGAGAAGCATTAGGATGTCAAGGACTTGTCTAGGAGGGAAGATGAAAGCGACTATACAACTCAGTGAGGAAAACCCAATGCTACAGTGGCACTCTCTGCTGATTACTCCCCTTTGTGCGATGCTCTTATCCAGAGCACTCCCCCACAACCTTGGCTCTCCAGCTGGTTTCCCAGAGCAACATCCAGCACTCATAAACCCAGCGGTAGCAACCAAGGTTTCCAGATAAGGGTTCAGCTGCTGAGGCACCAGCTACCTTGTCTCTAACAAATCATGACAGCAACTAATTTCTATTCAGGGGGGAAAAAAACCGAATCAATTCTCCAACTCACTGATTGTGGTAAAGACGCTTGTGAAGCAGAAGTAATCCACAGCGTTGAGCGAGAGCAGGTGATACAGAAACTGTTCCCGTTCTTCTTCGCAGCGCAGGAAAGCATAACGCTTGTAAAGTTTCCTGATAGACACAAATACATCACTTTCTTATTGAAAAAGCATCACCTATCTTAAAGAGTGTTTAGATCTCAAAAAATGAAAAGAAGAGCTGGTCTTCATAGGAAGCACAAAAAGTGAGATACCCCAGCTAACATAAGCTGCTAGAAACCCACACAGGGCATTTACCCTCTATGGTACACGTGTTTTACAGACCCTTCTCAACTCCACACTACCATAGCAAGGATAGGAAGTTTGTCTCATTAAACTATCAGTTTTGGCTTTGCTGCAAAGCACAGATATAAACTAACTCTACTCATAACAGCAGGCCTGAACCAACATACAGTAACCTCGATTCTTCCCCATGTCTTCCTGCCATGGAACAGCTTTGTCAAACAACTTCATGTTATTTCTGCTCCAAAATGTGACAGAGAAAACTAAGCAGAAGGCACCAAACAGCAGCAGGAGTCCTCCTGCCACTCTTTCAGTTCGGACAAGCCCAACATAAATCACTACTTGCCTGAGGCACTGCAGAGGTACACCAGAACTTAACCTGGTCTCACTCTGAGAAAGTGCAGAGCCTGCACTGCCTGTAGTTTGAAAGCAACCAGCTCCCAAAAAGCTGCTAAGGTAGATAGATGTAGACTCCAGGGAATGACAGGTCTGTCACCATGTATTTAGCTAATCACCCAAGAGGTGACTGTCTCCAGCTACTCCTCTTTCTTCCCATCAGCAGATTTGAGAATTTGGTAGCTTCTGGCATAGACCATGTGTGTAACTCATCATAAAGCCAGAACTGCATGCAAGAGTTAGGACATTTTTTTTATTTTTTTTTTTTAGTAAGGTTAGCGGTTTTTTTCCTAAATGCATTGCTTGAAGTCATGGAATGCATTCCCATGAAGTCAGGGAACATCTACACAGACAGCACCTTAAGGGCATGTGCTTACAGAAGCAGGCAAAGCTGTGGGGAGCTGCTATGTGGCATCAGCAGTCAGGATGCACGCCTCAGTTTGGCCTGAGTCAACAAAATGCAGGGCTGCTGTGAGAAAAGGAATATTCCTGCCCCTGCTGCTACATTTGCACAAGATGCAGTGATTGTAGGGCTTGGACCAATGTGTTGATCTGACCAAAACCTAAGACATCCTTCCTGAAGACTGGGATTTGTTTTTCCAGGTAGACGAGCGGACTTCTGCACTGCTGGGTGGGCAGTACCTCACCTCCTCTCCTAGTTACCCTCTGCCTTTCAGTCACTTCTAGCTGTAAAAAAAGTGTATATAGCCAGGGTGCCTAGCTGTACTTCAAGCCTGTGCAGCACCTTGACACAGCACTGAGGAAGATGTGAAAGCAAAGCTTTGAGATAAATGAGACAGCTTACTTGGCAAGTGCCTGGTTAGAAAGCAGCTGCTTCAGGTGCTGAGACAAAAGCTTCTTCTCCAGAGAAAGCCTTATCCAGGCTCGGGCTCGTCCCACATCAGTCTTTATCTCACTCATATTCTGAACGTGCCTGAAAAGGATGGGAAAACAAAACAATGACAGCTGAATCATAAAAATCCTACATGCATCAAATGGCAACTTCCAGTGTGATACAGCAGTTGAACTAGGAAACGTCTGCTGACACTGTTTCCAGAGGAAAAGAGCAGGGTTCTGCAGAGCCTTACAGGCTGGCCTGGGGGCATGGGACAGCCCTTTCCGGGCACTGCAGGTTGCAATCCAGATGCATGACAGCCTGTATTGGCTGCTCTGCGTCCTGGCATTTGCTTGGCCAAGGTGAGCAGGGGTAGGTCTGTTTATCCCTGCAATGCTGGAGGTAGATGTCCTCATGGGACACTGCTAACGCTTATAAAAAGCAGCCACTTTGTGAGACCCAGTTACATCACAGCCGCTCCCTGAAGCTGCTGACACCAACAGGTATGTCTGTAAGGGCAAAGAACAAATGCACATCCTAAGAGTTTCTCCAATCCACGCTAAAAGCTCTAACAACCTCCTTGGTGGCAGCAGTAATGAAAAATCTGAGGAAAAAAAGGACTGTTGGGGAAAAACAGCAACAGGCAGTCACATTCAGAATCACATTTTCAGGGAGATGAAGCCCTTGTGTTAAGTGATGATCTGAACAGCCCTCCACATATTTGGACTGTAGGAAAGCAGAACTGTTCCACAGGAGCTTTCTTCTATGCCTTTTCTTTTCTTTTCTTTTCTTTTCTTTTCTTTTCTTTTCTTTTCTTTTCTTTTCTTTTCTTTTCTTTTCTTTTCTTTTCTTTTCTTTTCTTTTCTTTTCTTTTCTTTTCTTTTCTTTTCTTTTCTTTTCTTTTCTTTTCTTTTCTTTTCTTTTCCTCATATTTCAGTCTGGAGAGTGCCAGAAACTCTACTTGTAGAACATAGGGAGCTTCCTTTTGGAAGGGAACTCCCATGGCAGGTTGAAGTTGCTTCCAACCCACCCCCCCCAACTTGCTTAAATAAACAGTAAGAAAAATGAGTAACAGTTTCCAGCAGGGGAAAGAAAAGGCTGCAATTTCTTAATTTTCACACAGTCTGCATGTTAAGTGCTCAGGCAATTCAGCCCTCCAAACCTCTGTGACAGGCTCCAGCTACCATCATCAGCTGAGTCTGAGCTGTTCTCTGTTGCCATTTACTCTCCAATTCGTGTATTTTCCCTGTAAGCCCTCTGTGCATTGCTGAGCATTAGGAAATGTGGCAGTATTTACTCCAAAGAAAATCCAACAAAGTTATGTTGTGACTTATGCTTTTTATATTGTCTAGTATAGTCTCACTGTCTCATGCTTTCCCCCATCTGTTATATCCAAGCGCGTGCTTTGGGTTATATTTAGATCCTGCATTATTTGAGAAAAGATACTGTCTTGTTTATAGAGCTTCTAACATAGCAGAACTACGGCCTTAAGGGTAAATTTGCAAAATAGAATCTAGTGCTGTCCAGAAATACATGTTTGCTCTGCACAAATGAGGTGGATACCAGACATAGCTCAGCAATGCCATCTCCACTGGGCGAACCTACACAAATTCTCAAAATACAGGTCTACTTTTGTAACACAAGCTGAGGTGCCTGTGTGACATGACTCACTGCTGTATCCACATATCTGAAGCATCATCAGGAAGATACAATCAATAGGAACCAACGGTAGTTTGCCAGTGGCAAAACTTAGATTACTTAAAACTCCTTTTTTTTTAAAAAAAAAAAAGGAACAAAAGGAGATATTTTTTAAAAGGAACTTTCCTCCTGTTTCCTAATGTGACACATGGATAGTTCTCTGATGGACCAGGTGAGAAGTACTAACTGCCAGTGAGCTGTAAAACAAACCCAGAAGAGTACATTACATTCACCTGCAAGTCTTTGCCCTTTATAAGCAAGCCCAGCAGCCTCCTTCTATCAGCAGAGATGCCTACCAGCTGAATCACTGCTGAGAGACTTGCTCCTGGCATTGGAAAGCCCTTCCTGGCTCAGAGAGTGGTAGCCAGTGTTAGACCTTCTAGCCCAGACAGCCGGGCACATGATCCAGAGTCCTTGAGAAGCAGAAAGTGCACTACACTCAACTACATTGTGTTGAGACACCCTCCTCAGACATTTCAAGTCTTTTGAGACGGGAAGATCAAAGCACAGACTATCACTCCCTGTGCTCTGCTTGAATACATGTAATACGAATCACTGAGTAGAATATGTTATTTTACTGTGAGATGATTCAAGTACGGACGGACTTAACCTTATTCCATATATGCTCTGTACTTCTTCATTACCTCTGGTTCAGACCAGACTGGCAATTACTGTGCATTTGGGAAAAATAAGGATCTGCAATTACACAGCTTGCCAGAAACATTGAAAAGATTCAGTAATCAGTCTTGTTGTCAGCAAAAGCAGCATGCAACAGAACAGAGCATTCAGGAACTCAAATTTATTTTGCTCTCAGTTGTGAAAGGCAGAACAGCTCTATTTTTATCGGTGACCTAAGTGTAAGCACTGTACACTCACCAACACCCAGCCAACTCTTCTTGTCAGCGCACTGAATAGCAATTTTAATGCAACTCCCTAAGTTGAGACTTGCTTTTAATCCCATTAGTGAAAAAGAAAAATCTATTTTCCCTGTCAGATGTAAGCTTCGGGTATAGCGAGACATACCCTCTGCAAATAGCTGCGCTGACAAGAAGAGGTTACAGTGGCTCAGTATTGCCATGCCCCCAAGGATTGTGTGACTGCTCCTGATCCCAGCACAGTCAGGAACGAGCTGTACTGACTCGTCCTGTCTTTGATAACACAGGTTCTTTGGACTGCAGCAGGTTAAGCATCACTGCTGTGGGCCCAGCACCTAAGGCTCACAGCCTCTGCTGCAAGCTCCCTGTAGAAAAGGAGGCACGACACAGGCATTGAAGCAAGCACCGGTAGCAAGGAAGGGCTTGCCCAAAGAGGAAGGGCCTGAAAAATGAGCCCAGGTGGACCAAAGGCTTTGGGGAGCTGCCTTGGGGCTGCTGTCTGGCTGGACAGGTGATGATGTGCCCCATGGGTGAGGCCACGCAGGAGTCAGGCTGCAGTGCGCGTGTGCTGGAGAACTGGAATCTGGATAGGAATGATGCTGCAGATCCTTGCCAGGAGGAAAGACTGACCCTGAACACACTTGTGCAGAGGCTCTCTGAGCAGAGACAAAATAAACATCCTTAACACCTTCCTTACCAGATCTAAGACACTTGGCTTAGTGAAGGAGTCAGAGGACACACCACGTTATCTGTAGCACAGGTTCACTGCACAGTCAGAGCGTGACTGTGATTCAGCCCTGCTTTTTAAGTTGTTTACGTAGCCTTGCATGAGCCATCAAAAACAAGCCATGCTTAAAATGACGCCTAATCCTCTAGCCATTAGTTCAGTTAGCACTGAAGCCCTGGCAATTTAACAATTCCCCATCCTTCTAACTTCACCATAAATCTATGTGGGCAAACAAATATTAGGCAGTATTGCTTCCAAGCAGGAGAAAGCATGCCACAAGATCACAGATGACAAATTCAACTCACCATCTGCCCAGCATTTTCTGTGACCAGACATATTTGTGGACAATCACAAACACCAGAGATATTACAAAAGGTACTGTTGCACTTCTATACTTTTTCTCTGAAAAGCAGTAGAAACACTCCTATGATTCAAGCTAGAGTGCTCAGATCCATGCTGGTCTTTCATCAATCAAGTGGAAGTATGTGGAAGATGAAACCCATGCACGTAGCAGCAAGCACACAGCCTCCTCTGTCAGCAATTCCCTCCCAGCACGCGAACTTCCGCTCCAGATCCTCCTTCATCCTTTCCTCAGACTGACCCCCTGCATGCCTGTCCGCCTCAGAGGACTGAATTAAGTAAATAGCTTCCACATCCCATGAGAGGGATGATAAAATGACAGACACATGTTCAAAATGACCTCTTGTCATTATACTACTAATCACTTTATATATATATAGTCTCCCTCCTTCTTTCTCATGTTGTTTTAGCCCTACGTGGCATGTCATATTCTTCGAAATCACAGCCCATGACTCAAACTACATGGCATCAAACAAAAAGGTTGCACACTATAAAAGGGAAATACAGTCACTTTCTTTGAAAAAAAGTCTGACTAATCTGTGTGATCTCACATCACAACAAAAAAAATCTGTAAGAACACTCCATAAAAATCACATCACTGCAATCGTGTTTTTTGTGAACTAACTACAATTGATCTTATTTTTACAGCAATATTTTTTGCCATATTTTTATGTGGAAGAAAGGCATGGTATTACAAGAAATAATACTCATGTCTCACACATTAAATTGCTGCAACTGCTAGCAGATCCTAACAGATGAGCATTATTGAATTACTCCTCCCCTCTTCTCACAGCACTTGTACATCACGGTAATTATTAGTCATGGCAAGCGAAGTGTAAGAGCAGTGGTCTGACCTGGTAGTGGCTTGGTCAAGGAGATTCCCTGAAGACCTTCTGCCTGATGCTGTCACATCAGCCCTCACCTCTTTTCACCCTCTAATACTTCCATTTTCTAACTATCACTGCTTAAAAAACACTCCAGAAGCCAAGGCTGTGATCTCCTGCACAGCACCTGCCCTTACTTCCCATTCTAATCTTAAACTCAACCAAATATTAGGTTTGATTGCATTTCTAAATTTGTACATTAATTACTAATAAAATGAAAATTGAAAAGAAAGAATATTGCTCAGGCATTGCGACCAGGTTTTTTTGTCCCTTTGCTTTGTCTATCAACTGTGCTTGCTTGGTTGGTAATTTAAAACAACAACAACAAAAGAACAAACTCAAAGTATCAAGGAATTCAAAATATCTGCTGTTACTTGTAGAAGTTGGCTTTACTGCTAGAAGAACACTCCCCCCTCCACCTCCCTCCAGAAAACAAAAACCCCGGTAAAACTTATGTGTTTTTCATTGTCTTTCAGGTAAAATAAGTCAAGTAAATATGCAAAAAAGTTTTGCAAAACCAGAAGGTAACACTTTATAGTTTTGAATGTGGGCTAAGGAGAAGGTTTAATTCTCCTTAGTCTCTGTAAACCCAAAGCCAGTGAGGACTTTTACCTTATGCGACACAATTAAGCCCACAATTAATGTTTTAGGAAACAAATTGTATACCTCATATCTTGTATAAGGGAAACCCTCAAAGTAGGTAGAGTAATTCCTGTATCAGACTTCCGTCTTTCTGTTCCAACAGCAACTATGGTGAAGAAAATATATGAAGTTAGTACAAAATTGCAGTAATGGTCTGCAATGCATTTCTTCTACACACAGCTGAAAAGAATCTTAAGAGGCTGGTAACTGCAGTGTTTCTCTGCATTATCATTAATTCTATCCTGAAAATACAGAGGTAGGCAGAATGAAAATTACTTAATATATTACCTATTCCTTCTTTAATCCAACACTGCACTCCGAGGTTTAGCTTCCTTTTTCATATGTGAAATACATTAACATAAATCTGTATGGTGATGAGTTTTATTAGTAATATGTTTTTATGGAAAACTCCCAACAGAGGAGGACAGGATAAAATTAATCTACAGTAACATATTTGATGCTAAGAATGCCACACATTTCTGTGCTCTGATCAAACTGCTTTGTGGTGACACATTTTGCTCTCAGGAATTTGTGCCTGCCAGCCAGATTGCTTAGAGCATTACTCATTGAAGCTTGTTTAAAAGTCTTTTCATGACTGAGACTAGTTTGTCCATAGTCTTTGAGGACTGACCATACATGTTCCCGTCAGCAGGATCTGGAGGACTGCAGAATCCTTGGAAGGTGACCCAGTAAAGTTCAAAGACTTTTAGTATAATACCCAGCATTATTCTGTGGGCAGAGAGATCTCGAGGTCATCAGAAAGCCAACCTCTCTCACAACATAGAAGTAATTTAGTGATTGTAAAGGGTCAAACCAAACCATAAACTGAGCACCTGGTCTGATGGATAGAGCTTAATTACACAACTTCTGAACCATATGGTCCACCAGTATAATTATTTAACAGGCATGGAGTTATTCACATTGGAATATGAAAGTCAGATTATGCTCACTGAAATAAAGATATCAGCTGTCTTAGCCACAGCTTCACCTTCAGCTACTTCAGAAACCACCCCTTGTAGAAGTGCTGCCTCTCACTCAACAGTCAATGCTGATTAAAAAGGAATGAAGGTAGCACACCGACACCAAGCGATTTTCTAGACAGGAATAATAAGTATATTCATTTCCCTCCAACAATGTCAATCTATTTTGTCCAAAGATCAAGGCATCTTCATAATGATTCTTAAAGGTCTCAAAATGTAAATGTGGTATTAGCAAGAAAATACACCAAAGATTCTGCATGGGTTTCATGTGGTTACACTGTTCCTCCCAACCCTGAATTTATTTGCCATGATGGACCCTTCATAGGGTCAGCTGCTGAGTACTCACCTGGAGACTCTGCACTATGCTCTTGTTTCTCTTCTCTCTCCTGGTACTGAAGTAAATGGGACCACAAAGCAGATTTGCCCTAAAAATTGAATATGTAGTATGTAGTTTTAAAAAAAACGAGGCAAAAGAAGAGAGGCTAGTGAACATGGCAAAATAATGGAATGGCATTTCAGTGGGTCAAAAGTTCAGTGGTGAAAGTCAATCATTTTCTCTTTGGCCAAGAGACCTCAGCAAGAAGAGTCACCTAGCAGTCACACTACCCACTTTGTTTCTCTGTCCTCTCCCTGGATTTTTCCTTTTGAAGGTTAGAAGAGAGGAAACCAAACATCTATTTTACAACAGCATTGCAATTCCCACAGATACCTCTCAAAAGAAACCCAAACCCCAACAAAAAATTCATAAAATCCCCCTAAAACCTCACAAGATATAAACCAGGGACTCTGATCCCAAAGATACCTCCCAGTTAATGTTAGAATGGCACTACTAAGCTGCTACTTAAAAGGCAGAGATGGCATTCACTGTTTGTTAGGGTATTTTATACATAAAGTCCCAAGTTTCCAGTTACCAACCTGCTTGACCTGCAGACCATGGCTCCAGATTCTTTCCAGCAGATCACAGAGACTGGCAATCAATGTATTTTCCTCCAGACCTGTTATATTGGCTTCTCCGTGTCCTAGTTCAACTGCTTCATGGCCCATCTTCTCTACCAACATGCGTTTAGTCTTTAAACAAACAAACAAAACAATCCCCCAAGATTTCTAAGAATGCTATCCAACAAGGAGCAGAATTTATAGCTCAGTTTACTTAAATATGCTTAATGTATAGACCTTCCCTAAGGGTCTCTCCTGACCACAGAACATTCAATTCTCTGTACAGAGATTGTAAATTTTAAAAGAATAATTACAAAAAAAAGATTACTCCATACTGCTCTATTTCTATACCCCTTATTTACTGTCCTATTTCTACACCACTGATCTATTACTGACTGGTATCAAAAACAGAGTACAGAGCTAGACACACGTTTGATCTTACTCATTATCTGGTTTTCTTCTTGTTACAGTTATTAAAGCTTAAAACCCGGGTAACACAGTACACCATCAACTACAACCCACATGAAGACACAAAGAAATCACATTTCCATGGTTGTAAAATCTTCTTTAATATTAGAAACTGCTACACTTCAGTTGTTCTGCATAAACAACATGTGCAAAAGTTGCACGTGCTGAATATTTCCTTTTTATTGACTGTGGGTTTTGAGTCCCTTATGTTTAGCCTGCATTCACATTTGACCAGTTAAAGGAAATCCTGCCTAAGATGACTGATTACGCTGATTCTCCTTCCTGTCCTTTTCCTCATTTCACTAACTTTGCATAAATGTAAGTACGATAATACATTTCTTTTCTAATGGTTGAAAAACATAACACTAAGGGGATGCCCACCCTGCAGTAGCCTGCTATCCCAACAGACAGCACCATTCCAGCTGTGAAGGTCTTTCAGGACAGCATCTATGGAGGCTACTTAGGTTCAGTGTAAGCAAGGGGAGAGCAGGCAGCAGGAAAGGGGAAGACCTACCTTCATGCGACATTCCTTCAGTAACCCTTCCACAAATTTCCAGTTGGTCTGCGCAATCACAGCTGGGGAGAGGTCTGAGAGTTTGGGCTGTCTTAAATTCTTTCCTAAACTCCTCGCCTCCTGCATGTATTTCTAAAAGCAAACAGAATAATTTTAGATATAACAAGTTAAAGAGGGATTCTCCTTGTCCTAATCCTAGGCAAGCAAATGCTGGTGAAGAGGAATGAGCTAATGTTAATCTAGGAAAAACATCATGGTTTGTCTGATGCTTAGGTGTTGGACTGGAAAAGTGGAATGCTCCCTTCTGACAACAGAAAAACCAAAATATTTTCCTGTGTGGAACCAAAACGTTCAATGTTAGCTAGTGAACGGTGCTGTTAACCACTAGCACAAAGTTAGGCAGATCAAACATGTGGAAGTGCGATACCTTCATTCAGCAAGAAAATCAAAATATCAACTAAAATTTTCTTCAATTGTTATTTGGTTTTCAATTTAAAAAAATAAGAATAAAACGACATTTGTCTAATCTATTCTGAATTGCACACAAATGGAAAAAAAAACCTTTGAAAAGAAATAACAAAAAAAAGAAATACACCCAGTGAAAGAGAAAATCCATTACTTTTCATCTGGACAGTTCACAGGGGAGGAGGAAATCAGACTAGATTTTATTCTCAATTAACTTCTCAATTATAAGTGATGCTCATTTTAAATGAAATGGACATTTTTGATCACTCATGTTTTTACTGTGGGGTGGCAATTGAGAAGTATGGACAAACATTTGTGTGCTCTTAAAAAAAAGATCCAAGCTGTAGAAAAAGACTTTTAAGCTTTCCTGTTCTATTACCTTAAGGTTTTTTTTTTCTTGTTTGTTTTCTTTTGTTAAGCAAAACCCCCCAGCCAATCAACAAAGATCCTCTGTCTCCGACATCAGTGAGAGGGCTACATGCTAAACAAAGATAAGAATTTGGCCACATTTAGGTGTACAAATATGAATCCTATCAAAAAGTTGCCAAGCATTATTTATAAAGTTTTTGTTGAGAGAATAAAATAATAAAAAGTTGCAAAATAGAACAGTCTTGAAGCATAGCACTCAGCCTAGTGTGGGAATGCTCCATTTCCGTAGCGTGTCTTTATCCTGTTAATGTTGCCTCTTTGGGGGATGCTATGTGACAATGACTGCTATTCCTTCAAGAGAAGCGGATCACACTTCTCTGGGAACTTAACACAGCTGCTGGCTAGGTTTTTTGGAGAACTGACTGGACACTACAGCTGCTGCATTCTCAGAGCTTTCTGTCTAGGGAGAAAATACTTTATTTAGTAAAAGCAAAATCCAAACACATTGAAGTTAATTGAAATTGCTCCCTGTTTTATTTTAGTAATGAGGGAGGACACATTTGGATTTTTTTCAGTACAAAATTTGGACGTGAACTATTTAACATCAGTCCCCCAGGTCAGACAAGAACATTGGGTTCTGCCATGGAAAGCTGTGCTCAACATAAGTGTGATCACGGTTTCACTGATACAGTAAGGACACAAGAATAGTTGAAAAACTGCATGTGGGAATAAAAAAAAAAAAGATCATAGATGACGAAAGCGTGTTGTTCAGCAAGCAATCTCACAAGTGACTTCCACCTTAACTCAGTGCAAAAATTAACAATGAAAAAAGTGAAAAAGTAATACAGGGAAAACATAATTAGGAAATCTAATGTTTCTTTTCAATAGTAAAGGGATCAATAAAATACAAAGTGTGGTTATAGTCTGAAGAGTACAAAAAATGGATAACCTTACTCTATTCATTGTATGTATTAACTGTTCTAAATTCAAGAGAAGAAAAAGGGTCAAATTAAAGACACGATTGTTCTTTGGCTCTTCATCAGCATTCACACATCACCACATTCCTCCACGCTGGACTTTGAATTTGACACCCCAGGCTGAATTGCCAGGTGAGCAACATGGGAAAGAAGCAAATCAAAATTCTCATCTTTAAGCCTTGGGGCCATCATGTTTGCCAGGGTCCTGGCATAGAGGCCTAGAGCTGATTTCCAGCTGCTTTTCTGATTATAACCACACTTCCAAGCGCTACAGGGATGTGCTCATACTCTATGAGAAAAGGAGAGGTTTGAGGCGCAGCGAAGGTAGCGGTTCCTCATGCTAACATCTCAAAAGCAGCTTTCAACAAGAAAAACTAAAACATACCAGGCAGCATTCAGAGAAGGATTTTTTAGGAGGCCGTGCAGGAGGGGGTGGTCCCTGATCCCACTCCCAGAAGGCCATTGAGTTCTGACGAAGCAAAAGCTCCTCCGATGGCTAAGAGGAGGCAGATGCCCCAATGGCAGAATAGCCAGAAAGAAAGAGGAGACAAAGCAAAAGAAGCATGCATATGATCCACAGGCAACAAAAAAATTAAAAAAAAAAAGAAAGTAAATACATGACAAAGTATTGAATAGACTCTGCTGAGATATACACACAAGGTAACATTTAAAATATACTTGTGAAGCCATGTTAGCAAAAATAGCAGCAAACATGTACAAGTGCTGTTTTGCTGTGTTTCCATGAAACATCATTCAAAGATGCAGTTCAAGAGCTCACTCATCCACTTGGGTTCTTTCGGAGTGCAAATGCCAATGCTGGCCAACAATATTCAGCAACATTTACCACAAAACAGCACAAATGCTTTATTTTTGCTAGTGACGTACAAAAAAGCACATGGACATCAATGGAAAAAATAGGTCAGAAAATCTTTAATGAAAGATGAGAAACTGAAAAGTTGGAAAAGAAATGCATGTATGTGACTGACATTTACAAGATGCTTGGGAGTTTCCTAGTTTTAGGCATAAAAAGGCCCCAAAAGTCTTAACCTTTCAAACAGGCTTAGTCATACCAGGAACCTATGTAAGAAAGAGAGAAAGAAAAATTCCTTCTAAAAACCCAGTCCTGCCTCATTTGCCTCTACAGCACTGACATTTATTCAAGGACTTGACTTTTGCAGAGACCTTCCCTCTGATCAGAGCTCAGCAGCTGCACCTAGGCAGGCACCAGGGGTCTGCTTTCAGCATACAGTTACACCAGTGGGGTCTATATCAGCAAATAAGCCATTTTCCTGATAACAAAGGGGGGATGTTATTCCAAAAAAATAAAAGCATTTTATTTCTGTTGTGTGCTTTGAAATTATACAACATATATAGGCATCTAAGACAAGTGGTGTCTAAATGAAGTGGTTGCAGAGACCCACACAGACCTTACAGTAGCAACAGAACTGCCTAAAGTAGCAAAGCATCATTTGTCTAATTTGCATCTCCTGGACCACAAGCTTGTGCCGCCTGCTACTTACCTCCCTCAAATCATTGTCCAGCCCAATGTGCTCCGAGTGCTGCCGCAGACGGTCTTTTCTCCGCTGCGTGGTCGTGCTGCGACTGGCCCAGCGGCTGGAAGGTCAGAGAGAAGGAAGGGACATGTGAGTGGACAATATTGGGATGGAAAGCCTGGGTGAGCAGACAGAGGACACCCGACAGGTCTGCAGTGGGAGAAGCAGAAGTGCAAACTTGGACATTGTGATAGACTCGGGTGCAATCTGGCACTTGACTTCTGTGTGGGAAACAGCCTGGGGGGTGACAGGCCAGCAAGCACCCCACAGACAAAAGTTGGGATGGAAACTTGCCCATTGCTTGCTAGGGTCTCCAGTGAGAGCTCCTGTGTAACCCAAAATGCAGATTGATGTCGCCACCAGGAAAATTGTTGTGGTGTACTACACCACTTTCATTTGCTGCATTTGCTGAAGTTTGGTTAAAAACGGTGTTGGCAGGAAGAATGATATATTTAAAGTAATAATGATATATTTAAAGTAATAACTTCTATAATTTTCTGGTTTTGTGAGAGGTGGCACTTCTCCTTTCTCCACTTTCTGTAGTACTTCCATGAACTATTTCAGAGAACCTTGTCATTGCAAAAGTAACTACTGCGACATTGAGTCCTCCCTTTGTTTAAAGGTTATAAACAATATTGATTAATCATGTTGCTATAACCACAAGATCTTTTTTGTATTTGGTTTCCAGATACCACAGGAAGCCTGTATTTTTTTTGCAACATGTTTATATATGTCCAGTTGAATTTCTAGCTCATCTGCAGCTGTTGCCTGACAGCAACCACTTGATAACCAGGTTTGAAACTGCAATTTTAAAGCTCCCAAGTGTCCAAACTCCTTTATGCTCCATACCATAACAAAACAAGATAACTCTGTCCTGAGGAATTACTAGTCTGATTGTAGGTTTTCTAGTAATACTATAGCCTTCTGTCAAATCCCTGAAAATAAAAACGCTCATTAGTAGAGAGAATAAATAAGTTAATATATTATTTATAAAAGAAAGCTAAAATAACACTTTATAAACAAACCTATCAAGCATTTAAAATAAGTATCTTAATGCATGAAGGCTACATCTTCAGAATTATATCACTTAATTACTGTGGTTGTTTATTAAAATTAAAAATATCTTTCAATTACAGTAAAAAAAAAAAAAAAAAAAGAAGCCTTTAAGTCACTTCATGAAGTCATTTGTTCTACTTATCTCTTGCACTCAGAAGTTAAAGAGCAAAACTAAGGTGAAGCAGAACGCAAAGCCTGCCCAGGGCAGCATTCCAGCTCCAGGACACAGAAGGATACCTGAATGAGGCTCTGCCCATGGTGGGGGGAACTGCCTGGCAGACTTTGAAGGGATAACCTAAACCTGGGAGGGGGGAAAAAAAAAAAAAAACACAAAAAGAAAGAAAAAGAAAAACCCACCCAAACACAAAGACAACATCCCACACTACCCAAACTCAGTACTTGAGACAAAGCAACCTCCAAAACCTGTTTCCATACTGGCTCCTCTACTCCAGACTGATGTGACCATGCCAGAACAACTGCTGTGAGATGGCTTTTTTTACAGGAGCTGTGGGTTTGGGTTCTCTGCCTTTGATAGATCTATACAGAGGGAAACCTAGAGACACCTACATCAAAGACAAGTGTGTGCTTGGTGGTTTTGGCAAGGACAGCTGTCTCCAAATCCCAAACCCATCTCTTTCTGTGTGCATTTCAAACAGCAGCACATACAAATAGGATCTGGGATCTGAACTGTTTGGGCAAAGAGTTTCAGCTGGTGACACGTAGGCAGATGCTTGCCTGGAGGAGGAAAACCTCACACAGAGCTAGACTTGGGTCCTCCAATGTCCAGCAACCTGTCAGGGATGTGCAGGGAGGGGAACGTGACCCAAGAGAAGTGCAGGGATGTGACTCCTGGTAACCAAACCCTCTTGTTTCCAGAAAGACTTCACATACACGTACCTAACTATCTCCACCAACTGGACTTCGTATTGAAATCCCTTCCCACCTCCCCAAAAATGTCAAGTAGGCAAGTGTACAGGAAGAAATAAACATCTGTGCCTGCATGCAATTGTAGTTCAGCATCTTGCCATCCTATATCACAAGAAATTTATTTTTAAAGCAATGTGGGCTTAGGTCTCTAGTAACTAAACAAAACAGCCCAATAGGTGACTGCACAGCAAATCCTGATACCTTCTCAGAGGAATACATTACTGACGTAAGTGTCTTTGCACCTCCTCAGAAGTCTCAAAAATATACAGCCTGTGAATTTAATAAGTCACCACCTTTGTTTTCAGAAGAGACATCAAACACCTCATTAGACGGCTGGGGGAGGATAAGCCCCATTTTAATAATCCCAACAAGCAGAAATGCAGCAGAAAAAGCACCCTCTGAAGAGAGGATAGCAGAGATAAAACTGACTTTAGGTCCCTGGCTCTGGAGACCTTCCATATATTTCAAGTTAGCATCACATTTACATTTCACATAACAGAATGGCAATAATTAATTGGAAAGTCAAGTTATATATCGAGTATTATCTATCATATTTTTCTGCTTTAGTTTATATGATACTTGCTGAAATCTGGACAAAGTTTTGATCCCTTTCCACCTGCATTTCTGCAGTTACTGCAAGACTGAAAAAATGACATCAGTGTCCTTTGAGGGGGAAACATCTCACCAAAGGTGAAATTGGAATGAAAGCCACAGAATAATTACATGCAATACACCAGCATTAAACCATTTTCTCCATCTGGGAGAAGGCACATTCTCCAGATTATTAATCAGAACTATGTGAACATTTGCAGCATACAAACATAAGATTTATGAAAAAAAGACTGCTGCTTATCAACTAGAGCAATTATACAAGCAGGTAGCCACGTGCTCCCTCTTTCCCAGCCTCTAAGCTAGAGAAGAAGAGCTGCTGGGGTGCTGGGTGAGGTCTGTACATTCAGATGCTGCTCTGAATCTCTCTGGGAGATCTTGTGAAGATATGACAGCAGATAAGCAGGATTAAGCAGCTAAATCTTTTAAAGCCTTTTTGCTACTGGGCCACATAGAATTTTCCCAAAATAATGCTTCAGTACTGTAATAACCTTCCCCACCCTCACCTCATCAGCAGAGATCTCACTTAAATTACTCCTCCTCTCCCTTTGGTCGCTTGAAGTGATTCTAAGAGGGGGAAGCCCTCCCCACTGAAAACACCACTTTTCTTGAGTTGCCAAAATCGCATACATGTGCCTGTCCTGGCTTTGCTATCAGATGCTGCTTTATTCACATCTTGGCCCTGGTGCTGAAGCAGCAAGAAAAACTGTTTTCACACAGGCAAATAAATGCCTGTTTGTCATCAGCCCTTAGTTTGGGGCTTTCCAGCTAAACCACTACTGCCTATGTCCCTGTGGAGTGGATGCCAGAGGAGAAAAAGCCCTCCTGTCCGGTTCCTGTCTTGGGAGGGTGAGCCCCAAGCTGCCTGGCTTCTGGGAGCACACAGCATGCTGCCAACCAGCCTAAATGCTACCCGAGTACTCCCTGGCCCAAGAAATGTCCTCTCCCCTTTGCTTTTTGCCTGTACAGCCATGAGCATGGACTATTGGCATGTTTCATTCATTCCTTACAGTGGAGGCATTGCAACAAGCATCAAGTCTCTCGGGACAAAGCAGCGTCAGCCTGAGTGCTGTGCTGCAGAGAGCCCAGGGACATGCTGCTTATGTGGAGAAGGGAGAAATGTCTGCCTGTATCTAACTCCTACATCCAAAGATGAATGCTCTTCATCTACAAGGATTGCAAAAAAGCAGTGACATTTCAGAGGAGGGACCAGTAAAGACTGTGTTCTGTTTAACAGAGAGAAATGAAGCAAAGACACCTCCAACTAAGACCTTTCTAGCATGAAGACAGTGAAGTCAGTATTGTTCAAGATCAAATTAGACCCAAGAAACATAGTAACGGGGTTAGCAAAGGTTGGAGGAAATGTAAAGGTGACACATGGAAAAGATATCACTTAATCTGTGATGCTTAATATCTGAAATAACACATTGTAAGATATCATCAAAGCTATCTTTTATATCATAAGTAAACCTAGTAAAACATCAGCCTCGCATCAGGGACTGGCTATGTTGTACTGCAATCATATGTACATCTCTTTTGCTCTGCCCACCCTGTTCCACCTCTCTTTTTAAAGCTCAGTAGCAAAATGAAGAAATAACGTCTACTCAAACCAGACATGGGTATAAGAGGCAGCAAATATACTGCCACACACCACTGCTAGAGAACAAGAAGACAAGATAGCTCCATTCACAGACTGATTTAACTAATATTGCCATTACTATGAAAATCACTGTTGTAATTCACCATCTATTTACAGTGACAGCAAAGAACAAAGGAAGGAGAAAAATGCACTTGCCTATAGGACAAAACTTAAATCTCCCCATACAGATCATCTCCTGAGGTGGACTGCTATTTAAGTCTGCAAATCATAACAACAGCCCTTTTACCTCTATAATTCCAAAGGAGTAATTAAGCCGAATTTTTATATTCAACTATTAGCACATAGATGTACTATGCCTCCAAGAAATCCCCCCAAAGCATGTGTGCTGCCTGCAGACATTAAATACACAGACTGTACATGCTTGGGTTCAGAAGCAGTTTGACACCAAGATTCCAAGTCAAATACACATCAAACCAAACAAATTAAAAGGATGACTGAAAGTAAACTCCACCCGATCACGGATGGGCTGATAGGGGATGTCTTCTGCACTTATGAGTCTGCTCTGAACACACTGTTCCATGGTAAGGAGGACAAAAGCTCAAGTGGAGACTAATACACCTTTTCCATCTCTGCTACTGGGCTGAACAGGAAAGCTTTCAAATTGCTGATTGGGTGGATGAAAAGGAGTAAAATGTACTGCAGAGAGTGGTCGTGCACTGGTGGGCTGCCTTGTCAGATTATATGAAAAGAAATAATGTAAAAGGGTGTACACGTAACAACCATAATCCTGAAAAATAATGTATTTGAATACAAGTAGTTAATATTTGCATTGTACCTGTCAGAGACCGGCTATATTGTGACACGCATAGTAACTGCTTGTTTCAGATTTATCATACTTAAAAGGTGAGCTTTTACTGCTTGCAAAGTTTAAATAATATCAATGCTGTGTAGATGGCTCACTGCTGACTCATTTCTCGCTAATTTAGATGCACTGCAGAGATGCTACTTTATACTACCTGAAAATGCAATTGCTTGGCTTGTTTTGGAAAAAAAAAATGAAGCTTCATTAAAGATAGCCAACCTTAAAACAGTAAGAAGGTAGAAAAATCACATGCAACATAAAGCACTTAGTACAAAAAGAAGATCATTTCCCAGTAGAAAAAATAATTTCATTAAAACTAGAATGCTTTCTAACATCATATAGAGATTGAGCAGTCACTTTGCATTACATATATATTTCCTATAAAAACATTAAATAATGTTAATATTAGTGAATGAGCGAACAGTAATCCTATCTAAAAACAAGGAGAACCAGAGCACCAGTTGGATAAACCCTGGGCAGTTCACAGGAGGGGCTGGCAAGGTTCTGTGCTTGAAGACTTGGACTATCCTCTCCTCTGAGGATTGCTGCTGGGCAGGTAGGGCACAGAGAACAGACAAAACACAAAGCTCACAGGATGCCAGAATACAAGTGAGAGGGCTCAGGAGAGAGAAGTGGCCAGGGAAGGAAAAAGGAAACAGGCTCATAAGGAGAGGAAACAAGGGTGAAAGCAGGGCACAGGTGAGAAAGATGGAAAAAATTAGGGCTAAACAAACAGAAAGGCGGAAAAAGGACAATTTAATCCTTTTTATAAATGTGTAACAAAGCAAACCCTTCCTTTGAAAACCAAAAGAAATTAAGAAAAAAATAATTCAGTTCAATTGTTTCTTTCAGACATTCACTACAAATTGGCAGAATGCAAATATTTTCCCATTCTTGGTGTGTACTGTTTTCCTCTGCAATATTTAATCTCATTTATCAAGCTGCTTAGTACAAATTAAGTTACAAGGTAATCAATTAGATTGAAGACACAGCTTGCTTCATTGTTTTAATTCTGCACTGTAAGCATATTCACCCTAATTTAACAATTAGGTAATCAAAACCCATGAAGTGTTTATGTAGTCTGGCTTTTTGTCATTCAAATTCCTTTCCTGGATCATTGCAAATGCATCACCCAGTGGAGTCCCAGATACAATTTAAAAAGCTTGGCAGAAGACTCACACAGTGAAGGAACAGGGGAACCTGAACATCTAGAAACCACAATGTATTGCTGGGGTTTGAAACAGGAAAGGAGGATTCTAGAAACCACCACTCATTTCCAGATGAACAGACAAACAGCCTAAGGGATTGCAGACTGTTTTTTCCTCGGAAGTGTTATAGGATGTCTGCAGAAGCTACTGATTTAACAAGGTTAGAGCTGTGTGTACAGGCCATTTCTGAAGCTAAAGGACACTGCAGCTGCTTATTGTAGATTTAGAAGGTTTTCCCACAAACCAGGGAAGTATTGCAGGTAATGAATGCAGAGACAGTTCCTGAAGTGGGACATTGCTGCCTGATGGGAAAGAGGATAGAACTGGGTGATGTGCTTTTTCTTTATTTTGGGAGAAGGGGGTGTTAAATGCTGTTAGCTGGGATAAACTGCTCTTTTCTTTATAGAAAAAAATTAGAAATATTCTAGAAATAATTGGATACAATACTATCACCTTTTGCTTAAGCATAGGTCTGCATATTCTGCAGTTACTGTCTTTCCACATTCTGTAAATTTTGGTCAAAAAGATGACTAAGGAAACTCTACACCTGGGAGCTTCCTCTTTGATTTTATGGAGGTAGGCACTTGAAGTGGGATTTCATTTTTTTGTATATTTTTTTACATTTCTTTGTTTTAAAGCTTTTAATTTCTTTTCAATAAAGAGAAGTTTGGAGTTATCTTCAGTGAAGTTCTTGCTCAAATGAAAAAGTCGCATTTCCTGACCACCACAAGAGAAGAGGTAAAGACAAGCCCTAATGACACCAAGCATGTACCTGCAATCTGGCCAGAATAGGAGCAAAATGTAAAAGGAGGCTCTCTCAACCCACAAATGATCAAGCAGATGGGAGAAAGCAGCAAAAAAGGTCATGCCAACCGGGCCCAGAAGAGCACAGATTTACCCCTATGTCCAGTCATTTAGAGGACACCTTGGAGGGAAATAAGAGGAGGCAGTAGAGTGACAGAAGTGGGGCAAAGCGTGCTGCCAAGCATGGCCATGGGCTGACAGATGAAGCATTAGACTTTGCTTCTGTTACAGACTTCAGTGTTTTAACACTTGCACATGGTAATGTGACCAACACTCGTCTCCAGTGCATTTTTGTGGAAGTGATCCAACATGACTGTCAACCGTCTCTCTATCTCCAAGCCCTGCTTTCCATGCCCAGCAAACAAGAACCCTATACCTCCCTTTCCAAACACAATTTCTGCCTGTCTAGGCAACCTGGTTTTCTGGAATCACACACAGGATCATGGACTAAACAAACAAAAGGTGCTTGGTCTTGGTATTCTATTTCTTACTTAGATATATTATACATATAACAGCCCTGTAAAAGCCAGGAAGGGAATAGCTAGATAACGTTATGAGCGCTAGTTACATATTTGTTAGTCTTTCTGTCCAGCAAAGGAAGTAATTAAGATCTGATTGCTGACCAGTGAGTCAGGTTTTCATTAAAACAGCATCTAATTGGTTTGTCTGCTACTGATCAACAACAACTGACTGTAGAATGCAAATTACTTTCCCCAAATTCCTGCAAATATACTTTCCTACAAGATTCAGCACAAAATTTGCTCTGTTGACCTGAAGCCTGCGAAAATAATTCTGAACTACATTACAATATCCTTTGCATTAAACTGTATGAACACACGTAACAGTAACATGTGAAATGCCTGGAAGTGTAGCTGAAATGTTTCCATCCTTCATTCCCACACACAAAGCCCCAGTCCTGTGTGCAAGTATAACAAAGCCCCAAGAAGCATACACTGGGAAATTCAAACTAATGGAAGGCTATGCTTCAACTGACTGTGGTCAAAAGGTTTATGATGTATTTGCAAAGAGCATGAAAAGGCTATCCTTTTTCTAAGTGGGTGTAAATTCAGCAGAATTATGTGCCTTAAATGAGAGCCCTCTCAGTTGCTCACACAAAAAGCAAGGAAGCAGAAAGATATAAACAGATGGTCTTAAGATTTCCAATTACAAATCTTTTTGGCAATATATAGCTGGAGGAATTCCAAGCATTTGTCACTTTGACACCACTTTGCAGTAAGTAATGGGATTTTGGTACTTACAAATTCTGAAACATACTGCAATTCGAGGACTAAAACCAGCTATCTCAATCAAAACTATCACTCAAGGAATTCAAGTTATGTTTTAGAACAGGGAATGGAAGTTTCTCAAAAGGCATAAGGAAAACTATTTTTATTTTGATGCTTATTCATATATTCACTAAGATTCAGCAACAGAGCCAGAAGATATAAGCAACTTCAAGGAGGCTGGGTACTCTCACACTGTTGCTGACACTGTAAAACTGAAATCCACCATACGGGTAAAGAGGCAGACTGCTAAACACAGCATCCCACAACACAAAGAAATCCTTCATTCTTTAAGGGAACGGTACCTATAAACTTTTGTGTTTGTTTCCAAGAACATTTAAAAAAAAAAAAAAAAGGAACTTTGAAACACACAGTCCTTTTATATATTCTTTTAAAGAACTGCAATTCTTTAATCATATCTTATGTTTTCATTTGTGAGTCTTATGCCTAGTAGGTTATTAAAAAAGGGATTAGCTATCACTGGAGTGCACAAAAGGTGTATAAATAGAATTGAGTGGGCACATCATACAGGAGCTCAGATAAACGTATGTATATGGGCTCATCTAAAACAAGAGCTATCTTTAACATTTGGACAATCATAGTTTTTGGAGCTCTCAGATTTATTTCTGCTACTATTTTGATCTACTACAGCAACTGGAAGCAATGGCCTGAGCTAATAATTTCATGAAGCAGTGATCATTGATGCACAAATCGCCCATTTTTGAAGGAGGAGAGAAACCTTCCTCTTTTCTGGGTTTTGAGGGAAGAAATTAAAAAGTGACTTACAACACTTAGATTATATTATAACTGTATAAACATAAAATGCATTAGTTGCTCCAGATTCTCATACCACATAAGGTAAATTTACTATGAAATTACACGCTTGATTCCACAGCTATAGGTACTCCAACGTTCATATGAAAGTACAATACATAACCCTCTGAACTGAGAAGGGAAATCCAGGTACAGAACCACATACTTTCTACTCCCACGAAGTTATTCTTCCAGATTATTTCAAGGTGGAAACTGAAAGGGAGTTGTAAAAATCTTTGGAGCATGTAATAACAAAGAAAATACAGGAACAGAGTGGGCATTAATTTCTTCTGCATGATAATGCGGAGGCTTCGATATCAAACATTACTTTCAGGATCTGCATTTTGGCTTGGATTTCCAAATTATCCCACCCAGTGCAAAACATCGGGGAAACTTGTTTTAAATTTCTTATGGCAAAGGTAAAACAAACTCAAAATATACATGGCAAGAATCAGACCGTGCAACAGAAACAAGTACTGAAGCACCTTCCCAAAACCAGATCTAGCACTTTCTAACACAACCTGAACTCTGGAGGTAACTTCAAAATCACAGCCCAAACAAAACAGAAATGGAAAGAGTTGTTAGTGTTCATTAGACTGGTCGAATTCATCCAAAATAAGGTTTACTGTGCAATAAGGGGTATCTTTTATATGAGAAACCCGCCTTCAAATCCAGAAAATAAAACTTGTGCTTACTTGTTATTGGTAGGTCCTGTTGCCAAGACATCCGATTGCAACTTCGGGAAAAATCCTTGTTCGTACTTCCCTTGGCCGATCTTCATATCAAGTAAGTGCGGGTGGATGGCTGTGTGATCGATCTTCATCAGCCGCTGCTCGATGGACTGGGCTGCAAGTTACAGTCATAGGTGAACAATTGCATTAGCAATGTAGCCTGAAGAGACAGGCTACAACAGAAGCGATAGTGCTCCAATCCCTAAAAACCCTCTAAGAAGGTAAACAGTGACTTTAGATCCAGAAATAGGTCATTTGCAGAAGTGGTGAAACATCTGTGTTGTTATTTTGTTATTTTGCTTTTAGTTTCTTCACCCAAACAACTAGCATTGACACAAGCAAGTTAGCTGTTAAGCACACAAGTCTTTGCCTGAGCCTACAAGATGGGTTATGAATTGGTAGGAGCAGTGCAATCTTTCTCTGCAATTCAGTGTTTGGCTTTACAATTCCTGCATTAGAAAGGAGACCTCTAAGGCCAACTGCAATTCTCCATGGGGCTGGGCACCTCACTTTGCCCTAGACACATTTCCTCAGTCAGATGCACAGCAAGGGCGATACCCAAGTTTTGCAAACAACTGGCACCTATAAAGATCCTCCTCCTGAAATCAGATATGCTGGATGACAGGCCTTCAAAAATCATAGCTAATTGTAGCAATGCCTAAGCAGCATCAAGAAGATGAACAGATGCTTGGAAAGAGAGGAGGCTACGGCCAGACCAGAGAGGGCTCCCTGGGAATCTCAGCTCTGCTGAGACTAACGCAGTTCAATTGTTTGCTTCAAGGATGTGGGGATTTAATCTCAAATCTTGAGCAGGATGAAAATAACCTTCAACACTGCGTCAGATGCACTGTGAAGGAGAGGGGAAAGAAGGTGTATGGGGGAAATAAGCATTTAATTAGCAACTTTAATATTCAACTCTCTAGTCCATCCATTAACAGGCAGGCCCATTATTTTCAGCTTATCACAACTAGTGAATATATATGCAAAACATGAAAGCTAAATCCATTTTCCATTTGTCAAGAACAACATAGAACTTGTTTCCTGTTTTATAAAACTGTGAAGGGAAAGAAAGTGTCACAAGATTTACATACATTATCAATTCAACAGCTTTTTTTACTCCCCTCTAAACAAAATTTACTTTGTATGGTTTTATTTTAGAGAAAAGGACTGGGTAGCGTGGGGTCAGGGGGGTTTGAAGGGTTCTTAAAATAGTAGGTGAAACAAACAGGTGCTGGATCAGTGTGAGGGTCACATATATTGTGAATAGTGAACATGAAAAAAGTGGGTATTACTATCAGTTTGCTGCTTTTCACAAGAGAGAAAATGAGGTTCCGGTGCCACGATATCTATCAAAACTAGACGCTGAATAGACAGCCGACCTGCAAATTAAAATTGTTTTTAAACAGAAAAAGTTCAGCAGACACAGGATTTCTATTTCTGTCACATTTGTTACAAGTAAAATGCTCTGAAGGAATTAAAAAAAAAAGGTGGGGGGAGGAGAGAGGTATTTACTCCAATTCATTAATATGTGTCCCAACAACTTCTAGAGTATTATTTCCTTCCTTAATAGGAATTATATTCCTATTAATACTTTAATATTACTCGGAAATTAAGTAAACATTTGCGCAGTAAGAAAATCAAGTATAATTTGAAAATGGAAAGAAATCCAAATCTTCAGTACACAGGGTATTATTCATTAAGACTGAGCATATGTTGCTGGAGCTACTAAATATGCCACACAGGATTAGGTCGCCGGCATCCCCTGCTGCTCTAACCAAACAGCGTAAAGCAGAAAGAGGTCTTCCTACAGGAAGGGGGGAGATGAGGCCAGTGGAGCAGACAGCAGAGCTTGGCTTCTTGGTGTGACTGGCACTGGTCCCACCACCACAGAGAAGGAAAGCTCTTCTGGCAGTGGAAAGGGAGCTGCTTGCAATAAGAAAGAGTGAGCCCAGCTCTGCGGTTTGGTTTGTGTTCATTAAAAGCACCGGCCTAGGAGAACTTAAGGTGAACGCTCCCATAATTTTTATTGTTTAAAAGCATACTGAAGTTTTTGCCTAGGGAAAATAAGGACACTGCTGAGTCTTCCTCAGGTAGCTCTAGGGTTTCCTCATCAGCTGCAAGGCTTAGATGACTGAGAACCTATATTTCTTCGTGGCTGACATTGTACTGTTGAATATTTTACTAGCCCATCTTAACATACCTGCTTCTTTCAAAGTGCTGCATTTCTGATAGTTGGACGTCCGCAGTGCGGGGGCCCTTACATTATATAGCCTTATTTTCTCAATTCGGGAGTCAAAAACTCGAAGAAAAGGGTCCTTCTCTTCCCACTGGGAGATTATCTTATTGTCTATGAAGGTTGCAAACATCTGTGTTTCGATGAAGTGTGAAAGGAATGGGAGATAAGGCTCAGGTTGGTCCGAAAGGAAGGAAGCCTGAAATACAGAACACCTCATTAGTGTCATTTTCCCACCTGGCTTTGACATGATGAGCTGTCCTGCAGCAAGAACCAACCCATCAGCCAATAGGAAGGTTTGGATAAGGCTTCCCCACAACAAAAACACCTCTCAGAGTTGTGAAACCATCTACAACAGCATTTGGATCACAGGTTACCTCTTGGGTCACAAGTGTGAGAAATAAACATTTGGGGAGGTTTCATGACAGCGAGAGTAAAGATTAACTAGAGTACTGTCCATGCTGCTAGATTTTTCAAAGTAGCCTAACAGCTACCACCTGCAGGAACAAGCCCAGTGCAACCCATGGCAGACAACCACCACATGTGTCCACTTGGGACCTCTGGTCTGTACATCCCCGCTTGGGACCAGATCAATTACTAAAGTGTCATACATATCAAGGGATGCATAGTGCTCTTCAACTACTGCTCTTTCATGAAGTTATGCAGGGCAATCAATCAGGAATTTCCAATTAATGCTAAGCATGTGCCTAATTCTTTAACTGAGCTTTGAAAACTCCAACTTCAACTGCCCGTGCTACTGTAGCAGTAATAGAAAAGATGGCCTAAATGTCCCTCCTGCTTTTGAACTCTGCACTGTTCCATGCCTGAACACAAACAAGACAAATAAAAGGCAGAGCAGCATTTTTTTTGTTTGATCAAAAAATAACTCAGACCAATATTTAGTCTGTTTCTCCCTGTTTATCCGTCTAAAATTATCCTCAGGAGGAGGATTTGTATCTGAAAAAGCTGATGGCTAAGAGCACTATCTACTTTGCAGAGTCACTCAGAAATAATCATTGTGCAAGCTTCCCAACATTTATTGTGCCTTTTGCTAGCCTACAGTCCATTTATTTCTCCACTTTAATCTCAACTTCCTTTTCACTCTTGTGTACACACTACAAAGGAGTCATAACAATACTCTTCTGCCATAACCATGTGATAACCCTGTACAGAATAACACTACTCATTAATAAAAAGCTCTATTGTGGATTCACTTTTTGTCTCGAGTGCACCTCTCCTCTCTGCAAAGAAAAAGAAAAGAAAGAAAAAAATAAGTCACTTCCATTGCCATTCTTCTATCAAACCCACAAGAAAAGCCTCATCTGCTGGGCAGAAGCCTGCCAGTTCAGTTTGTACAAGCCAGGATGGCTCTGACCCACTCAGTGGATCTGCACCAATTTGCTTTGGCAGGCGATCTGACCCTGTGTAATCAAAACAGACAAATCTCTCAGTCAGGCAGACGAAGAATGGCGGATTAAGGAGTACCTAGTCTATATCTCTAATACAGCTATTCTCCCCACCCCCAAAAACACTTTCTGATGGAAAATGAATACATGTGTATTTTTACTTTGTCAAAGTTTTGCATTTGTTCCCTGTTGGTCAGCCATGACTCCATATCAGGGGCAGCCTGAATGACGAAAGCCTCGTAGTCTGCAAACATCTGTGTGAAGCGGTTGGCAAAAACCTCACGAAGCTGCACGTTCAGTTTGTAGTCCCTCAGCTCCAGCTCCTCACATGGCAGTTTCCCATCCTTATCTTTCTCCTTCTCTGTGAGGGGAGCCGTAATGGTCATTTTTTCCATCGTCACGCCTGTTCTTTTGGCGAGGGCTTGCAGGCGGGCAATCGTCTCGTTGCCTTTCAGCAGCTCGTACATGTTGAGGGCATTGCTAGGGATGTTCCCATTCTTCTTGTCGTTTACCAAGTCGCTAAGAACCAGGTTCTTGAGTTTGGTGGCGCTGTCACTGCAGTGCAGGTTTCCCTCTGGTGGGATCCCAAACTGCAGGAGAACCTCAGAGATTTCCTGAATAAACTCCAGCTTGTTGGGGAACTGAGGGAATTCCTCTGGCAGTTCGATGAAATGGTTATCGATGTCTACAAAACACAAGTTTGCCTGAAATACAAAGAAATGTATCAAAAAGGACACTCAGTACTGAATTGACTCCTTTGCTAAGTAGCCCTGTTTTCAAAGGGTGCTTCCAGACAGAACAGTAAGGGTCCACATGTGCAGGAGAGTTCAGCTGTGTTGTCAAGCTTGTGATATTTCAGAGTTCAGTTAAGCTAAGGGTCAACTGGATGGCAAAGTTTTGAGGAATAAAGAAAGCCTCCTGTTTCCTCCTGTTCCCCAGGATTTGCAGATCCCAAGCTTCCCACTACAAAGATTTGATATCTTCTTCTGAATGAGCAGGATGTTCAGCACCACTGCTCAGCCCATTGTAAACACTATTATATTTGTGTGAATTACCACATCTCAAGGGCACATTTATTTTACCAGTATCCAACTGCAAGAAGTCTCTGTAGCTGTGTTACCAAGGAACGAGATGTTCCGTGAGAATGATGCTGCTGCTACAAGCAAAGCTAAAGAAGATGGCACCATGCAAATGGTTTGGTATCACATCTGATCATGTCATGGCTTCTCCATTTGAGATCAAGCCCTGTTTCCCCACTTCGTCCTACCCTGTTTCTATGGAGGCTTTTAATCCTGGCAATTCCTCTGCTCAAGATTTAAACAGGGTGCTCTCAGACAGCTTTGCCATGCATGGAGATGGATCTCAGCCCATAAGATTAAAGCTAAGTGAAGGCATGAATATAGCAGAGCAGATACTTTTACTAGGAAAATGTCAATGGGGAATGGAAGAAGTCTACATAAAAATTAATTACATTGCAAATGCACCCTCAGGAATAATAACAGAATGAAAAAGAGTAATTGATCTTCTGAACTGTCTTACATCTGAAATTCACTGTCTAAGTGCACTGCACTGAATAAAAATCTTAAACCAGGTCATGTTCCCAAGGTACTGAGCACAGGAGAGTTTTACCTTAGCATAAAGCTGCAGAGCAGGAGATACAGGAACCCACAGGGCAGCACAGCTTTGTTAGACTGCCCTGGCCATTACTACAGCAACCCTGCTTTCTCCAAGGCACTTTTACTCTTTACTTCTCACCAAACAGCGTGGACTACTTTTCAGATGTTGTAAACAGAAAGGACTTATTTTCCTCCCTTACTGAAAAGGTTAATTTTCAGTAGGACAATACATCCCACAGCAGACATGGTTATAATAAATTGGATATTTCAGAGACATGCTTGAGATTAATCACCTTTCACACAGAAGCTTGAAAGCGTACTAGGATTCATCTGGTACAGCAGAAGTGCCCCTTCAGGTCACCTTTTCATAATAAATTTGGAACATATAAAGAAAAGCATTTCTTCATACAAAACAATTTGCTTTACTTAGCTATACAGCTATTAAAGGGTTGTGGTGTGCATCAGTGCAGTTCTTTAGCTTAGGGACTGTCTTCTTATCTATCAATATTTAATTTCAAAGGCTTTTTAATTTCATCTCTGCATATCATTTAAAAATTTGAAAAATGAGATTTGGATTCAGAAAACCCTTGGGGAATTGGTCTCACTTCTCTCTTCAAAAACATCTGATGATTAAAGTTAATGCAGAAAGATTAGTAACCTTAAGCCAGCACAATGGCCAGTTGTTAGAATTTTTATCTCTAACAAACAAATGGTTTATATTTAGACCAAGAGCTTGAAAAGTTAGCCCCTGGCCTGAACAATAAAGGAATGCTAAAGTGAACAGTGTTTCATTGCTGCTCGTATATTGAAGGGGTTTCAATTTTCTATTGTCTACAGGAATTTGAGATTGAAGATCTTCTCTGTTCAATACCTCTTCTTTCTTTCCCTTTCCCACAGTTACAGGACCTGTGGTGTTCGTAAATGCTGTGCTAATATTTTTCCCCTCATTTGTTAAATATTTGAATAGAGAGGAGGGGAAACACTCCACTCTCCCTCTTCCCTCACTGGAGATAGTTAATTTGTTATTCAAGCAACAATGCAAGGCCATCACATTAAAATTTTCATTTAGGGAAAATGACAGCTTAATCTACTAACTGAAATCATATGACTAATAATTTTTAAAATTACAGTAATTATGTAATATTAGCATGCTTTTACTGAAAAGCGTAGCTAGATACCAGCTTCATTTCCATGCTAATGCAAATTTTATGTGATTGGGTCATTGTATCCACAAGGTAAGACTTGATTTGTGCTGTTACGTGCCAGCTAGGCTAAGAATCAGTCACCTCTATCTAATATCAAAAATAGGTTATTAGAAATCATATCATCCTTGCCCTGTGTGTATCCCTCTGCTACTACTGACTAACCTTTTGCATATTCTCCTCTGCAGCTATTTCCACCTGCTTTCCCAATAAGAGCACTTATTTGCAAGTATTAGAGATTCTGCCTCCAGGAGATGTCCCCACATGGACTTAAGCACAGCAGTACCACAACTGTTGCAGCCATACAGTTATTTTTATACTGATTTTAAGAAGAAACCCAAGTTAAAATGCATGGCATGTTCAAGAGATGGGTCCAGTCATCATCTCCAATGAAGACAGGATAGTCATATCCCAAAGAATTTGCAGTATGGAGAGTTATCAGTGGTCAGGTAAAATGAGGAGCAGTTTTAATCATCTTGGTCAAATTTTGAGGAGAAATCTCCATTTCATTCCCAGTAAATGATTTCAACACCCAGATCAGGAAAATTGTCTTTTCTTCTTTTTCTTCTCTGTGGAACAAGTGGTAGACTTAGCAAAGTTTCACTTTCCATTGCATGGAAGGACAGAAGAACTTCTGTCTAAAATATCGTAATTAGAGTGAGTAAATATTTTAAATGTGTGTGTATGCCTCTAAGTGGTTCACAGGGATGGTATTAATGCATATGTAGCTTATTTGAGGCCAGGACACTGGTTTAAGAATAAACTTTGACCCAGTCAGGAACAGGGGTTATTTAGCCTGGAGAAGAGGAGGCTGAGAGGACACCTCATTGCTCTCTACAACTACCTGAAAGGAGGTTATAGAGAGCAGGGAGCTGGCCTCTTCTCCCAAGTGACAGGGGACAGGACAAGAGGGAATGGCCATAAGCTCCACTAGGGGAGAAAAAATTTTTCACAGAAAGAGTCTAGCAACCATCTAGCAACAGCACTCAAGATCCCTTTAGCCCTCTGTCAATAGATCTGTGACACTGAGAACAACTAACAAAACCCGATGAAGTGTGTGATGTAGGGGAAGCAGAGAAACTTTCAGTACCATAGCAAGAAGCAGGAGAAGTATTTAGAAGTCAATGCGATTAGCGGCACTCTCAAAACTCACTTCTCCCACTACCTCAACTCCTGCTGACAGCCTTCACAGTGCCAGAGAAGCCTTATAACACCAGGCATGGGATTTCTAGCAGGAATTCACACAAACATTAATATTGCATTTCAGGGTAGCAACCCCAAAGGCAGAGACTGACCTCCTGAGGCAGTTCCAGTTTGGAGCGGTCAGTTCCCTCCTTGGACTGCAGCCCCATCAGGTAGGGAACAGGAGCATCCAGAAAATGCAGGAGAGAGGCAGGAAGGATGGGGACATACACATGCTGCCACTGAAAAGGGAACAGCAGCGTTGTGATCCCCTCTGCCACTGTCATCAGACGCTGATAATCTAGACAGAGAGAGAGAGAAACAGACATTGAATTATCTTTCCGAGTGTTGCTTCTGAAATCTGTTTGGCAAGGACATCAGTGACAAAATGAGACAGAAACCGTGTTTTTATGATAAGATGTTCTTTTGAAAATAAGACAGTACTTAAAAACCTTAAACATTATTTAATTCATCAAAACTCATTACCCCCAGGAAGACATTGCTGAGCATAAATATTCATATCTTATCTAGCTTTATTCCATCATTAAATTAATTTATTAAAAGGATACTGAAAGTACTCTCCATAGTACAGGATAGTAATACTATAATTCTATAAAAAGCACGTATTTTTACATGGGAAAGGGAGGAGAAAGAAGTGAACTTCAAAGAAACATCGTGGTTTCCCACTTGCTCCTGCCTGCCTGCTTCTGTTCCACTTGCTACTACTGTTTATAGTCCACAAGTATTAAATACACTGCTTTTAAGTAAAATCCAAATAGAATCCTAGTTTCTGAATTCTCAGAAATATTATGTATAACTAGTATGTTTACACTGCATTATTTTCCCAAATTTGTTATTGTTTTGCAATGTTTTGGTTCAAGGTTTAGGCTATGTTTTGTTCTGGTTTAGGCTAAAGCAGAACATACTTCTGTGACTTTTCAGCTAAGCCCAATAGTTATTGCCAAGGTAATGGGTCATTGGTGTGCAGAAAGACCACTGGTCACACCGATTCTTCTGTAAATTGAGGCCATCCCAGAGGTGGTGGGAAGGGAGATGCAGATGGGAGAGGTGACCCAAACCTGACCAACGAAGTATTCCATGCCATACAAGTCACACTCAGTATAAAAGTTTAGAGATCACAAGGGTCAGTCCCTCTTCTTCGATGGCCAGTGTTCAGGCAGGACCTCACCTGTTTGTCTGCCCCGAGCACGTTTCTGAATCCAGTTCCTGGATCTAGTTCCTGAGTCTAGCTCCTACCTGCTGCTGAGTTTAGTCTGGGGCCTTCCCTGCACCTGCCCTGCAGCATCACCAATGACATATGGTCATCAGGGAAGTCTGAATTGGTTTTGTACACTTGCAGGTATTTTATTATTTTCTTATTTAATATCATTATCTTCCTTTTATTACTATTGTTGCATTAAAGATGTTTTCCTGTTAGTTTCCAATCTGAAAGTGTCTCTATCTCTCGTTTCCTTTTTCCCCTTTTCTCTGTGTGTCTGGCGGGGGAAATAGGGACCAGAAGCTGCCTAGTTTTAGCTACTGACCTGTCCAGGGTGGGGGTTTGTGCTAAACTGGGACAAGAATTAAAATTTAACTCAATCCGGCTGAGATGGAAGAATATTTCAGAATTTGGATAAAGGCAAATTATTTCCCAAATATCCATCTGGTTCAATGCAACATCACAAATTATTTCTTAACTTAAATGAGGAAACCTAGATTTGAGAACACAGTTCTTAAAAATCAATCAGTCAATCAATCATTGAATCAATCAATACATTTGTATTAAACAGATGGTTGGCCTTACAGCAAACCTCAAAGTGCAGACAATCCATCAGGAAACATAAAGACCCTTGGGTCTTGTAAACTGCTGGTGAATGTGAAACCAGATGATTGGTTCTACTCTGTATTACAGAAGCTTCTGCATTATTAACAATTCCTCCCAAATTTCTAAGAACATGAAAGTACTTAAATCACAATTTTTTCAGAATCTTATCATGAAAAAGTAGCACATCTCATTTAACAGTAGGGGTTAAAGACAGGAACACCAAAGTTCAGGTTTGTAAATGACTCTAAACTTGCATGAGTTGCATGGCACAGACGAGAGGGAGTCAGTTCTGATTCCCATCCTGGGGCTCTGTGACTTTTCAAAGCTACTCTATTATTTGCAAAAGGAGTTGTTCTTTCCAGCTTCAGTGCACATGTACCTCATCAGTAACCAACAAGAGTGGCTGGAGAGGTGTCTGCACCATGGCTGTGCCAGAATGCGATTTACATAAAGCAACCGAAATATTTTCAACCTCACCAAGACCAGATGCTTGGTAACTCTTGTGTCATTGCCCATCTCTCCTAGCCATTCTGCCTCACTCCATGAAATTAAAGATACGTATATGAACACGCTGGTTTTGGATTGGGTAGGAAGGCTTTTTTCCTATACCCTTATTGACTGCTTTCACATGGACAGAGACACAGCCTGTTTCCTGAACAAGCCAGCCTGATACCCAGGCAGACACCAGTGACAGCAGAAGTGCTGCCATCTGACACTGCTCAGCTATTAGGATGCTACTAGGAAGATGTACTTGAATAAATATGCAAATTAAAACAACAAATTGCATAACCCATTCTTGCTGGCACCTTTCTGTGGAAAACCAACCTTGATCTGTAGAAGGTCAGCAGATGGGGCAAAACCATTTTTCATCTTGTCTTATTAATACCTAGTCATTCAATCTTCAAAATGATTTTCATGCATACAAGTCAGTTTCAAGGTTATACCTGAAAACCATTCCCAGATACAGATCAGCCCTTTATGAATCTCTTCCTATGCAATGGTCTATAATTATACACATCGATTGGTTGTCTCATTGAGAAGCACTTACACAGAATTAACTTGTAAAACCTATGGGTGAAGCTTAGGCCTCTTATGATACTTCCTAACCCTGAAAGTTTAAAAAGCTAAAAAAAAAAAAAAAATTAAAATACAGAAAGTAGCATTGTTTAATACACACAGGATGATGTCAAGTCTGTTCTGATCTACACAGCCATGTGTGAAACAGCAGGTCTTCACAGCAAAGTCGCAAGTATCTTTTTGGATAAGGGCATTCAGCTCTGGACATGTGTGCTCACTCTTCTCTGATGCTACTGATAATATTTAACATAGATTTGTAACCAACACACTATGAAGAAAGCTGTTTTTAAACAAAACAGCAATGACCAAATTATTACACTAATTGATACCACTGAGGAATGTTTGTTAGCAACCAGTAGAGATAAAACCAATTCTGTACGCAGCAGTTTTCAGCGAAGAGAAGGAAGTTCCCAGGTTCCTCCAGAAAAATAAATTAAAATAGAACACCTGGAAATGGTTATTTTGATATTTGTTTAATGAAGAAAAAAAAAAAAAGTAGTTATTTTGCATTTACTTCTGAGCCTATACAAGGTTAAACACCTATCCTGTAAGGCATAAAGTCTTTTTTTGGTACAGAGATTCTTGCACGTATCAGCATTTGAGGCAATTCTGCGTTATTACCGAGTGCAACCTGGAAGCAGAGGACTCCTGCATTTCTCCAAAGCAGAGAGAGAAAAAGCTGTGTCAGATGAGGAAAAAAAGGAAGGAGGGAAAGAATGGAAGTAGGTGGAAAGAAACAGTGTTTGTATAGAGCGTGTGTGCTTGTGTCAAGGAGAATAACCTTTCCAGATCCTATCACTATTCATCACTATTAGACTTTGATAACTATCTCCAGCTGCAAGTTAAGTTTTGCCTGTTATTTTATTAATAAGAGGCCCAAGTAGGAAAACTATTCTCTGATCCTGCTTCAATCTTTAGAGCTAGAATAGACGATTAGACAGAGAGTATTCACCAGTTTAGGAGGTGGCTGTTGAGCACAGTGAAGACACAACAGTACTGATTCTTGCCCATCTGATATCAAGAAACATCCAGAAAAGACACAGAATGTAAAAACACCGTCTGGATGATATCCACAGAAGGGCACAAATTCAGAGTGATAAATGTCTCAAATCAAGGCCATTTCCTGAGATGAGTGAAATAAATCTCCTCCTCTTTGGGCTCACTTACCTCATGCAATGTACATCATGCTGGCCCTGTGATGCCAACAAGGCTACTACTGGCTGCTTTAAATGCATGAACAGAAGGTCACAGCCCATGATAATGGTCCACAGCAGCAGCTGCTGCTGCCAGAGTAATGATCTAATCTGTGCAAAATCATTCTTTGGTATAGAAATGAATAGTGGATAATGAGACCTAAGCTTGGGGTTTCTTCCCCTTCTCTGCTGTGCAATCTGTGACAGTGGAGAAAGGACCCAGAAGGTCTAGAGACTTACTGAATGTCCTGAGCACTAGACGTGTTTCTCTGCAGTGTGCAGACGGGCTGTTAGCTTTAAAGTTCCCTTATCCTGGATCTCCTTTCCATCTGACTGTTCTGTTCCACCTCTCTTACTTTCATTGCTACATCCTTCTTTCAATTTTCATTTTTCCCCACTCCCAAAGTAACAATAGTTTTTATTTTACTTGGCAGCTATACCTACATTTTTCACCTTCTCATGACCTCTTCTTTTCACCTTCTTGCCCCCTCCAGGACAGGAAACACCATCAAGCACAATTGCTACAGAAAGTTCTCTGTGTTCAGAGTTAAATCTCTAATTTGTACACAGGACATTTTCCAAGAGAAACTGCTCAGGGAAGATAATCCCAAGACAAAGTGGCCTCTACGGCTTCTATTGCAACTGCTGCCTCCAAACAGCCACTTAGTTGGATTTGATACAGGTCTGTCTCTCATACTTAACCTTTTTCCTAAGTGAAGAAATGGGCAACAGAGTAAAGCTAAAAGACTCTGGATCTAACTCCTTGTTCTGGCAGCATCTGCCAGAGGCCCTTGGCCAAGTCCCTGCATCTCACTTTCCTGCACTTCATTGCCCTATGCAGGACAAGTAACTGCAGCAGGGGCCTGTCCTGCCATGAGCCAGCAGTTCTACTGCACCAACTGTGCATTGCAGCCACACTTTACAAAGGTCTGGAAACACTCACATGGTTCACAAGGTACAACATAATGCTTAAAATGAAACCCTTGAGAGATTTCTGGATAATTATAGAACCATAAAATGGTTTGGGTTGGAAGGGACCTTAGAGATCATCCAGTTCCAACCCCTCTGCCATGGCCAGGGACACCTTCCACTGGATCAGGTTGCTCAAAGACTCATCCAGCCTGGCCTTCAACATCTCCAGGGATGGGGTATCCATGACTTCTCTGGCAAACACATGCCAGTGCTCATCACCCTCATAGTTAAAAGAAGAGATTTTCACCCAGGACCACCTCAGCAAATGCTCAACCACAGGATTTTTTAGTATAATGCATGAGTTAGATCACACACATGCTCATTCAAACCAGAAATGGTGTTCTTGCTGTGATCAGTACAGTGTTATTCCAGTTTCAACACACCCAGCCTTCCTCATGAAAGAACAATTTGGCAGTTTTCCAGCTCTCTGTTCCAGTAACCTACCAAAGGTAAGGTTACCAGAGAGCAGGAGTCTCACCCTGGATCTTCTAAATCCAATATGATGTGTTAAAAATAGACCATGCTTCCTCTTTCTTTTCCTTTTTAAGTCTTAGTTTGCATACAGTTTGGAAGCACTTGCAAGTATTTGAAAGGATGTGTCACCTGGACACCATTTCCTTTCCCTCTTCTGCTTTTTGAACATGCATAAAGTATTATCACAGATTTGCAAAAGCCACATATTTATATATGTATGCTGAAAGATGATAATTGGATTATATTCTCAAAGAATATCAATTAAAAAGGAACAAAATTATTCTAAGTAATAGTTTTAAGCAAAACAAAGCCAACAACAGATGGAAAAAGTAAATCGATGCATCTTAATAAATACGAGTCAATTCTTCAGAGGGAAGCATCTGAACAAGCTTTTAAACATTCTTGTGACTAATAGCTTTTCCACATGTTACCTCTTCAGTCAAAGTACTGTAAGCAATTGCTGTCCAGCTGCCACTTTTTGTAACAAGATATGGATTAGCTGAGCCAGGTATATTGGAAAAGCTGGAAAATAAAAAGAAATATTTTGCTTTGGGCTCTGAGCTTTAGTCAGGAATGACGCACAGCAGTTATGAGATCTGTCTAGTGTCTCAGTACCTTCAGATCTGAAATGTTTATATATAGCGTACTGTGGATGAAGAAGGAAATCTGAAACTCACATCTGAGACAAAAATTGTTTATGAAAGCAAACGTTTTAAAATCAGACCTCAATAGCTCCACAGAAGCAACACACATAAGTCTCACAGACTTCAAAGTGCCTTGAAAAGCTTCCATCTTTCATCTGGTTTATATACCAGCAGCTGTGATGACTGACAAGCCAGACCAGGTGATTTTCAAGAGATATGCAGATAAAATGCACAAAAATGCTTCAGGAAATGTTTATTCACCATACAAATCACCTGGCACCGGTGCTGCCTTGAAGTCAGTGATGCAGGGTTGTAACTAGCAGAACATCCTGGAGAACAACCCACAGCATTTCAACACTCTTTATGTCCAGAGAATCCCATAAGAGGGGATTTACCAGCAAAAAACACAGCCCATGAATTATAAGCTAAAAGCAGAGCACAAATTTATGCAAATCTGAAAATACATATTTTCTTTACCAGGATGATGAAATCAAGACTAGCTTGCATCTAATTGCTGAACTAAAAATGAACCTCTCAGCCTGGGGGTCAGCTCTGCCCCAAGGGAACACATCCTGAGACTGATATTCACCGAGGTCAATTCTTCCCACTTTCCCTCACTGGCAAATGTTTAATGGGGAAAAAAAAAAATCACTTCCACTTCAATAAATTTCCATTTATATAATTTACCCGTGTTACAGCCTGCCACCAGGGGTTCAGCATAAATTAATGTATTATTAAAAGCCACCTTAAGAATTAATTCAGAGGAAAACCTGCATTATCTCCCATTACCAGCACGGTCAAGCCTCTAAGAGCAGGGCAGAAGTCTGTGTCAAGTTGTCAAGGGGGCAGTAGGACACATGAAGATGCACAACACAGGAGTTCCTTCTCATCCCTGCTGGGCAGCAGCTCTGGGCCAGGCCAGCAAGGCGGAGGGGAGGGCACATACTCTAGCAGGCAGCATCTTCACTTAAGACCACTTTTGATTGCCATATTATTTATCTGGCATTTGCCACAGCTGGAAAGCAAGGACCAAACTTAGCTTCCCCCATCCCATTTTTAAAAGGTTTTTATAATGTTTTATAATGGAAAAATCCTAAGATCCAATCAAAAAAGTGGAGAGATTGAGTGTGTGCATGTGAAGGGATAAGAACAGTTCCCAAGTCTTCCTCTACACTTCACCATTAGTACAAACAGGACTGTGGATACAGTACAAACCCATAGCTGCCCCTTCTTGCTTCCAGCTGCTTTAAAAATTTGACTGTTCAGGTCATACTAACTTCAGCTAACAAAACTGAGTAACTTTTTTTAATTAAAAGAACAGTTTAGTCTTTCCATCTAAGTTAACACCCAAGAGTATATTTGAGTCTTTGATTATTCCATCCATTTACTTTTCTCCTTTCTAGGAGAACATGCACTACAGTCTCCTCTGATTGTGGTAGTGTTGAGGCCCTAAACTCAGTTCGCTATGACAGCATCAACACATTTTATCCCTCTGTAAACTGTTCATTATTTTTATTGCTGAGCAACAGCTTTCCATTAGTTTTGACAGATATCAGTGTGGAATGCAACCATTTAAATAAGGATCAGAGGTGAGTAAAGGGTTTCCATGCAACTATTTGGTATAAAAACGCTTTAAAGGCAAACACATCATGCATGTATTAATTTAAAAATATCTCCCCAACACAGACTTTATAAGAAAAATCTTTCAGACATAACATTTTTCTAGGAAATGACGATACGTATGCCGTCATTTGTATTACAATTTCTAAGCTTGAAAAAAAAAATAATGCAAAGAATACTTCTATCTTTGAGGATCGATTACTCAAGCTGTTTGAAACAAAGAGTTGGGAAATACTCAAAATTATAATGAGCAGAAAAATCCTAAGCTCTACGAAGCTCAACAAAGCTCTCCATGTCTTGTCTACATGTTCCCTCTCGTGTTTAAATCCCTAGAAAGGCAGACATACAAAACAGATTGCTGAGGTTGCCACAGCACCCACAGTTCAATTAATCTTTCTCCAGGAGACATCTCATGCCGGTGGCATTTTGTAACTGATCCTTGGGAAACTGTAGCAGCTATTGCAGAGCGTTATTAACTTGGGCACTGCTGGAAGCCTGGATATTCACAATACCCTTACACCTTACTCCATGGTCACATGGGAAAGCTGTGCTCTGAATAAAATAAGGGGCACTTGCAAGAGCATTACTTTCTATGACTTAATAAACTGTGATAAAAGCTACAAGACCAAGTCTGTTTCATAAATGAAAGTCTGTAAGCCCCAAGCTCACACAATGTTAGATGTGCTATACTGTGTACCTTGTTGAGTGATAACAAGTATAACTCTATTATTTTTTTCTGCTTCATTGGGAGTCTCCTAGTCCTCATGCCCTTCCTTTGAAAGTCACAGGAAAACGTCGTGATCCAAGCTTTGATTTTTAGACAATGAAGATTATAAGGCTGCAATCCAAAGACTGTACCCTGAAGACTGTGGGAGGAGAAGTATCTAATCCCTCCTCCCTTTGGTTTTCAAAGGCTCATTGTTAAAATTTGGCCCTATTTAAACTTGAAGTATTCTCTACTAGCAGGAAGATGTAACCTGAAGACACAGGGGTTTGGCTTCACGTACAGCTTTCCGTATCACCTTTACAGGCCAAAGTCAGCGTTTAGAACAGCCTACTACATCTACCCATCATAGGAGATTTTGATAAACTCCCCCGAAGTCCACACTGTCTCCATTAGCAATAAGGACTTGTCTTTTCAGTTTTGCCATTTAGGCACAAGCACAGGTCTTTGCCAGTTACTCAGCTATCCTGTATTTTGTCCTAACGCTGCCACAGCACTGTTTGCTGCTCCCAAGCGGCACAGATGTTTCACATCTTCGAACTGAAATGCTTTGGTCATAGAGGCTTTTGCTCCAGAAGGACACAATTATCCACACCAGCAGTTCTGAAACAGTATTTTGTAAAGCCACAGTGACAGCTCCTTAGCACCAGGCCACTTTAAACTTTAAAGTGCAAACTTCAGAGAAATTGAGGATTATGGTAGTTGTCTGCATTCCAAAACATTTGGGAATGAAGGAGTTTAAAAAATAAGCTCAAAAATGAGTTCAACATTCTTTTACATCCACCCCTCTGTTTGACCACCACAGCTGCAATTTGAAGTTACTGTCCACTACAATCCTCTCAGCTTCCCAAGTGATGGGACACCACTCAGCTGTAAAACACTATGAGCAGAGTAACTACATATCTGAAACTGTAGCAGCCATGATACAGCTATCAATTGGTCTTTTCCTCACCACAGAGCTGTGCCAGACATTCTCATAACACACTGCAAATGCATTCAAGGCAAGCTGGATAAAGTCACCAAACACCCTCATCTCTTTATATCGTTTGAGGTCCTTGTTCAGGCTGCTGGAAGCATTGTGCCTCAGCTATGTTGTTAAAAATAAACTTTTTAATAATAACCTTGTTCATTAGAAAAAAACAAACAAACAAACCAACCAAACAACACTCCAAAGAAAGTCAATATAATCTCTATGCTCCCTTTCTGCAAGCCCCTTGCTTTTGTTATTACCAGCTCTGTCAGCTACCACGTGCAATCCCACTTGGCCATCATCTTTTCCACAGGCAGCCTACTGCCTATGCTTGCCTATAAAGTTTGGAACAAAAGCTCTTTGACCAGTTGTTCCCACTGTTTGCAGTCTTCATTTCCCTCTAGCTCTCTCTTGGCCTCAAAAAGTAATCCGCTTTTAGTGGATAGATATTTAGTGAGAAGTTTACTGTAGACAGCCAGCAGGCTCACTGTATGGTCAGGGTTGTGAAAATTTATATTTTCACTCAACTTTTTAAAGAATAAACACTTCCTTTGGAAAGAGGAACTTTTGTTTTGGCAAGTTTGAATGAAAAGTTTCCTTCCAACAGGGCTAGGAGAACCACAAAAATATTCAGCTTACTTTTCCCACATGAGTTAGCAGCAGCTCTCTCACTGATCTAGTTTGGTGAACTGATGTAAGTCTTGGTCCAATTCTCTGATTTTCAGCGAATTCTGACTGGTGGATAACGCTGCCTTGCTTGAAATAGCACCCTGTGGATGCAAGACCATCTTCTGCTAATCTTTTGTTGGGTTTGGTAAAGTTGCAGCAAGGCCAGGCCACTGAAAACACAGTAAAATGTGTTCATCCTCTTTAAATTGATAAGGGAAGGAAGAGTATATTTGCAAAATCATGCCCCCATTCATTACTTTGGATCAAATGATATATAAGCCAAAAACTACTTTTGCCTTGAAAGAAACTGCAGTTAAGAAAGCATTTCTCCTTCATGGATCTCAAAGCTTAGAAAGGAGATTTCAGTAGTATCTAGCCTGGTTATATCTCAAATAGGAAAATAATTGCTTTGTTTTCTCTTTCAAGAGTTGCAAGACTGACATTTTAAAGAAGCCGCAGTACACAATTAGCCAAGCACTCAGCTATCAGGACATGCCAAAACTGAAGCTTTGCACTTGACCTCCACTCCACATTCCTCACCTCTGGGAACCAGCATTATGATGCTATTTACATAATCACAGTATTTCTCTGTTACAACTGTATGCTTTTCCCCAAGGACCATCAAGTTGTGTCTATACTAGATAGGGAAGTAAAAGTCATGTCGAGGACATCTCTAGATTTACCAATAATAGAACGAGAAGGGGGAAAACAAAAATCTGAGTTTTAGAGTGCTGTGAGGAAACCCCCAAACACAAACCCACAGTGAAAACAAAACAAATAAACCATTACTTTACAGCCAACAGTTGGAAGAAAAACAGTTATCTAACTTTTGGTGGCACCGAAAATTCAGTCAAAATTATTTAGTGGGTATTTTCTATCTGTCTCAAGGACTGTTATGTAAGTAATGCATATGCATGTTGGTCTCCATCTGCACAAAGTATTACTAAAATATAATCTGACAAGCAGATTTCTCCTAATGCTACTAGCTTACAGTAACAAAATCTCAGTTTTCAGTGAGTCCATAAGCAGGGACGAGGGCTGGAATAACTGGCAGAGATGGGGAAGCATTACAGTGGTGCTGCTGCTTAATGTTGAACCCCAGTATCAAGTGGCAAAGGCAGCATGATTCAACCTGAGGAAGAAAGGGGTAAGCACACAGACACAGAAGCAGAAAGGAGGGGAAAAGCAGCCTAATCAAAACTAACAGCAGGATTTCTGCTCACACTTCAAACTGAGAGCAGATAAAACCCTTCATTTTCATGTCTTGAAAGCAAACCCCTGGAGTCCATATGGAGAAGTGCTCCACAAAGAACTAGCAATCCTTTGAATTCAGTCATTTGCAGAACTACTCTTCTTCTGTCTCCCTCAACATCCTTTTCCATTCTCAGTCATTTATTCATTAGTATTACTATTACACGCTTACTGACATTTTCTTTTATATGACAAACCCAAGTGTTCACTTTTAGAACTTGAAAGTACATTACATGTACTCATTTTAGATGACTTCCCATCCCCACTCTCCTCTCAATTTCAAGTTGTCTGATTTTTGAAATGTTGCTTGAACGACATCTCTTGAAGAGTACAGGTATTCACCATCTTCTTTTCATTAAAAGGTAGGTGTAATTCCTGGCTTCAGGAAGGTTTTATGTTGTTCATTCTAATCAGACAAAACCACCACACTGCCCTCCCTGCCAAACTTTTTCCCTGAGGCACATTTTACTAATTTAGAGTCATTGCCACACAACCCATTTGAGAACCCAAATAATTTGGGCAGGTATCCAGTGAGACTCAGAGGAACCTCCAATAAGCCTGGACAACCCCTGGCAAATCAGCAGGAAACTGGAACTTGAATTGTTCAGGCACACTGGTGCATTGCAACAGTTGCAGTACACACTATTTGGTACCCCAATACCACCAGGTTGAGAATCACAGCAACCAACATCATACAGGAAACAGTAATAGGGGTGTAAAACCACAGAGCTTGTCTAGCTTGTCCAAGATTCCCAAAACTTGTAGCAGAGTATTACATTACTGCAGAAAGACACAACCAGAAGAGAAAGGGTCCAGGTCAGGTTTTCATAAGCTTGCACAGGCTCTGGCAGCCTTAAGTGTCTCAAAAAGAAATATCAGCATCCTTGTCAGAAAAGATCCCAAATAACTCAAGTAGGACTAGGGAGGGATGCCCTGTAGCTCCAATCAGTCCCAATCCAGCAAAAAAAATTCAGCCTCTTAAGCACTAAAATGCTCTCAGTATCTTAAGCAGAAGATATCCATCATACAGGAGGGGGGAAAGCTCACCAAATTTCAGTATGCTGCTGAAATTTGAAAAAGAAAGTAGCAGGAGTGTTTTCTGCAAGATGTATTCATTTCTGCTGGCATTTTTTCAGAAGATAAGATTAGTTTCAGGCTATCTTACAGCATGATCAAGGGCAATGTAAAGAAAATAATTAACTGAATTCTATTACTAGTTGTCACAAGTGATAAACAGAATGCATAATTAAACAAGCAGCACCTAGTCTGCCTGGAGGAAACAATTATTTAGTGCTTTCATTAGGACAGACTCATTTCCCCTCACATTTTTTTCATTACATTCTTGTGTTTCACAAATCCACTGAAAATCAACAGCTTCATATTAGCTCCTGTGGCTGCAGCTGCCCAGGAACTGCCTGATGGGAACAGACTCAACATGCATCACCAGACAAGTGCCCACCTTGTGAGTACAAAAGGATCTGCATCTCCAGAAGAACGCAGGTGAAAACCTGGACCAGGTTCTCCAGGCCCAGCAGCTCAAAGACCTCCCGCAGTGGGTAGTCAGAGAGAGGCAGCTCATTGGGCCCAGGTCTCTGGCAAATGATGGGCTCATAAACCCCATAAAACTTCAGTGATCTCCCTGGGGGTGGCAGAGGCACCTCATAGAGGATGTTGTGGATGTAGCTCTCCAGAGGAAGAGGCGGTGGCTGCTGGGAGGTCACCGCCTTGTAGAGCTGGATCAGGAATTTCTTGCATGCTTGCATGAAGGGCAGAGGGGTGATGAGGCATATGCATTTGGAAACATATAGAGTGTCTCTGCTGATGTCATAGGAGTTGTACCGCTGGAGCTTGGCGAGGGAAGTGGCATCACCCTCATCGATGCTGCTGGCCAGGGAGTCCATGCTGCAAGAGGAGGAGGCGCAGACACTGCTGTATTGCTCTGCGTTGTGCATCTGGTAGAGCGTTTGCATGGCTGTGCAGATCTGCTTGCTCGTGACCTCCTCATAGAACGTGAGCACAAACCCATATGTACGAGAGCCATCTTCTCTGGTGATGATGAATGAATGGAGCTGCGGATCTCTGTTATCTGTCTGTGTCCTGAAAGACAGCCCTTTGGGCATACACAGCTAGGAACAGAGAAAAGAAACAGACATGGTTATCTGAGCCACAGTTTTAGCTTGTTATATTTGCATTACAGGCACATGCTCTTTTTTCCCCACTGCATCATAACAAGCCATTTGTCATTAAACATAATCCCCCTGAAAAATAGCCCAAGAACTAACAGCCTAAATCTGATGCTCCTTAGATGAGAGACATGACTGAAAAAAGGAAAGAAAGTACCCTCTAAAATCATCTATCTATTAAGTCATTATTACTTATTTTCATTACTTTGTAAAATTATTTTCACTACTAAATAGCCTTTGTCTCTTTTACTTAAGCATGCAGTTTTGTTCTCATTCGCATATTGCTCCCACATTACTCCAAAATCAGAGAGCCAAGGGAGCATCTTACACCACTGAATTAAAATTACAGACTTCTTGAAATTCTTTGATCTTCCCTAATTTTCTTAAAAGAAGGCACAACAATTGACTGACAGCTATTACATTCACTTTCTTCTTTAAGTGCTACAAAGTAGTTCATATTGGAAGATGGAAGGAGGAGGGGAACATCCAAAACCTACGAAAGCCTCATTTTTTATTTACCACTCAGCAAAATCTTTTGCAGTGATTCTACTATGCTGCGTGTTTCTCTGAAACATAGCCCTAGTGACAACTTGAGGCATTTTTCCAGGCATTCCTCAGGAATTCTATCAGCCATCTAATACAAAATAACAAACATCCAGCAAAACTTGTTTAAATGTGTGTCAGCATGAAACTCCGTATGTTCTAGCTAAATAAGTATGTTTATAAAAGAAGAACTAAAGTTTCCTTTGTACCTTCCACCTGAAGAAATAAAAGGAAAGAAGAGAGGGATGGCCTTCAAAGTGTTCCAGCTGTTCCAAAAGGCAATGCTAGAAGCCAGCTTTGGCAAGGGATGTGAACACATACATGACTGTTTCCCATAATATCTCACCTTGACCAGAAGTAATTTCCTCTGATAGAAGAGGTAAAGGGAAATAATTACAAACTTTCAGGCATGTTCTATCCTGAGCTTCACCAGTGCACCTTGCAGAAACCATCTGACAGCCTGATAAAGACGCTACCAATCCAGCTGAGATTTAAGCAAGTGATCCAGACTCACTTCACAAGATGCTAGCGTGCCCTTAAGTTATCAAAGGCAGCTCTTACATGCTGCTCTAAAAAGTAATGTACAGGGCAATAAGTAGCCTGAAGTCAGGAGAAGAATTTAATTCAATTGATAGGCTTTGCTGACACAAACCATGAAATTGCAGCTTGAACCATTTTTGTACAGCAGCCACGTTTTCATTCAAAAGGCTTATAATTTTTATAGAGGTATTAACAGCAATGCTGTGGTTAAGGCTCTCCAATAAAGAAGTAGTAAAAATCCTTGTTTCACACTTTATTTAAATTTATTCTGCACAATAAATCTCTTTTAACCGCATTTTCTGGCAAGTTTGCTTAATAAAAATATATTTCTAGAATGTCTGCATTTAACAGTGGCCATAGTCTCATCAAATCTCATCAGCACTAAACCTTAGGTTTTAATCTCAATTCTATAAGTCAAAGACAATATTTTCTTCAGTTTACAAAAAACTATCTAGAATCATACAGGTTGGTACAATCAAGAACAGATAAGCATCAGGGAAAGTCAGACCAGCTGAGACAGTTTCAGAAGGCTCATTAAATAAATTTCCTCTAAATCTTAATTATTATTCCCTCATCCTTGTGGGTATACACATACAATGGGACATCCATTTATTCTATCTCAGCCCCAGCACAGCATAAGCAGAATATTTAACATTTTAAGACCCTGACTGCAAACCCTGGTACAGAGACTGTCGCTGCTATTAGACCTGCAAGAAGACACATGAAAATGCAGAGGAAGAAAGCAGATGGGAAAGCACCAAGGCAGGGAAGAATGACCACTAGTCACTTAATAATCTAAGATCAAAAGGAAAGGCCTGTGCTCATTTTGCAGTAATAGAGAAAGCTTCAAATTTGCAGTTAATACATGAAAACTTCCATCTTAGTACCTTGGACATCACTTGCCATCTCATCTGTTTTTGTCACATGTGCCACAGAGGAGTGTTGGGGAATAGCAGCTTGGGACATGCTGGGGGGGCAAAAGCTTTGCCTGCTGGTGAACCTGACTAACTAACATGAAGAGGGTAGTCAGTCATCTTTATTGCATCTTTGTATAAGCACAGAAATCTATCCAACATTACTAATCAAAGGACATGAATTTTGTTTTCAGACTACTTAACTATTTATATTTAAACATGTCCATCAGGATTAAAATATGAAATTAGATCACACTGGTAATAAGGCTTATAATCAACATGATTTGTAAAAACAAAAGGAAGATGCACAGAGACAGACAAAAAGATATCAGCTAATCCATGCCCCACCCCAAGAAGTGATGTGTAAGAGATACCCTTTTTCTAAACATGGAGACAGGACATACACACAAGACTGTAATCCCTCCCTCCTTTGTCCTCCCAGTTGCAGATATTCCTGAACCAAAGGTCCCTTTTGGACCACTCCCCATAGCCCAGATCACCTATTCCCCATTAGGTTCTATATATCCGTTTTTAAGCCCCATATCTTTTTTGTGTTCACAACATGCTGCAGCAGCAAGCTCCATACCCAAATTGCACCATGTGTGGAGAGAAAGATGCTTTTGTTTGTATTAAAATCTGCTCGGCCAAATTATGCTGGGGATCCTTTAACTGCTTTATTTCAGTACAAGACATGTTCAATGGACAATGCTTTCTTGGATTTCAGAAATACAAAGGTTTATACACTTTGATGAACAAGAGGGCTAAAACAGGAGGCCTATTTCCTATAAATTTTACATTTCTTCATACTAAGAACTTCAGTTTTGTACAACACATTACATGCAGAATGGCCACAGAAGACAGTATGTGACATAATGCAGGGACAGACAGAAAAGGCAGTGGGGAAAAAAGAAACACTTCCTTATTAAATGGAACTCTCTATTCTTGGACAGAGAGAGAAAACACGACTTTTAGGTAGAACTATTTCTTGGTACTTCAGAGGGTTGTTTTTAAAGTGACAGGATGGTTTCAGAAGGCAATTTAAATTCCTTAGGCATCCGATAAAGCCAGAGTTCTCACAAGTTAACCTTCAAGGATTTATACATTTTCTTCTCTGAGGAAAATTGCTTCTGGAAGCTCACATAAAGCAAAGACATAGGCAGAACTAATACAGCAAAGCAAGATCAGAAAGGCCAATAATTGCCTCAAGAGATTCTGTGGAGGTGGATATTATTTTAAATGATGTTTCAGATCAAAACAATAAAAAAGTTTTTCAAAAGATGATTTAAAAGACCATTAAATACCGCTGCTGTTAGTAAATGCTTTTTTTCCCCCCTCTGATACACTACAAATGAAAGATGTGTTCTTCAGCAATTTTATTTCAGCTGAATACAGCTCAGTTCAATTATTTTATTTTAATAGGTCTCTTGCTGGTTTTGGTATTCTATTTTTGTCTGATAATATGATCACACTTCATGAATACTAGCTATTTTCAATTGTTAGGTGAGACAAATAATGCAGCAATTCCAGCTCTTGCCTCTTGCTGCCATATTCCTGCTGAACACCCCCATCATTTCTCTGAACACCTGCAATTCATAAGGAGAACTAAAAGGCATAAAAAGCCTTGGCAGCTGAGTTGTTACCATCTTAACTGTGCTAATGAAACATCATTCTGAGTCCTTCATGCCTTCTTTATATGCAAAGTGATGTGGAGACCTGCCCAAAAAACATACAATCGCCATCAATATACATTTGAAAGCAGAGGATAAAAATCTCCAGCTGTCTGAGGGCAAATTGACTGATACTGGTCGCAGGTTCTTCTCTGCCTTTTGATGCATGTGCAGTGCCAGAGTATTAGCTCTCAGCATCACCACTACTTTAATCTCTAGGGTTTTCACATTAAATATATTATAAAATGCTAAAAAATAAAATTCACCGGAAATTGAGATAGACATTTATTTCTAGACTTCATGATTACAAAGAAGTTTATCTGTGAACTAAGTGTCGCTCAGACTGCATTTACAAAAGCCATTTTATTGTGTTTCCCTGTTTCTCCATCAGAGTGAGGGTGAGGAGACTCCCTTGACTTCATACCTGCACCATACGCTGAGGCTAGTTCTGGTTTGAAGTAGCTGTTATGTAGTCCTAACCTCCTCAAATGTGAAGCACATCTAAACTAGACTGGTGAGGAAGAGGTTCCCTAATTTTTCAAGTTTGAATTAGACCCAATACACAGTTTTCAGAAACAGCTGGAATTTGTGAAATTGCTGTTTACTTTCAAGTTAAAAAAAACCAAGTAGTATTTTCTGTACTGGGAAGCTCAAATACTGTAATCTGGTTGTCATTGTCAGAACATGTTCTTAAGAAGTACTTTGGTGATTCTGGAAACACTCTTTGAATATTAACTCTTTCAGGAACTTTCCAGTGGGTCATCAGTCTTTTGGTTATCACTGCCCTCAACCATTTTCTCCTACCTCCCCTGTTTGTGGGACTTTGCCACACGGAGAAACTCACATCAAGTCAAGTTAAGAAGAAAGAGATGCATAGAAGATGTGTTGGTGCAGACATGCCCTTAAAAGTGACCATCCAACATAAGTTGTAGTTTAGGAAAGTTCTATCTTCTCCATAAAGATTCCCCTCTCCTTTGCTATAGGCAGCATGAAAGTTTTTTGTACTCAAAAATTTCACATGGATATTTAGTATCTTAAAAATTCCTCAGCCTATTTCCTTCCTACATGCAGATCTGTATCCTGGGTGACTATACCCCTTCTCAGCCAGTCACTGAGTGGGTGGTTAGACTTGTTTCATCACACAGTAGATTTAACTAAAACTAATAAGGGAAACACAGCATTTTACTTTTGTTGTGCCAGAAAGTATTCTGTATCTTCACAACACCTATAGCTTTTGAATCAGCATGCCTAGTGGATGCACTTGGTTCCAGCAGAAGCATCTGGTTCATCACATCGCAAAGGCTGGCTGTAAACAACCCAGAAAAAACTACCCAAGAGTTGAAGTTGTCATAACACAGCTTGAGAAGAGAGCTTCACTACCTACCATGTTGACGGCATCCTGGTCAAAGGGGTTCCACTCAATGTTCTGAGGATAATGGGCCAAAACTTTGGACTTGAAGGTTCTTCTTAAGGGACTCTGGTCAAAATTCTCTCCTGTAACAAATGAAGAAATAATGATTTGACACAGCACGAAGGTTTCAGAGAAAGTTGGTCTGGGCACCTTACTTTCACGCTGGGTTTTTTTGTGAAATTTGAAGAGCATTTTCACTCCCAATAAATGTGTTACTTTCTAGAGTGAAACAGAAAAGATACACATTCAGTCTAGTCTTGTCCTAGTCTCACAAAAACTTACTACCATTGCAACACAACTTCCGAATCATTATTCACTGCAAGAAAATATAACACGCAGAGAAAAATTACTGCTGGAATTTTATGGAAGAAGGCTCTGCAATCAGCTGAATTTTCCATCTTTCCCTATAGCTTGAATATCTAGAGATGACTTTTCTTAGAGGGAAAGTGCTCTTTCAGCATCAAGCTTGTTAGAAACTGTCTTAGGGTCAACAAAAAGTATATCTCAGCTACTACAAGTTATTCAAGGATTCATTACAGACCTTTTATATCACAAGCCCTATGTAAAGATTAAACATATTTTTCTACTGCATCAAATTTCAAGGACTGACCTTTTCCATAAAGAATCCAGCAAGTGCAAAGAGGAAAATTGAAATTAGACTTCAAGTAGAAATGCATCCCATTATCAGCATACAAACAGTGTATTTCATGGTAGTATTGCTAATGGAGTTTTCATTTTGGGATAGTCTAAGTTACGCAGCACAGTAATCAAAATAAGTTCTTAAAAACATTATAGTACCATCTAATAAACTTTTATTTGATATCAGGATACTAGTTTGAGGCTTCTTGCCCTAAAGGCTACAGGTGAGTCCTACTTCGTTCCTTTCCCACATGAGAGGAGAGAATGATATGAAAGCTTTAAATTTACAACATTAAGGTTTTCACCAAACCTTACTTCACACTCAAAGGTGACTTCATAGTGTTAACTAGATGCTTTAAAAAATATGCTACTGACATAGAATTGAATTTCTTTTCTTTAAAAAAGAAAAAAAGACAAAAGACAGAACCAATATTTCATTAATGGCTTTAATGAGAGGTTATTTTGCATGAAAAAATATTCAGTCACTTGGCAAGCTCGAAAGGCCATCTAGCATTCCCGCAGAAAAGTTAACTACAAGGCACTAACCTCACTAGCTCCTCTCTGAAGCCAAAATGGACTGCAGGAGTACAATTTGTACTTGCCACCTTACATATGACATCTCATGCAACTACCAGCTTTCAACTGATGTTGCAAGATTCACAGTTCAGCAGTTACCCAAAGGTTTCTGAGGCCACAGCAATTTGGCACATGCCCTTTGCTCCTTACAAGGCTCAGTCAACATGATCATTTGGCTCAGAGTGATATAATCCAAGGAAATTTCTGTACAAATTGATATTTGAAGGCAGAAGTTACAAAGCTCACACTGAAGCACAGGAAACCAGAGACTATTGCTCTGTCATAGAACATGGCAGTAGAATGACCTCTTATTTTGGCCCAGAAGTTCTTTGCAGAGGCTTTAGAGATAAAGACGTCATCTGCTGATTCCTAAAGATTCACGAAATAAAAAATCCCAACAAGAAAAGCCAGCAAAAATTCTCTCTCTGGGTATGCACTTAAAAGTACTTGGCAACATTTTTAATTCTTAGTATCAAACAGTAATTAATATGTTTGCATAATCAAATAAATATGCATGAGGTTATTTCCCAATTAGATCTTCAGTCTTTCTCACATCTGACACAGTTTATCTTACAACTGTGAATTAGCAGAAAGGCAGATATTTGATGCTAAATTTGTTTGGCTGCTTCTACTAAAAAAAGTTCAAAGGGCATCTGGATAACTTAAGTTCTCCACGGCTAACAGTAAGTAACTGCTGGAGTTTAGATGTCTTTAAATACTTCTTTTTTCATGACAAAAAAACCCCAAGTCTTACTGTAACCTGATGGATGCTAATCAGATAACTTGTGGGTTCAGAGGCTCTTATCACCTGTACAGTTCACCACTTGAGCCCTTCACAGGTCCTTTGGGGGCCAGTTTTAAACTCTACATCACATGTGTACATCTTTTGCTTGAAAAACAGCTGTCAGTGATGACAGTCAACAACTAAATTGATTAATCATCTGATAATTAGCACATAAGTGTCAATGAGACTCCAGCAGCAATGCACATTTATCACACCATCTATTGTTTCTGATGCCTGTGCTCACTTACAGGCACCAAAGAAATTGGGGCAGGCTTTGCCCTGCGTGCTAGACGTGCTCAGAAGAGCCCTGGTTCCAGCACACCTAAGACAGGGCTCTATGTGTTTAGACTGAGTGGGAGAACAAACCACTCTGCTATCACCTAAATACCTTCTATGAGTGCCAAGAAGTGGAGGGTTACACACCCGGTAGCTTTACCTATCTGTTCTGGTAGTGCAGCCTAAGCTTGTGGTGGAGTAGAAAGGGCAGGCTGTGTGGTGCTATCTTGCCTTTAACCTGTCTTCTGGCATTAAAGCAGCACTGGCAGACTCTGGAAGCATGTAAGACTGCTCAGATTATTTGGGAAGTGATCCTGGAAGGGCTCTCCATGGGAAAATATCATCCTTTCCTAGTTTGGTGGCTCAATTACTAAATACTCCCATCAGACAAAGTTGTACATTTTCCAAGTTACACCAAAAACTATATTATTAGGGATACAAGAGCGGGGAAGGCCTTGACTTTGTGCTGTTCTTGTTATGGAATAGCCTTCATCTTATTTTTCCTATACCCCTTCCCCATGTTGACAGGCAATACTCTGGCAGCATCTGGAACCAGTGGAGAAGAACAAGGCACATTTGCCAGTAAACCACTGTAACAATGAAAAACTGAGGGTTTCAATCGGCTTTTGGAAATGACCGATAAGTTGTATGCTGCTGCAAATCCTTGTGCAGTCATTTAGATGACAGACACATCTAAAAATTTTATTTATGAAGCACAAGCATTTCTCTAAGAAATCCAGTTTCCCAAAACTAGCAGTTACAATGTCCTAGTAGGCTGACAACATGGATTCATTTTCTCCAGAAAAGTAAGTAGCACAAACAACTTACCTTTGCAGAGTCTCAGTAGGGTTTGCATTTTACCACTCTGGTGGTTTTAAAAAAATATATAAATTAAAGATAAAAACCAGAGAGAAAATACAATTTTCTCAGTCAGTGATCGATAGAAAATAGAGAAGAGCCAAGAAAGCACACCGGAGAGAATCAATCAGTCATTAGCTTGAAAGGACACGACATCATACCCTCCACACAAAGCTGCCTCGCGGGAAGCCAGGCAAGGTAAGCTTTCAGAGGAGATGCATAATTTAGGAAAGAAACAGTATAAGGACATGACAGAAAGCAACCCGCATGTCAAGGTGAAACATTATCATTGGGCCAAACTAGCAAGAAACACTCCAACTCCCACCAAAATGAGAGGAGAGATGTGGAACACAACACCCAGCTCCACACTGACAAAAAGCAGCAGGAAGAGAACCACAGGGAAAAAAGAACCTTCTTAGCAAACATGAAGGAAGGGATCTGGACCAAAGGGTACCTGATCTTATCAGCTCTCAGCCTTGGTAGTTTGAACTGCTCAGTCAGATATGGCAAATACACTTTATTTAGCTGATAAATAGTATATTTTCATCAAATCTACTGTGAGCTTATTTAAGTACTTGTTAGCTTCCAAAACAGGATTAGTAAGGCACATTAAAAATGAAGCAAGTATCAAATGTGACTAGAATACATATTCTAAAATATTAATGGCCAGACAACAGTAGTATGAATACAGACAAAAGCTTCATATTTGATGCATGGCACTCGCTCATGCAAACAGCATATATCGTTGGGAAAGCTGCCTATCAGAGACTTTAATGGACTCCTTTTTGCATTCAGAAAAAAAAAAAATCATTCAGGTGTTTTTCAAAATTGTATAAAATACATCTGATTCAAGTTTCATTTCAATTGGGTACTACATCCCATGTAACAGTACTTTTAAATGACATGCACTTTCCCCTAAAGGTACTCATTCTTAAAGTGATCTTTAGTTTCAGATTAAAAGCAAGTGGTGAAGTGATGGATGCTAGACAACACTAACTTTATTTCAAAATGAAAAGTTTTCCAAAATTAGAAAAAAGGTGTCTGCTGTGTTTTGTATGAAGGATAAAATTACTGGGGAAATGCAGTTATAGTCGTCAGGTTATCAGTCACCATGGTTTTCATGTGAGTGACCATATTTCTTTAACTTGGCAATCTTAAGGTTTAAGCAGATCTGTTTTAATTAATTATCACAGCCACAAGGGCATACAAAAACACGTACCAAATAGGCAGAGGCATCCTCCACCCACACCCTCTGGTCCAGGGAATGCAAGCTATCTGTTGCTCCTTGCAAGCTCTGGAACGTAGACAGGAATGCTTGTGACCACAGAAATAAAAATATCTTTTATTCCTTTAGAGGAACATAGTGGGAGCAAGACTATGCACAGTAGTGCACCTCATGGTGACAACCTCTTTGGTAGCTATTTCTAATCAAAAGTGTTCGGCATATCCACCTGATTTCCCTGCAGACAGAACTTTGTTAAATTGGATGACCCTGGATGAGAAGCAAGTAATGTACTATGCGTGAGTGAGAAAACAATGTGGGAACAGGAATAATAGTGCTTGGCTGGGGAGCAACTAAGCTGTTAAGTTCAGGAGATGATTAAAATACAGCAGGAATTGTGCTCTGCTGTTTTTCTACTGTGCCTCACCATGACACAGAAGTGGCAATGGTAGACAGTCAGTGTTGAAGGACATTAACTCCTCACCTTATTTCTGACCACACGTTCTCATACTTAAAGTGCAGAAGGGAAATTGTATTAAAGGGAGCCTGAGACAAGGCAGGCAAAACATTTTTCATTTCAAAATTTTAAAATCTGAGCTGTCTGTAAGACAGTGGTTGCTTTTTGGCAGGGGCAGGAGGGTTGATCAGGGTCTAACCTACCTCCTTGCTTATCAACATATAAAGAAATTGATGGATCATATTCAAGCAGGAAGCCACAGTGAGTTGTGTACTCTACATATACATGTAGAAGATTTGGTGTGTTTGTGGGGACTTCACTAATACTGTTATTTAAATCTAGACTGCGAATATTCTTCCTTGAGGTGTCAGGGACCTTCAGGTCTCTGTAGCAGAAATTAGCACATCTGGGCCTTACAGTACCCTTTGTCCACAAATCTACATAAGCAAGCCCAATTGAATTTCTTGATAAATATTTTCTAATCAGGCCTTATGCAAGATACTGTTCAGTCTTTACCAAGCACATTAAGATTTAGTGATGTGCATATCTGCCAATATACCTGACATCACTAGTGGCAGTTTGCTAGAAAGGAGAAGCACATCTGTAAGGAGAGTTTCAAGAAAAAGACTAAAATTTATCAGCTATTGATTCAAATTAGGTAAAAGAATGAAAAACTTGAGGATCTTCAGTTTCTTTTTAAATTCCAACCCTTAATTTGATTCAAGTGGAGTTGGTAGACAGAAAAATCAAGAGATAGAGGGGGCCTGTTGATTATTTTGTCCTTAATGCCTTTTTACCTGAGGTTTTGTCTGTAGTGTGCGAGCTCTTTCCACGGAGATCTGCTTCTAGCCATTTGTACAAGACTACGCAACATAACAGAGATAAAAAAAAAAAAAGTATGAACAAAATGAAAAGATATACTGGGGAAATGGGGAAAAAAAAACCGTGAAGAAGACATTAAACAGTCCCCTTGCAACCCCTCTTCCTCCCACTACTGCCAAAGGATAAATTCATGTGATAAACACTCCCCTCCCATGCCTGTATTACAGTAAATTGTTGAATGCATTGACAGACATTGTAGAAATACTTGTCAAAATTAGTAACAAGATAAAATTCTCGGTACTTCAAACAGCATGCTGCTGTACAGCTTCCCCACTATGAAAGACAGCTTTGTTCATACACTGAGCCATTCCAGAGCCTGTGAAAATGAGACGGGGAAACCAGCAGTTCTTTAATCGGTGTTGAACTTAAACCCAAGAGGTTTTCTTTAGTTTACTAATGTTAGCCATGTTGTTACACCATCAATTTTGTACTACGTGCCATTTTCAGACCTTTCTGAAGTTGCCCAATAATTCTGTTTATAATTTCTGGACTCATAATAGGGTGGTTTTAGACAAAGGTTTGAATAAATAAGCTATGTTTATAGCTTGGATAGGCAATCTTAATCTCTTCCAGTAAAAGCTACCCCAATAGGCACTGGTAATGGAAGAGCTTCCTGCTGGCCTGTCTAACTGAGGTTTCTTCCAACTGGTTTGCTCATCTGCAGAAAAACAAAAATGTTTTCACTAACACCACAGCATTCTTTTGTCAAAAAAAAAAAGTCCCATTTGTATGCTACACAAAGGCATTACACAATCCTCCTCAAGTTAAATCTATTTTTATAAACTCAGAGTGTATATTAAAGCTACAATACCATTGACCTCTCTGGTCTTTCAGTTTCTAGGTGTAAATGCAGAGTATTTCCACCATAGCTTCCTACTTGAGCTGTTAATCCAGGCACCGGGTCAGAGGACACAGATACTTCTGCCAAGGCTATATTTTCTGGGAAAGCAACTCTCAGCAGAGGATACAGGAGCTCTTTCAATAAAGATTTTTAGATCTGATTTGTATTTTAGAAGAATTTATATTTTAGGATCATTGTCTTCAATTTTTTAGGAGGCACCTGTAGTGCAGGACATTGTGTTTCCACTTCATGTGTCATAAGCTACTTCGCTCTATGTTTGAGCTGTTTAACTAAAAAGTTGCATAAACAGTTATTCCAGATAATGGAAACTAAACAAAAAAATGCTACTGATCCTCTGGGAACATACTGGGAGAGCTCACATTTAGTATCTTGGTCTAGAAGAGCACAGTCTCTGCCTCAATCAGGACTCCAAACTCTCCTGGTTAACAGCAATGAGTCGAAGCTGGCAACTGTGCCATACCTACAATGCCTTTATAAGCCTCTCTTCCAGGCTGCCCTCACAGCTCTCCCCCCAAAAGTCCTTTACAACATTATCACTCAAAGGGAATTTGGCACTGAGCTTCCACAGACTCTACCACAACTCTGCAATAGGAAGAGTGAAAAGGAAAGATGTAATAAGAAGTGATGCATAGGCTGATGCGCCAGGCCAGGTTTTGATTTTGCTACCCATTCAGTATCTTGACCATTTATCACCATCAATTACATAGTTAAACAGTCACAAAGGTTATGTAAGCTCCTGCATAAGAAGTAAAAACGTCAGAAAATCATTAACAACAGTGATATAAATGCAGAGCTATGAACACTGTTGTACAGCCTTATACAAACACAATGTAATGAAATATGACTATTGCCACAAAATACTTGCACTTAGAAAAGGCTCAGTATTTCAAAAACCTTTTTAAAAAAGAGATTTTTTTTCACCCAGAAAAGTTATTGCACAAGTGTAAACAAAGAGAGAAAGGCTCTAACACAAGCAGTTTAGTTTGCCATCGTTCCTTCCTTATGACCTTAATTAAAACACTTATTCTCTGCCTACAGAGTAACGTTATACAGCACCAAGATTGTCAGCTTCTTAAAATAGCCCCAGACCCATAAAGTTGCATCATAATCTCATCAAATTCAAAAAGGCATGGCTTAGATTATGTCACTTTGGGTGACTTTTTGCAGTGAGGTGGGTTTAATAAACAGCTACTGGGGGCATGGTGCACCTATATAATTACCTTGGAGTCTGCCTCCAAAGGCTGGAAGCAATTAGGAGGAAACAGCGGCGTGGGTATAAAATTGGACCTGTACTTATAAATACAGGGAATTATTCATTCCTCAGGCCTTTGTTTGCTGTAGAAATCAAGGTGTGGGGAATTCACTCAGGCTGTTGGTGCTGCTACACTGCCTTTTCTAAGCATGAGCTTCTGACCCACTGCCAATATGTGGAGGGTGTGCCCCAGGGATCCTTGGCCCATTCTGTTTATATATAGCAAGTGGCATATTTTCTTTTTTTATTGCACTTTTATATTCAAATTTGCAGCTCATTTTGACCCCTTGACATGAAATGAATGAGTACTAATAGAGAAAACAATTTAAGCAATTATTAAAGGTTCATTTAAATTTCAGTTTCATCCATCATTATTCTTAAATTGTCCACTAACCTCTTGGTTAGCTACACAGCAAGTGAGTAATATATGCAACCATAAGAAACCAAAGGGTCTGAAATCCATCTCCCAGGAAAACATTAGCAACATTAGAGCAAAAAATATTCAAGACATCAGTTCAGGTCCTTTAACACAGCAGGATGCCAAAGCCCATCTGGTGAGGGAAGCAAGAGGCACCTGCTTGCAGACTTGGGTTGAACCACCAAGGAAGAAAAAGCATTTTAGATGCCATCACATCCTTTGTGAAGTTTGGATGGCTTCCCACTTAGTGCTAACAACCATTTCCCACTCCTTGTTTTACACGTTCACGTCCCTCCATGGGCTGAATGCAGAATGAAGTATCCAGTCACACCTTTTGCACAGGACTCCTTTCATGTTTGTGCTTTCTATTAAATTACAAGGGTGAGATCAAGTTCAAGCATGCCTGATTTCTGTGTCAAAACATGATGTCACATTCTCAGACTGGTTGTGGAAACACACAAACATAATTTTCAATTCAAATGAATCTTAAAGGAGGTTTTGTCCTCTACTCTCCAGGAACAGAGGTAACACAAGACTCTCATCTCAAGATCTGCTTTATTACAGTTGGTATTTCTGCAGATGAGAAAAAGGCAAACTCTCCCCCATCCAACCATAACTTGTCATCCTAAAAATCCCTGTGCCATTACTGTTTAGGGTTGTGTACAAGAAAGGGGAATTTTTTTCAGTAACTTTTGGTTAGGGACTTTTTTAGTACAAGAAAAATCATCCGTATTTTCATTCTTTGTTTTTATAATTACAGGACATTCCGTTATCTTCTAAAATGGGCTGTATTAAGATAGGGTTTTTAAACCACTCCACAATACACATGATGTCACACAGCTATATTAGTCTCCTTTGACTCATGAGGATGGTAAGATTCAGGTGTTCTGTTAATTGAAGCTAGAAGCAGTTACACTAAAGCTGCATTTAAACAAAAGCAAAGTGTGAATAAATTCACTGGTAAGAACTTCTGCTATCATAATTCAGAAAAGAAAGCACCTTAATTTGGCCTGAACTATTTTCAGCACTAATCAACTTTGACATAAACAGAACGCAAAGATGCCCATCCTTCAGCTTGAAGTGTCAGCTATTCCTGATCTGGGGTTTTGCATTTTGTCTATCTTGCACAAGCTCAAGGCCTTGGTTCCCTGGACTCAGCACAATTATGCTGGGCAATAGATTTTTCCCATTCAAAACAGACCCTTGCTCTCTGATGCCCTCAAGAGCTATCCCTTGATGTGCTGAGCCACAAAGAAGATCCAAAGGACTGTTGGGTTTTTCTTTTATCAGCCACGCAGAACACAGCCTGAGAATCCCAGTGGTCTACATCCACCAGTACTGTCCAGAAGGAAGCTATTCTCAGTTTCTGAAGATTATTCTTCCTCAAACACCACAGTCTGCAACCCAACGCCACTCAAGATGACAAAACACCCTGGGCAGGGACAAGCCTCTTCACTCCTTGAAGAGCCGGTCCACATCTGCGAGATTTAGACAACTGGTTTTATCAGCGGGGCAAGAGGTGGGTTTAGAGGTTGGACCTAGAACTAGCTCCTCACTGTATTGTTACTTTTTTTTTTTGCCTACCTTTCACAAGTAACAGGTTACAGCAAGGCAGCACTTGCTTGTTAAAGCTGCAGCTGCTAAGCTTTACATAAACTTAGTTACATGTGGTTTTGATGGGAAGGGTATCTGGCAAAGCAAGAACTTTGTTTCTTGCAGTCAGGAAAGCTCTTTCATCATCATGAAGTAGAAACACTCCATTGTGTAGCACAAGCTGATTTTCTTTAGGGGTTTTTGAAAAACTGCTGTTTAAGCTGCTGCCAGCAATTAATTGTCCTTATGATGGTCTCCAAGAGTCACTATTCTGCCAGTTTTCAACAACTCAATCTTTTAGAAAAAGACAAAAACTTTTCACATGCTGAAAAGTCATAAGCACCTGCAGGCAAGGTTTGAAGTTACCAGTGCTCCCGGATGGAGAATAGTAGTGAACTGGAATGGAAATGCAGGCAGATGAGGATCTGCTGCCCACACAGTTGTATCAGTCCTTAGAACAGATACTTAAACTTAACAGCTACCAGAGAAACCTTTTCAGTTTGAACATTGCTCTCAGGTGCTTCATCCCAGTTGTACTTCAATAACTAGAGATAAGAATATTGCTGCAAATACTTCTACTGTGGGCAAGTCCTCATGCACAAAGGAACAAGTAATTTATACAACATGCTGGATGATGCAGAAATTAATAGCTCTTGAAAAAAAATCAACAGGCTTATGTCAACTAAAAATGTTAAAACATTGTTAAAAAGCAAAAATATCATCATATTGAAAGAAAGATCAGTTCTCGTAACTCTTTTAACATACCTATTCTGCCACAAACATCTTTCAAGAACCAACATGTCTTGGTCAACACCATCTGCATTTAAAAACTTGGAGATCAGGCTGCTGCCAATGAGTTTACACAAGGGACCATTAAGAAGCTGTCGGTACCCAGTAATTGCACATCTAAGCCACATCAAAAATACGCTCTATACTTAAGTAAACTTTAAGTAAACGATGGCTAGCTAAATACAGCTTTAGGGTTTGGGGTTTTTTTTCATTGCAGCAGAGCTCTATACATTTCAGACAAATTATAAACAACCAGACTTATGCTTTATCACTGCTGACCATTTTGTAGTCAGTTTCCAAGTCTACTGAAAATACAGAAAGCTGAAACCAGGACTCAATCACCATGCCATAGTAAAGGGTCAGGAATCAAATCCAAAGCAATACTAATTTCTGGATCCAAACTAGGCTCCAGATGAGAAACTGAAAGCACAGCACTGTTCCTACCATGCTCCCAAGACTTAGTTCAGATCTCTATAAAGCAGAGCCTAGAAATAAAATCCTTTGGCTTCTCTTAATGCCTTGGGGAGTATTAGGTGCCACAGCATCTTCATAAAGGTGGATATCTATTGAGAAGGACAGAAAAACAATTGTCTCAGGGTTCAGCTTGTAAATACTCCTGCATCTCAGATGCTTTCCTCCCTTGGCCCACCTATTCCCACAGATGTCTGGAAATGAAGGCAATGGAGTCACTCGAACAATATAATCTCAAGGTTTCTATCAAATTTAATCTCTGGTGTATTTTGGGGTTGTCTGCTCTCCCAACAACCCATCCTTAAACTACAGGATACACCTTCCACTGTCATCAACAGGATCTCTTAAAGAAGACAGGGTAAGTCCTGCAAAACAGGCAAAATGGGTGAATGCACAAAGGGCTCTGTATCTTAAAAGTATCTCCTTCACCAAAGCCTAGCAATGAAAACCAGTGTCTTATTCCCTCTCCCCACAAATTTCTACTGCTGCTCTAGTAATAAGCTCCCTGCAGAGCAGTAGATATCCATGTGAAAACAGCAAACGTTTCTGGGATGTTTTCAGACTCTGAAGGTTAAAAGACTGTGGTGAGCCACAAAAGGGAACAGGGCATATATCCTGGCCTGAAACAGGGTTGAAAAGAGCTGGTAGGGCTCTGAAAGAAGAGCTGAAGAGATGTACAAAAAAAGTGAGTAAGAAATTGAAGTCCACTTTCACTCCACATGCATATTTTGCCTGTTATTTTAATACCCTGCTAGTAGAGATGGAAGCAGCACAGAACAGAGATCTAAATAACCCTAAAATTACCTGGCATTTAAGCAAATGCTTTCTCTTTACCACTAATCCATTAATCTTTCAGTGCCTGGATCCCAGGTTGATTGGCACATTCAGAATGCACGTGTAGAAGGCTGCTCTTGTTTTTAAATGAGCAGGAGCTGACACCAACTAGAGAGGTTAATTCCAAAACAAACCATTTAGAGCCACCACAAATAGATGTTAGAGCCTTCCTGGTCATAGCACACACCTCATGTAAAACCACCAGGAGTTATGTTACAATATTTTCCTTTCATGTAAAGGGGAATTTGGTGACATTAAATAGAATATTTCACACAATGGAGCAAGCCATACCATGCTGCTTTGGAGACCTCAGTAAATGTTCCAGCATACATTAGAAATGGACCATTTCATACCGAGCAGAGCAAGGCTGGATTAGTCACAGACTGCATCGTAGCTGAACATGATTTAGTACCTGCAGTCTCTGTGAGTGTACTAAGGTCTGCGAGGTTTAGTAAATAAAGTGGATGCAAAAGGCAACAAAACTAATAATAAGTACAGGTATAGCAACACAACTCTAAAAACAATGGTGCCAGTGTTACAATATGGGACAGTTAAATCTGAGCATTCGATTACAGAAAATGAGCACAACAGTTTTTCACGGTGAAAGAAGTTATTCCTTCAAGTCAAGACAGGAGAGAGTTGTTTATGGTATGACAGCATGGGTTTCAATAGTCCCCACTCATCTCCCCTATAAAACATAAGCCTACCAACTAAAGAACATTATTCTCCATAAGAGTTCACACATATAATGTATGTGGTTGTGAATACATGTGCATGCTCCCCCACTTCCAAAGAGGGGACTGGCAGGAACAATCCGTTACAGATTCAAAAGCTGCCCCCTGCACCTGGGGCTCCTCTCAATTCCACAATGGCCCAGGCAATAATAGAGATAGTCCTCAAACCTGGACACCAGCTGGCTTATAATTCCTTGCAGCACTGCAGTAGCATCAGGAGTTCCTACATATTGCTCCCACAGGATTAGAATTCCCATCTCAAATCAGAGAGCATAAACACATACCAGATTAAAGAGACACAAGCATTTGCATATCTCTTCAGGGTTTGACAGGTTTCTGGTGATTTATTCTGCAACATGCAAATACACTGAGAGCATCCCTGATGGGGTACCTCCTCAATACAAGGGTTAACAGGTCTCTGTGTGCTGGATTAAATATTAACATTAAGAAAGCAAATTTTTGGGATACTTACATAGGAGGTACACACAAGAGGAAAGACCCAAACCATAAATATTTGTGACAACAAATGATGCAGATCTCTGCAGTTACACAGCTGTTAGCAATAAGCTCAGCGGAGGGTAGCTGAGCTACCAGTATTACTGGATATTTGCTTAACTAAAGCCTGAAGTTTTATTATCAGGCTGAAAAAAACCCCACCTTCTTGTGAAAGACTACAAGCTGATTCACTAATATCAAACTACCAGAAACTATAATGAATATTTCAAAGGCTTCACACATATCCAGAAAATCATTTCAATAGGGCTAGTCTCTAAGTTGTCACAAGAACAGGCAGTACATGTAAGGAATAGAATTACCTTTTGAAACCAAAAATGTCACATATGTACACCAGATTAAAGGAATCTGAGCACTCACATACATCCTACAGCTGCAAATTCAAGGGTCATGAAAGAATTACACAACGTTCAAACTTCTGGCTTACTTATAAACCAAAACAACAAAGCCTCAAAAATACACTCCTTTTGCCTCTGTAGAAAGCTGCTTGTTAAAGTTGGACTGCACCTCTGGCTTTGAATTCAGCAAAGTTTATTCTGTGTTTACAGCAGGCTGAATGTGACTTATTTAATTTGGAAAAATGAAACTTCAACCTGAATCTGTATTTTGTAGCATTAGAGTATCAATTTATTAATAGCCGGAGGAACCAGGTATTTTAAGTCTAAAGAGAAGATGGATTTTTCTATGGTCTGCAGGGGCAGATCTTGAGCAGTTGACTTAATGGCAGCAAAACCCGAGCCCTCTATGGGTACAGCTCCTTCTCCAGTCTAGATCAAAGTGCAATCGCCCAACCCGAATGATAACACACAGACTCACATCTCTGCAACGGTCATCCAAGTGGACTCTGACAGAGATTTGCAGCTTCTTAGGCAAACAACAACATTGCTTCACCTTCCTGAACTGTCAGGCCACATCAAAGAAACCATGCAATCAATGTGTCTAAAATAACTTATGTTTCTTAAGCCTTTTTTAGTTTTTGCTTTGAAAATGCATTTAATCACAGCCTTGTGTCAAACTGTATACGAAGAAGGACGTTAATACATGTTCTGTCCTGACAGAAGGTCAGCTTTTCCCTTCCCCTAAGTTATCTTTTACTTAGTATTTTGTAAACTGTGCTCCTTTAAGAAAGATTGTGTCCTATGCAATGGTAGTTCAGTAAGAAAGGTAAAGTATATTCCAAACACTACACAGTTTTCAAAGGCACTCAACAGAAAACTTCTGTGGGGGCTTCTAAAAACAATCTAGACCTGCAATTAGCAGAAAAAGCAGGGTAAAAAAAGTCACCTAAGTTCCTCTGCAGCTTTAACCTCAGTTGGTTACCCTAGGAAAAAAGCTACAATGAATTATTTCTTCAAGCCTGTGTCACATCAGCTCCACACAATTTCCAGACTGTGACTTAGTCCTTGCTACTCATCCACTGCACAGACTTTGGTGAGCCGCAAGCTGGCAGGGGATGGGGCAGGTGCTTGTGAAGCCACTAGCAGCAGCAGTGATGCTTCAGGCACCAAAAGCAGCTCTTGGCTCCTCCTCTCACCTCTCCTTATTCCCAGCCCTGCATCCAAGCTCAGGGAAGAGCATAAGTGAGCTGAGCCTGCCGAAGGACATCTAGGGAAAGGATGAAGGGATGAAGAACGTGAGGGAAAACACTGCTTTCCATCCCTCAGCTGAATTCATCTTTCCATTTAGTTCACCACATCTGTACAAAATCCTTAGGAGACTGGGAAACAGTAGATGAAGGAGAGCAGGAGGAACACTGCACACACTGACACTACTACCCAGAACATCTACAAAATTAATTTCTAAGCACCAGCCCATCTAGCTGACAAAGAGAAAACAGTCATGCACTACAACATGCACAAGCAAGAATGCGTATTTTTTTTATACTATGTAACTTTAAGCAGAAACAAAAAGAGGATTTGACCACAACTATTTTTCCTCAGTATTATTCAGAAAGAAAAACTCCCAAGACAGATCATAAATCTGGAAGATGCTGTGGCTCTGGACTTTTCAAGTCCAAGATGATCCTTTCATTAAACCCCTGGTCTATGCAAGCTGTACACACACAAAACTTGAAAGGCTTCCGACAGAGAAAGGACCTGCAGCAGGTTGAATTTTCCTGAAGAGCCCTTCTCCTCGAAGACGAGTGATTAATACCCTGACAACCAGACTAGCTCTGCACTTCTCACAGGATGCCCTGAGGCAGAAGAGGCAGAGGTGCACTGCAGGCTGCTTCAGCTCCTCCAGGACCAGCTCCAGAGTTGCTGCAGGGTAGCCTGCATGTGAAAAAGGGGGTTTCCCAGTGTGATATCATGTGGACAGGCTCAACAGGATTTCACCCTTGGTTTATCTAGTGCTTTCTTTGCAGCCTCAACGCTGCCTAGAACAAGGTGCCTCTCTGGTGTATAAGGTAGACCTTTTCCTGCCTTAAAAATGCTACCTGTTGTTTCCTCTCCCATCTTCTCACAATTTCAAAAAGGTCACCAAATGCAAAAATTGCCTTCTGGTACAATAAACATGACATTTGGAGTTTTGTACAAAGCGAAAAGAGAACACCAACCCTCCCAAAACTAAAAGGTTTAACATTACATGTGCCAGCTCTCTAAAAACATTAGAAATCAAGAAACTGAGACCTGGGCAGGAGGGGAGCCCTGAATATACTGATCAAGCAGGAAAGCAGGAGTAAACTGGCAGGATTTCAGACCACAGCACAAGCCATCACGGGGAACATCAAATCCTTCCCATGTTTGCCCAGGACACAGGATCTCTTCAAATAGATTTGCAGAGACAGTCTCACTGCTCTCTCCTGAAACCCAGTTTGTCATCACCAAGGTAAGAGTGAAATTGTTCCAGCATCCCTTTAAGCTGCCATCTGTGCACCTGCAGGGAAGAGGCTCAAACTTGTCAAATGCCTGGAATTAAAAAGAACAACCTCTTGCATTAGAAATGGCAAGAGATGGCAATTTCAGGGTAACAGCCTGAAGCCAGTGGCTGTCAGCAGAGCACACTGCATATGATTAGCATGATAAATAAGCCTCAGAATTCAAGTGTAACCCTGCGTTTGGGAAAGTCACTTTTGAAGATCCAGGGACTAATAAAGAGACACTGAGAAAGCAGTAATTTGTTTAGGGGGAAAAAAAAATCAGTCTCTAAGTATAGAAGATAAAAGGGGATTTGTGTTGCAGCAAATCTAGCCCTCTCTATTTTAAAGAACAGTTTTCAATGTTTCTGCCGTGGAAAGAGTGAGATGTACAATTATCATGAACATGGCAGGTAATATGTTGCTAGAAGATGACTCAGGAAAAGGACAAACCTGAGAGGAGACATGCTCTACAGAGCACAGTTTCATTTGCTTTACAGTGTGGGAGGCAAGAGAAATGAGGAACCAGACCCTCCCCAGCCCTCACAGTCTGCCCTGCCCACCTGCAGCAGGGGCCAAGCTCTCACACCAGCCAGGTGTCTCTTATCTAGGACTGGGGAAAAAAAAAAAAAGAAACACACAAACCACAAACCTCACCATCAAAAAAATTCCAAACTCCAGTGTCGCCAAAACAAAACAAAAAAAGCAGATACCAGAGTTGGAGAGGTTCTCACACACAAACACACACACGCACGCACATATGTGGGGACCAACCATTTCACTGACTAGTCAAGGATGTGTATTGGAGGCTCCCTTGAAAGCCCATCCAATTCTGTTACTGCCTGGTTGGAAACCAAGTTTTAAAAAAATAGCTTTTGTTGGTTGGTTGGTTTGTCTTTTTAACCTTTTACATCTACTTAATATCATCCCCCAGGCCATGTCACCTCCCTTTAGGAAAGCAATGTTTCAGAAAGCACTGCTGGTAGCTGATATTCTTCTACCAAATCAATAATCTCACACCCCTCAAATACTCCATGCCACCAGCCACAGCCTGATGAGACCTTAGCGGAGAGGACATTCAGGCTCTACACAGGCTTTGGTAACATAGCACTGTACCTTGTCACACCCTCATGCCCAAAGCAGCTGGAGTGTTGCCAAGGTCCCCATTTATGGAGCTATCTCACATCTGCAAAAGCACAAGGCCAGAATGGGGACTTTGGTCCCTTCTTCACCAAGACTTGATGGATTTTTCTAGCAATGAGACCTCCCAGAAAGTCTCTCTGTTCTTGGGTCCCTGTTGACTCATCTCAGACAGGTTTGTTGCTAATGATTTTTCCCTAAGGAGGAGGATTTCTTACGTTGCATAGCTTATAAGTAATTGGGGCATCTTATACCAGAAGGTCTGTTTGCTTCCCCTAACTGAGCTTCCTGAACAGTGATGACATACTTAACATGCGGCAGGAATGTGGTTCAAAAGTTCATTTGGGCTTAGTTTTGCATTACAGAATAGTTTAATGTGTAAATTTGGGCAGATGCAGATTTCCCTAGAGATTTAGGAGGTCTAAAAGGCATTTAGAGCATGACTTTACCCACTGTGGATAATAAGGAGCATACCGATTTTATGTTGTTATACAATAAACAAAGCTGCAGTCAGAGAAAGGATGACTAATTCTGAGCAGATACACAAACAGCCGGAGAGAAAGCTGGACAGTTTCAGGCATGGGATCATCAAAAACATGTACCTATGAAAACAGGAAGATCAGAATAACCAGGCTGAAAAGGACTTCTGGAGGTCCAAGCCCCCATTAAATGCAGGGCTGACTTCAAAACTAACCCATGGTGCTCAGGATTGAGACAGAAATAATTTCTGAGAAGAAAAACTGCAAAGACAATTCAATAGCTGCAGGGTGGGGAGAGCAAAGTATGACATCATCATTTCTTCAGTGTCTTTGGAACAAACAAGCATAAGTTGGGATCTCTCTGAGTTCATGCTTCAGAAGGCACTCTTGAACCCACAGTACAAATACCAGGCAGGAAAATAGAGACTCTGAAGCGTGTGAGCTATGAATCATGCCTTGCCAAGCCTCAAGTTTTCTCTCAGAAATATTTCCATTTCCCATCCTTAATATTGTTTAATACTAATCCATCTACTGCTGTACAACATAAGACTAGCAGCAGCAGCAACAATCTTTTAGCTGGAGACTGCACATTGAACTTATTTATTCCCCTCTGCCCTGCTTTTCAGGAGAAGAAAGCCCAGCATGCTTAAACTCCCCACCTGTATCTCCTGGATATCACAGTGCCATGGATATGCACCTTCTTCTGCTTTCATATTTATGGTCACATACAGCAAATCATGGTGATATCTCACTGTGAAGTCACTTTATTGGCAGTTGTCTAGGGACTTTCATAGAATCATAGAACAACCAGGTTGGAAGAGACCCACCAGATCGAGTCCAACCATTCCTATTGAACACTAAAGCATGCCCCTCAGCACCTCGTCCACCCATGCCTTAAACACCTCCAGGGAAGGTGACCCAACCACCTCCCTGGGCAGCCTGTTCCAGTGCCCAACGATCCTTTCTGTGAAAATTTTTTTCCTAATGAAATAGCCTAATAATAGCCTGAATCTCCCCTGGTGGAGCTTATGGCTATTCCCTCTTGTCCTGTCCCCTGTCACTCGAGAGAAAAGGCCATTACCCTCCTCTCTGTAACCCCCTTTCAGGTTGTTATAGAGAGTAATGACAACAACAAGGCCCAAGAAAAATACTCCGTACAGTTTCAGTGCCTTTCCTTGCACAGCTGCCTCCTAGGCAGGACTTAGGCTAATCCCTCCTGAACAGCCTTCTTGCTCTTGCCTTGCTATAGGGCAGCCTGCCGCAGCCCTCTTGACATTAGTTTAATGCTGATTAGTCCCGACACAATTCTGGTGCAGGCTTCCTGCCAGGCAAGGGAATGAACAAAATTGGTTTGCGCACAGACCAGACGACAGCTGCAGTCACTCCAGCTCAAATCTGTTGAATAAGGACCCTTTTCTTGTTTACCAAGATGAGGCTAAATTAGCCCAGTGTGAGACAGAAGGACAGAAGAAATCCCAAAAGCCAGTGATGCCAACCTGGATCTGAAGGTGTGAGACGTGACTCGGTCAGGCCCCATCACTTGGACTCAAATAAGCCATGGGTGAAGTGCAAAAGATTTGTATAGAGTTACACCTCTCCCCCAGCCCAGGTAAGAGCTAGAGTATAAAAAAAAGTAAAAGTAAGAGGGGGGTGGGAAGAAGATTACAAACAGAAAGCAATCAGGTTTTTTTTCACAGCCAAAGAGACAGCTGGTGTATAACTTACTTGGAGTATACTTTTCCCCATGTCTTTTTGCTCCAGCTCTAAAAGAAGAGAAGCCTCCAGTCTCCATAAAGCCCTCCTCAACCCCTGAATGAATGTCCTTAAGGAAATGGCAGGCCCTGTTCTCACTACTGTGTTTTCCTCATGGTCTAAGTTTCTCCTATGCTGAAAGACTGAAATCAATCTGCAGTCAATCAACACTATTCCCCAGGGTTCAGTGCTGGGTCTAGATCTGTTAAATATCTTTATCAATTATCTGGATGAAAGGATTGAGTGTACCCTTATTAAGTTTGTGGATGACACTAAGCTAGCTGGAAGTCTTGATCTGCTTGAGGGTAGAGAGACTCTATAGAGGGATCTGGACAGGCTGGATCAGTGGCTGCAACCAATGGAATGAGGTTCAACAAGGCCAAGTGCCTGGTCCTGCCCTTTGGGACACAACCACCTCATGCAGTGCAGCAGGCTTGGGGAAGAGTGGCTAGAAAGCTGCCTGGCAGAGAAGGACTTGGGGTTGTTGGCTGACAGCTGACTGAATATAAGCCAGCAGTGTGCCCAGGTGGCCAAGAAGGCCAGTAGCATCCTGGCTTATATCAGAAACGGTGTGACCAGCAGGACCAGGGAAGTCATCCTTCCTCATATGTAACACTGGTGAGGCTGTACCTCAAACACTGTGTTCCATTTTGGGCCCTCCAGTACAAGAAGGACATTGAGACTCTGAGTCATGTCCAAAGAAGGGCAATGAAGCTGGTGAAGGGGCTGGAGAACAGGCCTTATGAGGAGTAGCTAACAGAACTGGGGCTATTGAACTACTGTTTAGCCTACAGAAAAGAAGGCTGAGGTGAGACCTTGTGACTGTCTACAACTCCCTGAAAGGAGGTTGTAGCAAGGTGGGTGTTGGTCTCTTCTCCCAATTAACAAGTGATAGGATGAGAGGAAAAGGCTTCAAGTTGCACCAGGGGAGGCTGAGATTGGGTATCAGGAAAATTTCTTCACTAAAAGGGTTATCAGGCACTGGATATGGCTGAGTCACCATTCCTAGAGGTACATAAAAGATGAAGTGCTCAGGACATGGTTAAGTAGCAGACAGGTACGGTTGGACTCGGTGATCCTAAAGGTCTTTTCCTGCCAAACGATTCTATGATTCTATAATATATCCAACTAACTTAAGATTCTTGTATTGTGGTACTTATCAAGCACACACACATCTCTAGACAGTTGCCAAAGGAAATCTCAATGTGCTTTCTATAGTAATTTTGGTATATATTTAAGGACAGATAGTCTTTCAGTGCAAAACTATTAAGACTGAGATGATATTGTTTAGACCACAGAACATAATTAAAATTAAGATGCATAAAGATTCAGAGAAACAGTATAAAAAGACTCAGATGACTGATGCTCTTAATTTAGAGATGGGGAAATAGGGAAAGAAGGAAGAACCAAGAAAGATTCAATCTGAAGAGAAAAAAAATCAAGTTATTTTTTGACAAGGTGCTTCTATCTTCCTCATATACCTGTTCTCTGATCTGGCTACAACTGCATTAAGTGTAGCTGCAGAAGTGGCCCAAATACCAAGAAGTTAAATGTATGCTTTTTGGTGTAGTCTGAAGGGAAATTTCCATCATCATTGAGCATTCACTTCCTTGTTCCCCTCCTCTAGGAGCACCTTGTGTTACTATGGCCCAGATCTCCATGTAAAAGATACATATCAACTGCAGAAATGTTGTAAAAAGCATCTACAAATCTGCCAAAGTTTCTAAAGATGCCCTTATCAGCATGCTATCAGTAAGTACCTGTATACTAACATTCGCAATGACACTTGTTTTCAAAATGCAGAGGGCATCCTATTTGGAAGGTTTCCTCCTCAGGAGTGATCTATTGATTTGATCTGAATCATCACTTCTCTTTGCAGAATGAAGCACAGATCTCTTGACATGAATTACAGAATCCATCGTCTTCCCAGAGGCAGCACATGCACAGAGGCAACACTTGCACGTGAACAGCTTTCACAAACCTGCTTTCAGCAAGGCTAGTATTACTCAGGCTATTACAAAATGGATTTAATGGAGAAGTAACACTGCTGAGCTTTCTGGTATTTAAAAAAACTTAAGCCCATATCCAAAAGTAGATACAGCACCATAGGATTTTCTTACTATATATACGAAAAAGCTGGGTTTTGGTACTTGCAGGTTGACTGCTCACTGATAGAGGGTTTATGGATTTATTAAGTTCCTTGAGTGACTCCAGCTCTGCAGGATACTCCTTCCTATGATGTTTCCCCATGCCAAAGACACAGTTCCTACCCACATCAGCTACAGTTCAGGTACCATTTCGCCTGGTTTCCATTGGCTGTATGGCCTGATCCAGCAAGTAAGCTTCAAGTATTTTACAAGCCTAGTGTCCTCAAAAAATGTAGCTATAGCTTCTTTCTAATTGTATAGTAAGGGTCTTCTCTTATGGCATAAGAAGTAGAACACTTGCCTTCAGGCATGAAAGAAAGATATGTTAAGTTTCCCTTTTTTTTTCTTGGAGGGGGAAGTGACCGGATCTAAATTTCCCTCTCCCACCTCCCAGAAGAGGAAATATCACCCAAAAAATGGTTTACTCCACAGAAAGGAAGTGCACCATTAGTACACTGCGAGGAGACGTGCAAGAAAGATCTTAAATGTAACCTGGTGGTATTGATTTTCAGTCAATGCACATTAACGCTCCTGAGGTCTGCTCCCTGCCCAGCTTCATGTGCATGAGGATTCTCCTAGCCAACCCTTAAGTATTGATGTGACAGAGGGACTGTCACCCAAGAGAGCTGTGGACAAGGCTTTGGGTAGTATCTCCCAGGTGACATGCCTAGCCAACAAAAGAGATCCTGGCAACTAAAGGCAAGTTAAGCAAGATACTCCTTATTTTAGGCTTCATATGTCACCTACAACACTCCAACAGAGCAATATGCCACCTTGATTATAAAGTCCATTAAAAAAAAAATCTTTTTTCCTGTTCATAGGATTTGGGTCCCATGTGTTCTGGAGCACTAGAAAGAACAAGGGAAGAAAAAAATTGATCTCTTCAGTTTGTACTGTTCCAGACCACCAGAAGGAGGGCTGAGGTAGGGGAAAAGAAATTATATCTTTGAAAGAATGAAAGGAAATGCAACAACCAACACTTTTTAGTTTGTTAGAGGCTATAGAACTCCTGTTTCACATAAACTAACTAAACATAACCAGTCAAACATGAAGCTTAGTAAACCTATTTTCTTGCATCCTGCTTATTTTAAAAAATATGTACCTCCTCTCCACTCAGGTATGGCCAGTTCTCGGACAACTGTAGAACCTTGAGTGAAAAGGTAGCACCTTTCTCCACTTTACTGAGAACAAAATAAAGCACAAGCCTGAGGGACTTTGGCAGCTATCTTTGGCAATAACCTGTATCTTCCAATTATCTGGGTACTTGCAGAGGAGGAATGTGCTACCCTTTTGCAGGGCAGAGTAGAGTTCTCAATATCACAATGAGGTTTCCAGAGCTTCTAGCTGCTACTTCACCATTCCTACAAGAAACTCCCATCAAAATCCTCCCAAAAGAAGGAATTTCACTAAACTCTTCACTAGCTCATCTTAGGCTTATATCTTGGCCAGTAGGAAAACAAAAGGAATTTATATTCCTCAGTGACTCTCTGTACCTGGATGTAGACCAAAGGAACTTGGTGTTTAAAACCATTTGGGAAACTTGGTGTCAAAGTACATGGCCATGCAGAAACCAGCCTCAGGTCACAATCTAAACACGCTACCCTCATCAGCTGTTCAAAAGACAGAGTTTACACATAGGGAAAAGAAAAGGCCAGTCTTACTGATGATGCTGAAAAGGTTTAAAAAAAAAAAGGAACCTTGTTAAAAGGCAAAAAATGGACACAGCAGGAGGTGGGGAAAGTACAAAGTGAACTTTTATATATCTATATATTGACAAGACAGAATCATAGAATCATAGAATAACCACGTTGGAAGAGACCCACCAGATCATCAAGTCCAACGATTCAAGAAGTGTTACTAATTTTAAATTCAGAATTTATTCATGTAGTTAACAGCTTTTCTGAAGTTCCTCATTTTATCTCCAGGACCTACTGGAGATATGAAAGACTGAAAGAGATTTTAAGCATCTCTAGATGAACACCAATAAATCACTGGCTTCTGGAACACTAATTTCACTTCCCCAAAAGTTGACACTAAGGAGAAAGGCCAGTCTTTGAGCAGTCAGCAACCCTGACTAAATTATTCAGTAAATTTACCGTGGCAGAGTTATTTACTGCACCAGTGCTGGAAATTCATCTCTCCTAAAACATTATTACAGATGAAGCTTAGCAGAATTTGCAGGTCCAGAACAGGACAAGCAGCACATTTATTGTGCCATCAGCTCTCAGAGAATGGTCAGTTAAATGCATTAATGACTTAACTTCACTGCGCTCCTCTTCCCTGTGACTAATTTGCACAAGTCATGCTGGGTGACTTGACTACTGTCATTGCTGGTCTCAAGTGAAACTTCAATGAGTGCAAAGTGCATTGATCGTAGTTACACCACATATAAATTTATAAGGTTGACACGGAAAACTTTAATGATTTTCCAGCAGTCCTCTGGCACGTAAGGCTTAGCCAGGAGCCAGACCAGCACAAAACTAATTGGCTCCTGAGGAGATCAGGAGTGTTAGAAGGATGTAAAAATCTCCAAAGCAGGGATGGATAGTCAGCTATATGGCTGGCAAAGGGTAGTTCAAGAAATGATAGGTCTAGTTTTAATTTCATCACTGTTCACCTGGTTTTCTTGATTTTGTAACAGTGTTGTTCACATGTCAATGTTGTGATTTATTTACTTTTTTATATATATATATAAATCTTTTGTGTTTACTTCAAGCTGCTTCACTGACAGAGATTTCGGGTAAAGTGATGGACACAAGCCATTCCCTTTCTTCAGGGGGGCTCTCCCAGAAATGAGGGCTTTGGAGCACCATCACTGTGCCAAACCCTCTGTCCTTCAGATATCCTTGAGAGAACAGTGTGATGCTGAGGACATGGCTGCTCCTGGGCTGTGTGTGGCAGGTCACAGCCAGGCTGGCTCCCAGGCAGCAGCAGGACAGGGGATGAGAGCAACTAAATCCCCAAGGAGTCCTGACCCAGAAGCCAGGTAATGTCCACAGGTGAGAGCTGAGCCACTGACTCAAAAGTCCACCACCACAAGCAATTAATTCATCACAAAATGCAATTTAAATACATTTATATATTGCTACAGATTACTGCTTTGGTGCTTTCCCGCCCAGTGCCCCAACAGTTTATTGCTATTTATAACCCCACCAGCCCCAGGTACTATTGACACTTAACCACTGAGATACAAGCAGGGATTGCTTCAGTAGGCACCATACTATATAATACAGCTTGAAATTATTCAGAACAGGAAACAGACCCCCAATTCAGAATTGGTAGTCCTGCCACTTTCCCTTCAGTCCCTCCCAAATCATCTCTGTTACAAGTTCCTATTTTTTTTTTACTCTAAATTTTTTCTTTGGTTTAACAGCTCTTACAAACTGCACATGACTTCAGTCACTGTGCTATCAAAGACAAAGGCGGCTTGCATTGCGTGATTACGATCTGATTTTCTTTGTACTCTTTTATGATGACCTTCTATGCATTCTTTGCAATAATCTAAAAAGCAAGGCAAATTCAGAGAGCGGCTAGAATGAATGTTCTTCCATTTTAGCGCGTCCTCAAGTGTCGTTATTTACATAGATGTCTAATTACCCTAGGCTTTTTGTAGTACAGAAGCTGATTTCAGCCTGCTCACATGCCACAAGGCTTGAGGATGTTTTCACAAGGGCAATGCTTTTAAACAGGAACCAGAACAAGCCCCATGAGGTCAGCTCCCAAGCAGATAACATGCCTCCCTCACAGCTGCCATTCACCCTGCTCTCCAGTGGAAACACTGTGTTCACCAGTGTTAGTGAGATAACAAAAGTGATGTCTCAATCTGCTGTTCGAGGCAAGTGAGGCAAAGGAGAGGCTGCTCTGGGAGAGGCAGCTCAAAGCAGATTCTTAGTAGGCAGGTGCTGCAGGAACATCTGGCTGCACCGGCTTCTCACTAATGTGGCGCGGGTCAAGAGGGACATGGCACAGTCCCTTTGTTTACTGCCAAGCATTTTCTCCTTTGCACCTCCCCAGTGGCTGCCTGGGCCCTACCTACCATGTCCTCTCCACAAAAGCAGTCTTGTGCCCTAACCTCCTCATGTGCCCCTCCAAGGACCCCAAGGGATGAGCACCTGGAAACAACAGTGGTGACCCAATGCACTCCTGTACTAGCAAAAGTAAACAGTGAAACTGGATAAGTGAGGAGACATCACTTCTCCAACCCAAAGGTAGGCAGAGGGTGGGGATGAAAGAAGGAGGAGGACAAAATAGCTCCCACCAGCGCTGATGCGTGCGCTTTCCCCCAAGAGGGAAATACCACTAAATGCCCCATCTGCAAGGAAAGGCTCGTGCTCATTCTCAGATGGCAAAAATCAATCACGCACAAGGCAAATCCACGAGAGACCTCGGTTCCATTTTTTCCAGCGCTTACAGAACTGCTGGTTGTTTGCTTTAAATATGTATTATTTCGCCACAACAGCAGTCAACGTACCACTACTTATTCCCACCAAAGAAAGGTGTTTGTTGACACTGGCTTGTAGTATACATGCAAGTTGCCCAGTTTGCATGTTAATTCAGGAAATACCTCTTAGAATTGTACATAAAAAGCAGTTTGTAATTTAAGTTAACTCTGGTATAAGAGAGGGAAAAAATAAATCCACTTACAGGCAGAACAAAAACCTGTTTCCAGGAGGTCTGTCACCATCATCCTCTAGTTACTGTTTTCCAACGACAGCAGCCTCTAATCCTCAGAAAGATATGCCTCCATTTAAACAGAAAATATTGCAAAAAAATGAAAGAACAAATTGGAAATTGTGAAGTTGCAATAATGATAGCAACCGTTATAGAACATTTTCTGTGCCCTTCTGGCTCCTATTTAGCAGGTTTCTGTTCCAGTGTAACCATAGGAACAGCAGTGAAGAGTCTCATTTAAAAGCCTTCACTTCAGCTGGTAGGTTAATCTATGAGACTGCAGTGGGCTTGAATATTAAAAACATTCAAACGGCTCTAAAAACAGCTCAGTTTGAATGGGATCTGTATGAGTGTATTGTAGGAGACAGACGTCTGTATTGTAAACAGACGCAGTGCCCTGCCAATAAATAGGCAAGGGGAAGCCCGACGCAAGCCACTCTAGAACAAACAAATCCTTCTGACTGAGGTTAAGAAAAACCGGGCTCAATAAACAGGTTAAGAACACAAATTGTGAATTGCTTAACACAATGTGCTGTAAAAGCTGAAACCATATGTTTCCTGTAGCTATCGTTTTTAACGGACCAAAACAAGACAGCTGGATGAATAGTGATGGTTCTCAGTAATAAAACTTCACTGCAATATTCGTCCAAACCAGTAAATATAATATCCCAAATTTAACTTAAATCTTAAAAATATAAAACTACTCTGTTCTGGCTCATCATCTTTGTTTCAAGAAATATGAGCAAATACAAGTCTGCTATCTCAAAATCCAGTCACAGGAACAAAGTCAACCAAATTCATAATCCAAGAGGTCTAGGAATATTAAAGGAAGCAAGTTAAATAAAAAAATTGTAGCTCAAAAAGGTCTGCACAGGTGGCATGTACCTGTGGACTCACACTTTTCTTCTAAAGAACATTAAGACAGCCTTTATACTAAAGCATCTGTTACTTTTCACACATAAGCAGTAAGACTCATCTGAAAGCATGTTTGGAGCAATATTCAGTTATTCAGCAACAGCAATTTAAAGCACTGTACTACAATAAAAAACAGGACAAAAAAGAAGATGGTAACATTTTCATGTTGCATTCATTATAAAGGACAGACCTGCACATAATAGGAAAGCACAGCAGCCCTTTTTGTAAATTAGGGAATATAATAGCTTTTAAGCAATTATGTCCGCAGTCTAAAGAAAAAGCAATATTTTGGTACTTATCTGTACATTTTGCTGCCTTAATTCAGAAGGAGTGTTGAAATGTTCCAAGCATTAACAAAAATACAGGGTCTTTGTGAGGCCACATCAGAGATAAAGCAGGATATAAAATAAAGCTTCAGAAACCACCTACATATATTTTTGGGAACAGGATTTGCTATCCTTAAAGTAGGGCTGCAATCTTCTGTTTAATTTCTCATCTGTGCCCCTGCTCTGTTGGCTCTTGCTGGAAAGGGGGCAGGAAGAGACGAATACTCTGTTCTCTAAACTGCCTTAGCATCATTTGTCAAGTATTTAGTGAGGATCAGGCATATCCATATTCTTTTTCTTTTAACTTTAATCATTACAAATTTTGCATTTATGATTTTCTGTCATCTGTAGTTACTGATCAAACACAGTCTCTGGTCTGTCTTACACACATTAACTTTTAACTAATGTTAAAGCTTTGTCCCTCTGGGCCACTACCTGCTTTGCTGGTAGTAATCAGATTTTCAGGAGTGCAGCTAATGTGGTAAGTAACACAGAAAAAAACTAGTACTTTTCTGCACTTTATAATGTCGGTCACCTCTAATTGCCTCAGAGCTGCCATTGCAGATTCAGAATTATGATCTTTGCAGCAATTAGAGAAACTCAGTAAAACAAAAGCTCATGCCACTTCAATCTCTTCACATTTAATCCAGAGCCAGCAGCCTTTACTGATGTCAGGAGACTACAGGTGGTCTACCAAAAAGGTTTATAATGGTCAGAAAAGGCACCACAAGCTGTGCTTGTAGTTAATTTTGGCTTTATTTTACAAGAGAAATCAAAGTTTTCAATTACCTGTACCCTTATTGTTCTAAGCACCTGTGATGCAGTCGATTTACTTTGCTACAAGTGTCACAAAAAGATCTCAGATACCCGCTTCCGGTTTTCACATTTCTTTTGAGTAACAGGTCTCATTATTATTGCAAAGCCCTGTCCTTGTTTTATTTACAGATGATAAATGATGCTACATTCAGATTCACATATAAAATTTTCATGTTAAACATCTGCAAGTTAATTACGATATAAAAGTCTCCAGAAGCTCCAGTGCATTGCACGACAGGCTAGCAATGTCTCGGAGATGATTTCACTCTCTTCTGTTAAAAAGACACCTGGAAGACTGACTGGGAGGATATGGGTGGGGAAAAGGAAGCAAGCAGCAACACCTTTAAATAGTTGAGGGAAACTTGTCTATGGTTTCACAGGCAAAAGGAATTTAAAATTTTTGAATAGTGAACTTTTATTAAAGGAAGAAAGCCTCTAATGTGCATTGATTAAAAAAAAAAAAAAAAAAAAAAAGAAAAGAAAAGGCAGGCATCCTTTAGCATCTGACATCCTGAGCTTCCATAAGAAAACCATTAACACAGAAGAAAGGAGGGGAAGAATGAAATATATGAAAATCAAACTCAAATGTAGGATGCTGAAAAAATTTGAATTACCTCTTTTTGAAAGAAGACTCCCATAATTATCTTACCAAAAGGTGGCTTACAAAGGGCAGGCGTTTCCAAATATGTAGCCTGAGACTTCATCTTAGAAGGCTGGTGCTCATTTCTGCCCTCCTTCCCTCTCTCTCCACACACGCACATGCACACCCACCACTACTGCAAGGCAGTCCAATAATACACCACTATTCAATATGAATGCATTTATAATTTACACCAAGACAACTACTGTAATGAGAAGCCTGCATCTGAAAAGCCTGAGGCTCTTCACTGCTTTGGGACAGTTATCCCTGCATTGAGCTGAGGATATTATTTTTTTAAAGTTTATTCTTTGTTTTTTAGTGATTAGGGTTCAGGATAAAATGCAGAAGACTACCAGTTTTACAGAAGCACTGAACCATAATTGCTGCTGCATGCATTTTGGTGAATCAGCCTAACTAATCGAGACCAAAACGCCCTCTTAGAGATGTATGTAACAATGTTTGAGTTCTTGGTATCAGAGGCATGAACCACCCAGCTGCAAATGGGGTGTTCCAAAGCACTGCCACGTCGATCACTACACACCATCTTACAGAACCTACAGTAAGGATTAAGCATTACTTCAAATGGTGCCACACCACTTAAAACATTTTAGTAAAGGCAAAACATCATGCCTGGCTAAGCCAAGAAGCCTGTAAAACAACCACAGACAAGACCCACAAGGGGAGCGTAACTCTGTAGTTCCCTGCTGACAGCACTCATCTGACACAGATAGGCTCAATGTTATAACATGAAATGCCTGACCCATCCATCAGCTCAATAAAGTACAAGGTGTGGGAACAGGGAGTTCCTCACTCTCATGCTGAACCTTATTACTGTGTTACAGAATCAAAGTTCCTCTTCTGCTCAGCAGCTTTCATTGGGTCAGAGAGATTTATGGGCCCCATTAAGCAGAAGGTGATGAACAATTGCTTTTTACTTCCTGGGGCAAGCCCTTTTATGGATACGAACTTAGTCACTCTAATCCATGAAGACTCCTGTAACTGGCACTGCTAATGTCATGCTTTACTTTCTCATGCTTCTTCCCCCTACTGTTATGAAGGAAAAGGGCAGGGGAAATCCTGTTTGCATGCATATTTCAGGATAATCTCCTGGTTGAACTCACACAACGAACATCAGCTTCTAACATTTTAATGCGATGTCTAAACCATGCTTGTTGTAATTAAAGTTTAACAAGTTTTAAAGCAAGATTTTAAGTTTCACATTTATATTTCATAATGTGCTGCATTACCCTGTGCCACACCATACCAAGGAGTTTATGCACTCTGCAAAAGCTCTTGGTCCAGAAAGGTACTGCAGTTCTCCAAAACACAGCAAAGCAGTGACCTGTGTTTGGCCCTAGGAGAACACGTTGCATCACATAGTCTTAGAGCTGCTACTGGCTTTAGAATCATAGAATCACTAGGTAGAAAAGGACCCACCGGATCATTGAGTCCAACCACTCCTATCAGCCACTAAACCATGTCCCTCAGCACCTCATCGATCCATCTTTTAAACATCTCCAGGGAAGATGATTCGACCACCTCCCTGCGCAGCCTGTTCCAGTGCCCAGTGACCCTTTCCATGAAAAACTGCCTTGCAACACAATCAAAAGTGTTGTCCTTGCAAACCAAAGCTGTGACAGGACCTTAGAATGTGAACCACAGATCACATTGAAAAGATATATCAACTTATGTCTCATAATATAAATGCATTTTATCTTCTCATCAACCACAACTGGCACTGGACCAGCTGCTCAGAAGTCATATAGCATTCAGTCCTAGCCATTCCAGGTTCTCACTATTTTCAGAGAAATTTCACTCACTCTTTTCTTCCATGAGATATTTGTTGTAGGCAACCACAATTTCTTAAAATTGCCTAGGTACTTAACATTGTCTTTATGAGAGTGTTGACAAGATCATAGAATCATAGAATCACCAGGTTGGAAGAGACACACCGGATCATCAAGTCCAACCATTCCTATCAAACACTAAACCAAGTCCCTCAAGACCTCATCCACCCGTGCCTTAAACACCTCCAGGGAAGGTGAATCAACCACCTCCCTGGGCAGCCTATTCCAATGCCCAATGACCCTCTGTGTGAAAAACTTCCTTCTCATCTCTAGCCTAAATCTCCCCTGGCGGAGCTCGAGGCCATTCCCTCTTGTCCTGTCCCCTGTCACTTGGGAGAAGAGGCCAGCTCCCTCCTCTCTATAACCTCTTTTCAGGTAGTTGTAGAGAGCAATGAGGTCTTCTCTCAGCCTCCTCTTCTCCAGGCTAAACAACCCCAGCTCTCTCAGCTGTTCCTCATAGGGTCTGTTCTCCAGACCCCTCACCAGCTTTGTTACTCTTCTCTGGACTTGCTCCAGAGCCTCAGCATCCTTCTTGTGCTGAGGGGCCCAGAACTGAACACAGGATTCAAGGAGCGGCCTCACCAGTGCTGAGCACAGAGGGAGAATAACCACCCTGGACCTGCTGGTCACACCGTTTCTGATACAAGCCAGGATGCCATTGGCCTTCTTGGCCACCTGGGCACACTGCTGGCTTATGTTCAGTTGGCTGTCGACCAACACCCCCGGGTCCCTCTCTTCCTGGCAGCTTTCTAGACAGACTTCTCCCAGTCTGTAGCTCTGCATAGGATTGTTGCGCGCCAAGGGCAGGACCCGGCATTTGGCCATGTTAAACCTCATGCCATTGGACTCAGCCCAGTGGTCCAGCCTGTTTAGATCCCTTTGCAGAGCCTCCCTAACCTCCAGCAGATCGACACTTCCACCCAGCTTAGTGTCATCTGCAAACTTGCTAAGGGTTCACTTGATACCTTCATCCAGGTCATTGATGAAGACATTGAATAGGGCTGGACCCAGCACTGAGCCCTGGGGAACCCCACTTGTAACTGGCCTCCAGCTGGATTTAACACCATTTACCACCACTCTCTAGGCCCAGACATCCAACCATGACTTTCTCCTTCCTCAACATCACACTGTGCATCAGTTCTCACCAGAAGATAAGGAACACCTCAGGGATACTGCCTAGAAAGAAGAGGGGAAGAAGGGAACAGCAGGGAAGAACACGCAGCCTGAGCATAGGAGTATGGAAGGCGGCACCTCCAACCCCTTTCTGTCAGCCTGTACCACTGGTTCCCAGGTGCTCAGACATGCAGTTCTACTGAACCCTCAGCCAATGACAACACCAAAAAAATCAAATTAAAATTAACTTAGAAACTCTCTTTGGCTCTGCCTAGAAGAATTTTGGATACTCTCCCAGGAAGCTTCTTAAAGGCAAGCCCGAACTTGAGGCCTATAAACAACCTGTATTCTCATTGGCAAACTGCAGTGAGCAAACATGCTGATAAACCAAGTCTTGCCATAGCAAGTTGCTTTCTACAGAGGGCTGAGACTGTCTGATAAGAAATAATAGCCACATAACAAATGAACTGCATAAAATGAATACATCAAAGAACAAAGTATTGATGGAATCACTTCCAAATGAATGAAATCCGTACTGATGAGTCTATTACTTTGTTTCAACTTGTTTCATGCTAAATAGCAGGGCAGTTTTGATTAATGCGGCGATTACATTTAACTTCAATCTGTTTAATATTTTATTTTTTTATATTCTTGCCTCTGTTTGAAGGACCATGGTTTCTTGAGCCTGAGTAACCATGCACTGAGAAGCTACTGTACCATTTGAGACAGTATTCCAAAATGGCAGGGTGCACTGGCTCCCTGTCAGGGGCAATGCAAACGCTGCTGCTGCTGCAGTTGCTTAGACTATTGGAGGGGCCCAGCATCTTCCTGAGCTGGAATAGTTTCCTAATACTGTGTAAAAGAGCAATAAACTTATTCTTCAAGAATGTCAAGTCTGCCTGCGCTTAGTACAGTCTTCAGAAAGTCAAACTGGCAGCCTCAAGGAAGCAATCCAAATAACTACATCCTCCGCACTCACTTCCAAAAATATCATCATAGAATCATAGAATCATCAGGTTGGAAGAGACCCACCAGATCATCAAGTCCAACCATTTCCACTAACCTTTAAACCATGCCCCTCAGGACCTCATCCACCTGCACCTTAAACACCTCCAGGGAAGGTGAGTCAACCACCTTCCTGGGCAGCCCATTCCAGTGCCTAACGACCCCTTCTGTGAAGAATTTTTTTCCTTATTTTGAGCCTGAACCTCCCTTGGCCGAGCTTGAGGTCATTCCCTCTTGTTCTGTCCGCTGTCATTTGGGAGAAGAGCCCAGCTCCCTCCTCTCAGGTAGTTGTAGACTCCCCCCCGACCAACTGACTAAACCACTTTCCAAGATGAAGTTAAAAGTTGTAACAGAAGTGTAATGCAGTGATGGAGATAAATTCCATCCATCAAAAAAATTGAACAAAATTATAGAGGCATCACCGAAATTATTTCACAGGCCGGGGATGCCCATGAAGATAAGAACTCTGGGTATATGAGAGACAGTCAAACAAAAACTCCCTTTGACATCAGGAAAGAGTGAAAAGTTGACTAGCCATTGCCCATGTCCTTCCATCACAGCACACTGGGCTCAGCACAAGGACGCATGTGCACACACACAACCTCCCTACTATTTCAGTGTGTAAATCACAGAATCACAGAATCACAGAACAACCAGGTTGGAAGGGACCCATCGGATCTTCTAGTCCAACCATTCCTATCTAACACTAAACCAAGTCCCTCAAGACCTCATCCACCCGTGCCTTAAACACCTCCAGGGAAGGTGACTCAATCACCATCCTGGGCAGCCTGTTCCAATGCCCAATGACCCTCTGTGTGAAAAACCTCCTCCTAATCTCCAGCCTAAATCTACCCTGGCGGAGCTTGAGGCCATTCCCTCTCGTCCTGTCCCCTGTCACTTGGGAGAAGAGGCCAGCTCCCTCCTCTCCACAACCACCTTTCAGGTACTTGTAGAGAGTAATGAGGTCTCCTCTCAGCCTCCTCTTCTCCAGGCTAAACAACCCCAGCTCTCTCAGCCGCTCCTCATAGGGTCTGTTCTCCAGCCCCTTCACCAGCCTCATCGCTCTTCTCTGGACTTGCTCCAGAGCCTCAACATTCTTCTTGTGGTGAGGGGCCCAGAACTGGACACAATATTCAAGGAGCGGCCTCACCAGTGCTGAATACAGAGGGAGAATCACCTCCCTGGACCTGCTGGTCACACCATTTCTGATACAAGCCAGGATGCCATTGGCCTTCTTGGCCACCTGGGCACACTGCTGGCTCATGTTCAGTCGGTGTAACCATGATGTGCCCCTTAGGAGGGCTATTTTATAACATTGCCTATGAATCATACTCCACAGCAAGAGGACACATCATTGATTAGACAAGATGGACAGTATATCTGACTAGGGCAGGAACTGACATATGCGAGTTATCCACCATTACTGGGTAACAGGGATCACTGTGAATCCTCTTTGGCATTAAGTTGACACTTCGGCAATCTAGGCAGACCAAAATATGCAGCACAAAACAGCATTTGCAGCTCAAGCTACTTAATGAACACGTGGGATTGCCCAAAAGAGACAACCTAGTTTTTAATTCAGCCCTCCAACTAAATTTAACTCAGTAATACAACATATGGCAACAATGATTAGTCATCTTGCATTAAATTGGTATGTTTCAAAAAGCAAACTACTTTTCTTTGGAGATGAAGTAAGGTAAAACAGAAGACAAAGACAGTTGCAAGGCCTTTTCCTACTCAATGGATAAATATTGAGGAAAAAGACAGAGCTTGCAGAGCAGAGGACTCTTCCGAAAAGAATTTACTTCTGTCAGAGCAAGTCCTCCCAAGTCCTCTTCCACCACCCTCTCTTGCAAAAAAACCCCTTACAGGCCTTCAGACAATCCTCTTCTTTTTGTCAATATTCCAATAAAAGAGTCAAAGACTGAAGAATAATAAAATTTGTTTTGAAAATTGTTTTTGAAGGAAGGAACTTCAGATATCACTGAATGGACTTCAGTCTGTCAAGATCTGTCCCATGCTTCCACCCATGAGATTTTTAGCATGATAGTTCAGCTAAGTCTTTTTGTGCAGTTAAGTGTCATCACACAGGTCAGTCCCTATCAAGTCACACAGATGTTGTCATGAACAGCTGCAATTCCCCTCTTCCTTTAGTTCCTGCTTTGTCAGTACTACAGTAATTATCACCACCACACCAAAACAACTAACTCGGCCCTCACTCAGTGCTACAACAGCAGGACAATTTTTGCAGACCCTTTCAGAAGCCACCATCAGCATCTTGCACAACCATATGGTACCTCCAATGTAGGAACAAAGACATGCAGTGCTGAAAACCACCACCTTGCCTGATGACACACTGCCTGCTAGATTCAAAATGAAAGAAAAAAAAAAAAAAAAAGACAGCTGTCTGCTCTTAACTGCTTCTAAGACCATGGAATAGTTTGGTGAACATGGGTGTAACTGAGCTTGTGCTTCCACAGCATAAAACCAGTCTTCTCAACAAGCTTCTGTTAAAAGACTGCATCAGAGCTGTATCTCAAGAAAATATAAATATTGTAGCCATTTAAAATATACTGTGATTTGGTTTGTCAAATGTTTAACAGTAGTTTATCCTGTAGGACAAACAAATAAATAAATATATATATATGGGGTAATCCCTATACGTCACTTATCTCATCAAATCCTCTTAGAAACACTGATCAGAAGCTCTTATGTCTTTTTACTTCCTATCACACAGCTTTTGAAAATAGATTTTTACATTCAGAGTCCTAAGAAAGTTAAGAACATTATCTCAACTTATCACAAACACCCATATACACACAATCAAACCCCACCAAAACAAACCCTCTAAAACCCTCAAACATTGATTTTTTTTATTTTATTTTATTTCTCCACAACTTCTTGTCAGTAGGCTGCGGGACAAAGTAAGGGAACCAAGTGTCAAAATTCTACTGTTAACATAAGTGATAAGTTTGGAGATCACTCTTGATGGAATAATAGGACTTACAGAATAACGAGGCTCTTGAAGAAACATTAGAATCTGTTATCACATGCCATTAAAAAAAAAAAAAAAACAAACAAAAACAAAACCCAACAACAAAACACTGCACATTCTTCATCTGCAAGGGCTGGGACACCAAATTAAGTATGTTTTTACACTCAGATACCTGACTGGATACAGTATGCAAATTATTATAGTTATTTGATTCTTAAATCTGATGCAGAAAAAGGACACAGAGAAGGCCATCGAGTTTCCATGATTCTTCTTGAAGTTGTACCTGTTGGTCATCAAGGTCATCTTCTCTCACTTAGCACTACTGAAAAACTCCTCTGAATTTTCATCAAGCAAGAGAAAGGGGTCACCAAGTTGTGAGTCTGCAGAAACTTCTATCAACCCAGGTTATTTGTCATCCCTTCAGCTGTGATGGAAGAGAGGAACATGATTTACACATCACATTACACATTTGTTCATCATCACACACTTTCCCACTGATCAGGAGAAAGAACACCTACCACCATGTTTATCCTCCCAGGCATTGTGCCTCTTTGCTTCAAGTATTTTTGACAGTGGTGTTTTGACTATTTGACTTTCAGCATTACTAATTCATCAGCATCAGTGTTCTGTTCTATTACCTTTTCCTTTCACTTTTAATCTGGGAAAACTATGAAGTCCATTACTGGTTTTGCCTATTTCTTAGCCTACAGATTTATCCTCCCCTAGAAATTTCTGCAAGTTCACTTTTTCCAAACAGTGATATGTATTCCAGTTTGTGTGCTTTTCAATCTTAACACTCTTATATAGGCTATTCCAAGGCAGCGCATCAAACAAAAAACAAACCCAAAATCATAGCCTTAAGTTAGAAAGAGACTTGTGCTTATTGCCTCCTGTTCTCCACCCCACCAAGCACAATTCATTGAATTTAAAATTCATTTGCTCTGGGTTCAACAGAAGCACACACCATCTCTCTTAATCCAGGGCAGGAATCTCACACATCCACAGAGGCACACCCATGCCCACAGATAAACTACATCAGTCTCCCCCTCACTACATTAAATTCCCCCCTTTTTGTCAGCACATCTTACTAATCAGTATTTTGGAAAACACAAACAGAAAGCTTTTACTCGAGGACTGAGACTACAAACACTGCAGACAGACAGCCTGTTTTCACAAGGACGTTACGAGTTTTCTGTCTTGCTTGGTTGGTTGAAAGTTAGCTCACTTCACATAGGTATCTCAAGTATATTCCAATATTACATTTAAATATACCTGAACAACTTGAGGTCTCTGCCTTTTAACGTTAAATCTTTGAAGAGTTGACATTCATCCTGAACCAAAGCAACATACATTTTACAAGGTTACTAAAACAACCTTCCTGCTCAGGCTTGAGCTCGTGCCCTCCAATTTCCTTCTCCACCTCAATTTATCTTCCTCCAATTGAAATCACTGTTGCAGCAGATGAGGTTTATCAAGTTTATCAAACAAAAACAGCAGCTCCAACCATGGCTCCAAATGAACTCAAATGGAAAGCATTCATTTGCACACCACTCCTTCTCTTCCCAAGTAAAGCAGCAACTAATTTTATAGGATGTTAGTCCCCCACCATTCTACTAAGCAAGTTTAAAACACTCAGCACTAAACTGGTTCAGAACCATCCAACTGTATGTGTAAATAACTCCAGCTTTCATAACCAATGCTTTCATCGCCCTGTAAAAATAACACATTTTTTCCAGTAGAACGCAGGGAAGAGAACATAAAGCTCCTCGGGACCTACAGTCAATGTCACGCCAGAGTTAAAATTCAGAGTTGAGACTCCCCTACTTTAACCTTATTCTTCCAGAAACAAATAAAGCTCCTATGTAATGGCACGTGAAAACTCTAGGCTTCCTCTTGCAGCTCACAAGTAATATCAGTTTTCCTTCTCCCTACAAGCTTGATCAGATCAGATGCATTCACCAGAGCACAGCTTGTGCAGGCACCTACCAGGATGGTGCTCAGGACACGCACAGACCTCCAAAAGGAAGAAAATCCCTGCAGAAGCAACCCATACTGCCTGCAGTAAGAAATTCATTCTTGTGCATTGGACGCATGCCCAAATGTCCCAAAGTGACTTAGAAGGAGGAAATGACCCACCATCAGGTCCAGAAGATAGTTCAGTTCTGACTCTCCAGTTCACACAGCATTTGCTCAGTGTTTTTCTTTACTTTTCTGTAGCTCTGAATGCTGCTGACTAGCAAAGGTATGGGTTGAAACTGCTATGCCAGAGCTTGTTCCAACTTGGCCAATTCTATTAAGTAAGTACAGCTGAAAATGTCTTACCTGATAGCCTTCTTTGACTAAAACAATTAAATCAGCTGTTGTTTTTATGAATTATATTGCCACCATTTTTTCTTCTCTTAGTTATCTCTTCCCCTCCCGCATTTCTTAAAGGTGTAGAAAATAAAGATCACACAAAAAAAAAGATGGCACAGAGGATTGTACTGCTTCCACTGTAGCAAGTTCAATGGCTCCCAAGAAGCAGTATATAAATATTCTGTTAATAGGCTGGAGACCACAAATGGACCATAAAGAGCATGTTGGTTTCTTAAACTCAACCCTGATTTTAAACATAGTGATAACACAACCACCTGGAATTATTTGATGCATCATCATTGTCTACTGCATCCCGTTATGAAATTTTTTCTGAAACAAAACCCTTTCAATTTCAATCTGTTCCTCTTAAGCTAATGAAGACATTTCAGAGAAGCTTGTTGTGTCACCCTGTAGTTTAGTGTAAGAGAACTAAAAGATTTTCAGCTTTGGTAATTTAAAGTCAACTGTATGAATACTGCAGGCTTCCTCAAGCACATTTCCAAGGATCCCATGTCGGTGCTAGGACTTGACATAGCAGGACCTGACAAGCCCTGTCTTGGAAAGATATTTAAACTCAACAGAATTGCCAGATAAAGTACCTAGGAGACTCTACTAGTAGAAGGCACCTGTGATCAGACTGCCTGCTATGTAGGAACTCTGTTCTATTTGTAAGAGATAGTTGGCTACACTGTCATTTCAGTCAGCAATATTGACCAGGAATGCTGTTTCTCTGGGTCTCAGGAGTTAGTCTGGGGTGTTTCCAGGCTGGTTATGCTTTTTGGACCTTTAAGACCTCAGCTGCTCAGAAGCAGCCCTTCCTCAGTACAAATGCTCCACACCTGCTGAGGAGTCACCTCTGATAAAAAATTCCAAGGAACACAGATGCTGTCTATCTCTCTGCAGGTGAAGCCTGAAGAGTCCCAGCCTTGAGGATAAAATTTGGAGACTGAGAAGAGGTGGAAGAATTGACCTTATCAAGGCTACGCCACTAACGTGGTTTCCACAGGCAGTCAGGGGATACTCTGTAGGAGCGATTAATGGACTTTGAAGGAAAGCCTGGCAGAAAGGTAGGATATCACCTCCCGGCGCACAGCCTGGTACAGAATGATGAAGCCATACTAAAGATGCTCATTTTATTAATTTAATTCCCTCAAAAAAACCTTCCTCTTTCCTCACCTCCCTACATGGAAGAAAACCCCTCCTTACATGTGCAGCACTAGCTTGGGCATAGATGTGTGAGGAAAGCCAAGGTAGGGAATCAGAGCTTGCCGTGCTGCTTGCCAGCTGATGGCCATGCCTCCATCTGCCCAGCGGTAACACAGGAGGGCAGGCAAGCCAGCAGCCCACTCTCCAGCACCAGCCCTGTGTTGCTTGCCAGGGCTGGGAACGAGTTTGGAGAAAAGGTTAATTCAAGAAACAGTCAGAAATATGGCACTCCGTCAATAAGAGCACGAATCCACACACAGCTTGCCAGCTTTGTGCTAGTGGCTGGCAACTTGCAGAAACAAAGAAAAAGTGTCCGTGGCAAACACTGTTTCACAGGAAGGTGCCAAGACACTTGGGACGGCTATGGAGGCAGGCTTTTCTGGCATGCTACGTGGGCTTTTGTGTTTAGGGGCAAGTGAAAGGCGCCAGTTTTCTTTGGCTGGCACTACATTTTTACTGTGGTATTCATTTAAGCATATTGACTCACTTGCCACAAGGAGGGGAGTATTGTACTTCCAGCCCCACATTCAGTGATGCACGTGTGTACCTGCACAGCCCCAGCAGCCACACCCATCACTTCCCTGAACAAAAAAGAAAAACACACCATAAGAGTGTTAAGGAAGACGGGATCAATGCCCTCCACCCCTCTCTTATCAGGAGAGCAGTAGGTTAAATAAACGGGCAGGACAGGATTGTGAGCCAAGATCTCTTTACCAGTGCAGGCAGTCCTGTTCATCTCCAGCTGCAAAGAAGAAAACTGCAAAGGCTTTATTCATTTATTTCTCTTAAGTCCTGCAGCAGGATGTTTCCTGCCCTCCAGACCTGGATTGTGCAGCTCTGTGCTACCTCCGTGGTTATACATAGAAACAATCCATTAACAGTCAGGTTAACACATGGCACATAAATAGATTGTACTTGTTAGCGTGCCTAAGGCCCACAGGTTGGCTAGCCGTTTGATTTAAGAGACTCTGCAGTGGAATCACTGTAGGAAAGTAGGACTTCCCAGTCTGAATTACAGAAGCAGAGAATGTTCTGTTGTTTTTAAGAGAACACAACACAAAACTGCAGCACAGGTGAAAAACCAAATGAAGGCTGAACATCATTTCTTCTCCAATCTATGCCCGATACGCTTATGTGTCAGAATAAATGCAAACAACCTGAGACACAGCCAGGCATCGCATTTCAGAGAGCCTGGGCGGGGGCTGGAGAGAACAACAGAACACACTTGGGGGATGAGTATGTGTATTCAACAATACAAGTATGTTAAAAGACATCAGCCCAGCACTGAGATCTGAATGTCCAGCTTGCCTGGAGGAGGGCAAAAGGGGAGTCCTGCTATTAATGAACAGTGCTTAGTTTTGAAATTAAAAGCTCAAATACAAAGGCTCAACAGTTATCGAGGGAAAAAAACCCACAACATTTTCAGCATGCAAGCTCCATCCCTCCACAAAAACTTGCTTTTAGAAACAGATGGCAGGCTGCAAGACCTACAAATCCTTTGTCTGGAGTGGCAAACTAGGCCCTATTGCCCATCAAAGTCAACCGTCACATTGTGAAGCACTGACCCTAACAAATCCATTATGTTTCTTTTTACCACAATGCTAAACTAGACAAAATGAGTCAGACTTAATAGGAAAGGGTGAGGGATTTTCAATCCCTTTCCCCTGGGTCCCCACAAAAATAATGACAAAGGGGAGAGTCTGCGTTGACCCTTCACTTAGGAGCCTTGTCAAACTTTGCCGTTAAGGCTGCCTGCTTGGGCCAAGCTGCCTGAAGGAGGATGGATTTGGGTTTGAGGCATTTACGCAGCACTGTGCAATGGCTTTGAAGTCAGCACACTATGCCAGTCAAACTACCCGCACAGTCAAGAGCAAATACCCCGAGTAGGAAAGAAAGGCCCTTACGCTAGCTGAATAATTAGGTCTGATGTGCTTTGTAGTTTCTCAGCCCTCCCTTCCAAGCTCTGCCAGTGCTGTGCAGATACGCAGCACAGAGACAGGGAAAGCTCTTCACAGGTAGCTGCGGGGAAGAGAATTTAATGGTTTTTTTCTCCTGTATCAGCTGAACCCAGGCAATGGAAAGAGAAATGTGAAGGAATAGGAGCTCATATCAAAGAGCTGCTGCCTTCAGTCAAGGGAAGAAACAACAGAGAAGCCTGCTGAGAAGGTGATAGACAGTGATGGTGTGGAAAGGATCAAAAAGCTTTTTCCCTGCTATGGGTATTTGGTGCATCTTGACACACAAAAGGAAACACTCATCACTGGTTCTGTCAGCAGACACCTCCCAGGAAGGAATATTTTTGTCAATAATAGTGGGTCCAGTTTACGAACATTCAAATGCTTTCATCTTGCATATTCAAAGCCAACATACAATAAAAATGTCAATATCCTTAGAGCAACAGATTGGCTGGTGTCTTCACAGTCTCAAAGAAATTGCCCCCCATCCTCCTTTACTGGTTTTCTTCAGCATAAAACAATCTCTCAAGGATATGGCAATGACGACCCTGAAATTCAAAGCATTGAGATCAAACACATGAAGCTGATGCTCATTATGGCTAAATTATGTCACCTATCTGAAGGCTCAAGCTTATTATTTAAGACAATACAATAGTCATTAATCACGGCCATTGTGTATGGCTCAAAAGGCATCTAGAAAGCTAAAGAATACAAAGGAGATTTATTATACTACAGTGCCAGATTTAATTACATGGGTTTCTCCTCAATATCTCGCCACTTGTAGTTCACCACCTGTTTGCACCAGAGGGCCTGAAATAAAAACGTGCCAGCCCTTGAGGCTAAGCATGCAAGAGAGGGCTTGTGCTGAGCTTTTACTGACTGTTGTAGCAGAAGATCAGCTGGCAAAAAGAACAGACTGTTTCTGGGGCCACTGGTTGGGAAATCTCTTACGCAGAGCTAGCATTTTTCTTCAGATGTCCCAGTTGCACAGAAAAAGCATGCGGTTGAGGCTGTGCGCAACAGGGAACAATGCGCTGTCTTCTTCCTAAACCTGCAGCGCAAGGACTTATGCCCTCACCAACACAACAACGCATTTCAGAAATACGTCTGTCTGCTGGCAGCCTTCTGAGTTTGCATTTTCTTCTATAAATATTTAACACAGAAGAACTGCTCATGTTACCCACTTTGCCCGAACTGTTTTGACAGCCATGCCCACCACATGACAATGATGCTCTATTTAACGCTGCAGCTGCAGACAGGAGGATTTGGTTTCAGTTTTATACAATATCGCAAAACTGATGACCTCCTGCAAAATAAACCAGTTAAATTCTGCTCCTTAAAAATGGATTAACTGCATTAGCAGGACAATTATCAGTAAGCCACTGTAAACAGAAATTTAAGTCTATAGTGCAAGAGTTTGCTTAAATTTAGCTGCAATCCCTTTTTTATTAAACATATTCAGAAAGTGAAAATAAAAGACAATCAACACTGCAAAAGCTAAGTAGTGTCCTCAAATGGCTTCTCTTCAGGCTAGAATAATTTCCAGACTTTCCGCACCGAAATTTATTACCCACTCTCAGAGACCTCTATGCGCTTATACCAAACAGATAATTGAATCCACTCAAAAGAATATAAGGGTTCAGTGCATCCCTTTGCCAGCCCTGAGGAAGGTTTGGCCCAACCTCTCTCCAACATATTAAGGCTCAGCGTAGTCCAGCAGCAACCAACAAAGAGTCAGTCTTTCAGATATGAAGACATTTTTCACATGGAGAAAGTTCAGGGAAATAAAAAGGCTTAAACATAACCTAGCCAGTCAAACCCACATGAAACAGTAGCTCTGCTGCTATTAGTAACACTGAGTAGCGTTTTAAAATGCTCACTTTAACATGGAATCACTTAAGCACAGCGTGGAAAAATTCATAGAGGTAACATGAAATTAAGAAACTGAGTCAGCAATGTTTATCCTTTCTGATCCCCACCGTCCCCTGAACATAGTCTCAGTTACCAAGGGACTCATTAATGCACTCATCTATTACAAGCTTGCTGGAAGCATGGAGCAATGCCACTTTGGTATGAGCTGATTAATCAAGCATGGATTGCCAACCTCCCACTGCACCGCAATGCAATGCCATCTTCTAGGCCATTTCAGTGGACAGATTCAGCTGAATAGTGCCACTTACTTCCACAGCAACTCATAAATGCAGAGTAATTAGCCAGCCTTTGCAGTGCCTTTTACTGGACGCACTCAACATTAAATGCACTTAATACTGCTTTATGACTTCTTATGCATCATTAGCACTTTAATACATCAGAATACAGTTCTTGGTTCTTAATAGTATCATCAAAAAGGTCAAAATAGCTTTTTAAAACAATAAAGCATGAGGTTGAGCTGGTTTGTTTTCAAACGTGGGAAGGAGGAAGAAGGAAAAAGAAAGCAGGGAACTCTCCCAGCACATTCCGCTGCAGTGCCTCCCATTCTGTGCATTTTGAAAAAAAAAGTGCTTTTCCACAGACATCTCTTGGATGCGGTATCATCAGCACATGCAAGCTCCTACATCCTTTCACTGAGTTTGAGGAAGGACAAGGACCCAGAAAACAATCATTCTTGTGTTGCTATTTATTGCCACACTTATCTTTGCTCCCACCACCTGTGATCACATTGTAGAAGCTGTAGCAGAACTGTCCCCTGAATAAATACTCTCCATTTCAGACCAAGAAGGAAAGACTAAGGAAGACAGCATTAACACAGCTGTATGGTTTCACAGATCTGGGTGAAGAGAGCTAGATGTCATGCAACAGGACACCAGGACAGAAATTACGGCCCTCTCATCTGCAGCTCCTTTTGCTCACACAGACCTGTTAGCTCTAATTTTCCCCTTCCCACTTAAGTATGAGTTACTTTTAATTCCCTGGTCCACCAGATGGGCAGGAGGCAATGCACGCTCTGCTTAGATCCCAGCTGTGTGGCTGCCAATTAGCCTGCCAGGATGCCCATGCAGAGGGGCCTCTCTGGCTTTATAAAGTGCTGTTGCTTTCTCTGCAGCCTTTGTATTACTTGAAGCTTAATTACGATCTCTGCTCTTAGCTGCAGGAACTTTAAGAATAAAGCAAAAAAAATCCCATATCTTTTCAATTTCACCTCTGATAAAATTAAATTGACCTACGGGCTCCGAAGTTGGTAGATAAGGATACAGATTGTTTTGGGGTTCTGGTTTTTTTACTTCTCTGAGGAAAGGAAACAGGTCTAGTGTGATCACATTATCAATCACACAAGCCTGAGTTTTGAGCGTGACAATACTATACTATTAACAACACAGATGGTCTCCTGCTTAGCGTCAACTTCTCTTTTGAGCTATTCAGTGCATCATGAGTGATGCTGGGACACATTTAGCAGTCATTGCCACAAAATGCTGATGATTAGCCAATAACTGAAACTCAAGACAGATTTTGAATTGTAAATAGTTTCCAGATCTTCGCCACTATCAAATATGATATATCTTGGACGCTCCACTGCAATTGTTGCTCTGAGCAATTCATTCTCAGCTTTAGGAAAGGCCGAAATCTGTGTCTTTTCTCCCCAGCTCCCAGACAAACGCCTTTTCCAGTGCTAGCACAGACCTGCAGGCAAGAAGCATGAATACATCCAGACTCCAAGACAAGATGTTTTCTCATTCTTACTCCCACCAAAAGCACAAGAGCTGAACTAATCAGGGCCCTGAGCCCCTGGGTCACAGCCAGGGCATCCGTGCTGGCGACCTCAGCTCCTTCTCACCTGCTGACCAGGACAAAGCAGGGCTGAGGGGTCTCAGCTCATTAAGGCAGAGTTTTCATGGGAAGTTCAGCCCACATTAAGCTGGGGGGAGGCTGTTGAGGGTTTTTTTAAAGTGTGTTATACTGAGCCATTTTCAGCAGGGGTCTTTCTTTCTGCTTCCAACTCACCACCCTGCAAGGCAGCTCCAAGAAGAAAGAAAACAAAGATGCAGGCACAGAAACGATAGTAAGTTATTAACCAGAACTGCTATTGTGAAAATTAACATCTCCCATCACCATTCCCCTTTTGCTAAGTATGACAGCAGACCACAGCTACAGCTGGCTCATGCTGTGCAGATGTTCATATTTAGACAGGAAAAAATGATTACTCAATAGGATTCCTTACACTGGGATTCTTGAGTTCTTAGTCATTCCTCAATTTGAGATAGAAATACTAGACTACACATCCCTGCTTGAATTAAGAGAGTCAAACAACATCTGCTATCACGCTCACTAAAGCCAGAAAGAGTCAACATATTTGCAAATGCTAGTCAGACAAACCTATCTTAAATAGCATCATCTTGGGAAAAGGCTAAACATCTAATTCGTCTGTGCTGAATAGCTGCTATCCTGATTTCCAGAGATAAATATTTTCCCTTAATAAATTCATAACAATAGTCATCAGAGACAGCAGCTGACAACCCAACACGGAGTGCATTACAGACACCCAGTACCATTCTTCGTGTCCTTGACATTCTTGAAGTGTTTACAAGGCAAAACATACAGCACAATACACCTTTAAAAGCACTGTGATGGCACCAACATCCACCATCAGTAGTTTTACAAAGCACCTGGCAGTTTTTAAACAGAGCCATAACCAGCTATTTCATCTTCATATAATTACACAAAATTTTGGGGCTCTGGCTGTTTTTGGTGGTTTGTTGCAATTTTTAGGGCGTTGTGGGTGTTTGTTGTGGTTTTTGTTTGTTTGTTTCAGATTTATTTTTTTTTAATAAAACGTGAGAATTCTGCCCCAAATATTTGCTGCCGTGTATTTACAAGTTATCATGCTGGAAGAATAAACAAAAGGAGGAAGCATGGCAACTACATTACAAAAAGTTTTATTCTAGAAACTGTGCAACAGTCCTTCATCTCTCCCATGCTAGCAGGCATCACAGGCTAAAGAAAGTCTATGTTAACAGAACTGCTGTTTTATTTTCATGTGTAAACTTGTTCTTAATTTTAAGTTCATGTCAGAGTATTGCACAGTACAAAGCAAATGAGAATACCAAGTGGGAATACTGATGGAAAAATAGTATTGTGCGAATAACTAACTAATCAGCAAATCCTCCCCTCCCTCAGCAATGAAAAGCCAAATATTTACTCAATTGTATATTGCATTCTTTGCTCAAATACTTCATAGTTTGAATTTAAAACAATAAATCTATTCTCTTTCCCGAGCATCTCATGGGAAACCAGAGGACCCAGCAGAAGGCATTTACACCATTTAATTGGATTCATTTCAGTAGAAAACTGGAGAAAAAGCAGAAGAGGTGAGCCTCTAAATTAGGGGTTTGGACCCTCCAGATAGTCACCAGGCCAGTGAGAACTTGGGCTCCTGCACCTATCAGACATCTAAAGTCAGTTTAAGCAATACTTATTTGGACCATGGCAGCATCCTCGTTTCCCAGCAGGCTCCAGCTGCATCCCAAACATTAGTCAGTCCAAAGCAGACTGCTCAGCACATTTGATCAGTATTTCATTGAGAAATTACCAGTTAAGTGAGCGCTCGGTTTCATTATTTCAATACAAAGAGCTCAGCCCTCTTTTCTTTCAGTCACAAGAGACTCAAAGCACCTCTTACACCCAAGCAGCAACTCGTGAGGGGCATCCACAGTGACACTTGCTTTTTCCTTGGAAGGTTGTTGCTAGCACAGGTAATATCGTGTTAGATCATACATTGTGTTACACCGCATGCCACCGCATGAGGATTGGTTGTACGTAGCAATAGCTACGCATGGCAATGAGCACAGGTTTATAGAGATGCTAAGGGCAAAATGCAAATTTATACAACCAATCTCAGTCATCCATGAAAAGCAGCAACTACTATACACCCATCAGAGCTGAGCTTTGCCTTTTTTTTTTTTTTAAATCTTGTTATTGTTTTCACAAAATGCTATTTCAGCTTAAGCCTCCTTACCCTTCCACATGTTAAGTCTTTAACATGACAAGAGAATACCAAGAAAGTGGGTGGACAGAGGATTCTTCTGGCTTTCACGCTGTGCAACCTACCACTGACACAGTGTCAAAGAACAACCAGACTCCATTTGATATAAAACTTGCTTTTTAAAAAATATTGCTACTGGTCCCATCATTATTATTGCAATTTGATGAATAAAATGACTGTGAAGCAAAGCCAAGTTCATGCTCTAAAGGCAGGGAAAAAGCTCACTCTTCAAGAGTGACATATTTTAAAGGCTGCTTCTGAACACAGAACAAGAAGTGCTGATATTTTAATATGAAATTGTTCTCTCACTAGAGGACAAAGCTTTCTTTGCAGGTTCACCAAAACCATACACCCCACCTCCAATACTATGTTCTGCTAATAGTTAATTTTTATATTATCACTCAAGCAGGTCACTGAGATCTAGCAAAATTCTTCAAGCCTACTATTACTTACTATACACAGAGTATATATATTAGCAAGGGAATACTCTCTCCATTTCACCTTTCAAGCACCTGTTAGGATGTTTCAATGTTATTTTTCATATATGGGGGGGCGGTGTGTGTGTGTGTGTGTATATATATATCTATATCTTCCATACATGGAAGGAGGAGGAATAAGCAAAACCTCACACCCTGAATGAGCATGGTTTCATGTTTTCAGCCAGGAACCTTCATCAAGCCTACAATATCCTAATAAGAAAACTCTCAGTGAAGACATAAAGATCAGGCAGCTAAGCAAAGCTATCTTTTGAGTCCAAGCAAGGAGGAAAGTTTGAATTTATGCTTTTGCAATGGCAATGTAACAGAAGCTCCTTCCAGCCATGCTGTCACCTCAGCAATATGTCAGACATTAGCCATCTTCCCAGTATGTGTCTTTTATTGCGATGACACATCACCATTTCTTCCCTAATTACTTTTGAAACTATCAATACGGCCAATGTGACCAAAATATCACAGTGAAAACTTAATGTTTCTTACTAAATTTGGGTTTCCTCAATATAACTTTTCCTACCATAAGTATTTTTTGCTATTTTCTGGTCAAAAGGTACTTAATGGGGAAAAAAAAAAATATATATATATATATATACAGATTACTTACACTCACAAACTTTACGTAGGTTCATGGTTTTCACTGCTAGTTTACCTAAATATGCACAAGAGATGGCTGGACAAACTACTTGTAATCTTCCTCCCACACAGGTAAGAGGTCCTAAGTGATCTCAAACACTGCAGCATTAACTGGATCAAAGTGCACATGCTGGTTTGTTCTATTTTGTCGGGTTTGGTGTTCGTTTGTTTGTTGTATTTTTTTTTTTTCTACTTCATTCACGTTTCTCCTTGACTTTAACCCTCATTGAAGCAGATCAGCAACTGCAGTTGGGAGCAGCGTGCCAGCCATGTATCCAGCGTCAGCCCACACAGAGGCTTTGCAGGCTGTACATTTGCCAGAATGTTTCAGGGACGAGCTGGCATTAGGGACAACTTGATTAGTCCATGACAAGCAGGTGAAAGAAGGCAGGCAAGAGAGCCCTGACACTGTCGTCCTGCTGGCTTGCAATGCATCTCAGGCTCTCCTGAAGCATTTCATTTTGGAGACATTCCTACAGTGAGCTCTGCATTGGCATAGGAGAGCTGTGGGCACAGCATCGGGGTGCTGGCACAGCTCCTGCAGCACTGGGAAATCGCTCTAGTGAGGACAGAAAGGCTTCATGGGCAAACAGCTGAGCAATCAGTATCACAGTCACGCGCTGCCTTGAGCAGCTCTGACATATTTACAGTTTCTGTTCTCCCATTTTCAAAGGGGCAGGTATCTCCTTCCCCTCGATGCCACCATCTTCCAGCACTATGAGGACCATCACAGTGGTGGATGCTGACACAAGAGCCTCTCTGCTGGCACCAAGGACATCTCCTTCAATATAGGCTCAAAACTACCATCTCTTCTCATGCTACCAGACAGAACCACAGCCCTGCCATGCTCCACAGTGTGTGTGCACATTTGCCTTACAGTGTTCTTCACCTGGGGCAGGCAGTTGTGGTCCCAAGGACCCCGACTCTCCTCACTAAGCTGCCAGGATGGGGCCAGCAGTGACTTCACGCTGATGCACAAGAACAAGATTAGGGTTGGATTTAGGTCGTTCTTATAAAGGGCAGCAGCTCAACCATCCTGCTGGCCAGCACTTCGATTACTATTGCAGTTCACGCTATGTGAGGAAAAAGGCTACCTACTGCAATATTAACAGCTAGTTTACAAGGATTTTCACTGAAAAAAATTCCTCACATACATGGTCACCCCTTCTTCTGTGCTACTGCAATGGCTGCTGTCAGTGAAACAGCCTCTGAGAGTGCAGGAGGGTTTAGTCTTTCTGAGTGGAAATTAAAACAGCAGCTTATCTGGCAAAAAAAAGGTACAAGAAATTCTCCTTTGTTTAATATTAGTGAGGCAACACTATTGATAAGAATAATGAATTTTTTCCAACCCAATCAATGATGTATTTTCAAACGAATACCATATAATAAGAACCTAGATGAAGGTAAATGTATTATGGAATACTCACACTGGAGTTGTTGAGCATTTAAATCCAGTGTGTGTCTGGTATATATAGAGAATGAAAGCGCTATTACTAATGCATAATAGTATGTCACAGACATTAGCAATTACGCAAGTGGTCTGTAATCCAAGTAAGCAAGAGAGTACTCCTTATTATAGGTTATTGTTACTGGAGATGAAACTTGTCAATAATATTGACAATCCTTTATAAAAAGCACCATTTCCTTTGGCTACAGAAATCCTCCTACAGGAGCTAAGTCTTTAATGCATAATTTAGAAATCTATTTTAAAAATCTGGTTTTACAATGGAATTCTGGTTTTCTCCAGCAGAAAAAAAAAGTACATGATTGACAAAAAACTGTAACAATAACTATCCATGACACCTTCTTTAAAGAAGCAGAAGAGATCAGAAACATTATTTCCATTTTAGCATGGAGCTGAGGTTGCACAGAAGGATTGTCTCCATCCTTTCCTAAACTAGAAACACTAAAAACACTAGAAGCACTTTTTACTTACGCAGACTAAGATAAAAAGATTTGTTTTCACATGAACAAAATATTAACCCAGATTAGATTTTTATCAAACATTTCCTAAATGTATACCCAGTATTTCCTAAGGCTTTTTTGTAAATTGTCATAATAAAAACCAGGTACTTCAATAAGCCAGCTACTCCATCCAGTTCTTCCTCATCCATGAGACTTGCTTATTTCAGCCATGAAGTTATAAGATTTAATGCTGCATTTGAGCACCACTTCTTAAGGAGGCAGCAGGAGAAATGCCTGTGTTTCATCCCTCCCACAAACCGTATCACAATCAGAAATCCTAAGCTACCTACTACAACTGGTTCTGAGGAGCAAGTTAAGTTTTGTTAAGCTGAACAGCATGAGCCATCTTTTCTTCTGCTTGTACCACTCTCATCCACATTCAGGTCATTTAACCTGGATAATCCCTCAAAAAACATTTTGTGCAACTCTGGACTGTACTTAAAAGCGAAAAGCAATACTCTTGTAGCTCGCTTTTCATTTGTGGCAACCGAGTAAGTCATGAACAGGAACCACAACTCTTTAGCTATTTATTGGTCAAGGGTGATTTCTCAGTACATTTGCAGTAAACTACCAAAAATACGATAACTTATTTTCAGAAAAGCCATGTACGTGAGCAGCTGTATTACTGTAGTATTGCCACCAAGTTTTCTGGCACTGCAGAATGACTTGGCACAGAGGGAGCGCAATGGACAACGATGCAGGATGTGGAGAGAATCCGCAAGGCATGAACATGCAAGTGCCAAGCTCACACAAGGACGAAAAAGGCCTTTAGCTATCTAAAAATAAGAGCCTACTAGATAAGAAGCACAGTTAGCCAGGCTGCAACACACTCTGTTCAGTTTTCAGCATTGTGAACTGAGGTAACATTTCACTGGGAGGGAACTATCAGTATCTTGATATTTGTAGCGAAACAGCATGAGTCAGAAGTAGTGTTTATAATCCTCAAGATGCTCGGCATTTCCAGCACGACCAGTAAGCACCCTCAGCTCTGCTGGTCAGAAAGAAGGGGGGAAAAAAAAATTAAAAATTAATAATTAATCTCAAAAGTACTGACACTTTCTACAGCTTGAAAGTATATGGTGAACCAGAACAATAAGACAGTGAGTCTTTATGCAATGATCTAGACTAGACAGTGCAAAACATGTTGCTCAGCATGACACAATAACTAGAATGTCTCCTCACTATAAGCATAGCCTTGAGGTAATGTTTTACGGTTTACATGTTGAAAAAAAGCTATAGTATCATAGAATGGTTTGAGTCAGAAGGGACCTTAAAGATCTTCTCAAAGCCTCGTCCAACCTGGCCTTCAACACCTGCAGGGATGGGGCATCCATGACTTCTCTGGACAACTTGCTCCAGTGCCTCACCACCCTCACAGTAAATAGTTTCTTCCTAATATCTAATCTGAATCTCCTCTCTTTCATCTCAAAATCATTACCCCTTGTCCTATGCCTGTACTACCTGCTAAAGAGCCACTCTCCAGCTTTCCCGTAGGGCCCCTTTAAGTACTGGAAGGCTGCTACAAGGTCTCCCCAAAGCCTTCTCTTCTCTAGTTTGAACAAGCTCTTTGTCATTTCACACAGCAAGCGGGCTACCACAGCTCTACAAATATTCACGTTCTGAGACACAGAAGGCATCACCCAACGTGGTTCTTCAGCCTGCAGTTTCTGTGTTGGATTACTATCCCATCTCTCCCTCCAAGCTGCTCTGGCAACAGCATCCTCAGTGGAGCACAGATCAGTCCTTCCACTTGGGAACAAAACACCGACACATAATTCTCTCTCTACTTTCCTCCAGAGCACTAAAATACTCCCCCAAGAAAGGATATTTCATTTTCTTTTTAATTGACTCATAGGTATTTTTTTTATTTTTCTAAACTGCAGCTTGTAACACTCTAACAAGATACTACAGGCTCTTGAAGCAAAATATAAAAGCTGCTAAAGCCAGAAAAATGTTGTGCTTTGTACACACACTTATTAAGTTCATATAGCATAACAAATATGCAATAGAAACAATTTAATGAATGATTAGGCCTTTCTGCTTAAAGCAAATGTTAAATTTAAATTTGATGTTAAATATCTACTGTAATAAGTTCATTTAAGCATCTGCAATTCCAGGGCTCTTTACCTGAAAGAAGTAGGCATGAAGATCAAAGTGAACTGAAATGTATTCTCCATCAGCCCTGAACATGAGAGAAAAGCTCCCTTCATCCTATTGTAGAGGAGTTCAACAGGGCACAGAGACCAATACTGAAATATTCATGGTTTTCAAGATATTTAGCATCAAATACTCTGCTTTTCTTTTCTGACCTCTCAAACTACTAAGTGCCAAAAAATCCCTAGATGGTTTCCTTTCCCGCCTTAAGTCCCTGGAAGGAATTTTTTTTCCTTCCATCCTCAACTGAAAGCATTGTGATAGTGCAACCAGTGTTTTGACAGCATTATAATCAATATGCTACTTTGCTGCATGTGTGGATACACTACCAAGCTGAGCAATAGGTAAACAGCTTTTTGGTTTTCAAAATTAATTCACTTAAAAAAACCCCAAACTGATCCATTTTGATAAGCCAGCTGTGGAGCACTTTCCCATTAAAAAAATGAGGAAAATCTGTACCAGAGAATAGCATACATGCAAAAGCAAAAAAAAAAAAAAAGAAAAATGAAAAAAAAAGAGAGGCAAAATTACATGTTTGCATGGTGGAATACTCTTCTACCAAATTTATTTTAAGCACTAAGCATCCATGGGAATAAGAAACTTACACATTAAGACCTTGAAAAACTTGATTTCATTTAATTTTGTGAACAGACTCTACAATAGGAATTTAAAAAGTAGTTCCTCATCCTGCCTCCAAGAACATCATTGTAACATTTCACTTCATGCCTGATTGCAGTAGATGAGAGTAGAGGTTTTTTCATGGAGAAGGTTTCTGTGGAAAGAGATTTAGATCTTAAGCCATGAGGCAAGAAAAGCCTTCTCGTGGGGGTGTGTCCCGGGGTGTCCCCAGTGAAAGGAAGGTGCAGGTCAGGGAGCTCCAGATGATGCCAGAGCTGACTCACCAGCAGCTCCTTAGCAGGCCACGCACCACAGAGATGTATCTGTGCCTCAGCTGATTCCATCTGAAAGCTGGAAATCCCTCGAGGACTTCGCAACTTCTGCTTCTCTCTTCTTCCCAGGGCAGCAGAAGAGCTCCTGTCATCTCCTCTTATCCCCTCTCACAATGTGCTCAGCCCTAGTGCAGCTCCGTTCAGCCAGACCTGGAGCAAGCCGCTTTGTGTATGCTGGCTGCTAAGGAACTTACAAGTTTGGAGATAAACAGGTTCTTGATTACTTTTTTGCTAAATCAGGGATGATCTGTACAGCAGCTTAAGTCACAGTAACTTTTCACTGACGCCATGACCTACCTCAACAAGCTCTTTAAGCATAATGACAGCAAGATGGAAAGTTACCACAGCTGTCTAATTCAATACTGAAAGAACAAGGTCATTGCTTCCTACAAAACACTGCAAGAGAATTTTTAGGAAGAAACAGCCCTCGTGTGGGTTTCCTATAGTACAATAGCCTTTCTGTTCCTGTGAGCATCTTTTTCCCCAGCTGTTCTGGTTTACAAAACCAATCCTGGTAGCTTGGTTTTTGAAACTTGTAACACAGACCTCCAGGTGAGATCTCACTACTGCCTGCCTGTGGTGGCATTAATACTCTCCAAGCTGTAAGAGAAATGTTTCCTCAGCTACTTCAAAGTCAGAGTTAATTTTTCCACAGCTGCATTATATTTGTGGCTCACAGCACTCCTTGTTCTTCTCTAACATTTCCAACTGCCGAGCTCCCAGCTGATAGCAGAAAGCTTTTGTCACGAGTCCCTAAAAATATACCATTGCTCAGTGGCAGTATTAAGTCCCATCACATTTCTGTTACTCCACTTCTTCCTCTGTCATGTACCAACCCTCCTAGGTATTTAGAATGCTTCCCAAATTGGCATTAACAACAATTTCTGCATGCTGAAGCCATACTGCTAGACCTTGCCTAGTTTAAACTGGTTACAAAGACATCTTTACTGGCTATTTCCTATTGGGGGTAAGTAGGAAAATAAAGAAGCCCTGCTTGCTTTAAAAACAACTACTTGTGGCAATTTGTCTTTGAAATTATTCACGGTTGCACGATATTTTATAAATGGGCATAACCCAGATGTGCCAAAATATCTTTCTTTTACTGAAGAACAAAGAGGGCGACTTCCTTTAGCTTCGAAATCTGATTAGTGAAGCAGTTCAGCTAAATCTACTGAACGATCTCAAAAGTTGACCCCTGTAGCCAAGTCACTACACTGCACAAACCGTGCTTGGCTGGTCCTTGAGCAGCTCTCCTCAAGAATTCACCTGCTCATCTCGCTGTGAAACGGAGCAGAAATCGGCAAAGGACAAATTTGAAAGTCCGGGTAGTCATCAGGGAAGGTGCAGCCTGCCAGCCAACACCACTTTAAAAATAGTTTATTTTCAGATAGAAGAATTAGAGATGACTCAAAGCTTAAGCAGCTGAAACCCCAAGAGGTCATATTATGCAAATCAAGCCCTGTACACCATCAGCTGAGGTTTGGCTCACGAGCCAGAAGTTTTCTACTAAAAAAGCAGCAAAACTGAGAGCATGTAATTGTGGTCACTGGCACATGTGAAAAGGCAAAAAGAGATCAAAGCAAATTTGGTTAATGCTTCAACTTGGAGATCCTAGGGCTACCACCACTGTGCGTTCACTGCAATGAGAAAAGACACAGGTACCCCAGATCAGGATACAGCTCTGTGTATCCACCCCTTGTGTAGGCAACAAAACTCTGAACTTCAACCAGGGTACATTGATCAGTGATGCGGTTCATCGAGTCTTTTACACAACCAGAAGGCGAGGTACTTCCTGATGCGATAGCAGCAGAGACCTCACCAGGATCCCATCACCAGGCGGAGGTGCCCACCTTGACAGCTACAGCTACCCGCAGCTTCGGGCACAGTGTGAACGCATAGGAATGGTCAAACATATGCACTTAAGCACTTTCAAACTCAAAACTCAGTGAAGAAACGTTTGCTCCATACAATTAAGCCCCATTATTAAGCTTACAGTCGATATTTTGGGGGGGGGGGTTGTATAAAATACGAATCAAACAGCTCCTCCTATATAAATACAAGTAACATTTAAGAAGGAATACTGCCTTTTCTCAACATGATCAGTCATAAGCCCTTAAAAAAATGAATATTTTGGACAATGAGCTTGATCCTACGGTAATACTTTTGTTCTTTGATTCTGTAGCATTTTGTGGGGTAGGAGAAGGAAGGATGCAGGAAGACTCTGAATAGCCATAAGACGTGCCTAACGCAGAATAATTAAAGATGTGATCCCATTGATTTACTCCGTTATTCCCAGATCATAGAATCATAGAACAACCAGGCTAGAAGGGACTCATCGGATCTCCTAGTCCAACCATTCTGCATCTGCCTCGACAGAAAGCTCGGTCGTTCGGCTCCCTTCCATTCCGCAACCTCCCGGTACCCTTCTCCTTGCCGCACCGGGCTGCCTCCCTTCCCTCTTCCAGCACCGGGGACCGGATCCAGCGGCGGGGGAGGGCGCATCCCGGCGGCCGAACGGGGGATGCTCCGGGAGGGAGGGGAAAGATTCCCCGGGTTGGGGGGGTGGGGGGGGTGGGGAAGAATCATAGAAGATGCTCTGGGGATGATCCAGGCTGGGGAGGATGCTCCTCCGAGAGGGGGATTCTCCGGGAGGGGGGATGCTCGGGGGGGGGGACAGATGCTCCGGGTGGGGGGTGGGGTGGGATGCTCAGGAGGGACAGATGCTCCGGGTCGGGGGCGGGAGGGCTGGGACGCTCCAGGGATGCTGCGGGGTGGGTAGGATGCTCGCTGTGGGGGATGCTCCGCCAGTCCCGCGGCGGATCCCGGAGCGGGTCGGGTCGGAAAGGACGGCCGAGCCCAGCCGGTCCCAACCGCCCCGGCCCGGGCAGGGGCACCTCCCGCCGGCTGGAAGCCGCCGGCCGCTTCCAGCCTCCCGGGTCGCCCCTTCCTCGCGGCGGCGGGGAGCGGACATTTTGAAGCGGCGCATCCCCGGAGCCCCCGCGGAGGCCTCACCTGCCAGCTCGTCGGGCTCCAGCCCGCTCTCCGCGTCGATCCCGCAGAGCACGAAGTAGTGCGCGAAGCGGCAGGGCGCGGCGCCGGGCCCGGGGGCGCCGCTCCCGCTCATCCCGCCGGCGGTGGCGGTGGCGGTGGTGGCTCCGAGCGGCAGCGCGGCGGCCAGGGAGGGGCGAGCGGCGGCCGCGGCTGCGAGCGGCTCCGCTGTCAGCGCCGAGGGGCGGGGCCCAGCAGCCAGACCGCCCCCGCGGGGCATTTAAACCCACGGGGGCGCCCTCCGCACCCCCCCCCCTTCCAGTCCCCGGCGGCTACGCAGGGGTTAACCCTGGGCTGGGGGTGGGGAGGCAGCAGCGGGGTCGAGGTCACACACACCACATCCCCCCCCACGCCGAGCATCGCCCCCAAGGGGGGAAATGCGGGAGATGGGTTTTTACTTGAATAATAATAAAAATTAGTAAAATGTAGAAGTGCGTTTTTAATAACGACAATAGGGAGGAGGAGAAATGAAGAAGGAGAGAAGGAGGAAAGAAGAAGGAGAAATGAGGAAGGAGAAGAAATGAAGAAGAAGAAGGAGAAAAAAAATGAAGGAGAGAAGGAGGAAAGAAGGAGAAATGAGGAAGGAGAAATGAAGAAGGAGAAGAAATGAAGAAGAAGGAGAAAAAAATGAAGGAGAGAAGATGGAAAGAAGAAGGAAAGAAGAAGATGGAGAAATGAAGAAGGAGAGAAGAAAAGAAGAAATGAAGAAGAAGGAGAGAAGAAGAAATGAATAAGAAGAAGGAGAAAAAATGAAGGAGAGAAGACGGAGAGAAGGAAAGAAGATGGAGAAATGAAGAAGGAGAGAAGAAAAGAAGAAATGAAGAAGGAAAGAAGAAATTAAGGAGAGAAGGAAGAAGGAGAGAAGAAGGAAAGAAGAAATTAAGGCGAGAAGGAAGAAGAAATGAAGAAGAAGAAGGAGAAAATAATGATGGAGAGAAGAAGGAAAGAGGAAGATGGAGAAATGAAGAAGGAGAAAAAATGAAGGAGAGAGGACGGAGAGAAGGAAAGAAGATGGAGAAATGAAGAAGGAGAGAAGAAAAGAAGAAGAAATGAAGAAGGAGAGAAGGAGGAAAGAAGAAATTAAGGAGAGAAGGAAGAAGAAAAGAAGAAGAAGAAGAAGGAGAAAATAATGATGGAGACAAGAAGGAAAGAGGAAGATGGAGAAATGAAGAAGGAGAAAAAAATGAAGGAAAGAAGATGGAGAAATGAAGAAGGAGAGAAGAAAAGAAGAAGAATTGAAGAAGGAGAGAAGAAGAAGAAATGAAGAAGGAGAGAAGAAGGAAAGAAGAAATTAAGGAGAGAAGAAGGAAAGAAGAAATTAAGGAGAGAAGGAAGAAGAAATGGAGAAGAAGGAGAAAATGATGGAGAGAAGAAGGAAAGAGGAAGATGGAGAGAAAAAATGAAGGAGAGAAGATGGAGAGAAGGAAAGAAGATGAAGAAAGGAAGGAGAGAAGAAGGGAGGAAGAAGAAGAAGAAATGAAGAAAGAGAGAAGAAGGAAAGAAGAAATTAAGAAGGAGAGAAGGAAGAAGAAGAAATGAAGGAGAGAAGAAGGAGAAGAAATTAATAAGAAGAAGGAGAAAAAAATGAAGGAGGGAAGATGGAAAGAAGAAGGAAAGAAGAAGATGGAGAAATTAAGAAGGAGAGAAGAAAAGAAGAAGAAATGAAGAAGATGGAGAAAAGAAGGGAGGAAGAAGAAATGAAGAAAGAGAGAAGAAGGAAAGAAGAAATTAAGAAGGAGCGAAGGAAGAAGAAGAAATGAAGAAGAAGGAGAGAAGAAGGAGAGAAGAAGGGAAGAAGAAATTAAGAAGGAGAGAAGGAAGAAGAAGAAATGAAGAAGAAAGAGAGAAGCAGCAAAGAAATGAAGGGGAAAAGAAGGGAAGAAGAGGAGAGAAGAAGGGAAGACGAAGAAGAGGGAAGAAGAGGAAAGAAGAGAAGAAGGGGAGCGAAGAAAGGAAGAATCATAGAACCACCAAGCTGGAAAAGAGTTCTTGGATCGTCGAGCCCAACCGTTCCTATATGCCATTAAACCATGTCCCTGAGCACCTTGTCTACCCATCTTTTAAACATCTTCAGGGATGGTGACTCAACCCTCTCCCTGGGCAGCTTCTGCCAGTGTGCAATGACCCTTTCTGTGAAAAATTTCTTTCTGATATCTAGTCTGAACCACACCTGGCACAGCTTGAGGTCATTCTCCTTTGTCCTGTCCCCTGTCACTTGGGAGAAGAGGCCAGCACCCTCCTCTAAGAAGAATAAGAAGGGAAGAATTGATTAATTTAAAATTATTTAAATAAAAATAAAATAAGAAAATAAATTTAAACAACAATAAGAAGAAAAAGCTTTAATCGATATTGAAGAATTCTCCCTGCTTCATCACCCTGAAAGTGTGAATTGAGGAGATTGGCTTTTATTTAAATAATAATACCATTATTGAAATAATAATAAAATGGATTTAAATAATGACAATAAAAGTTATTAATTACCTATTGTGTCAGTGCCTCCGCTCTGCCATGCAGCATTGCTGCAATAGGTGATTAAACCTTTCCCCCTCCATCACCATGACACCAAAAGTGCCAGCAAATAAACTCTTTAAGGCTTACTTTGGAGTTTTAGAAAATGAGTCCTAGGCAACAGGAGGGAGCAATCTCCATCTACCATGTGCAGCGAGACAAGAGCTGGGACGGTGTGTGTTAAACTGACATGAGTGCGAATAAATTGTCCCAGAGATCTTATGCATATTCTGTTACTTTCCAAGGACTAGTTTTAATGTTGTTATGGACTTAGTGACAGATGAAATTCTGTGCTAATTTGGAGCTTTGGAGCCAGCTCTGCCTGACTTTGCATTTGAGACATGGAGAGACTCCAAACAGAGCTGATCACAGAAGAAGACACATCTATTCGGCACAGACCGCACTGCATACAGGACAAGATCATCTTCAAAGAATGAACCAGTGTCTGGAAAAACACGGCCTAAAAGAAAATATGCTCCCAGAGGGACAATCTGTCTAACTTTCAAGGAATACAATTACTTAGATGAAACTTCACTCTACTTTAGCTTACACTTTTATAATAGTATGTACTTCTGGTACTAGTCACCTCTAAGGTGTGAATGGAGGGGGTTGGCTTTTATTTAAATAGTAATAAATAAAGGGGGTGTTGCTCCTTGCCAGCTGAGAGGGAGCATCAGAAGCCCTGCAGCTGGAGCAGACCCAGCATCACCCCACTCCTGGGCTGTGCTTAAGTGTTCTGGGGGAATCCTGCTGGAGGAAATGGCTTTTTCCTATCCCAGCCACAGGTTGAAACAACAAGCCAGCCCCAGGGAGGGTTTGCTGACAGAAGGGGGCTGGTGGACACCTTCTATGGGGTCCTTATATTTGTCCTTATTGCCTGCCCCAGGATTGATATCTATGTTACATTAACGTTTGGTGTAGAGAATGATTTCTTTCCTATATGTGCTCCATTTCTAAGTAAAAACTCAAATGTTTCTTAATTTTCAGCTTATTTAAGATGTAATAACTGTTCTGCTGCATCTGGGAAGAAATCTGCATTATTTTGCCCATTTCTAAAACCCCTCCTGTTACCATAACCCGATGCCAAAAGTACTGGCAGATCCATTTGGGAGCAGCACCAACATTTAAAGGGACAGAGCTGATCCTTTTGAAGTTCTGAGATTTTCTTCTTCAAATTGATTAGATCCCTGTTTATGTCAGATAATTCTGCCATCTGCATATTTTCAGGGGGTTCTTTGCAGCACTTGATATGCACTTTCATCCTTCTGTGTTTATCTGTTTACTTGTCTTGGCCTATGCAGTCTGCAATAATTACAGCCTCATCCTTTGCTTACTGTGGACTCTCATGACCTCTTTCACTTATCTCTCAGCAGCGTGAGCCATGTTTTCTTTCTATGATTTACATTTGTCCTTATTCAACAAGAGCCTTTGATAAGGAAATGCCTGCAAGGAAGTTGATATTTCATCCAGCACAGGGCATTTTATGGAGGTATGTGAAAGAACTGTTCTTTCCTAAGTGGAGGCAACTTGGAACAGCATCTCTCCTCCTCCCTTTGAATGAATAAGTTTTATGCCCTTTTACTTCTCGGCTTCCTGCAGTGCTCTGCTGATGGCAAGCAAGAGCTGAACCAATTTCCCCACTCCCCTATATGCAAGAAAAAAGATAAGTCCTCTATCATGATCACCAGTTCTGGTGGTTGCAGCTCTCAGTGTAACACGCTGAACCTTGCTAGATCCACGTAGGAGTTTGCCAGGAGACCAGGTTTTTTTTTTTAGACTTTGTACTGAGAGCCAGGTGATTTTATTTAGTTTGGTTTGTTTATTAACATGTCTGTATTTGCTTATTCAGCTGTAGGTCAGCTGATGAGTTAAGTCAGCCTCTGACCCTCATTCAAAATTAATTGCTCGACTGTGGAGAAGTGTCATCTTGTTTTCTTATTGCAGACTTCTCTTTTAGAAGCCTGATGACATGAGTGTCTCCAGGCAATTCAACAGAGAGGCTTCACCAGTCTATCTAAATGATATACTGGTTAGGACTGTTTCTAAGATTAACCCCAAATTTAACACAATAGTCCTGGCCTTGTGTTCTCAGGCAGCAAGTGGTTCTAGATTGCTTTGCTTTCACTGTCTTCCATACAAGATGATGTTTTTTTTTTTTCCTGAGTAATATTTTGTTCATGGACACTTCAATCTCAATAAAATCAGTAATACATATAGCATTAAACAAAGGCATGAAGCAGAACGCTTGAGATTGCAGCTATAAAATCCAATAAACCTGCTCCTCTTCCTGGAACAGCTATGATGTTAAGCTCCCAGTCCTGTATGTGCAGCTTGTGCAGCCATTCTTGTAGGAGCTTCATGGCGACAGTGATTTCTTCATCTAATAAGACAGATTCCCTGGGCATGTCGTCCCTGCCTTCGCAGTGCCAGCAGAGCGTCTGGGCTGTAGTAAATCATCTCCCTGGGCTTGACTTTTCTCATCAGACCCCCTCCATCTCTAAGTTCTTCTAGTCTTTTCCTCTAAGCTGTCTTATTTTTAGACAATGCATGGTGCCTTTGGGTAGCACTTTTTCACTTTTTTTTTTTTTCTTTCATCCACCCTAGCTCTCATCCCAAGGAATTTGGTAACTTTTAGAAGATTTTAACAATGAAAGTAGGCTTGAAAGTTGGCTCACTGGACAACAATATCAATTACAATCAAAAATCCCAGAGATGAACTGAAGGATTTTAGTCACATAGAGACCCTTTTCTTCCTACTCAGTGGCAACACCTTCCACCACTCCAGGAGCTGGTTTGGATACCCATTTATAGATAACTTTTCATTTGTTGTCTTGCACTCTTAAGTTACATTTATGGTAGCACTGAATGGATAGTAACACAACCAAGTCCCTTATAAGCCACTTCCTTCTACTAATCAAGTGCAAACAACTGTTCCCTGGGAAAGGTGGCAGAGGCCTTCGCCTTTGGCTGCCCAAACCCCCACAGCAGAGTACACTGGGTTGCATTGGCTTGCAGCACCCAGCAGTGCTTTGTGCCTATCCTGTGATCTGTTGTGCCACAGAGTCTTTCCACATCAATGGAGCAAACAAAGTAAAATGACACCTCTCAGTATCACTTGCTGTCACCTAATGCGTGCTGTCTTATGTTACGCAGCACAGGAAAGCACCAAGGTGTTCTGTCAATGTCTGTAATTCCCTTTTCTCTGTACTGAGACCTTTTGCACTACTTTTTTTTTTTCAGTATCTAGGCATTTTGGTTGTCCTTTCACCATCCAAATCCATGCTGTGCTGGTCACCAGCACCTCTTTAGAGGAGCTGCCCTGCTTTAGAGGCAGACCAAACACTTCAGCTCTACTCGCAACATTGGTTGTTTAAATTTTACAGCTGCCACAGGCAGGTCCACAAAGGCTTTGTGGACCTTCTTCCTGAGAATGAGTGAATAACAAAGGTGAAGCTGCAAAGCATCACAAATTGCTGCACATAGTCGCTAATCAGCAAAATGCCATGGAAAAGCATTAGTACAGCATGGGAAGAGGCAGCAACTGATAGGATTGTGCCATGAGGCACATCTGGGATCATCAGAGGTAACTGGATGAGATTATAAGTATTTTTTCGTTTCACCAAAGAAAGGTGTTAAAGCTCCACACGCGGCATGGATCGGCTGGATATCCCCGATTTGAAATGTATTAACAATAATCCTGGGAAGATAAGGCTTGTCTCTGGCACAGAATTGCACAAAGCAGTGTCACAGCGCGATGAGCTGCTTACATGTTCCTCCAAGGAACAGGGATAAGGTAGGATTGAGAATTCCAGACTGGGACAAGCACAAAAAACTTACTGGAATTGACCAGATCTGCCTGGGATCTTTCACTTTGATCTGCTCTCCTGTGGCAGCAGCTTTGTCAGCTGGATTGCTGATGGTGCAACACAGTAAGGGAAGGTTTTGATTTGGCGGATTTGGTCCTCTTCCACAGGTACTTGTATCTTCAGTTGCAGTAAATCTTTCTCTCTATATCAAGCTGGCTCAGCTTTCCCCCTCCTTAACTTCTCAGCAAGTCTTTGTTTCCCAGAGCCTGTTAGTTTAAACTGGGTGAAATGCTAATAAACACGTCAGGCCCCCTGCCCTTCAGATCTGCCACAAAAGATCAGACTACAGGTCCGTCAAGCTCTTTGTCCTACTTCTGCAAGGAACCAATGCTCGGTGGTTCAGAGAGGTAGAAAAAACCCTGGCATTTAAAGCTTACATCCCATCTCCTTGCCGTGACACTGTTGCTTCACTTCTTATTTTCTTCAGTGTTCTTCAATGAATTGGAAATCACACTGCTACTGATGGATTGCTCAACTCCTTCACACAGCTCTGAAGTTCCCTGTAGGAAATCTTTCACCAGCTGCCAAGACACACTAATTTTCCATTGAAAGCCTCTCCTGTTTTGCTGTAATATCTATGGGGTCATGAGATCCTGTAGAGTGAAAGAGAGAGAAAACAACTAAAATGCAATACAAATGTTTGTAATGCTCAGAATAGCAGTTTTCTACTTATGACTGACTTTCAGTTGAGCAGTTCACAGTGCTGTGAGCTAATTCACAAGAAGCTAAGTTTGAATAGTCAGCTGAAAGAAATACGATAAGGAATGACTGTAAGACCAAAATTGAAGGCTTTCTGACACAAAGTGGAGAAGAGCGTATTGCGAAAGTGGAAAGAAAAGCAACAACAACAGAAGATTTTATCACAAGGTTCATAAAGAAAGCAATTTTTATTCTTTGAGCAGATAAAAGAAGACTACTTAAAGCATTGGAAAGGTATTGGCAGCCTTAGGGTTTTAAACCAAACAAACCAGATCACTAGCCATAGGCATAAAGAAAAGAATATTTCCTCCAGCACAATTAATCATTGCTTAGAATGCGGATACTGCAGACATATATTCCAATATTAAATAAAATTATAATAGCATTAAAGTAAGTAGCTCATCTTCTATACTGGCCTTATATCTATAAAGATTAAGCTTGAATAAAAGCACATGGCTTCCTTCTGTCACTTTGTGTAATTATTATTCATACATCAGTATTACAGATAGCAAAGTAAAAGATGACTACTTTCCTGCATCCCTGTCATAGGAACTCTGAAGCTTCTGTGATTTAAAATTTAAAGGTTTAAAATCTCTAATCCTCTGTTGTAGGTAACTGCATTTTTTTTAGGTTTTATTTTATGTACGTCCGCAGTATGAATGCCCTTGCATTGCAAACACATATACATACATTCCACTCTTATCTCCTTTCGGAGAGGATCCTTGGGGGAGAGGTTTCATGAGGCAGAAGAAATTATTTAATAGTTAATTGTATCTTCTTCTCCCTCCCATATCTTATGTTCCTACTGTTTCCTTCATAAAAAAGTCTGTGGCCTTGTCTACCTCCTTGGTGAGTGCATCCAGTTCACCATCAGAAAACTTATTGGGCAAGAATGGGAATGTGTTGCCTGTCTTCATCTGTGTGATCTTCATGCTTGCAAATCTGGTTTCACAGTATGCAGCTCAGCCCTTTGCTGAGAAGATACCTCCTCTTCAGGGCTGGCTTTATTATCCATGCTTCTAACCTCCCCTCCAAGCCTGAAATCAGCCTTCCGAGGGGTTCAGATCTCAGGGGGAAGTGGCAATGACATCCCAGGCAGATAGAGCACATGGACTTAGAACCCTGCCTCAGAAATTACTCTCAGGCAATTGTACTAGTTGCACACCCGGCTGCTGGAGGTTTGTGTCCTTTACTACGCTGCCCTTTTCTCTCCCCGTGTTCAGTGGCATGGAACGGTGAAAATCTGTGGTGACTCCTGCCATTTCACTCCACTTCTGCCTTTGATTTTATACTGAGCTTGCAAGGTACACCTCCTCCTGCTGAGCAACCAATTAGGTGGGCCTTCCTTTCCCATACCTGCAGTAAGGAATAGGATCATACGCAACCACTACCTTTTGTATGATTCAGTGCTAAGAACCAGAGGTCAAAGACCATATTCTGCTCAGAATGAGGTATGCCTTCTGCTTGCAAAAGATGCATAGACTGTTCCAGCTGCTATTGAGATAAAACCTAATCAGTAAAGTATGCTGCTTGGATAAATCACTAACATGTCACGCATTAATGGAGGTAGTGTGCTGGCAGCATCAAGTTAAATCACCCACACAAAGATTTCCATCCATCTCTGATAGCATCGCTCACTTGCTGCATGACCTTGGCCAAATTACTTGTAGCCTGACTCGCAGAAGCAGCAGCCTCCTGGAAATCAGGTCGGTATATTCCCTGCCCTTCAACTGCCCCCAGGAGAAGAAAGCAAATGCCGTTTCTCCTCTGCTGAAACATCTGCCAGGCACAAAGCTCTATTGTTCCCAAAGCCGGCCCTGATGGCATTGCACTGGGAGGCAGATGCGCCTCTATGTGGACAGCAGCCCTGACGCTGAGTCCTTCCAGCCCACGCATCCCAACGCCAATGTCTGCTGACAGATGCTTTTCAAGCCAGGTCTGAGAAGAGGCGGGTGTGTTCAGTGTGGAGGGCAAAACTCTGTTCTTCATTTTGAAATAATTTTTGCTCTCCACTGAGACTGGGGTTTTTGCCTGCCTCTAAACTCAGATTCCTCTGTTTTCAGTGCTCCAGTTTCTCACTATCTTACGATCTGTCTGCTCGGGAAAGATCCAAGGAGGTGAAAGAGTCTTGCAATGTATTCCTGCCTGTGTAAAACATGAAGTAAGGGCCATGGCCTTTTTTTTTTTTTTTTTAAACACTGGAAGTTCATAGGCACATAGCATGACAAGAATAAAGGAGGTGCTGGTGAGCTGCTTGGACCTCATGCTCATAGCAATATTGTCTGCAGTGGCAGGGGGTTGGGCACAGCTGTGCCAGTGGTCTGTACTCCCAGTTAGCTTATTTCTGGTACTGGGAAAGCTTCCAGAGAAGAGACATTCAAGCTGTCACATCTACCTCAGTAGCAGTGTTGTGTTCAAAGCCAAGTCACAAATATTTTCTTTTATTTTGGTTTCCAAAAATCAGACAGTCCCATGTCTGCCGATACCAGTGGGAGCATGAATGAACCTTACATTTTCATGCACTCTGGACAAAATCTGTCCATAAACAGCAGCAGGTAAGCTTTTGTCCAAATGCCTTTGGCCTCTGTACAAATGTAATTAGAGTCTGATTTCAACTTCCCTCATTTCAATTTCCCAACTTCCCTTTGAAGCCTTGTTCAGTAAGAAGTGCCAGACACTCCACATCTACATTACAATGCATTTTAGCACACTTGAAAGCCCAAGGGCATGTTAAAGAAATCCAAATCCACCAAATCCATAGCCAATATACAACATGAGATCAAGGACAGATGAAAAGTATTTCCTGCAATGAATATGCATCACTAATTGTTTTGCCATTTAGCAAGAACTGCTGCTTCCTTGCGTGGTCTGTTATATTTTCACTTCATTGCAGCAATGTTACATTATGAATCTAAAAAGCAGATCTTGCTACTCAAAGCATGAAAGGGTTTGTTTCGATTTCCCTGATAGCGTTTCTTGCAGAAGTCTAAAATTTTTTGTCTATAGGTTCAGCCATAACTGCCACTTGTTCTTCATGTCTGATAATAGCACATTGCCTTGAAGTACCTGGTGCTTAGGAGACTTAGTACTGACAGCTAGATTGTAGGTTTTCAGTGCTGGTTTACTGCACTCCTGCTTTAGCTTAGAAATAGTGGAAATCAGCTCAGAGCTCACATCAAACAGAAGGACAGAGATCAAAGCAATTCACTTCTCCTTGAAAATCGTGTTTCTTGGTAACTTCCTTGCAAACCAAGAGACACAACTTATTGATCCATGCTGGGGATTCCAGCAGTTCCCATCAGGCACATCCTTTGGGGGTGGGAGCTTTTGACACTGTCTGATGTGTCAAAGGGTTAGATCAGCACCTCCTGTCAGCCCAAAATGCTTGGACTACTACTGGGCAATCCCAATAAACAGCATTTCCCAGGCTAAATCAGAGCCATTGTTATCCTGGCACTACTGGCAGGGGTGAAGGCAAGAAAATAATGATCTTTGGTGCCAAGCACAGTCAGTGTGTCTGGTTGCTATAACTCTGAAGTCAGCACATGGGCGGGGGGACAGGAACCAGCCTGGTGAGCAGAACGAGGCTGGAAACTTAACCTTGGGGTGTCCATAAGGAGCAGGGTGATTTGGTTGGGCTCACGGATGGGCAGGACAGAACTGCAGGAAGCAGGATATTAGCCCTTCTGCAGTGTCACTGGGGCAGATACTGGAGGCCGAAATGGGCCATGGACAAGGTAGGGGAAGCCCCAGAAGTGGAAGGAGCAGGGCCCTGACACTCAGTAAATACAGCTGAGATGTTCCAATTTCAGTTGTGGAGGTGCTTAGCTTCTTGTTTGGAAGATGAAAAAGCTTGTCTGCTCTGTTATCCTTGTGACATTTGTTCAGACTGACGATTAGCCTGCCTGCAGATTCTCCTGCCCCAGCTCCCTCAGGGCCAGTTCACAGAGCCACAACCAAAGAGCTATGCTGCCCAGAGACAGCAACACTGACGCTTCCACTCAGAGCTGGATGTGGTTCCTTGCATGAAGCCTGATTCCTCAGCTGATAAAACCAGAGATATGAGATCATACAGGGCAGGGTTGTCAGGCTTTTAGGCTGCCTTCACTATTGGGTGTCCTGGGATTGGGACAACGAGGCTTCCAAGAGTATCCACATGCAGGTAATAGGTCTGGCTGGAATGGAACCTGCTCCCACCAAGCCATTTAGATATCACTGCACCATAGCCCCTGCCACACTGAAGGAAATTGTGGTGCATTGACAGACCGGTGTTGACTGGGATAGAGTTAAATTTCTTCATAGTAGCTACTATGGGTCTATATTTTGGGTTTCAGCTGGAAACAGTGTTGATAATACAGGGATGGTTTAGTTACCACTGAGCAGTGCTTACAGAGACTCAAGGCCTTTTCTGCTTTTCAAATGTACCAAAGCATTACATACAAGGCTCATGTCAGTTTAAGCTGTTCTGTGAACAAACTCCATAGACTCATAAGAATCATAGAATCATTCAGGTTGAAAAAGACGGTTAAGATTATTAGAGTCCAACCATTGACCTGATCATGTGTGTATTTGAAACCTCTTGATACAAAAGTGCCAGAGTTACTTGTATCCTAAAGGAGAGGCTGCCAAACACCTCATTAGAGTGTATGCTGCATAAGTATGGCCAGTGAAACTAGCCAGTGAAACTAACACTTTGCAGGATATCACCAAAAACTGGTAAGAGTTCCAAAGACCAAGTCCTTTTCCAGCCCCTTGTGACTTTCCCATGCCTCAATGTGTCCTCAGTCACACTGAACTTAAGCTGCAGCCTGTTCATCATGTGAGGGAGCTGACTAGTGCTGCAGGGGAGCTGTGTTTCCGTTCCTCTGGATACCATTGCAGTGGTATCACTTGTTTTCTGCATCATCTGCATACTACTGCAAAGTAGTGAAGAGCGTAGGTCATAACATAGCATGACCCTGACTCAATCTAAGTTTCTTGAAGACCCTGAAACCCTTCCAAGATGCAACAGTAAATAGCAGCCAAAAGAGGAGGCATATTATATCAGGTCCTTGGCTAACAGCTACCTCTAGGAGCTCTAGAGAGTAAGCACCACCTGGCTGTCTCATGTTTGTCTCAGATCTTTATCTTCTGTCCCCAAGTCATGGAAGAGTCCAAATGTCTGGCAGACTACCATGTGGAAGCCAAAAGGAAGAGTTTAACTAGTACCAAGCTCTGAGCACCAGTGGGAAACTATGCAGTTTGAATTACAAAATAAACTGCCTGTTGTGAACTGATGCAACTCCTTGAAAACTTGATTTACTTACCTTGTCCTTGGCACCAATGCCTGTTAATACAATCCTTAAAGTCAGATGACCAAACATACTATGGCTTCAGGCTTTATTTGTGGAGCAAGCAACTGCTCTTCCTAGAGCAAAGAGAAGGAAGTAGTTGCAAGTTTAAACACAACAGTGAATCCAGCCTAGCTGGCTACATAGAGAGCTAAGCTTGGGAAGCATCACTTGCGTTAGGGCCCTGACCTGTGGCAGTGATCTCATACTGGAGACTACATTTTGTCTTAGCTCTGTTGTTTAAATTTTTTTTCTGCCTATTTGGGAAAAGCTAAGATGTAATAACTATAGTGAAGTCATGAGACTTACATATCACCCTTGGTATGAGGCATTCCAAGGGGATGTGTGACAAAGTCATGAAGAGAAGGCAGACAGGATGGATTTTACTGTCATAGGAAGTCAGGAAGGGTGAGGACAAAGAATGTAATGAAATCTTAAGAAGCTACAGGTTAACTGGGGACCACACTGGAAAGACTCCTTAGTGACTAAGTGCTCCTTTCCCTGGCTGCCGATTTTCACTCAGCTTGCATCAACTTCCTCTCTCAGGATTTTGCAGGAAAGCACAGAAGAAAGCCCCCAAAAACAAAAACAAAGAAAAAAATCCCCCATAAGTGTTGTGACACCCAGCAGAGTCATGACTCAGCTCTATTTACAGTTCTTCCTTTTTCCCCTGCATCTGTGCCCCACCTTAGGCTGGCTCCAGAGCTGGCCCAGACCCTGAGGATACCCAAAATCTGCAGACTGCTGTGACCCCAGACCTCTGACTACCCAAGATATGATGCTGGCAGCTAGAAAACTGTTACAGTAACATCACAACAGAACAAAAAGCATGACAGCGATAGCTCAGTTTGTGGGATAGAGAAGGGAACTATGAACAAAGCCCACTGCAAACTGCCCGCTAGCACCTCTTGCAGTGCACTAACACAGGTAGTTGTATCTCCAGAAGTGTCATTGCCAGTATGGTAGGTGCTTCTTCTCAGTTGATGCCTGTGCTGCAGCCATTTTGCTATGTAGCTAAAACCACCTGAACTCAACTTTTTGTGGGATGTCTGCATGTGTTCATTAGCTACAAATATGTTCATCAGGGTGGACTACTTTCTGTCTAGTTTTCCTCCACAGTGAAGCTTTACTCACTCAAGCTGATTGTCACAATGTATTACTGTGACCTGAAAATTAGAAGCCTGGAATCATTATTTCAAGAGATGTGTGGGAGTCAAAATCTTGGTATTTTGAAGAGACTTTTTGAGACTTTTGAGCTGTTCAAAACCAGAACTTCAAAATATGTATCCTCTCATTTTAACACCAAAACAAGTATCCAAATAATACTTATAAAGAAGCACAAATTATTAGGCTCCACGTGCCTTTCCAGGCTCCATCCACACTACAAAAAAATCTCATGCCTGATTGTGTGTTAACAAGAGCCACTAGCTGAGACCAAACACATTTTAGCTACATATATAGACAAAGACAAAACCCAAGAACTATTTCAGAGATTATAGTTTTCGGTTCTTTAGTCTTACCATTAAGGTTCTTGCAGGGCCTCTTTGTGGCAGAAACATTCACTCTGCAGTGCCACAATAGTCAAGTTAATACAGCTTCTCCTCATTTCATCACCACCACCACCCCGAAAAAGCTGCACCTTGCAAATTCCCCTTCTTCCATCCGCTGCCAGTAATTATGTGATGACTTCATCTCTGCTAGCTGCTGCTGCTTCCTGTTCTTAATCTAATGCAGCTGGCAAGGCAGCAGGGAAAGATAATCCCATGAAAAACACATCTAATGCTTTTTGGGTGCTTTGCAGGTAATGTGTGATTGGTTTTGTAAGGTTGTCTGCTCTTCAAATACAGAAGATGAACTGTGATTCTGAAGTGAGTAGGTGTGGATTACAGCTGAAGGTACAATAGAATAACTGAATTGCCTCTCTCTTACCTAGCCAGAGCTTTCATTTTCAATTTTACCTTAGTTACTAGCTAATGCAAAAGCTACATTTTGGTAATGACTTGCTTCCACAGCCTCTGGGTAACAACAAATTGATCCTGATGTGTCTGACTGTTGATATTGAGTTGTTGGGATGCTTTTTACAAATCAATGATACGATGACTCTATTGGCTCTCCTTTCTATGAGTTTGCACCGAGGTCCTTTTGCTTCAGCAAACTGTGGAAGGCAGCTAGCTTTGCAGAAAAGAGGTCTGAAATTCAGGCTTTAGCAGGTAGAAGAGAAAAAATGAACCTGGGCAATGACCAGGCTGCAAACCATGGGCCTGCTTTCCTTTGAGTTTAGCTTTTGGATCTATGAAGATTTAGGAGTCATGGGCTGGTTAATGTGAAGGTAACTCTTTTTTGCCTTCCCCTTCTCTCTATCCTTGAGCAGTTCCAATTCTTTGCTGTTAATTGGCTTGAACAAGATTTCCCCTGAGACTTGGGCAGTTGTATCATCAGCCAGTAATCCTCTAATTCCCTTGGACACACAAGAGTCCCTGGTGTGCTACTCTACAGCTGCTTTTTGCAAGTGTTGCACTCCTCCATGATACACCAAATCGATGTTATGTTGTGATCAAAGACGTCCTTGTCCTCAGAGCAAATTCCAGCACAGTTATGGTAGTTGGCTACACAATATCGCATATATTTGAGCAGCAGAAATTCTCAAGATGTCATCATCTGAGGCAAAAAGTGTTTGGAAATTAAACATTTTTTCTCACGAGAGAGACTTTGATATTTTGCTGAAGTAATCAACACAAAGCACATCCTGAAAGTCTAAGCGTTTTCCCTAGACATTCACAAGAGGGATGGCAGCTGTCATTGGTATTAGAGCTTTCTTATGTCATGCCGAGAATCTGTACCATAATAACTAAATATTTATAATTCAATGAGAGAGTGGTTTCCTGCTTTTATCATCCAAGCCAGTTTTACAGGGAAGCAAGGACTTCAATCCTTCTTTTCCATCTAAGCAACCCCTGAGACAGTAGCAGCCAGGGAATTTTTTTTCTTTTTTTTTTATCTGCCTCAGTCTGATGTTGGTCTGTATTAGACAGCAGTGACTTCATCAAGGTTCACGTAGCTACATAGTAATACCATACATCAGGAATTCAGAAAAACTAGACCTAAGAAGTTACTTTTTAAAATACCCAGTCAAAGAGGCTGAAGATCCAAGTGAAAAAGCTTTCCCGTGAGATTTCTCTGAGAATTTTATCAGCCATAAAATTAAATGTGTGAGGAAGAGGTGTATCATCACCTGTCGCTATGCTTAAAGCTGTTACCACATTTAACATGGCATCCTTAGCCGATGCTGATAATGATTTTCCTGTTACATTACTGAGTTCTTTCTGCCTAGCATGGTGGTGAGTATCTAGAGGGCACAAAGACCTGTGTCTGCACTGTACATGCTATGCACAGTTATTGGCTGTTGGAGAAGAATAGCAAGAGCTGTTGGAAGACTCAAGACCTTTGAAATTTCTGTTCACTTCAGGGCTCCGAGAAATAATATTCTTCCTGAGCCTGAACCATGAAGGTCCTCACCTTTATATAATCTTGGGGGATCATTTCTAAAAGCATGAGTCCTGCTTTATGAGTCTCCCTATAGCTTAATGTGTCTGCAGGCTGCTTTATGTTGTGGGTAGACACTGACTTCTGTCTGGGTCCTGGCCTTCTGCCAGTGCATCACGTCTATTGTGTCCTCTCTGCAGCCCAGTGTGGAGGGGCCACCTTCTCTCAGGATGTTGGGAATTGCCTATGTTTAAAGAAAAAGTTGTGCTTTCACGCCCTGGAGAGCACATTTTAATTGTACCAGATCACTAGATGGCCTCATAACCTCAGTGATTCGGTCAGGACCAGGCTCGGCTCTGTACTCCATTAATTAATTTATGAAACCTGGTGCCCTGCGTGCTGCAGGACTGGCGAGCATCTCCTCAGGTGAGGCACAAGAGCCTTTTCAAAACACAGCATGTAAAATGTGTGACAATTTGTCTCATAGAGAGGCTAGTGAAAACCACGTTTGTCACTCAGATATTCCCTAAATCCCAGCAGGTGTGACTAGTGATGGGGCAGTAACATGGTAGGAGTTGTTGGAGAGCTGGTGGGCTGCCTCTGTCCTCCCTTGACTGGAGGCAGCTAATCAACACAGGAAAACCAGCCCTTGCAGGAAGGATGGCAGTGGGGTGACAGCAGTGGAGTAGCCAGCTGGGAAGCAATGAACGACCTCCAGTGCTGGGCTGGCCTGCTGGCATCCTGAGGAACGGTTTGACCGTGGCCCTGAGCCCACCTGAGAGGGAGGTGAGCCCAGCCCCAACCTTGGGGGATCCCTCTGTGGGGGACAGCATTGGGGGAAGGGGTCAGACGCCGCATGGTTTTGTTCCTTGTCCAGCCACTGTTGAGTCACAGTCACTGCCTGGTGAAAACACACTTTGAGGCCTTTGGAGTACCTGCCCTGCAAGGACAGGCTGAGAGAGCTGGGACTGCTCAGCCTAGAGAAGAGCAGGCTTTGGGGAGACCTTATAGCAGCCTTCAAGTGCCTAAGGGTGCCTACAGGATAACTGGGGAGGGACTCCCTGTCAGGGAGTGCAAGGATAAGACAAAGGGTAATAATTTTAAGCTGAAAGAGGGGAGGCTTAAAGTAGATACTAGGAAGAAATTATTTTACTGTGAGGGTGGTGAAGCACTAGAACAAGTTGTCCAGGAGGTTGTGGATGCCCAGTCCCTGGAGGTGTTGGAAGTCCAGGCTGGATAAGGCTTTGAGCAACCTAATTCAGTGGGAGTTGTCCCTGCCCATGGCAGCGGGTTTGGAACTGGATGATCTTTAAGGTCCCTTCCAACTCAAACCATTCTATGATTCTGTGATTCATGACTAACACCACTACACTTTAAGGGAAGACCCCTCCTCATGTCCACACAGGAGTGGGCTTGGGAAGAAGAGAAGCAAATAAATATTAATGGGACGAATGGAGCATGGGGAATCAAAAAATGCAGAGAGGACACGAGGTTGGGCCTGCCTGAAGAACACACCCAGCAGTGGAGCATTGACTGGCTGGTCTTTTGGTGGCTGGTGCCTTCAGCAGCTGCTGCTAGGAAGGGATTCGGGGAACTGTTGTGGAGTTGTGGCACTTTGGTCAGTGGGCTCGGTCTGATGTACAAGAAAGGGGGAAGAAAAGATGTCATTTTGATCTCATCTGGTGTGTGCTGGCACAGGTTGCCCAGAGAAGCTGGGGATACCCCGTCCCTAGTGGCCTTGAAGGCCAGGTTGGATGAGGCTTTGAGTAACCTGATTCAGTGCAACATGTCCATGCCCGTGGTAGGGGGGTTTTAACTGGATGATTCCTTAGCAAGTTTGCAGATGACACTAAGCTGGGTGGAAGTGTTGATCTACTGGAGGGTAGGGAGGCTCTGCAAAGGGACCTAAACAGGCTGGACTGCTGGGCTGAGTCTAATGGTATGAGGTTTAACACGGCCAAATGCCGGGTCCTGCACTTGGGGCACAACAACCCTATGCAGAGCTACATACTCGGAGAAGTCTGTCTAGAAAGCTGCCAGGAGGAGAGGGACCTGGGGGTGTTCGTTGACGGCCGACTGAACATGAGCCAGCAGTGTGCCCAGATGGCCAAGAAGGCCAATGGCATCCTGGCTTGTATCAGAAACGATGTGACCAGCAGGTCCAGGGAGGTGATTCTCCCTCTGTACTCAGCACTGGTGAGGCCGCTCCTTGAATACTGTGTCCAGTTCTGGGCCCCTCACCACAAGAAGGATGTTGAGGCTCTGGAGCAAGTCCAGAGAAGAGCAACAAAGCTGGTGAAGGGGCTGGAGAACAGGCCTTATGAGGAACAGCTGAGAGAGCTGGGGTTGTTTAGCCTGGAGAAGAGGCGGCTGAGGGGAGACCTCATTGTTCTCTACAACTACCTGAAAAGAGGTTGTGGAGAGGAGGGAGCTGGTCTCTTCTCCCAAGTAACAGGGGACAGGACAAGAGGGAATGGCCTCAAGTTCCGCCAGGGGAGATTTAGGCTAGACATTAGGAGGAAGTTTTTCACACAAAGGGTCATTGGGCACTGGAACAGGCTGCCCAGGGAGGTGGTTGATTCACCTTCCCTGGAGGTGTTTAAGGCACGGGTGGATGTGGTCCTGAGGGACATGGTTTAGTGTTAGATAGGAATGGTTGGACTCGATGATCCGATGGGTCTCTTCCAACCCAGTGATTCTATGATTCTATGATCTTTAAGGTCCCTTCGAACCCGAGCTGTGCTGTGCCCGGCCCGACGCGGCTGCGGCTTTAAGGGGGAGCCCGGCCCCTCGGCTGAGGGCGGAGCCAGCGGCAGGGATGCCAGGTGGGTGCGGGCGGCCTTGGTGCTGCCCGGCGGGTCTGGGGGGGGGAAGCGGGGACCCTCGAGGACCTCTCGGGCTGCAGGGCTGGGTGACAGCGAGGTCTTTGTCCCCCTCGCTGAAGCGGGTAGCCTTCCTCCGGCTTCCTCCCGTGGGAAGCGTGAGGTTGTGGTGGAGTTATAGAATGGTTTGGGGTGGAGGGGACTTTAAAGATCGTCCAGTTCAAACCTCCTGCCACGGGCAGGGACACCTCCCACCAGACTCAAGGCCCCAGACAGCCTGGCCTTGAATACCTCCAGGGATGGAGCAGACACAGCTTCCCTGGGCAACCTGTGCCAGTGACTCATCACCCTCTTTGTGAAGAAATTCCTCCTTATGTGTAGCCTAAATCTGCCCCTCTCCAGTTTATACCCATTGCCCCTATCCTGTCATTTAAGTTTGCAGCTTCTCTATCACACATAGTTTTGCACACACCATGAAATATTTTTACTGCTTGTAGTAATGCTCCAAAAGGCACCTGCTTCTTTCAATTGCATGAGTTGAGGGGGTTTATTTGTCGCTTTCAGGGGTGGTGGTGGTGGTAGGTTTTTCCAAGTTCTACTAGTCTGCTGATTTTATTCTTTGCCCAGTGGGTGGTGGAGCACTGGAACAGCTCCCCAGGGAAGCAGCACCAAGCCTGACAATATCCCAGAAGCTTTTGGACAAAGCCCTCCGACACATGGTGTGAAGGTTGGGGGTGTTCTGTACAGGTACAGGGGTTGGACTCGATGATCCTTGTGGGTCCCTTCCAGTTCAGGGTATTATATGATTCTACTCCTACTAAGATGGGAAGGCCAGGAGCATCCAGCACCAGTATATCTATCCTGGTGCCTTCCCACGCTAGATGCTAAAGATGAGCTTGGCATTTTAAGCACAGAGCACTTGGCAGATATTTCTCTAAAGACAATTTATTTAAGAAGAGTAACCATCATGATAGGCAATGCAAAGCATACGCTACCAAATCTCAGCCCTACTGATTTGCAGTAATTCATGGGGAAGAATCAGCACACAGCATTAGCTGACAAGATTTATATCACCGATTTCAGCTACCTTCATGCTTCCCTTGGGCAGATGGGGATTATATAGCTCTGCCTTCTAGTAGGAAAACATTTGTTAATTGCATTCATTAATTACATGGTTTCTGCTGAATGGCTTTCTTGGATGTGGAAAAAATACAAAATGTTTGGTCACATGTATTTATTGTTAATAAACCCATGCAGCTTTTAGCCAGTGTTTTAAACAAAGATTTAATTAGAGTAACAACTAAATAGCTAAGTGTTATGAGAAGTAAGTTCATGGATGAACATTTTGATAAGCAATTGAACTAAACCCTGTACCAAAAGCAGAGGCCAGCACATAAGAAAAAAATCATAGAATCACCAGGTTGTAAGAGACCCATCGGATCATTGAGTCCAACCATTCCCACCAATCTCTAAACCATGTCCCTCAGTACCTCATCCACCCGCACCTTAAACACCTCCAGGGAAGGCAAGTCAACCACTTCCCTGGGCAGACCGTTCCATTGCCTAACAACCCTTTCTGTGAAGAATTTTTTCCTGATGTCAAGCCTGAAACTTCCCTGGTGGAACTTGAGACCATTCCCTCTTGTCCTGTCTCCCGTCACTAGGGAGAAGAGGCCAGCTCCCTCCTCTCCACAACCTCCTTTCAGGTAGTTGTAGAGAGCAATAAGGTCTCCCCTCAGCCTCCTCTTCTCCAGGCTAAACAACCCCAGCTCTCTTAGTCACTCCTCGTAAGACTTGTTCTCCAGCCCCTTCACCAGCACCACTAAACACTTATGAACTTTTACTAAAGATACAGATAAATAAAGAAAAACTGTAGTAATGAAATATTAAGTGTTAAGACTTCGGTTTATTAGTGTATTTTAACTTTTGTCCCAAATGGTATTGTTTAGCCTGCAGAAAAGGAGGCTGAGGTGAGGCCTTATTGCTCTCACTGCTACCTGAAAGGAGGTTGTAGCGAGGTGGGTGTCAATCTCTTCTCCTAGGTAACAAGTGATAGTATGAGAGAAAATGGCCTCAGGTTGCAACAGGGGAGGTTTAGATTGGAAATTAGGAAAAAATTATTCACAGAAAAGGTTGCCAAACAATGGAGAAGACTGCTTAGGGAAGTGGTTCTCAGCCTTAATGGTATTTAGATGGTCTGTAGATGTGGCACTTAGGGGCATGGTTTAGTGGTGGACTTTGCAGTGTTAAGTTTATGGTTGAACTTGATAATCTGAAAGGTCTTTTCCAACCTAAACCATTCTGTGATTTCAAGTTTCATTTTTCTGGCTTTTTAAGGACAACCTGTACAGCTCTAGATGGCAAAGCTGGACACAATTCTATAGTGAAAAATTGGAAGGGGTGGACTGAAGCTGATTTTCCTCATGCATGATTTTACTTGTTCATAAAAACTACTGCAGAAGGGTGGAAACAATCACAAAATAGAGTGCAGTTTCTTTTGAGCCTCTTTGTACTTGTAGTCCTGCTATTGAGGAGGCACAACCCCTTAATGCTCCTCTGGTCATCAGTTTAGGGGGAGGTTTAAAAGCTCTGCCCTAATGGAACTAAGTCTGAGTTACTGAAAAAAAAAAAAATTAGAGAGCAAGATGAGGAAGGAAAAAGGGTGTGAAAACAGTAAAGGAGTGAATTAAGGAGATCAGAGCCCGTTGTTCTTGCTCCAGGCCACTTCTTGGTAAGGATAGTAGCAGGATCAGCATAAAAATGATGCAGAGTCTGCAAGGGATGTTGAGTGAGAAGAGTACTGTGATAGTGATGAGGCTCTTGATTTGCCTCTTGTCTGAGTGTTCTGGCTCTTCCACCGTTCTGATTCTTCAGTGAGTCTAAACTCTGACATATCAACCTCACATTCTCCTTTTCTTCACTGCTTGTGACCTGAAAACTGGCCTCAAGTGGTGTCAGAAGGCCTTTGAGTGTAAGCTCATCCTGTCTGAATTTTTAAAAACTTAATTTTTAAAAAATCTGTTTGATTGAGTTTCTCTCTTTTTAGGCAGCTTGGAGTACATGTTTATGGTTTTTCACAGGGAGTGGGCTACAGTGATGGAGGTCTGCTTTATTCTATAGCTGAGAACATCCACACGAGCCTATTACACTGTTAAGACTAACCAATCCTTTGAAAAAAAAATGGAAATGCAACAGATTCAGAGTATTCTGATCAAGATCAGTTCTAGAGGATTTTTTTTTCCAATTTTGGAGCTGGCAGTCTGACAAATCTGAGGGAGAAAGAGGGAAGTCTTGAGGAAATTCTGCCTGCCTTTAGAAAGATGCTTTCATATGAAAGACTCATCGTCATTCTAAAACTTGTAGCTAATGGTGTCTCTCACAACCAGACAACCAGATAACCTTTGCTATGTCCATAGGCCCTGCAGTGCCAGAGCCCTACTGCAAAATCGTAAGACTCAATGGAAGAACCTTATATAGGAGTAGCTTGCTGTGTGCATCTTCAAGGCAGAAGGAGGGACATGTTAGAAGGCTGAATGTTTAATTTTTACCTCTGTCAACTGTCCTGCTAACTGATGGTTTCTCATGGGATATATTTATTGCCCTCTCCTGAATGGGTCTCTTGATAGCTGCTTCTTTAAATATTGCTCCTTTCAAACTTCAGAGGCTCTTTGGGGAGAGACAGGACACTCTCATTGTCACACTGCAGCTTGCCAAACTCCTCTTCCTAAGGCCGTGATGGTACATAGTCTTGGTGTTGCTGAAGAAACATAACATTCCTTTCAGGAATTGCCGTCCATTACTATGAAAAACAACGTCCTGTGAGAGGTTTTTTCAAGCTTCCTGCCTCATCACCTGCTGTGCTCATCAGATAAACTGTGCTCTGAGCTCTCCAGAGGAGGGTTTGTGTTTGGGGAGTCATGGCTTTCCGTGGCGGGAAGTGGCTTCTCCTTGTGGGCAGGCAGAACAGTTTTGCCAAGGCTTGGAGGAGCAGTAAGGGAAGTCCTCCTCTGCACTGGAAGCGCTACTGCCATTGGAGTGCTGGCAAATCTCTGGACCCTGAGGTGAGAGCGTTTTTGGAGGAGAACACGGAGATCACCAGCACTGGACACCTCACACCAGAGATACGACTACGCCTCCTCACCCCTCGGTGCAGGTTCTGGAGGGAAAAACCTGACCTGTGGCCTTATGGAGATCCATTCTGGGCAATTTACTGGCCAGGAGGCCAAGCCCTCTCCAGGTACGCAATGTGCAACAGTGATGTTGATAAGTCTTGTCTGCTGTGGGCCAAGATGTCAGACCTGGCTCTAATGTGATTCCTAGTACTTGCCTTGTATAAGAGCACATTTTCCATAATCCTCCCTGCTTTACCAGGAGAGAGACAATCTCTGCTGAGTGCGGGTGAAGTTTTAGCACTTGCTGCATATGGATATGGACATTATGGTTCATAAGCTGAAATCCATTGTTTTCGGTGGCAATGCATGTATTGGCAACAGGGCCAAATTTGGATCTGTGGTAGGGCTCTGCAGTTGCCATCAAAACCTAGTGAGGTGTTTAATTCGTTGTTGCACTAAACAGGAAGGTTGCTAATTTGTTCTAAGACATAGGCTTTATTTTTGTAGGAGGCAAGGAGAAGTGCGGATGTGTGTCTGGTCTGTAGAGAAAATGAGGTTTATGCTGATGTACTTACAGTGCTGTTTGGCCTGGATTACTCTCATTTGGGATTTCAGCAGCCTTATTGTCAAGCCTTATTATGGTTGTCACATCACAAGGCAAGTCTTGATTTTGGCCCTACTGTTAAAATGTCTTCAACATTCTTGATTCCCAGGCACTAGTTAGAGTCCTTTTATTCTGCAAAAATCAAATCTCTTGCTTTGAACAGCAGAAAATTCATAATTGTTACAGCAAAGATCAAGCTGTCAGGCATTCCCCACATAGATGAAAGGGAAGGATTGGAATTGGGGCTTTTTTTCCTGCAAGAAAGCATAAATAGGAAGGTATTTTTGACTAGAAAAAGGATGAGTCTTACAGCTGAATTCTAAGTTGGTTAGCCTGATGTGTAGGTGCACTAGAGTGCTCCTAAATGGTGTATAATTCAGTTAAGGTTATCTCTACATTTTGTAACCACATGATTCATATGCTTGCATGTTTGGGTAGCAATAATAATTTTCTGACATTTCAACATTTTATTGATTTACTATTTGTGCACTTGCTTTGATGTATTGGGAATGTCAGAAATTAGCTGCATTATCTGGAAAAGTAAAAAGAAAAATGGAGTATGAAAAATGCTGCTTCTGTATCTACTTGTTTCACAGTTGGCATTTACAGTATCAGGAGTGTTTCAAGCTATTCCTCTGTGTAACCTAAGACACCTCTTTAACCCCATACGGTGGACAACAGTCTCCAAGAGCAGCACAATGCTCTGTGTGCGTGTCTGAGGACACAGCGAGTTCTATCTGTCCCAAGTCACCACAGTCATTAGCAGTAACTTGAGAACCACTCAGATGGAAGCAAGGCACTTGAAGCATTAGGTGAGATTCACACTCTACACAAGTTACTGCTGGAAGCCACTGCAAATCCAAGCATAGCCCTTAGAAAGGGGAAACGGAGCAGTTTCTGTGGAAGTCCCACCCCTGTCCTCTGCTCTATTGGTAAACTTGGGGCTGTCTGTGGAGGAGCTTGGGTCCCAGGAGGAGTCTTGCCAGACACCTGAATTGCCGAGCTTCTGCACTAATGTCCTGCCTGAGTTCCCCCAGAAAAGAGAGCATCTGTAGATGCTCATATTAGCAAATAATGCTGCAACACTGTGGTAACGGTGTAACAAAGCTGGGTGCCAGACCTTCTAGAAGTTGATTTCCATTGAAACTGAGCCAGTTTCACTCATTGGATTCATAACCACGTACTCAAAAGCACCAAGCTGTGCATCTCCAAGACGTCTGGTAGGATTCCCTGTAATTATATATAAGGACCAAGAGGCGTAGGATGTCATGCCCTCCTCACATCTCCTGATTCAAAGTTTCTGATCTGGATATTTTGTATCATCAGTCCTGGTTTCTCCTTCTGTGCTCTCCTAATGGCTTGGACCAATCAGTGTGAGGGTAGTTTGTCTTTTGTTCCCTTGGTCTGTTCTCCTGGGAATCTCTATACAGACATTCTAGGATGTGGGTGCAATTAACACTGTCATTAGGCCTCCTTCTGCCATTCTTGCTGGTGCTTTTAGGCCGAGGCATTCCCATCCATCCGTTCGACATTTACACCAATCTTAACACTTCCACTACAGTTCCCTCCACTGGAACCCACTTCCAAAAGCTGTGCTTATCAGTAGCCCTGCACGCAGAGTCAGTCATCACACCCCATGCCAGAAGACAGCACAAACGTAGAATCATACCCTATTTCTACTTTAACAGAATTTATGGCAATTAATATTAAATTTGTGGCAATTTGCAGTCTCTTAGGTCTCTTCCCCTTGGCAAAAGACTGCAGCACAAGGCAATTATTGAAGTTCTCAACCTCCAGTAGTGGCTACATGATTAGTAGCATTTAACAATATCCACTGCTTGCCTTCCATCGGTTCTTCTCCATTTCCAGCCTGGAGGATTTTGCTTGCTGATTCCTATTAGCAAGTGTCAGCAATTAGATGAAGATGCTGTTTCTGCTCACCGTTGCTCTGTTCTCATTTTCTTGTTGCTGCTCAGGAACTCCAAGCAGAGTAGAGGAATTTGTGTCTATGTTTGCATGACTCAGGAAAAGTCAGGAGAAATTCCTCTCCTTCCAAGCAATGGCATAAGTAGGGTTTTAGGGCTATCCGTAGGAGTTGTCTTTTGACAGGTGCAATATTCACTGCCAATACATCTTCATGTTTCTTGAGTCAGATTGCTTCTAATTTCTACAAATCCTTACCGCCTTGTTCTGATGCCACATCAGCTTTGCAGTTTGTGTCTTCTTATTAAACTCACCTGTCAGAGAAGGAGGTGACTGAAGTGAAATGTTACTTAATTGGCTCAATTTCTTTTTTGTTTGGGAGAAAGATGATGGTTCCTGATTTTTACATCAGCTGAGACAAATAAGGAGCCAAGTAACAGCCGCACACATGGAAAACTATTTTTAATATAGCGTGCTTCGCTACATGCATGACATGAACTCTTACGCAGCGTAATGCAAACCTGAGGAATTTGCATAATCTTGTTCATTGCTTTAACAGTTTTTCTTTTCAGGTATATTTTAGACAATCCATGTGTGGTTAAAGGACGATCAGTTTTGGATCTAGGAAGTGGATGTGGAGCAACGGCAATAGCTGCTGTGATGAGTGGTGCATCGCAAGTCCTTGCTAATGACATCGACCCTAGTAAGACCTTTTTTCCCATCTCTGTGTAAAGATATTCATTATCTGTTAAAGCAGATTTAACACTGACTTTTCTTTGCTACGTTTAGGTGCAATTCAGGTTTCAAACAGAGTTGTAAGAATGCTAAAAGATGAATTAATTTTGCCAGTATTAGGAGCTGTGTTGTACCAGCCTCTCTTGCACTAAGTTTTGCTCCATAGCTACTTAGAATGAACAAACAGCAAAGTTTCTATCAAGTCCTGCCTGTAAACCATCACAGCTGGTTTGGAAAAGAACTCCAAGTGCAGATGGCAAGTTGGTTTCTCCACAGGACCATAGCATTTTCTTGCATTTTCAGATGTTGGGGCCTAGATTTTGTCTTTCTCTCCCAGATTTTGTCTTTCTCTCCCAGATTTTGTTTTCCCATAATTGACTTATTAACTCAGTTTATTAGTAATTTAATTACTCATTGTTTAGAGAGGAATTATATCCATAGATTAAAGCAGTTGGATATTCTGGCTTGACTCTCTAATTGGTGTCCATTCCAGGAAAAGTTTTTCTCTGTGTCATGGCTTTAAATTGGATGGGGGTAAGATTTAGATCAGACCAGACATGGGTGATAGAGAAACTGCTTCAGAGCCAAACTTATATGACAAGACTAGGGGTAATGGGTATAAACTGGAGAGGGGCAGATTTAGGCTACACATAAGGAGGAATTTTTCACTGTGAGTGTGGTGAGGCACTGGCACAGGTTGCCCAGGGAAGCTGTGGCTGCCCCATCCCTGGAGGTGTTCACGGCCAGGTTGGATGGGGCCTTGGGCAGCCTGGTCTGGTGGGAGGTGCCCCTGCCCATGGCAGGGGGGTTGGAACTGGATGATCTTTAAAGTCTCTTCCAACCCAAACTGTTCTATGTTTCCATTGTGCAATGAGGATAAAATTATGTCATTTTATGCCAGATTTTGACCTATAATGAAAACCACGGAAGTCCCTAGACAGGTTAAACAAAAATATTTAAGATATTAAAATGAAAGATCTGTCAAGGACATTTGTGAAGGCACTGAACAGCAGAATCATAAAATATAATTTTAATTTTACATTGACTTTTCTTCAGTTGCAGGAATGGCGATGATCTTGAACTGTGAACTGAACCACCTGAATCCCTTCCCCATTGTGATTAAGAACATTATTAATTCAGAGGTTGGCAACTGGGACCTCATTTTTCTAGGAGATATGTTTTATGATGAACAACTCGCCGATAGTCTGCACCACTGGCTGAGGACATGTATCAGGATACAGCAAACTGAAGTGCTGATTGGTGACCCTGGCAGGCATCAGTTTTTAAGCCACAGCATTCACAGTCAGTTGCACAAAGTTATAGAATACTCACTTCCCGAGCATACTAGGCAAGAAAACTATGGTTTAACATCAAGTATCGTCTGGAGTTACCAGCCCTCAAACAGCTCAGAAAACTGTTGAAGCTGGCTTTCTAATGAATTTTGCCTCACTTGGTTGGGTTTATTTGTAAGTATGTAAAATGAAAATGGGAACTAAATATGGAACAAACCTGTTGATGCAAAGTAGATTACTGTAACTTCATAGTACTCATTTCAGTCATACTCACCAAAGCTTTTGCTCCATTTGAGGTAAAAAAACTACATGCAAATTTGATTCAAAGGGGCCAGTGCTGAAATGCAAATCCAGAACCAAGTTACATCTAAGAGTTTATATGCTTCATGTTTTTCATGTATATTCATGTATTGTTCTCTGACGCTATTGTGAAATGTTTGGGGTGTCCAGCACAGAGCTGGTGGCAGAAGGTGGTGGCTGAAAGATTTCTGCATTGCTTTTACAGACTTTTGCAGCTTACAGAGAAAGTTATTGCTGTCCTTCATAAAACTCTCCACTAGGTGATGAGCTCATACTATGCTCAGCTTGGAAGTGCCTTGCTTTTTTTCTGGATGTGTCTCCTGAATGTCAAATATTCTACTTTGCATTCCCCCTTTTCCCTCTGTAATAAAAAAATCTACTCTTCCTTGAAGCTACCAGAGCTATTATTTAGGTGTTGCACACAAAGCTAAAATATGCTTCTTGAACTCTAGCTGAAGTAAAATTTTGACTAAGTGGAAAGTGACTAAATAGTAATAGCTGTAGGGTAACTTTATTCCCTAGAGTGTAGGGTCAAATGATCTACACTTGCAAACTTTACAGGGGTAAAAAGGCGATCTATCATCATGGGAAGCTGGTAACAGATGAAGAAACTTTTCCTTCTGTGATGTTTCTGAACAGCCGGTAACAAAATAAAAACAAGGAATAAAAGTGGGACATAATTTTTCTCTTCTTTTGAGGAGATGCTGGACAAGCAGCTCCAGAATCATTCTTAGCTACAGCTGTCAAGGAAGAACCCTCTGCAGGGCTAGCAGCTAACTGCTGAACAAGCAGTGATGGGGAATTAATAACTGCACAATGGAACACAATGTGCCTGCAACTATCCAGATAGCAGATGATGTGGTGGAAGCTTATAAATGTGAAAAAGTATGTGGTACTCGCTCAGCAAACCATGGTGTTGGTGAAGTAGGAGGTTTAAGCACACATTGATGTACACGATCGTGAAATATAATTTAACAAGTTTTCAGAACTGTCCGAAGACTTACAAATTTCATTCTTCAGAACAATATGTGAATGCTCTACAGTGCTCAACCACCATTTACAACAATAACAATATCCAAACAATACAAAATATGACGTGATAAGTGCAACAAGAGTTAGGGATTTAGGCACTGTAGTTTGAAAATTAAGCTTTCAGTTACATTTGAACAAGTGTTTGAAATGGGTTTGGTCTTCCATAAACCATCTAATGAACAGAACAACAGAAATTATTGTCAGACATTGTAACATCCTTTAATATTACTGGATGCAACATATATTATTATTTTCCATGCAATTTGACCTGAACTTTAAATAGATTAGTAGAAGACTAGTTTACTTCTGGATCACAAAGAAGTGTAGCCACGAGAAGTGCTATATTATAAGCATTCCTTATGGTTACCTAAACTCATGGGTTTCTAAGCACTGTCAGATCCCTGGAAGACCCATTCCTAGCTTAGCCCTCCTACTTCCAACTGCAGAGCATCAACATAGTGGGCTACTTGCCCTGTATAATGCTACAACTGCTAGCATTTTAAATAGTTTAATGTAGAAATCATACAAGTCTTGCTAGAAGCTTTGCCATTTCAAGAAAGCCAATGAACATGACATAAATGTGATGAGAGCACTGTTCCATCATGTAATAAACTTATTCTACATTTAGAATTTTTTTTTCTTTAATATGACTACAATTGAACAATATACAAATGGTTATTATTTTCAGCTTCTGGAGGCCTCTGATGATGTAATAAACAACGTAGAGCAGAACACATCCTCTGCTGAACTCTACCATCCTGAGATTCATGTATTCAAGACACTAAATTTGGTCCCATTTTACTCACAACTATGCTTATGAGGACCAATGTTTTGTTCCCTAAAAGCAGTTTCATGCAGGAACATAGGCAAAAGCAAGAGTAAAAAAGTATTTGCCCTTATACAAGATTTTTTAGTGGTCATAACTACTAATTTGAAATTTGTTAAGTCACCACAACAATTTCAAAAGCAAGTTTATACTTGCATGTTCACAGACTGTATTTTTGTATGTGGAAAAATCCAGCAAGGATGGTAAATAAAACCAGAAACGCGGAGCATCAGTAACATCAAAAGAAAGGTACCTGCAGTTTTTCTTCCAGACTTTGCAAAAGCACATGGTGAGAAGAGACTTTGTTACTATTAAAATGCATTTGCATTGCTGTTAATGCTGCCTCTGTTCACCAGTTCTGTTTGTTGACTTTCGTCAGATTGAAGTTCCAACTTTACAGACGCTTTGGTGTACGTGTTAATGCTGTGTTTGGGCTTGGTCCATCTTGTTGCAACTACTCTCTCAGACTACAACCTCAGAACAGGGACTTAAATTGGGTTTGTATATGTAGCTAAGATGCTAAAAGATGGTTAGTAGTAGCCAAAGCTGAAACTTCAAGGAGTCTGAGTGATGACAGCGATATATTAATTATAACTTTTCTTTTAATGAAGTATTATCAGTGATGCAAAGACAGACCGTGCTCTAAGCAGAGACAATGGGGAAGTCCAGACTCACAGGTAACGGTTGGAATGGCAATGGAGACCTCTGGTGGAACAAAGAAGGAAGATATCTGGTGGTACAAAAGTAACCAGCTATTTTTCCAAGGTGCTTGGTTTCTGAAAGAGCTCTCCCATCTGTAAACTTTACACTCATACGTACACGATAAATACTCAGTAAACAGTCCATGTTACTTGCTTCATTTTGTTTGATAAGACTAGCTGCTCTAAAGCATCTCGAGAACGATCTGCAAAAAAAACCAAGGAATTTCTTGTTACTCATTCAGAATATATGCAGGTGGCGTTTGCAGATCTGATAAACTGCAAAAGAAACCAATTATATATCTGCATATATACTTCCCTTGCTATTAAAATATCACACTTCACATATACCTGTGGTAATACAAAACCACTTAGTTCTTTATTCAATCATATAAGGGTGAAGGGGCTGGAGAACAGGCCTTATGAGGAGCAGCTGAGAGAGCTGGGGTTGTTTAGCCTGGAGAAGAGGAGGCTGAGAGGAGACCTCACTGCTCTCTACAACTACCTGAAAGGAGGTTATAGAGGGGAGAGAGATGGGCTCTTCTCCCAAGTGAGAGGGGACAGGACAAGAGGGAATGGCCTCAAGATCCACCAGGGGAGATTTAGGCTGGACATTAGGAAAAAAATTTTCACAGAAAGGGTCATTGGGCATTGGAACAGGCTGCCCAGGGAGGTGGTTGAGTCACCTTCCCTGGAAGTGTTTAAGGCACGGGTGGACAAGGTGCTGAGGGGCATGGTTTAGTGTTTGATAGGAACGGTTGGACTCGATGATCTGGTGGGTCTCTTCCAACCTGGTTGTTCTATGATTCTATAACTGTAAAGCATCACCACCAGCCAAGTGAACTTAAAAACCACAAGACGAATCATAACCTTGCTTAAGTTTGGATTGGGGTTTTTTTCAGGCTGATCAGTCCTACTCCATTCCACTGTTTCTTGAATGGATGCTGTTCCATGCTTTTGGAACAGGGTAGGGTTTTCATATGCTAACATACTTTTCTGAAGCCTTATTAACTATGAGTCTTCATCAGCATGTTGAGGGGCAAAAATAAAGAAAAAAAAATCCAAGTTCCAAAACAACAACAACAACAACAAATCCCTCTCTGAAGGTTACCATCTTTCAAAGCAAACCTGTCACCTTGCTTTGAAAATCTCGATATATGACTATTGTTTTATCCATTAAGTTATCTTTTCCTTTCCAGGGAGTAAGAAGATACTATCAGGAACTAATTGCTCTTCTTACTTCCTGTACAAATTGACCTACCTGTCATCAATGGGCACCCCTGGAAGAGGAAAATACGTATCTTTGGACAACACTTAAGGACTGCTTCCACAGCAACATCGGTCAGACTTACGCAGTGTTCCATGTGGATCTCCTGTTATGGAAACAGTAGTAACAAAAGCCTGTCAGAGCACCCATAGTGTTGGAACAAGAGCTTTCCTTTGCCCAATCATTTCCAGAGATCCCTACCTAGCAGAAATTATAACCCACACCTCCTCTGTGCATTGATCCCACATGTGGTCCTGTACAGATCAAGAAAATACGCTCAGGAAAAATAAGAGAGCTTTTCTACAAAGAGTCGAAACTAAACCCACAAAACTAAACCCACAAAATGTTTTTTCCTGAAACGTGTATCATTCCAGATGACTGAAAAAACTCTTCAGCGAGATTCCAAAATGTTTGACTACCATCAATTTTCTGTGACACACGCTCTCCTAGCAATTTGTTGTTCAGGAGAAGAGAGCCCAAAATGAATTCTGGGTTTTCCCAAAAGAGGCAGGATACCCAAGTCCCTGCTGAAGTTCCTAATATCTGTCTACCTATATGTCTATGTAATTCCTAAAAGAAGTCTAACAACTTCTTCCAAGACTAGACCAAAACCTGGTCTCTTCTTTGTTTCTCTGCAGTTGTATATGTTGTATGAGCTAGAGAAAGATTACATTCACAATAAATTAACGTGTTATTACCACATTCTTTTTTCCTCTAAACTGCCTTACATATCAATATATAAAACACAGAAGAAAAAATGCAGAAAAGAGACTATCAAATTTGAAGAAAATAGAATTTGAGAAAATATACTTTGGGGATCCTGGGGTAAAAATAAAAAAAACCCAAAACGTTTTTTTTATAGAAGAATGTCTTTCCAAATTATAAACTCCCAGATCTTTAAGTAGCACAGAAATGAAAGGGAACTTTTGTAATAAATGCAACTTTGTACAGAATCATGACTCAGAAAACAAGAATCATATTCAGAGAAGCAAGATTTACAAAAGCTGATATATGTATAGCTTTCAGTTCATTTTATTAAGTGAAATGTGGGATCTGAATGCCTCTGAATGAAGTAGAGATTTATAAATCTCCCTCCTAGTTGCAGTCTGATACTTTTTAAGATACTCTTTAAGACCCTACCTTTTACAACATGTGCCTGACATTATTAGAACACTGTCTAGAAATCTGCACTTTGATTACATGAAACAGAGACATGAAGATTGTGACACTGGCAATGAGAAGTGTCACACTGAAGAAGAGATTGTAGCAAATAATTCCATATTCTCTACTAACTTTCTTACTGCTTGTAAACGAAGAGACACAAACCATTCTGTTTATACTGATAGCATACAACACAATATTTTGCTACAGCTAAAGGTATAGCCAGGTAAAAGGAAATTATATTTTCAAATCACTTCTAGTATATAAAAAAGATCTCTCCCCACTGTGGTCTAAAAAATAATTTCATCTTGTACTGCAAGACTTACCAAGACTAAAAAGATTGTCTAGAATAGACAACAGCATCTGCAAAACCACCAAAACTAAATCTAACTGTTCACCCTTCAAATAAAACAATAACAATTCTATTTTGTCCAGGTTATTCATACAGTCAGTTGACTGAGATTTCGTCTTTTCTTTAGGGTTGTTTTTTCTATTAAAAACCTATAAACTAATAAATGTATTACTTGCTTCTCATCTTAGTTTCTATATGAGCAGTTTAGATTCACAATCAGCCTTTATTAAAGCAAAATCTCACACACAGATATGCAATGTACTACATAGAAATGCAGATGATCATAAGAGGTATGGGGTGCCTCTTCTCCATCATTTTATCACTGTCTCAGTGTCTTATGCAAAGACAACTTCATTTTCAAAGTTGCTTTACATAGGCAAAGGTGTCAACTGGTTTCTTAAATCCATTAAATCATCCACATTACAAAATCTGCCTCAATGTTCATTAGAATCCAGAAATAACTCCAAAGAAATCAAGGAAAAATTAAGCATTCATTTGCAATTTTTATACAACTCTCTTAAACAACATGAGGTAAAATAAGTATACTACATTCAACAGAGGAAAACTGATTTTGAAATGACTGAGATTTTAAAATAGCTGGTCTGGGGCATAGCTGCAGAGCGATTGAAAATATTCAGCTCATAACCAAAATGAGAGCGAGTGTGTACACAAACAAAGGCAAAAGTCAGCCAACAAAAAGCATCCTTCAGAAGCAGGATGGATAATAATAAGTTTAAAATGCAAGTATTTGCCTTTGCTCATTTCTTTGTTACTAGGTTAAGTAAGTTACCTTTAAATTCTTTGAACATGTTCCACTCACTAGTGCTACAACGCCATCATCTGTTACCTAGCGAAAAAAACACATTATTATTAACACAATGGATTAAAGCTCATTTTTTATAAACACAGCTATTTCTGAAAAAAAAATTATATTAATTTGTTCACTCCCTGCAGTCACTGAACACACTTAACATTATAGTATTCCCTTCTCAACTAAGCTTGTAGAAAAAATTATCCAAGTATGTTTTTTTCAGTCTATTGGTCTGTTGGTTTACTGCCATGTAATGCAGCCTGGTTGTCTTATCTGCATGCTTCCAACTGTGTATAACTGCTACTTCTACAGCTTCCTTGTCTCATTTAACAGTGGGTAGACTACTATGGTCAGAGCATGGCACTTTTAATTCATAAGGTTTAGACCACTTCTGCTCTACCTAAACCACTTTTTCTCCTCTTTCCAGGACTGCTGGAGATATTCCTGAAGGAAGTTTCTTGGGTTGGGTAAAAAAAAAAAAAAAGTAATCTCAGCAGTATTTTACCTGCTGTCTTACTTAAAGCAAATCAGTTATAAGATAAAAACTCCTCAAATAGTCATACACTTGCACTAAAAGGTTTATAAAGGTGATCAGCTACAGACAGCCAAGAATCAATGATTACCTGCAAGAGAGAGGAGAGAGACAAAAGACATTCCTTTCCTCTGAAAAGCAAGAAAGGCCAATTTCTTTATTTGCTTCCAAGAATCAAATTCATTATCAAAAGCTGCACTGGATATCAGATCCATCACACAGCTTGTATGGATGGCAGGAACAGTAGTCATTGAATATACACAGTATGCCCCAGCCAAATTTGACAGCAGGAATCCAGAGAGTACAAGCTCCATTTAAAGGTTTGATCTGTTCTCGTTGCACAAACTGTCTTATTGCCGTCTGGCCTTCTAGTGCAACTCTGCTGTACAGAACTGTAATAGAAAGGGTCAGATATCGCTAATGGAGAATGGACAGGAATGTCCCAGAAGAGAGACACATAAAGGCCTACGAGAATGGCAGGTATTGTCAGTAATTAGCTTAGTGCATGATCAAAATGACATCGCATTTAGTTCCTCAAGACACTCAGACCAGGAGACAATGGGTAGTAAATAAATAAAATTCTAACAACTCTCACAGGTGGGACAGAATGGAGAGAGTAATCCATTTCAGTCCCTGAAGGATATAAATCAGCACATCCAAACCCAATGTGTGGTCACTAACCTAAGACCAACCCAAGTAAAGTGATGAAGATGTGACAGGCTGTGTCCCTTATCCTCCAAGTCATCAAAATAAACCTGGAACGTACTGCTAGGTCGATGCCTGAACACTGGAGAGACCATTTGAATGTTTTTGTCTCGATGCTTGAGAATACATGGATGTGACAATGCGAGAGCATGAAAACAGTTTTGTATTATAATAAATCAAAGTCCCCTCACTTCCTTGAATGAACTCACAGCGACCACTGCTATACTCATACTACAGTGCTGCAGTAGTTTCTTACTCTATTGAGTGTCTACGTGCATTGCCTACAATGCCACATGTGCCCACCCTCATCGAGACATACACACTTATACTGGGGATAAACCACCTGCAGTTAGTTAGTATCAAGCCACAAATACATCAGCTTCTTGGTACAAACCAGTTACTGTCTAACTCTGTAGGCATCTCTAGCAAAGGCTTACATACCCCAGTACCAGCTGCTAAATACTTTAGCAACTGAGCTCTGTTCTACATGACAAATGTCAAGACAGATAAACGGCTAACCTGCAACACTCCTGCTTCGCCGACATGTTTTACAGAGAATTAAACTGCCCCAAACCCTTCCACTCACACTCTGAGTGTGCACACAGGGTACACAGAGCTATAGCTCTTAGTTCCATCCTTCTGTTGCTGTACCCACTCCATTTCTTGTTATTTGTACTTCTATACCTTCTACTTGCTGTACTTCAGCTCTGCAGCCACCAGATGAGCCCATTTTTAAAATGGCTACACTACCTTGAGGCATTTGGCCCCTTTGTAGTCTAGCTCATATCAGCTTCCACGTCCCTGCAAGTGAGCTGTGCCTCTCTTTGCCTGTTCATTTATGTCTGACTGTTACAGAAAAAAAAATCTCACCAAAGCACACATTCCACCAGAGTCACATGCACTCCACCTGAGACTTCACCTGCTAGGACCCTGGTCCATACACAGCAGGCAGCTCCAGTGAACCGATGGGTGCCCTTTTTGACTCTCTTTCCACTCACTCACCCACTCTGGCAAGTTTGGCTCAGCTCTAGGTTTCCCTAGGCAGTTTCTCCAATACAAATAACTTCAGACTAATCTACTGATGGTACAGCATCAGGTTACAGCTCAACCGAGGTGCCTCTGGAGAGGGATCCCAAATGAAAAAATCCCTAAGCAATTATACCTTTACAATCTAAGTTCCTACTCCAACGCGCTCTTCACGCCCTGTCCATGTGACAGTCATTCCAATGGCGTTTTAGGGGCTGGGGTCTTTTTGTGCTGGGTTTTACCCTTGTCTCTAGACAGTCCTTTTGCAGCTAGCATGGCTAGCTTCCTTATTTTCTGCCTTGAACTGGATCTGGGGCCTTCTTTTGTGTAACTCAGTAAAAATTCAGCATAAGTTCATCATATCTAGATGAAAGTTCACCTGACTGATTACATTTTAGCCTGAAATGATTAGTATTCTTTAACACCACCTTTCTCACCATTTTACTCTTCAGCACAGCTTTGCCAGCTCCACTTGGTATTTTCACTATGCATCCTGGCACTCAAATGCAAGAATATGGTTAGACCTTGCAGTATCTGCAGGCATGAGCCATCCATAGTTTCTCTGCTTCATCTTAAACTTATTGCATTTATATCTAACACACATTTCCATTTATTTTTAGTCATATGAAATTTAGAATTTTAGTGTATTAGCACCACATGATTATCAGAAAGGAATTAAAAATATGGAAGTGTTCAGCTACTCAAGAAGTTTTCATCTCACTTAAAACATATACAGGGAAATGGATCTATTTCCTAAAAATGAAGAGATAAGCAAAGGAACAAAAAAGTAATGAAACAAGTTTGAAGACATAGAGTTAAACGATAACAAAAATTACCAAAGAAAAGATTAAAATTATTTTTGATGCTCTGTTTCTGGACAAGCTGAAAGAAGCAGCACAGCACCAAAATAAGAACCTGCTTTGTGTCTTCCAGATATTATACTTCGTTACAAATGCTATGTGCTTGACTCAGTTCAACATCACAGTCAAATGAATGCTATGCTTACTGCAAAAAAAATCCTTTCCCTCACTTCATTATCTTGTAATTATGAAGCATGTTACAGTATTGCCGCTGCAGCTGACTTCTTTCTTATGCTCAATAATGTTGTTTAATCCTCTTATCTGACCTTTCTGATATTTTAAATACCATTCTTTCCACGCTCTGTAAGGTAACTCTGACAAGCCACTCAGAAGGCACAGTCACTCTTGAACTAGGCCTAGTTATGGAGTGTTTACTTCTGCTAGAGGTTATATTATTTGACATTCTGTATAATTACTATTCAGTTCAGTCTTCCTAACTGAAAGCAGACAACAATCTATCCAAGATTCTACTTTACTGAAAGGAAATAATTTTGATTCCTTTACAACTTGAAGAAAATAATTGCACTAAATAAAAATACTGAAAAAAATTGTCATGAATACTAGGTATATTCTAATAAAAGATTATCTTTGATAATACATGCTGTAATACCAAAATGTGTATTTTTCTGGTTACCAAGATGCAGAATATATCTTTTCTTTTCCTTGAGAGGAAATAGGAAGTGAACTGTGGTCCTAATTCTTTTTAAAAGTGAAGTTAAAAAGATCCCCTTTCAACTTTATCATGACTATATTAAAAAAAAAAACAAAACAAATAAAAGTCAATTAACTAATTGACACCATAGTTACCTGAGTAGATGAAAAGTCCACACTGTGAAGAAATTCGCAGTTTTTTCCTAGTGCCTGCAGAGACGCATCCATGATGCCTGAACAGCTGCCCAAATTCAGTATTTGTAGGAACGGGCAGTTAATCGCAAGAGCAATAACTCCACTGTCAGTTAAATTGCAGCACCTTTTAAAAGACACTTCACGCAAGGAAGGGCAGTATAAGGCCAGTGCTACGACACCTGTCAAAGAGCAGTTTAAAGAATTATTCATTAACATAACCACCATGCTAAATCATAGAATGGTTTGAATTGGAAGAGGCATGGAAGATCATTTAGTTCCAACTCTCCTGCCATGGGCAAGGGCACCTCCCACTAGACCAAGCTGCTCAAGATCCCATCCAGTCTGGCCTTGAACATTTACAGGGACGGAGCATTCACAGCCTCCCTGGACAACCTGTGCCAGTCCCTCACCACCCACATAATGTAGAATTTCTTCCTTGTATCTAACATAACTGTATCTTTTTCATTTTAAAGCCGTTAACCCTTGTCCCATCACTCCATGCCCTTCTAAAAAGCCCCTCTCCAGTTTTCTTGTAGGCCCCTTTCAGGTACTGGAAGGCCGCTATTACGTCTCCCCACTGCCTTCTCTTCTTCAGGCTGAATGACCCCAACCCTTTGAATCTTTCTTCATAGCTGAAGTGCTCCAGCCCTCTGACCATCTTCGTGGCTCTCCTTTGGGCTTTTAGACTTGCTCCAAAAGGTCTGTGTGCTTCTTATGTTGGAGGCCCCAGAGCTGGACACAGTACTCCAGGTGAGGTCCTTATGAGAGTAAAGTAAAGCAGAGTAGAGGGGGACAATCACCTCCCATGACCTGTAGATCACAGTTCTTTTGATGCAGCTCAGGATCCAGTTGCCCTTCTGGGATGCAAGTGCATATTGTTGCCAGGTCATGTTGAGCTTCTCATCAACCAACACCCCAAACCCTTCTCTTTCAGGCTGCTCTCAATCCATTCTCTGCCCAGCCTGTGTCTGTGCTTGGGATGGCCCTGACCCAAATACAGGACCTTGGATGCGGCCTTGTTGAACTTCATGAGCTTAGCACAGGCCCACCTCTTAAGTATGTCAAGGTCCCTCTGGATAGCATCTCTTCCCTCCAGCATGTTGGCTATGCCACACAGCTTGGTGTCATTGGCAAATTTGGCTGAGGGTGCACTCAATCCCACTGTCCACATATGTGACAAAGATGTTAAACACCACCAGTCCAAATACTGACCCTGAGGAATGTCTCTCATCACAGGTCTTCATTTGGACATCAAGCCATTGACCACAACTCCTTGAGTGTGACCAACTAGCCAATTCCTTATCCGCCAAGTGGTCCATCTCTCCAATTTAGAGACAAAAATGTAATGCGGGACAGTTTCAAATGCTTTATCCAAGTCCAGGCAGATGACATCAGTTGCTATTCCCTTATTCACCAATGCTGTAGCCCTACTATAGAAGGTCACCAGTTCTGTTAGGCATAATTTGCCCTTAGTGAAGTCATGCTTGTTGTCAACAATCGCCTCCTTATTTTCTATGTGCTTCAGCAGAACTTCCAGGAGGATCTACTCCATAATCTTGCCTGGCACAGAGGTGAGACTGACCAGCCTGTAATTTTCCAGGTCTCTCTTTTTTCCTTTTTTAAAAATAGGTGTTAGGTTTCCCCTTTTCCAGTCAGTGGAAACTTCACCAAGCTGCAACAACTTCTCAAATATGATGGATAGTGGCTTAGCAGCTTCACCTGCTGGTTCCCTCAGGATCCACAGATGCATCTCATTGGGTCTTATGGATTTGTGCACCTGTGTAGTCCCCAAGCTACACATATCTGCATATCCAATATGCTACCCCCAGGTCAGCTTTCACGTCATGCCAGGCTACCAAGACTCTGTATGAGGAAATAATTTGGTCTTTTAATTCAAAGTTGATGAAAATGACAATGAATAATGCTAGAGTTAATAAACATTTCAAAATGCTGAATTACTCTCCATACCACTGTGATGGTGTGACCCCCACTCCTTGGGCCATTTATCAATCCAGGGTAAGCCAGGCATGTTGGGGGAAAGAATTCCCATTGTATAAATGCAGTGAGACAGAGCATTAGAGCACTCTTAAGAGAGTACCTGAAACTGCTGTGCTTGGGAAAAGACCTCTGAGAAAGGGACTGATGATCAGTCATCTCCTGACAGCCTGGTACACCTGCTACCTGAATCCCAGCAACAATAACCAAACTGTACTACCTGGAAAGTACTTAAATTGTACAGTTGATAAAAGGTACCATGGTTACTTATTGTGAGTCATGGCAACAAATGCTGACCAAGTCAACCATCTGTGACCCAGTAAATTGTGATTCTAAGTGATTCCCTTTAAGCTATCCAGGATTACATTGGACTGCACCCAGCATCTCCCACTGAGCTTAGATGCCTCTCAGGGTAGACATCTTGATTCTTAAAGCTATTCTCAAAGCTGTTTAGCTTTGTCTATATTCTCAAATCTGTTAGCTTTGTCTGCTAACAAAGTCAACAACGACTGTAATCCCTTGGCATTAAAAGACCTTCCTCTGACAAATGCCAATGCATCAAAAGAGACTAATTCATTAAACTTGAGAGGAGGGAAATTTTAGCCAGGCTTGCCTCTGGGTGTTCGGATCCATGAACCTCTGTATGGACCCCTACATATCTCTGTGGTGTGATTTGACTTAACCTTGTAGAAAAGTTGGAATTTGTCAATAAAGAACCAGACTCCCCAGTTTTAATTGCAAAGTACTCAGGAATCTCTATTGAAGTAGATGAAGACTATACATAAAGAACCCTAGGCTTAGCCAGTACCTTTAAATGGTACTAGAACTCAGTGGGCAGATGAAGGCATGGAGGGAAGACTATTGCAAACTATATTTTAGGGGTTAAAAAGGATAATGAGGTGATACTGAAAATAAATAAATTAAATTTTTAAAAGTTTAACCAGTTACTCAGGTAAAAAAGATTAGCACATCACTATGCAGTGGTAAGAAATGCAAACCAAGACTGATATACATTAGCTCAACATTAAATTAATACTTTGCCTCCATTTTCAATAAGGTGATTTAAGGATGGAGCAAAGGAGTAGAGTGCAGTGAAAAGACAAAGCAGAACTTGCGGGAAATAAAAGGCAACAAGCTTAATTCCTTTAAGCTAATGGCTCCTGATACTTTTAACCTCTAGCTTCAGATTGTAACACTTGAATTCCTAAAGTCTTCAAGCAAGTCAAGTCTTTTAAGTGGGAGAAGATGCTATAAGCTTATTTAACAGCCAATACATTTAATTTTTAAAGGGAAAAAGAGTAATTTAGGAAATTACAGGCCTGGAATTATAACAACAGCGGTACTGCTAAGGCTCTGGAACAAGTCTTCAGGAAGGACTGATTAAGATGAAGTGGAAAATAAAATCAAATGTAGCATAGTTTTACCAGAAACCTACTATTAGAATAACCTGATAGCTCCCTTTTGAAAGATAACCAGTGCCCTTGGCCTATAATTTATACCAATGAAGTGACTTTTAATTAATATTGCTGTGGCTCTAAGGATTTTTTAAGCAATATTTACCCTAAGTATCTTTTTTCTCCAATTTACTCCAATCTGACAAGAAAAACAGAAATAAAATCCCAGTTATCTATGCACAGATAACATACCTTCTGAAGTGATTCCCAATCTGTTTTCTTTCCAAGAATTTAAGTAGATTTTTTTCAATTGCTTGCAGTTATAAAGCTGCCACAATGCCTTATCTGAAATATCACAGTCTCGGAGGTCTAGAAACTCTACAGCAGGGTGCAATATCTGTAACGAAAACCTACCATTTCAGTCAAATTCTGGTATGTCATAGACCATGCTAATTTTTACCTAGAATACTTGTAATGTTAAACATCACATAGAACTTTGAGATAATATTCACTAGAGAATGGAGTCACAAGTCTTAGGAACTAAAACCACTAAAGAAAATACGGTATTATCAGCCACAACAGTTCATCTCCTACTGCATGAATTTTCAGTTTCTGTGACTGCATAAAGAGTAGGAGTACATTAACACTACCGTTTAAACAGTGGAGGTACTATTCTGACAGTACAGTTGCTAGCAGCAGTGCTCTGCCAGTACAGATACTTTTACCAAGCATAACGCCCTCAAACTTAGCAGCATAAATTGGATGGCAGAAATCTGAAGTGTAAATAAATACTGACTGCGATCAAAACTTAAATCTGCTGAACAGATAAAGGTAATATTTGAAAGATATTTTGCCCCAAGCAACCTTATTATCATACCATCAGGAGGTAACAAATCCTCATTAAATAGGCTCTTTCACTCTCACAAGAGCATAGGTTGGAGATATTGTGAAATCTTCCTCAAGAGGACATTTATGAAATTTAGACCCAAAGCAATGGAAGGCCTCAGATTTTAGTAAAAATACATGCATATCTGACCTCTAATTTAATTTTCAGGAATTGTCACTAAATTTTAATATTGTTTATAGCCCCCTCTTGTACTAACAATCTATACCTTTGCTGAGCTGTCTTGCAGACAAAAAGGCAAGCATTAGAAGAGGTTTTCTCATTATCTTACTCTGTTCCCTTCAGTTTGTCATTCCCTTCCTCAGCTCAAAGGATAAAATCATACAGTAATTTCCACACACAAGCAAAGATAACAGCATAGCTGACATGCTTATTAAAGGTCTATTCCTTTCCTAGCCGTCCACTCTAACAGCTACAAGAAAGGTATTACAAGGAATACCGTTTTTTCTGTTTTCAAATATATAAGATGCTAAAATCTTTACTGACAAAGTCAACTAAGCCTTTTGACAAAAAGCTAAAACTTTTACTAGATTATAACTGCAACCTATCTGCAAAATGAATGGCAGAACACAGACAGCTTTAACAGCCTTTTTCCCCCAAATGCTATAGGCCTCAAATATGTCTCTATGCTACAAAACCAACACATATCCACACAATGCACTAGTGAATAGTGTTCACAAGATAACATTCAGCTCTTTTTCACTGATAGTTCTGAATTTATAATTAAAGAAGTGAAACAACTAAACCCAGGGATGACATGCTTAAAGATGAAGCAACCACCAACATTTATTTAATACGCTTCCTCTAACAGTTGGCTTACTTTCACAATTCCAAATTGCCTAGGACACAACAAGAGGGAGTAAACTGCTGGTTTTGAAGCCAAGTGTGAAATCTTATAATTGAAAGAGCCACTAGATGCAAGGAAGACTAAATGAAAAGCAAGAGTACTATCAGAATACTGTCGATTTAAAGTAGCTAGAGATTAAGCTTCCCTAGCCCATGATTCTTCACATGCTGAAGTACTACTTAGAGGTTTGCTCTCTACTATAATTCACAGATTCATATTCACTGAATGCACCTGTTTCAAAGAAGATGGAATTTCAGATAGAATAAGGACTGTTAGGATGCAGAATACAGGAGATTAAAGTTACGTTGTGGGCACATGCTGAAGGGCTTTACAGAGTGAGCTGGAAGAAGTTTAGCATGCAAGTCACACATGGAAGGCTGCTTCAGGCAAAATGCACAGTAAGGGGGAAAAGCATGGTAACACAAATCTGAGCAAGAACAGGGAGACAACACATGAAATAGAAGCTTATACATGCGCGCAGGTTAACAGAACTTCAACAGCAAGAGATGTAACTTTAAGCAAAATGCTTAAGCAACACCAAAGACAGGACAGGTGTAAAATCAAAAAAAAGAGCATAGCCTAGAAAAAAAACAAGGGAACGGATCTAGCTGCAACACTATGGAGACTATGAAAGAAAAGGGCAGGAGGGAAACAATAGCAAAGATAAAAATTCCTTATCGATATGCAGACTAATTGAGATGTCATAGATGTGTCACATGCGGAGTTCTTCAGTTATATTTGATGTGAGCAAGGAATAGTAAGAAGAGCTAAACAATGTAAACCATTTTTGCTAGGCTAAGCAACAAGAATATCTGCAAGATGAAAAAACAGGAAAACTGAAGCGCGAAATGTTATGGAAAAACAGAATGAATCCAGAGACCAAGAGGTGGCTAGCATTTCTTAAAAAATACAAATGCGAGAAACCAGGAAACTGTTATCAAAGAAAGCCAAGGTATCACAGGCCGAAGAAAAGCAATGACAGCTAAGGACAGAATTACAGGAAATGAGGAAGGAAAAACACATGATAAATGGAACCAGAACAGAACACCCCAGTGTCAGATGGAAAACATGCTCCAAGAGAAGACACTGCATGAAGAAAAAGTCAGATGAGATTTTACAAAAAGACAGAGGAAAAGACTGTAGCTTAAAACCTCTGATTTATTTCCAGACTAAAGATATCCTAATAAGTTTTGTGCATTTACATACAATCATATGGTTTATTACGTACACCTAGCAGGATGCTTAGAAAGGATTACTTACTGAAAAGATAGCATAAACCAAATTCTGTCAACACAAATTTTCCAAAATAAGACAAATTTTCAATCAGAGACTTATTTTTTACAATCAAAAAAATGGTGCATACTAAAGTTAAAAATTTTTGTTCATAAGTTTTCTACAGTACTTTGGATATTGCCTCTAGCAGTGGCTTCACTAGTCTAACTCTGAGAAACTGACACTATTCGCCTCTTCCATGTTACAAGTCAAAGCAGGAATGAACAGGGAGTCATTATTTTCTATTACCAAGGTCAATCTTTAGCCTTCCTCAATGCTCACATCTCTCTTTGAGGCTCAACAAGGTAATGGTAGATAGATACCAAAATAGATGTGCCCTTGAATTTACAGCTAAAGAAAAGTCATTAAGTGGTCTCATTTTAAAATACTGCCATGCATTAGTTTGCAAAAGGGATGAGAGAATTTGAGTTATCACTTTCTAGCCTTAGCATCATCATATTTCAAAGAATCAAGATTTAAATGAATTACATGGCGATCACATGCATTATGTCAATAGAACATAACAAAAATCTAACAAGATCCTGAAATCTTTTAATTTCTAAATGATGCACTAGCTTCTTGAAACATACTACATTCAGGAACAGAGCCTGGTTTGCAACAGTCTAGTTTCCTGTACTAAAAAGGGATAATATATGCCAGTTGATTACACAGAAGTCATTTATCACTGAAGGGAGAACATTTTAATTTATTTGCACTACAAACATAATCTTATTACAACTAATACAGGACTATTAGCAATACGAAGGTCAACAAAAAACCTGTAAAGACATGGACAAAGTAAGCAGGCCTGAAGTTATCTGTTGTCTCATGTAAACAATTTTAATTTAGTTCATCCTTGTGTGTTAGCTAGCACAGGCTGTATAGTTTTGAATGAATTCTTACCTCGCTGATATTTGAGTCGGTTATTTGCCCTTGCATACTCATTAATTTTATCAGTTTATCCTTTATGTTGGGTGGCAATGGCTTAATATCTGCAGCATATCTGGAAAGGTTCTTTGTCAAACACCGAACACACCTGTAATAAAACAAAGTTGCAGTACAGTCAAAAATAAGCATTCTATATTAGAACTAGCACAATCAAGCCATAAGATATCATCTTCTGCATTCAGCTTTACTGCCTTCAAACCTTATTAGTTCTAGCTGTTCCATGCTGCCACCAATTCAATTGTTGCCCTTTGGAGACAATCAGCCGATCCTTTTCTGCAAGTTTTCCCCAATCAACTTCAGGCAAAAATTAGCCTGATTCGCTGCAATCGCCAAACCAGCTCACAAAATGTATTAGATTCCCTAGGCCAACTTTTCATTTTAAATCCTATCCAAAATGTTGAAAGAAAACATTGCCATCCTACAAAATAATTTGCTTTTCTGGAATCAACATTTTTCTATTAATTCACTCTACTAGTAAACTTAAAGCAACTACTGTAACCGCACAGTAGCTCCCTCGAATATAGTTGACTTCTTTACTTTCATGTGATCTGGATATATATCGCACAGCAATAATTAAGATTAGTAAGTAAAGACTATAACGCATTCACCTGGCAGACACATTTCACCACAGTCTAACTTAACGACTGCTTTTTCCATGCTCCAATTTATCAGCCCTGTTTCATCAGCTGTTTACAGTTCAGAGTAGTCTACAAAGTGTCAAATGGCATACTCATTTGTTCCAAATGTACCCAGAGGTGCAGAACAGAAAAGGCCTGTGATCTTTAACCTTAAGCTTTATGACAGGTTAGGGCCTTACGACAGGCTAAGCATTTCCAAAACATAAACCAGAAAATATATCTTTATGACTAATTATTCTACAAATACTAATCAAGGTGCAGCTTATACTATTATGTCACATGAAGTTGAATAGCATAACAGATGTTAAAAGTGAGACACATCAGAAGAAGAAATTAACTAGAACATATACTAAAGCAGGTTTAGTGGTAAATAAAAAGACAGATACACCCTCCTGCATTCTTTAGGGCTCAATAATTTATATTCACCACAAAACCATAAAAGGAAGCTCTGCTTTGCAACTGATGCTCTACTTCCATCCTCATTTTTTATTCATGCAGAAGTACCCATCTTCAAATGTTCTGATGCCTTTTTAAGACCTTAGTTTTCCAAAGACACTGACAGGTTAAGTTAACATATTAGCCTGCAGCCTGCAGGCCTAATTAGGCAAGTTGCCTGTTAATGGTATCTGTTACACAAGAAGCTACCTATCCATTGTTTGGTTGGAAAAGACCTTTGGGATCATTGAGCCCAACTGCACCTGTCCACTACTAAATCATATCCCTGAGCACTTCACCTACATCTTTTAAATACCTCCAGGGACAGCAACTCAATCGCCTCCCTGGGCAGCCTGTGCCAGTGCTTGATAACTTTTTCAGTGAAGAAATCTTTCCTGACATCTATTCTGAACCCCCTCTGGTGCAACTCAAAGCCACTTCCTCTCATCCTATCACCTGTCACTTGGGAGAAGAGACCAACACCCACCTCACTAAAACCTCCTTTCAGGTAGTTGTAGATAGTCATAAAGTCTCTCTTCAACCTCCTCTTCTCTAGCCTAAACAACCCCAGTTCCCTCAGCCACCTCTCATAAGACTTGTTCTCCAGACCCTTCATCAGCTCCGTTGCTCTCCTCTGGACATGACTCAGCACCTCAATGTCCTTCTGGTACTGAGGGCCCCAAAATCGAACAAAGTATTTAAGGTGCAACCTCACCAGTGTTGAGTACAGGGGCAGAAAAACTTCCCTGGTCCTGCTGGCCACACTGTTCCTGATACAGGCCAAGCCGCCTCTAGCCTTCTTGGACACCTGGGCACACTGCTGGCTCATCGACCAACATCAGTTGGCTATCGACCAGCATCCCCAGATACTTCTCTGCCAGGCAGTTTTCCAGCCACTTCTTTTTGGTTTTCTTCCCCAAGCCTGCAGCATTGCTTGTGGATGTTGTGTTCCCAAGTACTGGACCCAGCACTTGACCTTGCTGAACTTCATTCTGTTGGTTGCAGCCCATCAATCTAACCTGTTCAGATCCCTTTGCAGAGCCTCCCTACCCTCAAGCAGATCTACACTTCTGCCCATCTTAGTAGCATCCACAGACTTACAGAGGGTATCAAGATCTAAGGTTAATCATGAGAATATAAGCATGCAGAATAACTCACATCTTAAACATCTTTTTAACAGATTAATCATGCACAACAAAAAAGGTATGTTTCAGTTTTGTAAAAGTTGAAAAGTTATTTGCAAGACAGAACCCTTGTAATTAATTTCTGTTGAGTCCAGCTGTCATTACACGCCACCCTCACCAAATGTAAAGTCCAAACAGAGGTTGAAAAGGCTCATTCTGCCCCCACCTTATCTCTCCAACCACTTTTTACTGCACCTTCCTCATGCCAGTTGCACAGTGACCTGAATGAAAATGTGAGAAGGCCAAAGAAATACTACTGCCAAAACAGGTGGCAGAGGACAGGGGGCAGCAGTTTGGGCTTAAGCCAAATTAAATTTAGTGCATAGCCACAGCTCAGGATTTCTACAGAAAACTTTATTTTGCCACAGAGCCTTGTCTGGCACCAGAATGCCAGCAAATCACAGAAAACTAAACTCATACTGATTCAAAGCTCTTGAGAAATTAAAATATTAAGGCTATATAACCTGAGGTGTATCACAGATTTATGTAAGGAAAGAAGCAAGACTAACAGTGCAGAAGCACACTAAAAAAAAATCCACTGAAGTTAGCACCGTGTGACAAGAACACCTGTAGCAGCTCACTGTGAAAGACACTAGAAAGAGGACACAGTGACTTGAAGCAGAACCTGGGCACAGTTTAACCATAGGCCTTGGTTGCAGAGACCCACATATCAGCATGAGTGACCGTCACATAATCTGAGCATACACAAGCATCACTCATTCCCCGTGGAGACGTGCAAAACTGAAATGCATTTACTGAACCTCGGCAACTGCTAGATTAAGTTGGCTGACTGCCTGTAATGGAGAAGACGGTATACATCTCCGACTCAGTAAAAGTAGATTACACTATCCACATTCTTTGTCTTATCTTGAGATTAGGCAAGACATGAGCCTAAGGAAATTCAGGAGAGAGATGAGTTTCCCCAAGGTGCTGCTGGTTTGGAGGGCTAGTTCCCTGGATGGGCATGAGATGACCATGAACAAGAGGAAATGTGATGCTTGTGAGGACAGTGACAGGAAGAATTTTCACAGCGCATGTATGCAGGCTGTGTGGTTTTTACTCTATGAAGCTGGCTGACTGCCTGTAACGGAGAAGCCTGTATATGTCTCCTACTCAGTACAAGTAGATTACACCATCCACATTCTTTCTTATCTTGAGATTAAACAGCCTATCTACTGAGCTGCAGAAAAGAAGAATAATTGGTTACTTCTAAAAAAATCTCACCAAAGCTCCAAAGACCACAAGAAGTGTGAACCTCACAACAGATGGAATCTGTGCAGCTTGCTGATCAATGTAAGGGAGGTGTCTCATGCTGCGATAGAGAGTCCTCAACATCAGAAAAGACATTAAGATTGCTTTCGTATTTTCTACTACTACTATTCTTTATGCAATAAACTAGTCAACTAGCATTGAGACACCATGCCAGTCTTACTGAGGTCCCAAAAGCACCAGCACCTCCTCAAAAAAGCAGAAAAGCACCCTACCTTTGACTAGCATGAGTCAAATAGACTTTCTGAGCCTCTCGGGGGTTGATGTGTGTACCTATGCAAGCAGTTGTTTATCACACAATTGAATTATGTGATAAAATATATATATCATAGGACACCTACATTTTGGTTGCCACGTAAACAACTTTTTTCTACCAATTCAGCCCACAGGAGACAGATTATCACTCCCAAGTGATATGGGACAGGACAAGAGGGAATGGCCTCAAGTTCCGCCAGGGGAGATTTAGGCTAGACATTAGGAGGAAGTTTTTCACACAAAGGGTCATTGGGCATTGGAACAGGCTGCCCAGGGAGGTGGTTGAGTCACCTTCCCTGGAGGTGTTTAAGACACGGGTAGATGGGGTCCTGAGGGACATGGTTTAGTGTTTGATAGGAATGGTTGGACTCAATGATCCTATGGGTCTCTTCCAACCTGGTGATTCCATGACCCTATGATTCTATGATCACCATAGACAATAGTACATAAAAACAGTTGTATCTAAAAACTTAATACAAACTTAAAATGAACTTTTTTTCTCTGGAAGTTATTAAGCAGCTAATGCAGCCATGCTTGAATAGGGATTTGCAGATCAAGACTGATTACTTAGTTCAAATTTGCAGAAAATACTCCAATCCCAAAGCAGATACATGGAAAACTTCTAGTTATATTTAACTGCCTCTTGCCACCGGATTTTAAATTTGGCTTGATAGAAAAGCTTAATAAGATCAATGGTATTCTTTTCAAAAGGCTGCTTGATATTTTCAGAGTACATTACTGACTTGCAGTTTAAAGAATAAAACATTTAAAATATGTTTTCACTGTTATTGTACTTTATAGGAAGTAATGAAACAGTTTGCTATACCAGGGGAATTATAATCTTGCCTTCAGTGCTTTAGAAGTCTAATACTTCTAAGGTTTGCTGTGTATATATGTTCTGTATGGTTTGCTAGCTATTTTTTTATCTGTCAAATCAAATATTTTATCCCTATGCTGTCCCTAACACCCTCCCCTACACACAAAGAAATATTCCCTAGCAAACACAAAGCAAAACACCATTCAGTGGATTCATTGGGGCCAGGTGAAGGCAGGGATCCTCAACCATCCCTCCTCATCCAGATCGGATAGGGATCAATCTGCAATCTGCCTGCCAAACCCTGTCACCCCCAACTAAGCCCTGTCGCTCCTCTCAAACCCTGTCAAATCCCATCACATCTGTCAAACCTTGTCACCCCTCCCCCACCCCGTTACACTGTAATGTCTGCCAAACACTATCAAGCCAACAAATCCTGTCACCTCTGTCACCCCATCAAACCCTGTCACCTCTGCCACACCCTGTCGCTTATCCTGTCAACCCATAAAACCTTATCACCCACCTTGTCGTGCCATCAAACTTTGTCACCTCTACCGAACACTTTCACCCCATCAACTCTGCCACTCTCCTGTCACCCCATCAAACCCTGTCACCTATATCAAACCCTGTTATCCTCCCTGTCACCCCATTAAACTCTGTCCCCTGTGCAAAGCCTTGACACCCCATCAACCCTGTCACCACTGCCAATCCCTGTCACCTACCCTGCCACCTCATCAAACCCTGTCACCTCTGCCAGACCCTGTCACCCCCCTCAAATACTGTTCCCATAACTCCTCCCAAAGTGTCACCTCTGCGAAACCCTGTCAACCCCCATCACCTCTGTCAAACTCTGTCACCCACTTTGTCATGCCACCAAACCCTGTCACCTATACCAAAACGTGCCACCTACCCTGTTGCCACTGTCACCCCATTAATCCCTGTCCCCTCTGCAAAGCCCTGCTACCCCATCAAACCCTGTCACCACTGCCAGTCACCTACCCTACCCTGTCACCTCTGCCAAACCCTGTCGCACCCCTTAAACCCTGCTCCCGTAACTCCTGCCAAAGTCACACCCTGTCACCACTGCCAGTCACCTACCCTACCCTGTCACCTCTGCCAAACCCTGTCACTTACCCTGTCACCACATCAAACGCTGTCACCTACCTTGTTACTCCGGCAAACCCTGTCACCTCTGCCAAACCCTGCCACCTACCCTACCGCCCCATCAAACCCTGTCCCCTCTGCAAAACCCTGCTGCCCCATCAAGCCCTGTCACCCCACCCCACCCCTGCTCCCGTCCCTCCTCCCGAGCTGTGCCCTCCCCCGCCCGCTCCGCCGCACCCCCCCCGCCCGGCCCCGGCCCCCGCCGCCATCGCTTCTCCCTGCTCGGCACCCTCCGCCCTCCCCGTGGGGACAGGGAGTGCCGGAGGCGCCACTCACAGGTCCAGGAGGAGCTGGACCTGCTCGCCGGCGCCGTCCCAAGCGCCGCCGAGGCGGCTCATGGCTGGGGGGAGCCGCGGGCCCTGAGGGGCCGGAATGGCGGCGGCGCCTCCGCCCGCGAGCACGACGGGAGTTGTAGTCGGAGCGCGCGGGGCCGTTCTGGCCGGTAGCACCGCGTGTCCTGGGGAAGGCTGCGGCTGCCCCGTCCCGGGAAGTGTCCGAATCCAGGCTGGATGGGGCTCCGGGCATCCGTGGCAGGGGGTGAGGGTAGAGATGGATGCGATTCAACATACCTTCCAACTCAAACCCTTCTATGAGTCTTCCCAAGTCCTGCAAGAAGCATGGGAGAACTTGAGAAGTTCAGGAGCCTTCAGGCAAGGGGGCACAATTGCTTTAACTGCGATTTCCTCCTTTCTGCCATCATAGAATCATGGAATGGGTTGGAAGGGACCTTAAAGATCATCCAGTTCCAACCCCCCTGCCATGGGCAGGGACACCTCCCACCAGACCAGGCTGCCCAAGGCCCCATCTGACCTGGCCTTGAACACCTCCAGAGATGAGGCAGCCACAGCTTCCCTGGGCAACCTGTGCCAGGGCCTCACCACCCTCATGGTGATATGTTTATTCATCGCTGAGATGCACAGGAGAATTATTTCTCCAAAACAATGTACGTAACCATCGTGGCAACTTAGAATCATAGAATCGCCAGGTTGGAAGAGACCCATCAGATCATCAACTCCAACCATTCCTATCAAACACTAAACCATGTCCCTCAGGACCTCATCTACCTGTGCCTTAAACACCTCCAGGGAAGGTGAATCAACCACCTTCCTGTGCAGCCTGTTCCAATGCCCAATGACCCTTTATGTGAAAAACTTCCTCCTAATGTCTAGCCTAAATCTCCCCTGGCGGAGCTTGAGGCCATTCCCTCTTGTCCTGTCCCCTGTCACTTGGGAGAAGAGGCCAGCTCCCTCCTCTCTATAACCTCCTTTCAGGTAGTTGTAGAGAGCAATGAGGTCTCCTCTCAGCCTCCTCTTCTCTAACTTGTCTTTGCTTTATACAGGAAACTGTTACATATTCCAAAAACGCCTATACATATTCATAACCTTTCCCTGCTTCTTATTATTCCCTCTTCCTGTTTTCTGCCTGTGAAAGATTGTCCCAGAGGTGTGGGCAGTTGTCTTAACTTACTTTATCTTCAATCTGCATCTGTGCTCTCAGAAACCCAGCCGTCCTTATCAATGTTATTTTCACTCTTATCACAGGTCCAGATGACTTGTCCTGCCCACCAGAAATCCTTTAGCAACAGGCTTCCCTAATATGTTTCTTTAGCTAGACAGCTGTCATCCTGTGTATCCTCCAAGCGTGAGCAGTTTGCGCTCCTCCATCCTTCAAGTGTCGGCTTCCTTGGCTAAATTATTACTATTCTTAAGTGTTACTGCTTATCTCAAGCTACTAAACAATGGTTATCCTGTTAGTACTTCCCCTAGCCCCTTATCAGTTCCAACAGTTCCATTCCCTTCATACAATGAGGATTCCAGTGGAGTCATTCTGCAGTGCCAGTTTCCCTCATCTCCCTTTTCCCAGTCTCCATTAAGCACAGAAGCCCTGCTGCCTGCCAGATCCTGCTGCCTGACACTCATTTTTATTCTCTCTCTCTCTCTTTTATTTCTAATTTTTCACATTTCTGTGTAGACTGTGTGACATAAACAGACCACACCTTCCTTAGGACTTAACATTGGTGTCTGATTGCTGTGTCATTGTCCTTAGACCCAAGATCCATCACCTACCCCTACCCTGACAAATAATTGACTAAAATAAGGAAGCCTCTGTTCTCTTCAAATTAAGTGAAATATCTCTACCTGTGAGAAATGGAGATTGCTACTGGTATCTGATAACTTTGCTGAAGTTGTGGATTGAAATATCTGGATTAATGGATAAACTGCAAGAATGCTGATGTATGATGATGCTGCAAGACTTACAAAATACAGGTTTTTATGACTGGATAATTAGAAATATGTATTAGTAGGTAATTGGATGATTCATGCCATACCCTTACAGTGTAAGCTATAAAGCCTCTAACGAAAAGTCACTTGTATGTGCCCAGTTTGGATGGGAAACCTCATGCACATTAATAAATATTGACTTTCGTACTGCATCAGGGGAGCTTTTCTTAGTCATAAAAGCATGCTGACTACTCCCAGTGTCCTTGTCTTGGTTTTGGGAGGATTTCCTCTATTTCTTTCACCTCATGACGTTCAACAAGACCAAGTGCAAGGTTGTGCACCTGAATTGGGGCAATCTCAAGCACAATTATAGGCTGAGCAGAGAATGTATAGAGAGTAACCCTGAAGAGGACTTAGGGTTGCTAGTGGATGAGATGCTTAACATGAGCCAGCAACGTGAACTTGTAGCACAGCAAGCCATCTGTATCCTGGGCTGCATCAAAAGAAGTGTCACCAGCAGGTCTAGGGAGGCGATTCTCCCCCTCTGCTCTTCTTTTGTGAGATCTCATCTAGAGTCCTGCATCCAGGTCAGGAGTCCGCAGGACAGGAAGGACATGGATCTGTTAGAGTGAGTCCAGAGGAGAATCACAACAATGATCAGTTGCCTGGAGCACCTCTCATATGAGGACAGGCTGAAAGAGTTGGGCTTGTTCAGCCTGGAAAATGGAAGAGTCCAGGAAGACCTTAAAGCAGACTTCCGGTACTTAAAGTGAAAGCTAGGGAGGGGCTATTTATCAGGAAGTGCAGGGATAGGATGAGGGATAATGGTTTTAAGCTACAAGAGAGGAGATTTAGATTAGATATCAGGAAGAAATTTTTTACTATGAGGGTGGATAAGCAGTGGAAAAGGTTGCCCAGAGAAGTTGTGAATGCCCAGTCTCGGGAGGTAATTCAAGACCAGGTTGGATGGGACTTTGAGAAACCTAATTTAGTGGAAGTTGTCTCTGCCCATGTCAGGGAAGTTGGAATTGACTGATCTTTAAGGTCCCTTACAACCCAAATCATTCTATGATGCTGTGATTCTATTATCTTACCAGGGATGAATGTGAAGTTGTAGTTCCCTCGATCCTCCTCATTGCTACCTTCTCTCAGGAACTACTTTTAGTATATTAAGACCTATCAAAGGTCATCAGTAGTGGTCTCACAATGACATCAGCCAGCTCCTTCAGTATTCATGGATTCAACCCATCCCATCACGTGGACTACTATACAGAGGGTAGTGGTGAATGGCTCAGTGTCCAGATGGAGATTGGTGCTGAGTGCCATCACTTGTCTGTATCGGGACAAATGAGTGAATATAGTGGAATATTTGTGAGGAGGAATTCTAAAACATGCTCAAGTGACCTTGTAGTTTGGATGTAGAAAAACACATACATCATGCTAATCATTGCTTAATCTTGTATGTTTGACAAGCAGAACCTTTGGGTTTAGGTAACAGGCCTGTGATAAACTCAGGGTCATCTTAGAAAACGTGCTTCAGATATTTGCCCTGCTGTGAGTAAGAGGAACACAATGGAAAACTACTCACCTTTCCTTTGTCTGTACTTACAGGCAAATTGGCAGGTTTGGGATTCACACTTCCTAGCAAGGATCGAGTTCTGTGGTGCCTACATTCCTGTTTACGTTTTCTCTGGCTAGGTGCTGTTTCAGAGTTCCCTCTGTTCATGCTGTAAGGGAAATAAATTTATTCTTTGCATTTCGGACATGGCTTTGTGATTGTTCCTGCATCTTGCCAGTGTTCAGCTCACACAGAGCAGTATTATAGAATCATAGAATGGTCTGGGTTGGAAGGGACTGTAAAGATATCTAGTTCCAACCCCCCTGCCACGGACAGGGACACCTTCCACTAGATCAGGCTGCCCAAGGCCCCATCCAGCCTGGCCTTTAACACTTCCAGGGAGAGGGCAGTCACAACTTCCCTAGGCAACCTCTTCTGGCATCTCACCACCCTCATTGTGAAGAATTTCTTCCTAATGCCTAATCTAAATCCTGCCCCCTCCAATTTGAAGCCATTCCCCCTTGTCCTATCACTACAATCCCTTGTGCAAAGTCCCTCTCAGTTTTCTTGTACGCCCCCTTCAGTACTACCAAATGTCTTCATTAATGACATAGTGATATCCAGTGCACCCTCAGGAAGTTTGCAGATGACACCATTCTGAGTGATGCAGTTAACATATCTGAGGGACAGGATGCAATCCAGAGACACCTGGACCAGCTTGAGCAGTGACCCCCTGCAAGACTCATGAAGTTTGACAAGGCTAAACACAAGGTCCTGCACGTGGTCAGGGCAACCACTCACATCAGTACAGGCTGGGGGATGGAGGGATTGAGAGCACCCCTGAAGAGAAGGACTTAGGGCTGCTGGTGGATGAAAAGCTGGACATACGCTAGCAATGTGTGCTTGCAGCCCAAAAGGCCAACTGCATACTGGGCTGAATAAAAAGAAGCATGGTCAGGAGGTAGAAGGAGGTGATTCTGCCCCTCTGCTCTGCTCTGGTGTGACCCACATAGAGTACTGTAACTAGCTCTGGAGTACTCAATACAGGAAAGAAATGCACCTGTTGGAGTACATTCAAAGGAGGATCACAAGAATTATCACACCTCTTCTATGAAGAAAAGTTGATGGAGCTGGAATTGTTCAATCTGGAGAACAGAAGGCTCCTGGAAGACCTTACTGTAGCCTTTCAGTACTTAAAAGAGTCTTATAAAAAAGAGGGGGAGTGATTTGCAGGGCCTATTGAATAGGTAGTGGCTTTAAACTAAAAGAGAGTAGATTCAGACTAGATGTAAGGAAGAATTTTTTTTATGATGAGGGTGGTGAAACACTATAACAGGTTGTCCAGAGAGGTGGTAGACGCTCCATCCCTGGCAACATTCAGGGTCAGGTTGGACGGGGCTGTAAGCAACTTGATCTAGTTGAAGATATCCCTGCTCATTTCTAGGGGAATTGCGATAAATGACCTTCAAAGGTCCCTTCCAATGTAAACTATTCCGTGATTCCATGAAGACTAAGACAAAGAAGTTGATGAGGACTTCAGTCTTTTTTATGTCTGCTTTGGAGTGCGAGGTTGTGGTTTTGTTCAATCTCAAGAAAAAGGCACAAGAAGGAGAAACAGATGTTTTCAAAAGTTATATTGAGAAGTCTTACTTATCTCTTCCAATTCTGGGATACATGCATTGATACAGCATTGTCACACCCCAACATAGAGTAGGACCCAGAATTGTATTTAAACATTTAGTTTATTACCCATAATGTTGCAATTCTAAGTCAAGAATATAAGCTTAAGTCTAGACCAATATTAGCATCCTATGAGGGTTTGAAGAACTATACAACCTGTACAAAGTTCAGTGATAAAGTCTTTAGATATTTCCTCAAAGCTGCTGTGAGTGAAGTTTCTGCAAACACTCCGGTGTTTGTAGATTGTTGACATCTGCTAAGGGGCAGGTTATGGTTCTCAGACCAGCTGAGAGGGAGCTCCAATTAGTGCTTGCTCCTCTCATCCTCTCATAGTCCATTCTGGAGTGATAACATCCGTGGTACCGGTCAGCCCATCTCCTTTATCCTTTATCAGTGGCACTGATAGTAGGGGGACAGTGGGTTGCATTGCAACTCTGACCAATGTGTAGGGATCCAGAGAACTCCAGGGTCGTAGTTCACAAAAAAACTCGTAGTCTAAATCATTCAAGTATAACATACGTAGATTTCTATTCACAAATCTCATTAATATTTTTGTTTTGAGGATCACCTCTGAGTCTTTGGTTTTGTTCTGCAGTTATCATGTACCTCTGCGTTGTCATACCCTGAAAGCAGACAGAGTAGGACCCAGAATTGTAATTAAACATTTAGTTTATTACCTATAATGTCACAATTCTAAGGCAAGAAAATAAGCTTAAGTCTAGACCAAAATTAGCATCCTATAAGGATTTGGAAAGGATCATACGACCTGTACAGAGTACAGTGATAGTCTTTAGATGTTTCCTCGAAGCTGCTGCGAGTGAAGTTTCTGCAAACGCTCCGGGTTGGTGTCCATGGGTTGCAAATGACGTCAGGGGTGGGAATTGGGGTGTGTGTGGTTCTCAGGCCAGCTGAGAGGGAGCTCCATTTTCTGCTTGCTCCTGTCAGTCTTTTATAGTTCATTCTGAACATCTCGGGTCCCAGTTGGCCCAATCTTATCAGTGGGGCCAGTGGTCTGAGAAACAATGGTTTGCAGCGCAATCCCCACCCGTGTGTATGAATCCAGACAATTCCAGGGTCATAGATCAGGATGTTGCCATCGCGAGGAACTCATAAATCTTATTAATACGTTTGTTTTGGGGACCACTTCTGAGTCTTGTATTGTTTCATAGTTAGGATGTATATCTGCAGACCTGTGTGGGTATGTGGGAGAGGGAGGTCTCATGGGCCAGTTTGGTCATTCTGATAGGCAAAACGAGTGGCAGAGACATAATTGCCCATACTCCCAGACTTATCTCCCAGGCTGCACAGACGGGCTTTGAGATGGCCACTGATATGGAGTGGCCACCAGATTTCTGTCTGGCCTCTCTCCACCCTGCGACTCAGCAAAGAAGCAGCCCTCTTCAGCAGCTTCAAGGAGGGAGGGATATGTCAAGCAGTGGACAGCCCTCTCTGGCAGAGCCACTGCTATGCAGAAATCATCTGTAGTGAGGTTCAATGACCTCATTGTTTACCAAATCTTTACCGTATTCTTTCGAGTAAAACAAAGCCATCAGTCTCTTACTTCTACAGTACAGAATGTTCTAGAAGGTACACTGAGATTTGCTGAAAGCATTATGCTTTTACACATTCCCATGGGAACAAGCTCTTTCAAAGAGTACATAGAGGTTGCATTGATAATGGCAGTACGTATTATTGTTATGTTATATGCTTAGTCACTTATGATAACATTTGCATCTCTACAGTCAAATCTTGTGGTTAAACTCTTCCAAAGTTCTGCTTGAACTCACTGTCTCTTCTTTATAATGCCTCCTTTAAGGGTTCACTACAGTATACTTTTTCACCAGATCTTAGCTGTATTCAGGAAAGGGTCCACATTTTCTCTTGTGGAAACACTTCTTGTTGCTCTTCACATCCCTCACCAGATTCAACTCCAAATGGATTTGGCTTTCCTATCCCCCGATCCTCATACACTTAGGCAGTGACTCTGTTCCTTCGAGGTCACCTATTCTTGCTTCCTCCTCTTGTATGCATCTTTTTCCTGCTTGAGTTCAGTCAAGGATCTCCTTGCTCATTCATGTAGCCTCTTCTGTCACATACGTAGGTTTTCTTGCAAACCTTGTTGGACCATTCTTGAGCTTGTAGGAAGTAATGCCTTTGGGGGAAAAATCCACCAAGCCACAACCAACTTTCCTGGATCTCTCTTCTCTTTAGGACCATATAAAATGGATTAATCCAAATAGATTCCTGATCAGACTAGGGCCTGACCTCTTGAAGTCCAAGACCTAGATCGTGGTTTTTGTCGCCTTCTCTCCCTTTGTGATCTTGAACTGCATTTCAAGGCTTTCCCACATGTTCACATCTCTGACTGGGTCTCCAGCTTCCTTGTGAGGATCACTGCCAGCAGAACATCCCTCCTCATCAGCTCCTCAATCTCCTGTGTTAAGAAGTTATCAAAGCACTGTAGGATAATAGTGGAAGATTGGTGTGGAAGATTATAAAAATGCTCAAATGACTTGCACCTGGGATCTAGAAAATTACATAGATTATACTAATTGTTGTTTATCCTTTTATGCTTGACAAGTAGACCATCTGTGTTTAGATAACACAGGCCTCTGACAGACTTAAATACTCCCTTATCAGATATGCCCTCAATTCCTGCCTGACTGCGGAGAAGATCAAAGCACAGGAGTAAACTACTCCTGCACAAATCCTTGATAAACAGGAAAAAAAACAGCAGGGTTGGAAATCCTCTAGTGAGTTCCATGCTCAGTTTTTGTGCCTCTGCCTGGATGCTGCTTCAGGGATCTCCTGGATGGTGAGGTAATGAAAAGTACTTCGGCACTTCATGTGTTGCTTTGTGGTTGCTCCTGCATTCTGCCTGTGCTGAATTACATATTTGGTGCAGCCAGCGGGATTCAGGAACAGCCATGTCATGGCTGGCAAATAAGTGGGTGACACTCTGTATTCTGGGATGGCCTATTACTGCAGGCTGGACCCCATAACCAGTTACCTGGATACACTGGCTCTGCTGGAAGCATGGCCTGAAATAGATGGTGGTCTGGTGTTTACCCGCCCTGATAATTACCTATGCATGTATTGCTATGGGAAGTGGCATAAGAGACTTCTTGCAAGTTAGCAGGGATGTTGGGGTGGTTATTAGTTACTAGTCTGTAGGTGTCCCAGAAATACTTTGAGGGAAACTGGGACTGTAATTTTGCAAATATCTGTGTTGATGTTGGATAGAGGAAAGCTGGCAAACCTGAAAGGAGTCACATCACAGGTGATCAGGAAACAAATGTGTAATGATCTTGTACAAGCCAGTGTCCCATGATCAGAAATAAATGGGATCACAACAACAGAGATGTTTCACTGATGGTGAAAGTTACCACCCACACTAAAGAACTATCAAATGCCCTTAGCCCCACCTACCACCTTATGTGCCATAAAGATATGGGTATGTTTAGCTTCAATACTTGGACACAGAATTAAGACTCAAATGATGTCACGTGCTACTGTTTATTTGGTTATGAGGCATGCATCAAAAGTTGAAAGAGAAGGAAGGAAGGAAGGAAGGAAGGAAGGAAGGAAGGAAGGAAAAGAAAGAGAGAGAGGGAGAGGGAGAGAAAGAGAGAGAGAGAAAGATAGCTACCCCACAGTGCTGCAGCGTCCTGTCAGTCCGATGTTTAGTGTAGTGGGAGAATGTTCTCCTATCCTCACCCTTGCTTCGCCCCTTAATATGCTCGGGGTCATGCCTTGCTAATAGTTGCATTTCACTAACTCCACCCCTTATTTTTCCACAACAAACATGCACCTTTTGGGACATATTCAGCTTCTGGCAGTTGCTTTGTCTGTCTAGTGTCCAGCTCCTGGCAGTTTTTTTGATTAGTATCTGTATCCATTACTGGAGTGGAGCCTGCAGATCTGTTCAGCACTGTAGTCCACCTGCAGTTGTCTGGGCAAGGAGATCTTCAGGTTAGGTGCGATGTTGAGACAGACCAGTTCTTTCTGTGGTGTACTACACTACCTAAAGGCAAGGCACTACCTGGCAAATGCCAGGACAGCAGAAATGAAGGTTTGGCAAGTCCCCTAAAAATGCTACTACTGTAGCCATATAGCGTGAGGTGGATTGACACCCCCATGTTCATTTAACTATAAAATCATAGTTTGGGGGTTTTTTACATTTGTTAGTTAAGTTATTGTATTACATACTAATACTAATCCTAATACTAGAATCCTCATCACAGATCTGTGGATTAGGGGGAAATCCAATCTCTGCCCTCTGAATTACCTTAACAATAGGAAATGCCACTCCATTACCACAATGGCATTGATTGACCCAATTAAACAATATATTTTGAGTATTGATATTTTGGGTGGTATACATAAGCCTCACAGAACGGTTGCCCTGCTGGGTCCACGAGTATTGGCATGTACAAAAATACCCTATATGGGAGGCAGATATATGGCAACAATCTGGCAATATGTACAAAGCTCTGCTTAAAAAGTTGTGGAAAATACCAAGCTTGCTGTGTCAAAATACAGAGGGACTGTATGTTGCCAGAGAAATGCTAAGTCCAGCTTGAGCAAGAACATGAATTGGGAAGCACACTGATCCTGCCAAAACTCAGGACAAATATGGCAGTTGCAGCCGAACACCAAGATAAACCCCACTAACTACAACAACCAAGTAACACGTAGCATGAGGCTTTAGTGAACCTGGAAGAGCAACTGCACCTCTGTCCTGACCTCACTGCCCCCTCCCTTAATGGACAACTCAACAAGCCCTGCAGGAGCCTGTCAACAGAGGACACATAATGCAGTCCCATCTCATCAAAAGTACAAACCTGGTCCCTGCAAACACCTAGCTGAGAGGAGACAATCTGTTGGCTGCTGGGCAGATCAATGGGTCTGACTTATTCTCCTTTCCCTGTAAGAAGGGATGCCTTTTTCAGTAAGAAATTGCACCTCTTATTTTGTAGATGATAGCCAGGTGAATTGTTAATTAATGACTAGCATTAGTATACTTAGTGCTAGCACAGCAAGTGTGTTTATCAATGGCAATTCTGAATGATGATCAGAGGGCTGGAGCATCTCCCATACAAGGACAAGCTGAGGCAGCTGGGCTTGTTCAGCCTGGAGAAGAGAAGTTCGGCGATCTTGTGGCAACCTTCCAGTACCTGAAGGGGGACTGCGGCAGAGCTGGGGAGGGACTGTTCACAGGGACTTGTGGTGATGGGACTAGGGGCAATGGGTGTAGCCTGGAGAGGGGCAGATTTGGACTAGACATAAGGAGGAGTTTCTTTACAATGCGAGTGGTGAGGCACTGGCACAGGTTGCCCAGGGAGGTTATGGCTGCCCCATCCCTGGAGGTGTTCAGGGAGAGGCTGGATGGGGCCTTGGGCAGCCTGATCTGGTGGGAGGTGTCCCTGCCCATGGCAGGGGTGTTGGAACTAGATGATCTTTAAGGTGCCTTCCAACACAAACTATTCTATGATTGTATAATTCTATTATTCTCTATCTGTTGCCTCAATAAACAGTCTGGTTTCTGTTTTGCAAAACTATCTGAGTGAAAGCCCTTTTGGTGGCTCTGTCAGGCAAACATCAAATCTATAACCTTAAAGAAACAAAAGTAAGGCATGTCTCAACTCATGAGAAAAATGATTCACTTGAGTCACAAAATAATAAGGCAGTAGATGATATGACCTCCACCAAAGTACATGCTCAAGCTATAAATGTGCACACAGCTTGTGGACATCTATCAGCTTATAGTGGGACATCACTCGCAATCAAACCTGTCCCCTCCATGGAAGTGTTCAAGACCAGGCTAGATGGGGCCTTGGGCAACCTGGTCTGGTGGGACTCATCTGTGTCCATGGCAGGGGCTTCAAACTGCATGATCTTTAAGGTCCCTTCCAACCCAAACCGTTCTATGAAACGTTCTGTGAAATGCCTTTGTCATTGAGGGGGTGGCAATATATATATTCACTGCTGTGAATCAGAACTGCTTTTGCTAAACTCCACTATGTCTGACAGAGGCAATGCTAGCCGGCTCCAAGGCTCACTGCCAGCCAAAGATGAGCCCATTTGTGACCATGGTAGTGCCTCTGGGATAGGGAAAATATATGTAAGAAGGTGGAGAAAGCCCTGCACAAATCCAGGAGCAGTCAGAACTGAGAAGAATGAGAAAGTGAGAAAAACAACTCTTCAGACACCAAGGTCAGTGAAGAAGGAGGAGGAGGACATGTTTGGGTGTTGGAGCAGAGATGTCCCTGCAACCTGTAGTGAAGACCATGATGAAGCTTAACAGTGGGGCAGATATTTATCTGCAGCCCATGGAGGACCTCATGCCTGAGATAGTGGATGCCTGAAGGAGGCTGTGACCCCATGGGCAGACCACGCTGGAGCAGGCTTCCGGCAAGACCTCCAGGCCCATGGAGAGAGAAGAGCCTATAGTGGAGCAGCTTTGCTGACAGAGCTTGTGACCCCGTGGGAGACCTACATTGGAACAGACTGTGGAATGAACCCATGCTGAAACAGTTCATGAAGACCTGTGGCCCATGGGAAGGACTCACGCTGGAAAATTTGGTGGAGAGCTGTCTGTGTCTGAACAGGTGGGACACCTGATTCAAAGCATTATTGTAGAGATATGTTTAATCCTTTTTCTATATGTTTATTACATACCTCTAAATTACCCTAGCCTTACATCCTGCAAGCCCAAATGAACATCTCCTAAGCTTTGCCATCCCTAGCAGAAGTCGTCCCTTGAGCAAGGGTGTGGAATGTGGCTTAATGAGAAAAGATTGCTGAGGAAAATAAACACACTCAAGTGACTGCATCTGAGGTCTAGAAAATTACATAGATCACACTAATTGTTTATTCTTGTGTGCTTGACAAGTAAACCATCTGTGTTTGGATAACATAGGTCTGTGATAGACTTACAGGCGCCCTTTCAGACATGCTTGAAATTCCTGCCCCCCTATGGAGATGGTCAAACACAGGGGTAAACTACGCCTTTATGAATCCTTGGTAAACAAGAGAAAAAAACAGGATCGGCAATCTACCAACAAGGAGCAGATTCAGTTTCTGTGCCTCTGCCTGGCTGCTGCTTCAGTGATGCACTGCTCAGTAAAGTAACAAAAATACACTCTGCATATCATGCATGGTTTTGTGGTTGTTCCTATACCCTGCCTGTGCTGACTCACGCACAACTCTAGATGGATTTGGCTTTCCTGTCCCCCATTCTTTCACATCCTTCCTCCTCTTATATGCTTCCTTTTCCTGCTTGAGTTCAGTCAAGGATCTCCTTGCTCATTCATGCAGACCCTCCTGCCACATCTGCAGGTTTCATGCAAACCTTGTCGGACCATTGTTGAGCTTGTAGAAAGTGATTTCTTTGCGGAAAAAAGCCACCATACCACAACCAGCTCTCCTGGATCTCTCTTCTCTTTAGGATCATATAAAATGGATTAATCCAAATAGATTCCTGATCAGACTAGGACCTGGCCTCTTAAAGTCCAAGACTAGGATCCTGGTTATTGCCTTCTTCCCTCCCTTTGTGATCCTGAACTGCATTTCAAGGCTGCCCCACCATTCACATCTCTCACTAGGACTCCAACTTCCTTGTGAGGATCACTGCCAGCAGAACATCTCTCCTCATCAGCTCCTGAATGTCCTGCATTAAGAAGCTGTCAAAGCACTCAGGTGCTGCTGGGTTACTTGTTTCCTGCAAGGGACACTGGGGTGACTGAAATCCAATATTAAGACTGAGGCCCACAACTACATGGCCTCTAGTTGATTAAGGAAGGCCTCATCTACAACTCCATCCTGAAGAGATTGTCTTTAACTAACATGTACCACATTGCCCATGTTGGTCTACCCATTGATCCTGAGCCATAAACTTTCATCTCATTGCCTGGTCCTAGGCAGGGCTCCATGTAATCCCACTGCTCTCCCACAGAAAGAGCATGTTCCCTTCCTCACCTTCCCAGCCTGCACTTCCCAAAAAGCTTCTATCCATCAGTCATAGTAGTCCCATCATATGAACTCTTGCGCCATGTCTCCACAATCCCAATGATATACTATTCCTATTAAGTGCACGGTTCTCTCATTGCTCCCGTTTGTTCTGCATTGTGTGTGCATTAGTCTACATACACTTGGAAGAAGAGGCCAATACCCACCTCACTAAAACCTTCCTTTAGCTAGTTGTAGACAGTCATAAGGTCTCCCTTCAGGCTCCTCTTCTGTAGGCTAAGCAACCCTAGTTTCCTCAGCCATCTCTCAAAAGACTTGTTGTGCAGACCCTTCACCATCTTCGTTGCTCTTCTCTGGACATGACCCAGCACCTCCATGTCCTGCTTGTAATGAGGGGCCCAAAATCAAACACAGTATTTGACGTGCAGTATCACCAGTACTGAGTATAGGGGCAGAAACACTTCCCTAGTCCTGCTGGCCACACTGTTTCTGATACAGGCCAGGATGCCACTGGCCTTCTTGGTCGCCTTGACACACTGCTGGCTCATATTCAGTCAGCTGTCAACCAACATCTCCAGATACTTCTCTGCCAGGCAGTTTTCCAGCCACTCTTCTCCAAGTCTGTGGCACCATATGGGGTTGTTGTGTCCCAAGTGCAGGATCCAGCACTTGACCTTGCTGAACCTCATTCCGCCCATCAGTCCAGCCTGTTCAGATTCCTCTACATAGTCTCCATACCCTCAAGCATATCAACTCTTCCTCCCAGCTTAATGTCATCCACAAACTTACTAAGGGTACATTCAATCCCTTCATCCAGCACAGAGCCCTGTGAAGCACCACTTGTGACTGGCCTCCAACTGAGTTTAACTCCATTACCACGACACTCTGGGCCCAGCCTTCCAACCAGTTTTTCACCCAGCAGAGGGTATACCTGTCCAGGCCAGTGGAAAACATGTTCTCAAGAATACTATGAGAAACAGTGTCAAAGGCTCTACTGTAGTCCATGTACACTACATCCACAGCCTTTCTCACACCCATTAAGCAGGTCACCTTGGCAGAGGAGGTGATCAGATTAGTTTGGCAGAACTTGCCTTTCATAAACCCATGCTGATTGGGCTTGATCACCTAGTTGTCTTTGTGTGCTGTATGATAGCACTCAAGACAACCTGCTCCATGACATCGCCTGGTACTGAGGTCAGACAGACAATCCTTCCTCCAATCTTCTTGTAAATGGGCTAACATTTGCCTTCTTCTAGTCAAGTGGAATTTTCCCAGCTAACTCACAGACATCACGAGGCTGTCCCGTTTGATGTTTTGATGCATATAAGCTGTCCTTCATGGATATTTCTCATTTTTTAGATAACATATTAATGGTTTTATCATGAGGAAAAATATAGTCCCAACAGTAGTGGAGTCTTGGCAGGTTACTAGGGGAAAGAGTGTCAAAGGCTTTAAAAGCAGTGCAGGTGGTGAGGTATTCTGAACCTCACCAGGGTTGGAAATTCTGCATTGTGTGCCACAGTCACATTGAAGAGGTTACAAATGCTGACACACCTTTGGTTTCCCAGCACAAAGACAGATGGCATTGTCCTGTGGTGGACAGAAATTGTGAATATGAAAACATGCATGGCATGATCCTTTAATAGCCTTAGCATTCAATCACACAATTACTATATACTATTTAGAGCCCATAGTATATATTACGGAGTTCCTTATTTTCCATGGAAGTTCAGATTTTTCTAGGACTATCCCATACAAAATCACCCTGTGTTCTTCGGAGTGGTGCAGCTTGGTGGAATAATAGATATTTACCATTTAGATGATGACAGTTCGTAGGGATTTTGGAAGAGATGCCATTTTATGTTTACTTAGAGAAGATAAACACACATACATGTTTATTGGTTTCACTTCCTAACAGAGAGATTTGTGGTAAAAGTATTCAGGTTACTGTGAATGGAAAAATTTTCATGTGAAAGTAGCAGGAAAAACAATAGAGGAAGGGTTAACAGAATGCCCTGTGTTGGTCCCTAACTAGGGAGATGACTAACAGCAATAAAACTGGTAAACACCAACAAACATTTTGTTTGTATTGCCCCCAAAGACCTGCACTCCAACACAGCCATGACATATATGACTTATCAGCAGAAGACCTACAGCATCAGGACCCTGAGGACACTAATAAGCCTAAATAGACCTGACCAGCTTCACCTGAGACCCCCTCCCTACAGTATGGGCTCAGGAACTCTGTTTAAGCTGAGCCCTGGGGACTTTACTCTTTGAATTGTGTTAGTGCTGATCTTTAATTTAGCTATAGCTGTGTATATGCCTAGTTATGGAGCTCTCTGATCTAGTTTTCTACCTATGGACTGGCTTAACCCTGAACCTGTATAATTGTAATGATGTCATCTCATGTTCTGGACTGCCATCTCCAGGTCTTGCCTGCTTCCCTTACTCAGGTAAAGTGCACCTGGGCCCTGGCTGGTGTGGGCTACAGACTGCTGGCTGTAGAATCCTCCCTGGCTCCTGGGTGCCTGTTCCCTAGAGAGCAACCTTGTCCTTGCTGCTTCCCAACATGCAGCTTGGCAGCAGGAGGATAGCAGCAACTTTACTGCATGCTTTCTCTACCTTTTAGACCAATGTGAAAGCAAAGTGTAGGCCTGATGATATTCATATTTTGTCAGTCCTGACAAAATAGGAAAACAAAGATGACAGGTGGCAACTTCTCTGAAGGCCTTAAGGATACTGAAAAGAGAAAGGTTCCAAGGAAATTGATTGCTTTTGCTAGAATTACTGCTGGCTTCTACAGAATCTGTCCAAAAAGTAACTAAAAACCTCTTGTCATAGTCAATGAAGAGGAACCTAAGAGATGCAGAGAAGACTCAGTAGCTGTTTAGTATCCTCCAGGTGATGTGCAGGTGATCCTGCTTCGTCCAGACTGATACATACATCTTTGGTGCTTGAAGTATGATAGAATGAAGTATGATAGAATTTTAAAGTAAATGTACCTTCCCCTTTGATAATGTCTCACAGTGAGTTTAGTTACATTTATTTCCTGTATTAATAGCTTATAACAGTTAGATAATGCATTTGATAAATATCTCGGTTCCTGGACACTTCTGTAAGCTAGGAATAAGGCAACAATGTGTACCATAATTAATCAAGCAATTAATTCTTCAACATCTACTGCCAGGTTTGCATTGACTCCTATATGCTGATAGTTAAAATGTACAGCATGTCCCTTTATTCTGATGCCAGAAGGTCTCTTTGCCCAACAGTTGTTAACTGTTTCTGCTTTCTGGTTCATTAGCCTGAATGCATTATAATACCTCGTCTCCGTGCTAACAAGTGCAGTATTTCTCTTGGGGCACAGTATCTCATGTTGTCAGCTAGTGTAGTTTGTGTCTGATTGGAGGACTCTGTTACTTGAAACTAGACTTGACGTATATCAGTAGGAAAGCTGTCTTTATGTCCTGCTTTTGTCCTTATGAAGAATGACTGTGAGGTATTAATACAGTAATTGCCTGATTTTAGTGATAGTGGACCCAAAGCACAGATAGTGGGCAGGTAAGGTGAAGAGAGTTTGTACAGCCCCACTTTCAGCGCTGGTGCTGAGGTGGAATTTGTGTAGGAGACCACAAGCAACACTGAGGTACAGTGAATTCTATAGTGGGTGAAGTAAAACCAATGTTTCTTGTTCTTTCTCTCTGGCAATTTCAGAAATGGTCTTATATAAAGAAATAAAGTAGGCAGAACCATGGCAGTAACCCTATAAGAACTTCATTAGTTCATATAGGGAAGAAATGTGGAGAATGAAAGCATGATGATATAGAATTTGAGGTGGAAGATAAGTGTTTAGGGCAGACTGTGTTGTATTCCTCTTCATTAGTGTGGAAATTGGTTTGAATGCTTTGTCACTGTTATCGAAGAGTCTGTCCACTCTCTAGTTGCATAGTTATTGAGCAACTGCGTCACAAAAAATGCTCAGCTGCAAACTGTAAATCAAAAAGCCTTTAAGAGATTGATAAATGTTGATAAATGGCAGAAGACTTCTGGAAGATGAAAGACAGGGAAGCAAGATATGATAGCTAAAATGGTGTTTCTGCACAAGACTTGTAAGATCTAGGTTCGAGGCAGCTTTGGATATCCTGAGGCAGAAGCTCAGAATCAAGAAGAATGAGTATGAGCAATTAGCTAACTAGGAAGTAACTGAGATGCTTTACCAGAGACTTAAAGCTCTAAGGCAAGGAGTTGCAGTTTGATAAGCTGCTGCACAGGGCTGATGTGGTGGAGCAGCCCTCATCCACTCCCCTTCACATGCCAACCTCCTTTTTTTTGATCTCAGGATAAGCCATACATGCCCAGGGTGAAAAAAAAAATGTGGTTTTGTCTTGATTATGAGTGCAGTGAGATGGGATGAGAGCTGAGGTGGTTAGGTGCTCCCCAACTGTGCCTGGAACTCCTGCTGTATGAATCATAGTCAGACCTGAATGCTACCAGAACTTTACAATCTGAAAAGTACTGGAATCCTACAGTTGCTAGAAAGTATCATGGTTAACTAGCATGAGTCATGGCCAGAATGGAAAAATACTGGCCAAAGTTAATCATCTCATGATCCTATAAATACAGATCATAAGTGAGACTTCTTGAACTCTCCTGGACTGCAGCAGGCTGTGACCAGCATCTCCTCCTCAGCTGGGATGCCTCTCAGTGAAGACTACTTGCGATTCAAAGATCATCTACTAACAAAAATACTTAGGAATGAGTAAGATACCTGTGAGGATTCAGGTATAGTCTGCTAATACCGACGAAGGGTAAGTATGAAGTCAGACTTCTTGAAATTTAACAATTGCGCATCGATCAATGCTGATGCCTTAACAGTGAGTAACTCACTGAACTAGAGAAGAGGGAAACGTTGACCACAGGTTAATCTCTATGCATTTGTAACTGATGGTTCTTTGAGTGCGATTTAGTTTAGGAAACCCTGCAATAAGTCTTGTGTGAACCGTGCCGTTCTTGATTAATTACATTGATGTTTCAACTGTAGTAAATTCCATTGAATAACTTTATTAAATTGGGACTCTTATAGCATATTAAACTCACTTTTGATGATAACAAACAGTGGTTCTTTAAGGAATCAAGATTACCCATTTGTGAATGCTGGCTAGAAGATGTCACTTAGGAGACTTGCTCAATATGCTGGCAAGGATTTGCAGTCAGGTCGAGTGAATAACATTTGGGTTACAATCCCAGTATGAAGCCAGAGACGCATATTTCAGCAGGTTTTAAACCCTTGTGCAGAAGGCTGCAGTTTGAAAGTTCTGATGGTTTAGTATTGTAAATTTTAAGCAAAGTGTGTAAGCTTCTCTTAAATTAAGGGGAAAGTCCATGCTTGCTTTGCAAGCTTACTTAATTAAAGCAGCTTTATGTATCATAGAATGATTTGTCTTGTGGATATGTTGTCCTATGTTCATAAGGCAGAAGTACTAACTGAATCAGCATGGGGATACTGAGGAGTCCCCCAAAGCAGGCTCCATTCAGTGACCTCTATGCTTAGAGCCCTGGTGATAGCCTGGGAGATGCTCCTGCTACGGAGCAGCCAGGCTGCCTGACCCCACAGAGAGGCCTCCAGATGCCAAAGACGATGAGCTGATGGGTAGAGACCTTGCTGACCAAGGACAACATATTGAGCCTCTGCCTTTAAAAATTGAATGAAAGGGCTAGGATGACCTCATTTTACCTTGCTGCATTTGATAGCACGTCACCACAGTGAAGTGGATGTCAGAGGAATGATTAGTCCTGTATTGCTTGCCTGTGAACCTGTTTTTAATAGCCTAATCTAGACTGGACAAGATGGTGTCTTAGCTGTTCACACCTAAAATGCTTATAAGCTCCTATGAAAATATTACTAATTCTGCTCTTTAATAACCTTTTTCAAAGATCTCAAACACATATTTGACAAAGCTTATTTCTTTTACTGCCCTATAACAGGATTCCAAGAACGGTAGTTAAATCTAGCCTTTCAAAGGTGTAACTAGGATCAAACATGTGCCTCTAAAGCAACCCTAGTCTCTTCCATTCTTGAACATAAAGGGCTGAAATATTTTCAACATTCAGTTCCCCACATTTCCCTCCCAAATCCCTCAGTAATAATAGCAGTGTATTTACATTTTTATTTATGTTATATATTTACGTATGGGACTATGTAAACCCCAGTTCCAGATGATTAAACCAGTCTACTGCCTAATCTGTCCTCATGTGTAGTAAAGTGTGAGAGATTCTTGGACACCACTTTGCCAAGCTTGTTGTACCCTCAAAAAAAAAAAAAAACCCCAAAACACCAAACCAAACAAACACTTTCCTCTTATTTTGCACTCCAGAAATATTTATATACTTTCTTTTTCTATTGTTGCAGACCTGGTGATAAAAAGATATGTATTTGGTTCATTGCCTGCAGGCATCCTCCCTTCTCAAGTGCTACAAATCAGTATTTGGCTCTAGAGCAGGTCTGTGGGGCAGGTGATGATTTGTTAGCCGAAAACAATAAAGAAATTATTTCCTTGGTGGGAAAGAGACTGTGGGATACAGAAGGGAGGAGACCAGAGGACCCTGATTGTTGCTAAGAGCTGTAGATAATTGGGCTAAAAACAGACTTTATAAGGTTGGAAAACAAGAAAACTTAACAGAGTTATTTGGGCAAGTGGAAAAGCACTGCCTCAATGAGGCAGGAGTATAAAAGGGATTGCTTGTGCTTAATAACATGATTTTGTTTGTCACCTTAAAACGGAGTCCATGCCTCTGTCAATACACAGGTCAGTTCTATTAGCAGCATATTTCCTTTATACAAATAAGCATAGACAGAAAGGATTAATGATCCAGGGTTTGTGTGGTTTAGTATAAATACTGCAAAGGATAGCACTTTCAAAGATAGTTAAGGTAATACAAAACTAGGCTAAGAGAGTGATTTAAAAAGCAAATCAGAAGCATGGATGAGAGCACTTCGAGCTGTTACAAACATTTTACAGAACTGATAGACTCCTTTTTCCATCCACAATATAAATCGACATGGGTATCTTTTTGAAATATCACTCTGTCAGGACAAGGTTATAGATTTGACGTTTGCCTGACAGAGCCCCTCCAAGGACACTCACTCAGGCAGTTTTGCAAAGCCAAAACCAGGTGGTTTATTGAGGTGACAGGTATAACAGATTCAGAATTGTTGTTGGTAAATACACTTGCTATGCTAGTGCTAAATATTCTAACCTTACTCAGTAATTAACAATTCACTTGGCTTTCATCCACAAAATAATGAAGGCATGGTTTTATACTGAAAAAAGTCATCCTTGCTGACAGGAGAATGAGTCAGACCTGTCAATCTGCTCACCAGACAACCAAGTGTCTCCTCTCACCAGGCTCTTTGCAGGGGACCAGATTTATACTTTTGACAAAGTGGGACTGCACCATGTGTCGTGTGCTGATAGGGTCCTAGCAAGGCTTGTTGCATTGTCCATTAAGGGAGGGGCAGTGAGGTGAACATTCTGTATAGAGGCTTTTCTGTATACTTGCTCTTCTGGCTTCACTGATGCAGCAGTAAGGCCTCTGCCTCATGCCCTACGTTACTCAGTTGCCATAGTTGGTGGGCTTCACGAGTGTTAAGCTGCATACTCCTGCATTTATCCTGTTGTGAGAAACGCTTATTCACTGGTAAAATATTGAAAAGGACAAAGTCTTCAAAGCAAAGACAATAATTTTTTTTATTTTAGAATTCAAAGCTGAATTGGATGCCTTACTGAAATAGGCATAGCATCTTACAAAAGCAGTGGGTATATGTACCAGTTTTAGACAAAGAAACATGTAAGTCCTCAACTAATGTTTATTCTTTTAGGTTATCCAACCATGTCTGGAGACTTCCTTCAGGTTTTCTCCTGACCTAAAACAGTACATCCTACAAGACAGCTAAGCATATCAATAAATTCTTCCAACTCTGAGAGAGTGTTTATTCTTTCAGGTTTATCTGTGTCTGGAGATTGTCCGCGTATTATCTCTTAATACAAGACAGATTTATATGACAAGATAATTAAACAGGCAAACCAGCTGCAGCAAAACTTACCAATGATTCTGACAATTCACCCCCTTTTACTTATTACATTTTTTGCTGAATCCCATAATTTTGATCTAATTTACACAATACTAATTGTAAATTCTCATCTTGTTCTTCTTCTGATCTTTTTCTTCAACACCATAATTTTCTGGGCCATCTCACTCTGGCCTGAGGCTGCTGTCCATGGATTTATCGACATACTGGTTAGCTGCATCCCTTCAACTACACTGGAAATCAGCCTTTTAAAACACAGTACAAGGCATGGTAAAAAGAGTAATCCAGCGAGTGCACATAATAAAATGAAGCCTACTTTCTTCTACCAAGCTACCCCTAGGATATTATTCCACCACCCAGAGTCTAAGATAGATTTCTGTTTTTACACTGGGACATGTGTAATTTTTCGAATTCAAGTTGCAAGGTTCATTACCACTTGGCCATTAGTGATCTTGGATTCCCCCACTGCCCAATATGTCCCGAAGTCCTTCCTTGGTGAAATGTATCCATTCTTCTCCCTTAGGACACCCTATTCCCAGCCTTGTTCCTCCTTTTCCCAAGTTTCTTCCTACCTACAATTGTATTTTCCCCAAGTTACTCGTGCTTAAGCTTCACGATTTGTAGCAATACCTATTTATGTGAGAGTGGTAACTAAGACTGGAAGTCCCCCCTAACACATACATGTTGGCAACCTTTAGAACATCCACTTGGAGAACCTGCGGTACATCTGGAGGTGAGCATAACCCAAATTAGGAGAGTCCAGGTGGTCATCATGAGCCAAGCTCTGGTATAGCATATATTTCCATCACTCAATGCCTATTGGATTACAGTCAACAGCAGCGTTTTACATTCTTTCAGCAGCAAATATAGAGACTAATCCAGTCTTACCCTTGGCTTAATGCTCATCATATACCCGAAATCACTTTTTAGATTTTCAAAGCTCTGTCACTTCCAACATTCTCCACAGTACCACCAGACTCCCTTGTGGGTATTTAGTTTTCCTAGTCCCTTATTACATACTTTATAACAAGAAACAATAATAAGGGTAACAGTCTTTACAGATTTCGCAAAACAATTTTGCTCACCTTTGACTTACTCTGACTTATTGCCTAAATATTAGCTTCAAAGGATCACCTCCTGGTTTAACAGTCTACTTTCTGGAAGGCAGAGCTACTGGTCCCTTCACTAGTAGCATAAGTCCATCCCTTCTCTTTAGTCCTTATGGCTGCTTCCATTGCCAGAAGTACCAGGAAGGGTCCTTCACACATTGGGGCTACAGTATTCTCCTTCCAGGATTTCACAAGGACCCAGTCTCCAGGTTGTATCTGACATAGTCTGAAATCCAGGGGTGCTGTTTGGGACAGCAATCTATGCTTTCTTTAATCTGCAAGAGATTGAGTTATTCCATGCAAATAGCCTTTAAGGTACATGTCATTGATTTCAGGGATCTGCACAGCCTCTTCTCTCCCTAAATATGGGAGACTGAACAACATTTCGTATGGAGACAACCCCAAGTCTTTCCTTGGGGAGGTTCTGATTCGTAATAAAGCCAAAGACAGACACTTGGTCCATGGTAGAGGCTTCTAAAGGCCTCTTAAAAAGGCATCCAATTCTGCACTGAATTATAAAATAAAAATATTATTGCCTTTGCTTCGAAGACTTTATCTTTTTCAATATGTTACTAGTGAATAAGTGTTTCTCATACTGCACTTCAGCAAGATAAACACATTGCTTAACTCATGTTCTTGCTCAAGCTGCGCTTGGCAATTCTCTGCCAATTTATGGTCCTCCTGTATTTTGACACAGCAAACCTCGTATTTTCCACATATTCTGGCACAGGGGTATGTTACAGCACAGTGGTATGAGTTCCTAGCCAATTTCAGTCTCTCAGTAAAGGCTTAAATGTTTAATGTGTATGTACTGATATCTTGAATATCACAGGAACTAATGAAGACTGTGATAAGACATCAGCTTACAATGAGGTTTCAGAGGAAAAGGTCAGAGAGGGACAGTTGGGTTATAAATCTCTGACAAGGCTGAGTAGCAAATTATTACAAAGACTTAAGAAACACGTTAAGTTATAGCAAACTGGTATGGATGCGTTAATGTTTTGTGTAATATGTCAAAGATTATCTATATTCTGAAAAACTAAAAGATTTTTTTTGTGCTTGCTTATGGGTTTTGTCTGGTATAAAGCAATTAGTTGTCTTCTATTTTTCTTTTCACATTAATATCTTACCTTAAAATTGTGAGACAATGATGGAGAAAGCACAACCATGACACAAGAAATATGCTAAAACTGACACTGAGGGGGGAAATGTATAACTTCATTTGTATCATAATGGTCATATCACCACCATGGAAAAGGACTCCTCTGAAGTTAATTAAATTGAAGACAGTTAAAAGATTGGATAGACCTTAGGAGGCTTTGGTCACAGGAAATACTGGTGCAATATTGCATGAACAATGTAGGAAATACCCATGTGAGACCTTATAGGAGGTGACTTTATTTAAAACAAACTGAAATAAACATGCCTCAAAGCATGTGTGGTGCCCAAGGAGTCTGCCCAAAATCCAGGCACCAGGGTATGTGTTTTCAAGCTATCTTACTAGAGGTCAGGCACTATGATGCTTGCATCCAGATTTTGTATCCAGGATCTTTTGTACTAACAGGGAAGACAAGTGATGCTAGGTGTGAAGTCCTCCTCATCTCCTGAGTGTTTCTTAGACTGGTCACTATGGGCAGGGTTTGGATATGTCTTTTTGCAGTTTTGGATCTTAGTGACTGAGATTTCCATCCTGTTTCTATCTCATTACAGTTCTTTGTATCCAGTTCTCAATGAAATTGAATGTGCTAAGGTCTTGATAACTTGCTAGCCCCTTTCCCTGGTGGATGTGCTCAGCTGCCAGCCATTCCCATGCATGCTCTGTTCACACCAGTCAGCCTTTCTGCTACTGTTCTCACAGTCAAATTCATGGACATGGTTGTCATAGCTAATTATGTTGCAAAGATAAGACCTAATACCAGGTCTGCATTAACTTATTTCTCCCCACAGCAGCGTTCATCAAAAGGGTTCTTTTATTTATGTCCTAGTGCCACAACTGTATTGGCAATAACTATTGAGCCTCAACTATACCAAGAGAAGTGATTCTGCCAGCATAATTATGCCACTTGAAGAAACCTATATAAACTATATGTAATTGTCTTCAATTTGTTTTCTTTGTCTTTCTCTTGGTTTTGTTATAGCTATGCACTGCCTTTAGTGTAATAATCTCATAAATTGTCAGTTATCTGTCCTTGTTGTCATAGCTATCTTGTAAGTATCGCATAGGTATCACATTTTTACTACAAAATATCTACTAGAAAAGGATAATATAATAATGTCAATACATAATTATATTTGCTGTTGTCCTTGAGTTATTATACTTACATGTTATAGTCTACATAAGCTATTAAATAATTGTGGTCAATCTGTTTCCTCACTCAGTAAAACTATTGAATTATTCTGTTCTTCCTAGTTGACAAATTGGTGTAGAATGTCAATACCAGTGTAACTTCGCTCAGGTGAAAATTCTGAGGATAAAGGGCTGTAAAGCAGGGTATGACTGATCAGAAAAGAGAAGTGTTGATGGTGGCTCCCTTGAGATCAGTGAAGGACTAGTGGCTTCTTTTTTCCGCTGACAGGCTGAGATGTGCACAGGCAAGGTGCTGATGCCCCTTATTACCCAAAAGGAGAGATAACAAATGCAGCACTGAAGTACTTATAGAAAGGATGTCATCAGTTGTTCCTTCCAATAATAATAGGACAACACTTATATATGTAGCAATACAACATCAGGATCCAGAGTTCTGCATATTCAGTCCTGAAAAAGATAGGAATCCAACTGATGTTTCTTGCAGTCTCATACCCACTGCGTGAAGGCATTTCCAGTTCTGTTATGAAAATGATTGGTTGATTTTTTTAACTGAGAGGTTGACCTTTTCTTTAACTTGGTATCCTGTTATCTGTAGAACTCTGTAGCTAACAGTCTTCATGGATGCTTGTAAATCAAGATAAGCTCGTTTACCTCAAGTGCAGAGTAAGAGTCTTTCAGATGTTGCAAGGTGTGAAGTTTTTCTAAGTGTGGTTCAAGACAGCCCTGTTACATTCTTTATCTTGCATACATTCCTAGTTTAGCGTTCCTGAACTTAGATTAGTATTCAGGGGTTCTTGAATTTCAAAATCTTTGAAGCTTGGAGGAAGATGTTCAACAACGTAATAAATTATCTTAAATTTGAAGTAAAGATGGTGAATGGGAAGGAACAAGGTGGTAAAGGACCTCAAGATCACCATATTTTTCTCTTCCTTTTGCATTGACTGCCTCACTAAGGTAGATGAAAACCTAAATCAACACCACTTAGTCTTTCAGATCCTTTCCTTATTTTGGAAGCTTTCCAAAAGAAGACAAGCATATTTTGACCCCAGTTTGTTGGTTAGAGTGCAGAGATTTAGTGTTGATTCACATGATTTTCATAACTGACTTTTCATTCAAAAACATAAACCAAAAAAATTGTCAGTTTCCCTGGAGCATCACTCAGCAGCACATGTACTGTGCACAGAAAAGCACTGCCAGGAAACAGGCCTTGTAGAAGCAGCGCGGGTATGTTTATTCAGTGCATAGTCTTCACATTCAGAAAGAATGGAGGCAAGTATACTAGAGGGATCATTCATCTGCCTGCATGATAAGGGTGGGATGTTGATGCACAGATCAGTATGTACTCCTGGTGCAAGGTGCCCAGACTCTTGGAAATTCAATAGAAGATAATATACGACACCTTTTATCGATGTATAAAGGAAGACTAAACAAAGCACATCATTTGTGTTGTGCTTGCTAGAGGCACACAAGTGTTGATAGCTTCTTGAGACAAGTGTGTTGGTGCCTTAAAGGTGGACAGGTGTTTGCCAACAGAAACCCTCCAGCTATCCCTTTTAAAGACCAGCTTTGAAGTTCCCTAGCAGTGATCCAGTAGTACTGAGATCCCTGAGAGGGGTGTTACTCCTTGAATTCTGGTGCAGGACACCCATGAAAGAGAAGCAAAACAAAAAAAAAAGGCTGTTGATTTTTTTTTCTTGCTTTTTATATCTGTGAGTCATTTGCAATGCACTTCATTCAGAGCAGCTGTTGTGACAAGCTTCAGTTTTTTCCATTTGTTTCTGGTAGGGATTTCTCAGAAGTGTGTGTGTGGTGAAATAATTTTTGGAACTGAAGTGGCTTTTTTAGCTACAATACTTTTAATGCTTTAGATTGCTTAGGACATAGAGGTCAAAAAGCCTTTAGAGCTAGCAAAATTGGTCATTGGAATAGAATGAATAGTAGGTGCTAGATGGTAGTAGTGCTTGCTGTAGCTTTTAATTAAATAGTCTTTCTTTAAGTTAACTTGATCAGTTTCTATTGCTGTCATTTTAGTTCTGTATCACCAGAAGTCATTGTAGCTTATGTGAGTCATAAATCTGTATTTTAGTAGCTCAGTGAACATGGTAATACCTTCACAAGTCACAGATGACAGGTTTTGTATAATATTGAGGTAATATTGCATGTCTCAAGACTCTGCCTGGGCTGGTTAGTGTTTTTTTTTTTTCTGTTATGTAACAGCATTTTTCTAATGACTAGGTGGTTGTTGTCCAATTTGTTTTGTTTTTCCTTGGCTTTGTATAGTTCTGCATTATAAACATACTTGTTAAACAGATGCTAGTAACAAGTGTTTTTTCTGAGTGAAACAAACTCTTTATTACTCTGGCCCAAAGATGTAGCATGAAGGCGAGTATGTTCAGGGGATAATAGAGGCCTTGAATGTGTGCACAGAATGGTGTTAAAACTAGTCACCAGTGGCAAATTACTCATAGTTAAGTGAACAAAGACTTAGTAGCTGGAAAAACTGGTCTTTGGGATGACAAAGAGGAAAAGGAGACAGTGTCCATCAAGTGTAAAATAGGAAATGCTGTTCTAACATAGAGATACATACCCAGGAAAGCAGAGTAAGTTGTATGTTAGAAAATGTATGAAATAGCCTCAGGCATACTGTAATATGAGGAGGAAGAAACCATCAACGCATTCACCATCAGAACCCCTTCCCAGGCTGTAGCCAGCAACCTTAGAAGTCAGATGGGCAGTGAAAGGGAGAGCACAACACTAATAAAAGGGCTAAATGCTAGGAGGCTTTTGTATGATAATTTTAATTTTAATGACAATTTTAATGCTCTTCTTAGTGAGACTTCTTTCATACTAAATAGAAAATTTAGACTACGCATATGTATATCACTGTAATTTGCAGTAACAATAACCATTTGTTATAGTTTCATTAAATTATAATCTTGCTAATAATAAATTCTTAACTTTGCATTCAAGACATTTTCTTTTGCCTGTTCTAGCTTATCTGACCTATAGTAGTTCTATTCAGAAAAACTAAATATCTCATTGAAGTAAAATGGGAGGAAGATGGAGATTTTTGACTTTGCTATGACTGTCACATATCTGAGAAATTTTTGAATAATGATGAATTTTCTAAAAATGGTTCACTTTGAAATTCAATTTGTCATTCAAACAAAAAAGACCTGGGGTTGATAGCTTTCAACTGGACCTGTTTTGTGAGGGAGTTTCTATTTTTTCAGGGGTGTTCCTTGTAATCGTTTTTCCATAATAAATTTAGGACAGAATATGCAGCTATTGTTCTCAAACAGCTATATCTAATCACTTTATTCAGCATTCTACCTCAGAGAAACCAAATATTTTTGTTTCTATTCAAAAGTGTTTGCCATTCTATTCTTTTTTGCTAAGTCTCGCATTATAGGATAGTCTAGTCATTTTACAGTCACTTTGGTATATCAAAATAGTAAAGGAAAAACTGCCCATCTAGTTGAGCAGAATGAATTCTCCATCTTCCATTTTTCCTTAATCAGAAAAAGTCTGAGACCTTAACTCCCAAGTTTCCATCAACACCTCAGGAAAGGGGACAAGCTATGTAGAATCTACATATGCTGTTTCTATCCAATAAACTGACTATTTGCTTATTTTTTGCACACTTGAAAGGGGTTTGGGCATATCTGTGTGGGTGGATACATCATTCACTGCAGTGCTTTCTCTGGTGCCTTTTAACTGGGGGGATCCCAGTAGGAAATGTTTTACTATACTTAGATATGCACACAGATAATGCAAAGGAGTTTTAAGGGAGCAATATTTAACAAAAGAAGTCTACCTTATCAAAGTACACTATCAAGCCAATACTAATGACATTAGAATATCCATTACATTAGAATGTAGAAAAATGCCTGTCTGTCACACCACTTTGCAACTTTCTCTCATACACCACCTTTCACACTCGGTCCATGCTGTTATTTGATAAACACCGTAACCTTTCCATAGAGAGTTTTCATGAATGCTATTGCAGTGTGGGAAGGCAGGCTGAGCATCTGAAGGACCTGCTAGCAGAACTTATAAGGCTTTCAGTATGGCAAAAGCCTTTTTTTTTGTGCTTTCCAATATATCAAGCAGAACTACAGAGAACAGTTTTAATGACATTTCTAAAATCAAGGAAGGAGATGCACCTTTCCTATATAAGTGTGATATTCAAAATAAGGCAGTTCTCTGCTTGTGTCTCATCATGACAAGCTCTTTGCAGCTCTCCTCCAATATTACAGCAATGTCATCTGGTGTTAGAGGCTTCTGAAAAACCGGGACTCTCCAATGTTTTGGTCATTTGCATGCACAGATGACCTAGAAGTTCCTCCTGTAAGCTCACATGGAGCATTTTGAGTCCCCCATCTTCACCTTTGTCAGTATGTGTCTCTAAACAATTAGCCTCCAAATTGGACTTGCAGAGGATTTTGCAGTTTTAGCTGGCCCAGCACACAGCATTGGGCTGTACTTCCACTCTTGCCTTGCTTCTGATGTATTTCTGTGTGTCCCTCCCTTCTGGGCTTCCTGGCCGTGCTGCAGCATGGAGCTTTAGCCACCACTTAAAACACCCTGGCCAGTTGAAAGTGAGGTCACCCTCTGGCAAATTCACTTTGGACTCATGGTTCTTGCCACCTCTGAATTTTCCAGTTTTAGAAAAGTTGGGAAAAAATAGCTGATGGTTAGAAAAAACAATAGATATTGCGAGATGCAACCCTCAGAGGCTAAGTTGGTTATGAAAAACAAGCCTTGAGGGAAATGCTAGTAAACTGTTTCATCCAGGATGACTGCAGGAAATTATGCTGTGCATTTTGTCAGAGTAACAAATAAACTTGAAAATACATTCTCTGTGTTGTGGGTAGGTTTTGTGTTTGTTTTCATTTGGTTTGGTTTGGTTTAGTTTGTGTTGGTTTTTTACTGAATAACACTCCCCTCTCATATTCTGGGAACTTGATTTTTGGACATGTATTGTCTAATATACAAAATGAGCTGCAAGTGACCGGCAAAATCGGAATATTCTTTTTCCTTCTCTACCCTCTTGAATGCACTTATCTGGCCTTTACTATTTAAGTCCATCAAACAGAAATGCAAAACTAAATCCTCCAAATATCCATTTGCTTGGCCTTTATGGTCATTTTCTTCCAGACATCCACCAGTCTGGTTGTCACAGAGGCACCCACGAAGCAGCCAATCAGTGAACTACCAATGCAGTAGCAAGCAGAGCACCCCCAATCTTAACACCTTCGGCTCCACTCTAGACCACCAGTTTGACCTGACCTGTCATTGAAGGGCTTAGGATTCTGGGTTGGGGAGGGTCATCAGTCAAGGTGAGTATGTGACTAGCCAGTTGGATCCTCCTCTTCATACCTCTGCCGCTTCAATCAGCTGATCCCATTTCTCATCCATAATCAACTATATTGTGTGATGTCTCCACTCAAATTACCATGTACACAGGTGGGTTCTAAGGATTTTGCTAACTGTGCCCTATAAGCTTCTGAATCCTTTCTCTCAGAGACTGGACTTGTATTTTTAAGGTGTCTGGTAGCCCTTTAAGGAGCTGTCTAGGGGGGCTGGGATCCAACTGTGCAGCAATCCGTATTCCATGCCAACCCATCTCATACATGACCTGGATGCATGCAGCCTAACACTAACAGTCATTTCACCCATGTAGTGGCAGGTTCCCCGTACTCTTTGGGCTCCACACCCCCAGCCCAATAAGCCACTCGGGATGTAATTGACTGGCCACCATCTGGCCTGTCACTTGGAAACAGTCCTGTGCCCCAGTACCCTATGATAAGCAAAACTCACCATAAATATTCCCTTTCTGTCTCACCTGGCTTGCGGTTCACTGAACTCAGATCCTGACTAGGCGGTGGTATGGATGATGGTTTGGGGGTTCCACCACGTTGTCCCATATGCCTTTCTGTTTTAATAAGGGTTTACACTTTCTTTTCCTCATATTCCTCCATTTCCTCTGAACTATTTTCATCTTCTGAGGTCTGATGGCCACAACTGTTTATTCTGGCAGCAGGAAAATACACTATGACTACTTCTTTTCTCTAGAGACATAAACTTTTTACTGGCTTCCAGTTAAGGCTTTCTTGGATTTTCCATGGAGAACAGCAGTCAGGGTGTGAACATGATTCTCTACAGGAGAGGAGAGATCAGCCTATATTCACTCCAGAGTGTTCAAGACAAGGCAAGAAACGGTATGTTCTACCTGAAACAGGCAACCCTAATGCAGCAAAGTTGAAAATGCACATGGTCAATCATCTGACAGAAACTGATGTCATGGTCCTTTTTTTTTTCAGAATTACACATTAATTGCTGAGGTTGCTGCTACTGCTTATTTTGATTTGGGGCCTAGGGGAAGTACTAACAGGATACCCATTGTTTAGCAGCCCCAGATGAAAACAATGAAAGGACTTAACGCTGCAGAGTGTTTTATTTTATTTTATTATTTTATTTTATTTTTATATTTATTTTAGCAAAGCAACTGACACTTGAAGGATAGATGACAGTTGTTTAGCTAAAACAACATATCTCTATAAGACTTATGTAGGAAGGGGGCCTATTGTTAAAAGACTTCTGAGAAGCAGGACAAGTCATCTGGACCTGTGATAAGAGCGGAAACACCATTGATAAGGACAACTGGATTCCTTAGAGCAGGGATACAGAAGGAAGACAACTGCCCCCATCCCTGGGAAAATCCTTCACAAGCACCATCCCTGGGAAAATCCTTCACAAGCAAAAGAACAAGAAGAGGTCTCTTCTCAAAGTCATTAATATGTATAAGCATTTTAGGAATATGTAACAGTTTACTGTATAAAGCTAAGAGGAGTTGTCATGATGGGTACGCACGTTGTTTTGGAGAAATGATTCTCCCGTGCGTCTCAGAGCTGAATAAACATACCTACTTTATAACTTTGTAAGTTATGGAGTCTTGATTCCACCTGTCAATTTAAAGGCATGAACCTGTTCAAATCCATATATTTTATTCTTGAAAGATGTCACAGCTTTTCTGTGTTTTGAAAGTTGAGCCTTGAGAAAGGAAGTTCTATCATCTGCCTTTCATTCAGTGCTTATGTTGCTGTAAGAACATGTAACTTATCTTTGGGATAGGTTCTTTATATGGTGTAGAAAACATGACTGTATACCTACAAGCAGTTTTGCTTACAAGTTAAGTGAGTGTTAAAGGACTTTCATGAGATAGTGCTTAACTCTAGGTTTGCTTTGTTTACAACTCAGAGTTGGGCCATCACCTCAGAGAGTGGCAAAAGCTCTCAAAAAATCATCAGATATGTATATATTTTAACACAGCATTATATGAGAGGTAATAACTTTGAAAGTTCTTGGTGTTTTCCCATGTGCTTCTAGTTCTTTATTTTTCATTAACTTGAAAGTCCACAAAAGTCAGACTTGATAATTTCTCTCCACTGTCTCATTTTGGTTCTCCCTCAGAAATGATGCTTCAGCAAGTCATGTTCCTTCTGTGGTCATGAAAATAATTTATCTTTCTTGAGAAACATCTATTCAACTTTAAACTTCAAAGAAAACCTCAAGATGTTCCATCAGCTATGCCTATATTAAAAAACAGGCTGACCTTTTAATCACCGTTATCATCAAATCTAATACCTGTGTTCTAAGTCTGAAATTTCTTACACAATCTGTTGATTCAGCTGGACTAGGGTGATACATAGGACAATTGAACAGTATTCTTATAGTTGTCATAAAGATTAATTTCCAACACCTGTTCTTACTATATTCTTAAAACAAAACTCCGTTTATCACAATAAACTATTAATAGTATCTAAGTCCTACATGGGTATATTTGTCATATTTTCTCATTTCCCTGAACAGTGAAATAGTAAGGGACTGTGAGGATATTGCCTATACACATACATTTTAGCATATGTGCCAAGCACTCTGGGAATGTATGATGTTTGGTTAACAGGGTACAAAAGCTTCAGAAGGATGGAGAGATGGGTAAACATAGCTTAGCATGGAATTATTGGCTAGTTAACTTACCTTTAAGTTGTTGGGCTGCTTCTCCTTTACACCTGATCTGAAAAAAACCCCAATGTTTGCATGAGAAAAATGTCCTGCTACCAATTTGTACTATTTTGATGGCAGTGCCTCCCTAATTATCTTCAGTGATAATATGTATCCAGGAAAACACTGGAGTTTTATTATCTTTTTCCCATGAGATACAAGTAAATCACAGCTTCTCTATGTGACCTTGACTCCCTACCTTGTTTTTCTTTTGTCAGGGCAACATGGTTTATGCTCTGCTTTGAGATAACTGTTTAAGGATTAATTATGCTAGCTGGCCTTTAATGAGTTGCTTATATTCTGGCACAAGAACACCTATTCACCCTTTACAAATCATGGCTATCTCTAGCAATACAGGAGACAAGAGATCAGTGCTACAGGCCACCTCTGACACAGAATGGTCCTACTAATGCCTTGGAGCCTTGTATTTCCTCAGCAGATAATCCAATTGTTATTTGCAGGACTTGCAAATGTGACTAAGAGCCACACATACATTTGGAAAAACGTAGTTTGGGGAAATTAGTTTGAATATGTCTACACATTTGGGATCTCCAAGGTCCTGGGTAGCAAGCACCTGGGCGCAAGGTCCAGATTCCCAGTATCACACACGAATAGTGATAGTTAAATTTGTTGTCTGAAAAGTAGGATTCATCAGTTGTTATGCAAATAGCAAATTTCGCAGGCCAAGCTGAGACCCTGATTTTATTTCAGAGTAGCGCAAGGCTGGGTGCTTGTTGGCTTTCCAGAACTCATGCACATCAACCAGAGTCTCCTTGCTCATTTGGTGATTTACATATAATTTTAATAAAGTTGGATGTGATTGTATCATACAAGTTTTCTACTGTGCATATTCAAGTGAGTAAAGGCTTGCTCCTGGAGGCAGTTGACTTTCTGCTTGGAGGTGTGTTGCAGTATGCGTATGAGCATATAATGAGATAATTCACCTAAGGATACTCTACACTTAGGTTTCCCTGCCAAACTGGCAATCTCGATGACAAGGCCTGATTAATATGTCCTCCTTAGGTCCAGATGTCCAGGATGTTCCTTACATCAGATTATGAGTCCTTTGTTCTTTTATTTAGTACAAGTTCTACTGTTCTATTAAAGATAAACAAATGTTAGCCCTTTACTGATTAATATCAAGATGTTCAGAGCAGTGCACACTCCTCTGCAACAAAGTCTCTGAGTGTTCAGTAAAGAAAAAGAGAGTGTGACAGCAAGCCAGCTTCACTTTCTCATGAGTGAACTCAGGACAATTTATGCCTGTCCTTAGGTTTGTGGTGAGTGGAGTCAGGCTCCCTGCTGTGGGATTCAGACCTGTCTGCTCTCCTTCCTTTCCTCTGCTACTTACATTGATTCTTATGGAGCCTTTCAAGCTTTAAATGAGTTAACAGAAAAGGCCTTTTCATCTGAAAGCAGCACCAGCAGGGAGTCAGGGGTGCTGTGAGTCCTGGGCCAATGGCTGCTTCTCCTGCAAACAAAAAGGAGAGCCTAGAAACCTATTACCTTGCAAAGGCCACCAGGTCAGGGACATCTGCAACTAACAGCTCTTTCACCAGATAATGGCTCCTCCTAGATCCTTCTAGGCACATGTTCCCTGAAAGAAACTGTGAGGTCATGCCTGGAAAGGGAACTGCATCATGATGCAACTTGAGGCCACCTTCATCACAGCTGCTGCCAAGGCCGAGGGTCCAGTGGATTCAGAAGCACTCCAACCTGACTGCCCAGCCAGCCGGCTCGCTTGCTTTTCTTTCCTCCTACCCACACACCCACAGGTACCACTGGGCAACCCTTCCTGATTAACCCTTGCCACTTTGGATTTGGCTTCATGGCTGTGAATTAGTGCATTGTCTGGGAGCAAACTGGAGCTTTGCTTTACACAGCAATTCTTTTCATCAAGGGGTTTTCTGGGAGTGTTCATTTCCCCTCCAATAATGTGTCTCTCCATAATGCTTTTCCAAGATTTTAGTAATTTCTCACTTCTTTATTTGTTGATACACATTTATCAACTGCTCTGCACAGCCCAACTATAGTATTAACTTCCTGTATTTAGATTCGCTTACATTACCTTCCTTGGCCCTCATGAAATACCTGTAGTACTGTGAAGAGGGAGAAAGAGGCACAGAGTCAATAAGATCTGCAGAAATATATACATATGAAAAGTATTCTCACAGTTTTTCACTCATGTAACTAATAAGCAAAACTGATGGCAGTTGTGAAGTCATCTTGCCCACACTACCAAATGAAGAACATAATTGAGACATGCACTATATGCTTTACAGCAAAATAGGCCTAAAAGAAGATGTGATGACAAGTCGTTAGATTGGCTTAACCTACAGATAAAAACATCAAGTCCAAAAGCACAAACAGTAATAAGATAGTGGAAACTTGGCCAACAACAAGAGCATCTGTAGGTAGGAGGGATAGTTTTCAACATTGTAATAAAGGAAGCAGTTAATCTTTTGTCAACTTAAGCAGAAGGATTGGAATAATGCCAAGAAAACTTGGATTCCTAACTAACCTTAGGACATTTAGATAGTAAAAACCACATGCCATGCTGAATAATTAGTATGTTTATTAGGGAACTTCTCTAAATATTTCAATCATGGTGGAAAACGTATGTGTATGTAATCTTAGGTGGTACAGGAAGTTTTTGTTAACCAATAAGGAGAACAGATTGTATCACAGTTCTTTGTTCAGATGACTATAAATAACCTATTATCAAAGTGATAAGGTGTGCTGGCTGTGCTAGATGCTGATCACCCTGTTTCGCGGGTTTGAATAGAACCAAATATCTCCACTCAGTGTGCTCATTGGTTCTTTGCATGACTTACAGAATAATGATACCGAACTCAGAGTGAAGTACAGGTATGCGGCGATGCATAAGGTACAAGGGGGACTTTTCCTCTTAGCTTGCACACCCAGCGTCAAAGCTGGTACATCTTTACTGTGCTGTATCATACACATGCAGTGGGTTAATATACATAGTCGTAACTTTTCCGAGAAGTGGGTTGGGTTAGTAAGATTAGTTATGGGAACTCATTATCATAAATCTTCTTCCCCTTGCATATGTGCTCCTCCTAGTGGTAGTGGTCTATGAGGGTCTTTGGGGTTAAAGACAGGCAGTGTCCTTCAGTTGAACTTTTCAGCTTTCCTTCTTTCTGATACTTTTAGACTCTTTAGGCCCCTCTTCAAGGCTGCATCTGGTCTTCCTCCTCTTATTGTTGTTTTTCTTCCCCTTATTATTGTTCTACTTCCCCTTATCCTGGCACGAGTCCTTGTTATCTGGCTTAACCAGGTACAGTCACATTCTTCCCATTATTTCTCACTACAGCCCCATTAAAATTCCTTATGTAAGCATAAGCCCCCAAGCGCAGGATTGTCCAGGCTAATCCAATATTTTAGTTCTAAAATCACAGAAACTATACATAATATTCAAATTTATCTTTCATGCATACCAGTGAAGAACCCAGACCTAGGATAACACTAGCATGCTCCTTTACCTTCTGGCTATGCTGACAGCTTTCACAAGCAAATGAGCTGACGGGATAGGAGTAGCTCTCATTCCTCCAGAGTCACCTGGTCTCCTATCTATGTGGAGCCAGTCTCACCTCTGCATTGCTGCTTCTAGTTTCAGCAGGAGCTGATGAAAAGAGTTAGCTAACTTACCTTTGGCATGTTATTTTTATAGGTGTAAATACCCCCCTCTGTATTAAATCAGTTTCCTACAGCAGATTTTAAAGTGGAAACTACCGTGTGCATGGCAACACTCAGTATACAGCTGAGACATAGCTGGCATGTATGTCAAGAGGCAAGACTAACTGCAAAAGAAATGTGCCTCACAAGAAAGACATTTTCCTAGGGTGTCTAGAAAATTAGAGTTCAAAGGTGAGCGAGCTCAGAATTAATGCTGCTGTTGCTTAGAAATTAAGAGGTTTGTGAGAATGAGGGTACTTCCCTGAGGAAGTACAGAAAACCAGAACAAATATTCCAGGTATACACAGTTAGGAATCCTAAAATCTCCTTTAAGGTATAGTTTATTGGGACAATTGTCAAGAAATGGAGTTTCTTAGACTTGCGTTGCCCAAGCCAGCAAATATTCCTCCAGCTTCATCTCTCAGCCCACTGTTGCATCCATGTTACAAGTGACTTTGAGTAATCAGAGGTATATTTGCCCTTAATATGATAAAACTGAATTACATAACACTGCAGAGTGGCAGTGATTGGTTTTGTATGCTTGATTCTGAGGCAATGGTGCCCACACCATTAGTATTTATTACTATATTGGAGTTAGAACCCTTAGCCTGCTAGTGAAATGGGAGTGTTGTTGTGCAAATCTAAAGATGGTTTTAATTCTGATATCAATACGGACATCCTCAACAGATTCTATGCATGGTCAAGTTACATGTCCCCTGTGCATGAATTGTAGCTTTTTAGTTTTCTTCAGTATTGCAATGTGTACCATTTGTGAAGAAAGACAAATTACTAGCAAAAATACAATTCACTAGCACAAACAATCTATTGTTTGCATAACCAAAGTCTTGACAGTAAGGCATTGTTATCAGTATGGTGAAAACAGCAACAACGTTAATAGTCCAATTCACATAATCATTACAGAAAAAGCCAAATTGATTAGCAGTTAAAAGAGCTGTGTGGAAACTGACTAGTATCTATGCCTGTTCTTTGGTGTTAGATTTGCCTTCCACTGTTGCTGATGGTGACAACTCTTACTTGAAAATGAGAATTATGGTGATTTATTTGTGACCCTTGTTCTTCACTGAAAGGAATTTAATGTTGATAGCACAGACTTCATCCTCATTCTAGAGACTGTGCTTGGATTTATTCTTACATATTTTGTAGCATGCATCACATCTTCCTCTTTATTGCTTCACAGTTCCTTTTTGTAACAAAATTCACCGTTCGTGGTTTAGTTTATATCATGTTGGATGCTTGCTCTTTGTTCTCTTTGTTCTCCTGAAATTCAGTTTTATCCATCTGCCAAGGCCACATTCCTTTACTGACCAGTAATTGACTACTGGTGATTTATTTATAACCCTCTGTCTTCTAGCATCATCTGGTGCCTGTACTGAAGGCCTCTGCTATCAGTTCTAGGTGACAGACAGTTCCCTCTACACAGAACAATGACCTGTTTTCACTAATGTAACAGAAATACACCAAAGCTGCTACAACAGTATAGCACACAACTGCACAAAGCTGACTAAAGTTAAAACAAGTTGGGTAATATTACAAGTAATCTGATTAGTTAGGCAACTGCTGTTACAGCTAAACAAGATAGGGCAAAGCCACAGGCAGACCAAGACAAGTCACAGACAAAGCAACTGTTGACAAATCCCTGCCTTGAGGCAACACAAGACTAAATCACAACCTCTGGCCCCTGTACCATCAATGATAACACCACTTTACTTGGGCTACAAAACTACACCGCCAGATAGACTTTCCTTGCAGCATTTTTATTAGTGACTCCTGTGGTGACCGATTCCCCTCCTCTTCTCTCTTAGCTTAGTGTCTAGACCGGATATTTTATTGAAACAAGTTTGACTCAAAACAAGCTCTGCACAGCAAAGTACTGAAAGGTGCGGTTTAGCCTGTGGTTTGTAGTGTTCTCTTCAGGGAATTGTTTTCAGATTATAGCTGTTAGCAATCTTGCCTAGGTAAAGCAATCTTCTAAAAGCTGATTTTAGGACAGAACTAGCTGAGGCTCTCACTGTAACTGGTGATATCTTTCTGGCCAGTGATTACTGACCATATCACATTGCTGGTTGCCTTAATTGCAGTTGTATTATCTGTATTATCACTGGTTTTGTCGCTATTAATCTTGTAAGTACTTTTACCCATCAATATTTGAATAACGTGAGGACAATTAGATCTCACATAGTAAGTTTTAGTGATTATTTAGATGCTTAACAAAACGTATATGTATTGGTAATCTCGATGTTTGATTGGTTCAATTCTTTACCTACCAGAGCTCCTACTGGATCTTTTAATTTCCTCTTCTCAACCATCATTCTGCGGACATTGGTCTGGCATTGTATGTACACCTACTTTAAACATCTGGGTAGAAGTAGGGTGGCCAGAGAAGAATCCGGGTATTATTCTGACTCAGATCTGTCCTTGACAGCCTGGACCTTTACCAACACATAACCCTTCAGGGCAGTTGGGTTATAGCAACTGTATGAGTTCTACATCTATCAAAATATAATTCCTTGGTAACATAGCTCTTGCTTTTTCTGATATAGCCTAACATACTTTAATGTAGAGTATCTTCGTAATATTGAGTGTAAAGCCCTAACAGTCTCAGCACATTCTAAAATTGTCCTCTCCTATGGGTTAATGACTAGATACTTTCTTGTTTTATTGATCTTCAGAATTCACTTTATACATAAATTGTAAAATAATACATGCATACAACACTTTTTTCAGCTGCTTGTCCTCAATATCTAATTATGGCATATTACTTGTATGAGTTTAAACCTGATTTTTTTCAGATTATAGTACCATGCCCTTAGTAATGAAGGACCAAAACATGAATGCCCAGCCACTGTAAAAGAATACCCTATGGGTAGAAGGCTTTAAAGCACGAATGCATAACGTCAGGACAAGCACAATTTGGCTCAATTTTGCAAGTTCAGTGTTAGGTGGAAGATAGTATTGGATGTGCAGACCTGAGCATTCATGGGAACAAATTTCTGGGCAGGTAACTCTAGCATGCAGGTCTGCAAGTGATTTTAAAGATCATGAGGTAAAAAAAGGCTGGATAGTTTGAGATTATTATGTGCAGGGAATACAATTCTGGATATTTGCTTGAGCCAAAAGGCAGTGAAAGTCAGGAGAAGGGAAGATTGTTTCAAATTGTTTCAGATTGTTTCAGATTGTTTCAAATAAACATCCATTTAAAGAGATTGATAAAGGTACGAGTCAGTCTGGGAGTCTTATAACATGACAACTGGAAACATGCCTGACATATGCAACTCCTCGAGTCATTGACTTCTCTGGACTTTGCTCCAAGGGTTTAGTGACCACAACTAGCCCCCAACATTTGAGGATGAAGCAATGGTTGCAAGTGCTGAATGGCTTTCAGTGGTGTGTGAAAATCAAATCATTAGAGGGATACCACAGAAGATAGTGAATAATAGCAGGAAGGAGCAGAAATTACCAGTTATCCTTGATCTTGACAGTTTTAAGAATATTCAGTTGATTAGTATCTGAGACTTAGTTCTTCCAAAACTTTTTTTTATGGAATGAAGATGCCATTCATTATGCCCTTAACTTCACTAGAATCTCTTTCACAGGGAGATAGCTTTACTTGGATAACTGAGGTGCCACAGGAATGATCAGAGATACAAGAAAAAATAAAGAAGATTGAAAGGGTAAGAATGATAAAAATGAAAGTGCTCCTTTGAGTATATATTCTTGTAGAGTTTGGGGGGAGAGTTTTGTATTTAAAGTTGTTGACAAAAAATAACTTGCAGTATAAGTGTCCATCTGTGACCATAAATAGGTTGCATCTTCTGTCATACCAAATCACTGAAATATCGTTATGAAAAATGAGTACATGCATCACAGCTCACACGTATGGACTACTAAGAATATTCTGCTGTTTCATATCCCTTAGATAGCAATGTTATTCACTGCAAGGGGAGGACTTGGAAGACTGGCAAGGAGTCAAGGACATGCCTTGGGATGCATGATCTAGTCCAGTTCACAAAGTGAACATCCTGCCCCTCTTGATAATCATAATCACTGGAAGCCAGCTTCCTATTAAATTGAATTGTTTGTAGCCATGCGAACTTGATAATACATCATCTGCTGACAAAACCAAAAGAGTATATACGTGGAGGCACGGACATCTCTGAGCTAAACCTCAGATGGGTGTCTGCCTCACCTATCTGCTTTTCAATGGGCAACAGGGCAGAGCTGGCAGCCAGGGTCACCCCACCACCCAAGCTGGGGAGCAGCACAGCTGGGGGCAGCCCCTGCCTCAGCACTGATCACCGCTGACACATTAGCCCATGGATCAGGCCCAGTGAGGAGAACTAGGATCAGACACAGCCCCATGGTGGCTGGGCCCTGGGGATGAGGATGTGCAAAGCCTGGCCAGGATGTTGACCTGTGGGTTGATGTCTTTTATACTGGTTAAACATACATATTCATATAGATTCCAGGAAATACTGGTTAAGCATACATTTCATATGGATTCTGGGACACAGGTCACCTATTGGTTACTTTTATAGAACTCATTGTAGTTTATCACCCACTTCCCACCACAGTTTCTCTATGCCTTCAGAAGCTTCTGATGGTCTTTATCTTATCTCCTTCATCACTGTGTCCTCTGGGGAGCTCAGGTCTCTTCTTTGTTTCTGCTGAACTGTGCTTTTTGTCTTTTAGCCAGAGCTTCTGTCAGAGATAAGTTTCTCTAAGGTTCACAATTCTTGATTTGTTACCTCTTTCAACTAGCAAACAAGCCAAACTCCTGTTACCATCACCTTCTAACTGCAAGCTCGCCAGGAGTTATTGTTTCAGTTAATTCATTCCCTTAACATAATGATTTATTCCTTTGTTCAAAAGCTTTTGTATTTATCACTCTACAGATCTTCTAATTTCAGACTCCTTTTGAAGTCCCAGCTGGTCCTCAACTCATGGGGGCCTTAAAAGAACCACTGTGGGTTTGTTTTTTTTTTTTTTTAATCTTATAAATTGATGTGGCTGGAGCAGGGAGCTGTGGCAGTTCTCTGGGGAGCTGAGAAGGCAGGGAGAGAGGGCAGGAAAGGAAAGGAGAGGGAGACAGGTGAGGAGGAAGGAAGGGAGGCAGGGAAGGAAGAAAGGAGAGAGGCAGGGAAGGGAGAAAGGAGAGAGGTAGGGAAGGGAGAAAGGAGAGAGGTAGGGAAGGAAGAAAAGAGAGAGGCAGGGAAGGGAGGAAGGGAGGAAGGGAGGAAGGGAGGAAGGGAGGAAGGGAGGGAGGGAGGGAGGAAGGAAGGAAGGAAGGAAGGAAGGAAGGAAGGAAGGAAGGAAGGAAGGAAGGAAGGAAGGAAGGAAGGAAGGAAGGAAAGAAGGGAAGGAAGAGGGAGGGAGGGAAGGAAGAAAGAAGGGAAGAAACAAGGGAAGAAAGAAGGAAAGAAGGGAAGAAGGAAAGAAGGAAAGAAAGAGGGAGGGAGGGAGGGAAGGAAGGAAGGAAGAAAGAAGGGAAGGAAGAGGGAAGGAGGGAGGGAAGGAGGGAGGGAAGGAAGGAAGAAAGAAGAGAGGTAGGGAAGAAAGAAGGTAAGAAGGCAGGAAAGCAGGCGGCCAGGCAGGCAGAGAAGGAGGGAGGCGGAGCTCAGCCTCGAGGGCCCCGAGAGGCCAAACGCGCAACGGGGAGGCGCGGCCCAGCTCCCCTCGGTCGGTGCGGCGAGGGCGCAGCCTGCCCCATCCCCGGCCGCCCCCGCTGCTCCGCCTCCAACCCCCCCCCGGCCCCACCAGCACCTCCGCTCCCCTTCCGCTTCCCCCGGAGGCTGCGGCCGCCGGCTCCACCTCCGCTTGCCGAGCGACTCGTCGGGCTCGGTGAGGACAGGCGGCGGCGGCGGCGGCGGCGGAGGGAGGGGATCGCGGTGAAGGGAGGGAGGGAGCCGCTGAGTGTGAGGGGGGTGCGGGGAGGTTGCTCCCGGTGGATGCAGGAGCCGCTTGCCGAGGTTTGGATGGTGGAGCGAAAGGAGCTCCCGGTGGTTGCAGAGGGATTCGTTGCTATGGGTGGTTGTTGGGGGAAGGAGCTCCCGGTGGTTGCAGGAGCTGCTTCTCGGGGGTTGGGATGGAGGAGCGGAGGAAGGAGCTCCCGGTGGCCTCGCAGGGAGTTGCTGCTGGCGGGGGGTGGGTGCGGGGAGGGAGCTCCCAGTGGATGCTGGAGCCGCTTGCGGGGGGTTGGGGAGAGAAGGAGCTCCTGGCAGCCGCAGAGGGAGCTGCTGCCTGGGGGGAGCCGGGAGGGAAGGATCATTCCGTGGCTGCGGGAGTCGCTGCCTGGGGCGAGGAGACAGGGAGGGAAGGAGCTCCCGGCGGCTGCAGAGGGAGTCGCTGCCTGGGGCGGGGAGGCAAGGGAGCTATTGATGGCTGCAGGAGCCGCTTCCCGAGGGCTATAGAATCAGAACGGTTTGGGTTGGAAGGGACCTTAAAGATCATCAACCTCCCTGTCGTGGGCAGAGGTGCGTCCCGCTACACCAGGCTCCCAAGGCACCATCCGACCTGGCCTGGGACACCTCGAGGGGTGGGGCAGCCACAGCTTCCCTGGGCAGCCTTGTGCCACCCTCGCTCTCATATTGAAGAAATTCCCACTTATGTCTAGTCTAAACCTGCCCCTCTCCAGTTTATACCCGTTGCCCCTAGTCCTGTCACTACAAGCCTTTGTGAACCGTCCCTTCCCAGCTTTCCTGTAGCCCCTTCAGGTACTAGAAGGTCACCATAAGGTCTCCCTGGAGCCTTCTCTTCTCCAGGCTGAACAACCCCATCTCTCTCAGCCTTCCCTTGTGTGGGAGGTGCTCCAGCCCTCTGATCATCGTTGCAGCCCTCCTCTGGACCCGTTCCAACAGCTATGCCCTTATGTTGAGGATTCCAGAACTAGACACAGTACTCCAGAGGAGGTCTCACAAGAGAGGAATTAGCCTCCAGAAACATCCCTGTCCTGTCGCTTTCAGCGGAAGTTTATTTACTGTCCATCTCTGTAACTTTCGGCAAGACAGGGAGGTAGCACTGAAAGATTATTATGAAAAGGAAAAAAGAGGTAACTGCTTATAAGGTTGTGGGCTTGGTATGGGCAAGACCGGGTGTTTTGGGACCTCTGTGTTGAGGGTCTGTGATGAAAACCAATGTGTGTGAGTAACTTTTGCTTCAGCCTTTCAGATAGACATCACAAGGTATGAAGCAAGGTTAGTGTTTGCCCTTTTGTAAGAGGGACACCCGCAGTCAGATATGATGGCTGAATGGACAAAATACTTGATATAACTAAAGGAAAAAATGGTTTTAGAGAGATAGAGGTTGTTATTTCTGTTTCGGGTTGTCTGAGCGGTGTAGTTGAAAGGATTACATATCTTATTCCATCTGCAAAGGCAGATGGGAATGTGAGGAAAAAAGGCAAGTATTCTACCCCATCAATACTTCTTTATCAACTTTCTTAATATGTTCTGGGAAATATACTTCATATGCTCTTGGTATTGGTGAAAACTAGGGGCATCAGCTAGGTTTTTTCAGCACTAGATATACTTCAGAAGCCCATAGGAGTGCTCTTGGTTGTTTTCCTAGAAGTTTGTTATGAAGTTGACTCAACTCTTTCGAGGAGCTGTGTGGTAACAATGGGCTTTTCCCTGCTGTAACTAGCCTCCTGGGATGACTTAAAAGTAGAAGAAAGCAAACCCAGCTCATCGTGTCTCCTGGTAAATATTTTCTAGCACTTTCATCTGAGAATGTTTGGAATAAAATGCCAAAAGCTTCTTAACTGGGCTTTTATCAGCCGATTCCCTTGATTTAATCAGCAAGTGTCCCAAAACATTTAGATAGACTTTCCTGGCAGAGAAAGTAGAATTGTGTTAGTCATCACTTTTTTTATTACTGTCCATAGAATTAAATTCTTTATTCTCTGTAGCTGCGTTGGTATAAAAAGTTCTGCTGATTCTCAAAGCAAAGCCTTAGCTAATGTGCTGAGGTAGTTCTGGAGATGTTTATCAGGAACCGTTAGTTCACGTTTGTCTTGTGGCGCGGTGCATTGAGTCGAATGACATTTCAAAGGTAAAATTGTGAGCCCTCTTTGTAGTTTAAGCTCAAACAGTATTTCTTTTCAGGAAATAGTATATTGTCTGATGTTTTGGCAAAAGACAAATAGTACAGCATGTTTCATATCAAGTCTTGGGGTGTTCTGTTTTCCTGCTTGATAGTAGCTGTAACTGTCCAGTTCATTTGTCTGCCAGGTTTTCAGAGGAACTTTTATTTGGTCACTTCAGCTCTTTTCTCTGCAAAAAGCACAGCTGCTTTTATTCTTTTATTTGTTTTTTGTTTGTTTGGGTTTTTTTTTTTTTTTTTTTGCAGCACTGTTGCTCCTTTTCTGTCACTCTTCAACAAAAATAACTGTAGATCAGGAAAATGCTGTGATCCGCAGGAGGCTGTCCCTTAAATGCTGCCTTTTAAAAACTAACAAGTTATTGATATATGTGTTTTCTGCAGGCAAATGTGATTTTGTAGTAGAATTTTTGAAAATGTTTCTAAAAATTACACAAAGCTCTTTGCCTTCCCCCCCACCCCCCCTTTTTTTTCCGTGAGGAAAAATGATCCAAAAGGGCATATTGTGTTCACTCAGTCACTCTGATAGAACAGAGGTGCCATGGTGCACCTGACCAGGTAAGGTTGTGTGCTCCTCAGGCAATCCTTGCCTTTTGCCCAATGATGGACCAGCAGAACTGCTTACTGTGGCCTTCTGGGCCACCACCTGAGTCTGTTACAGAGTTGTGGTTGTGGGTTGCAAACAAAGGAAGTGGTTTCTCAAATCCTGTATGGTGAGCTTTGTCAGTTTCATTTGCTGCAACCATGAGCATTATTGTATCAGTGGGCTGGAGATATGTGACTCTTGTCACAGTATTTGTGGTCTCTCCTGGTCCTAATCAATGCCAAAAAAAACCTGTTTTGATGTCAAGCCTTTCTAATCTTTGTTGATGACCAACAATCAACAAGTGGAAAGAGGAGGTTGATATGATCAAGTAATCAAATACAGTCTCGAAGATTTCATTTTGTTGTGAACAGTGACATCTCTTTTTATGATGCTGATATAGTGCTTGATATTCACAGTGAGAAATTTAAAGCTCCCTGTAGCTCTTACAAATGCCTGGTGTCCTTAGTGCTTGCAAAAAAAGGACATTTATCTTTCAGAATAATCTCTTTGAGCTTGATTTAGATCCTTCTTATGACAAATTCAGATTTTTCAGTATCTAGCACTTCCCATTGTTGCTGTGTGGCATGGTGTTTGTCTGTTGCCTCATTCCTGCTGAGAAGAATGCCTGCTTTGCTGCTGCCCTTCTGACTGTGCCTGCTGTTCTTTAGACGCTTCTGGCAGTGTTGCTGGGTGCTGTTCTGTAGCTGTAGGACTGTGGATCAGTCCCTTGCCAAGTGCTATGGAGTGCTTTTTCCTTGGTGTGTTTTTTTTTTTTTTTTTACTTTTATGTGCTCTCAGTAAGTTTTAAAATGTAACTACATATTTATAATTTCTCTAGTGGTAATTAACTGCCTGTTAGAGGAAACACAATTCTAGTATGATCTGAGGGTATTAAACAAGCATGGGTAGTGTGCAGAGGTCTGTGTAGTGCAAGGCACACATGAAAGTTATCAGGCATCTAATAAACCTTGTATTTGTCATAAATGGGAGAAAATTGGCCAAGGTTTTTAACAGTTAATAATTTTTATTGGCCAATTTAATGTACACAAGAGACACATGAGTATGAGAGTATTCAGTCATATACTCTGCTTCAGGTCCATGGCTGGTTAAGTGTCTTGGGTTTTCTTCCTGCTCTGGCTAGCTCAGATTGAAAGTACACTGACATGCGCACACACATTGGCATAAACGCACTATGGGAAAACATAAAACACACTGAGGTTCCTTTACTTACTGGCCTTTGGACATCTTGCACGTCTCCAGTTGCTCACATGTAATGCTGTGACCTGCAGCTCCTTTTTCAGTTGCTGGCACCCAGACTTTCCTTGCATGCCAGTCTATCCAGTTATCACTGAGACCTCTAAGCCCTGTGCCCTCTTCTCAGGGTGGTGGCACCCCGGTCTCTCAGTTGCTGCCCTTTGACCTACAAGCTGTGAGCTCTGGGTCCCAGCTGGGGCTTGCTTACATGTGACTAGCCTCTCTTATTCTTCCTCTTTATTTCCATCCTCTCATTGCTCTTACACATCCCCTTTTCTGACATTAGATTCTTTCCCTAAGTATTCCTGAAGTTTTTACTAGTCTTGCAGCCCTACCTCAAATATAGCGATTGAAATATCATTTGAAGTTTGTAACAGAAATATTAAAACTGCCATGACTAACATATAAATGGGAATCGTAGAATCACCAGGTTGGAAAAAGCTCTTGGATCATGAGTCCAACCATTCCTATCTGCCACTAAACCATGGCCCTGAGAATGTGTGAGAAATCAGCAGAATGAAGAGCAGACTAAGTTGAAAGTGACTTGTGTTGGCAGTGAAGGAACACCATTTCTAGGACACTGTTCCTAGCAAGAAAACAAGGAAAGTGTTAAGTGTAAGGGGGTTATCTGCTCAAGGACCTTCTGAATGCAAGAGGAGACAAGAATGGTGAAGGAATAAACCAAATGTTTGTCAGTCAGATTTGTCTCTACAAAGGTAGTTTGTGTGTTTGATGCCAGTGTTTATTCCAGCAAGATTACCTGATATTGTCAAATGGGATTATAAGGGAAAAAAAAGGGAGGCAATAAAGAACACTTGAGACAAGCCTGACAAGCAAATGTGAGTGATGCAGAAGAACAAAACAAGTCAATCTTGCTATCTGATGGGCCATTGAGAAACTGTAGGCAAACCAAGATTTTTAAGCTGATTAGAGGGCAAACCTGTGAGTGCCAGAGTGGGAGTTGATAGCTGGGCCAACAAGTGGAGTCAGACTGGAGGTGCAGGCACCCCTTGGCTATGGTGCCCGCAACCAGAATGTGAGAGGGTGTCTCAACATCACTAACTGTAAGAATCATAGCTCTTGGGAATGTCTTCACAGGTCCCGAAGATTTTCTGTCCAGAGTGCCATCTGCTGGGGAGACTGGTATGAGTGGATTTGGTGCTAGCAAGTGGGATCAGACTGGGGGTGCAGGCAACCCTGGCTTGTGGTGTCAGCAATAGTAGTATGGGCAGAGGGAGCTGTACCATACTTGAGGGATCTGGGAATGTCTGTGCTTGTTACTGTAGAGAGTGTGGCTACGTGGGTTTTGCATTCAATCCTCACCAGCCAAAGAGGAGGAAAGGTACTCTTATATGAGTCATATGTAGAATCATAGAATCACCAGGTTGGAAAAGACCCATTGGATCATCAAGACCAACCATTCCTATCAAATACTAAACCATGTCCCTCAGCGCCTCGTCCACCTATGCCTTAAACGCCTCCAGGGAAGGTGAATCAACCACCTACCTGGGCAGCCTGTTCCACTGCACAATGACCCTTTCTGTGAAAAACTGTTTCCTAATGTTCAGCCTGAACCTCCCCTGGTGGAGCTTGAGGCCATTCCCTCTTGTCCTGTCCCCTGTCACTTGGTAGAAGAGACCAGCACCCTCCTCTCCACACTTCCTTTTAGGTAGTCATAGGGAGCAGTGAGGTCTCCCCTCAGCTTCCTCACCAGGCTAAACAGACCCAGCTCTCTCAGCTGTTCCTCATAAGGCCTGTTCTCCAGCCCCTTCACCAGCTTTGTGGCTCTTCTCTGGACTCGCTCCAGAGCCTCAACTTGCTTCCTGTGGTCAGGGGCCCAGAAGTGAACACAGTACTCAAGGAGCGGTCTCCCCAGTGCCGAGTACAGCTGTTGAAAGCAGTGCCTATTTGGTGTCCTGATTGTGTCTCCTGGATGCATGTTCAGCCCAGCTGCTGGAAAGGGAAACCTGCAGATGGGAAAGCAGCAGCAGCTGTGCCCATGGGCCTGCAGAGGAGACACGTGGGTCTCCAAGCTGAACTCTAGACTCGGGGCAGGGGGAACCACCAAGCCTCAGAGTTGTTGCAGGTGGTCAATTACAGCATCCCTTGACAAGCACCAGGGCTATGCTAATGAGATTTCTTTTAATAGCTCTTGCTTGAACTGAAAACATCTCTGTCCTATTTCTTGATCTATTCTGAAAATAACCCTGTCAGTTCTGAACACTTTCTGTTATTCTAGATTTGAGCCCTGAGGACTTTTGAGAGTGAAGTGTTTGCTTAAAAAAACCCAACCAAACAAAAAAACTGCTTACAAACTGACTCAGAAGTACTGTTGGATATACTGAATAAAGTCATATTAAAAATCCTGGTGGTTGGAGGAGACAATGCTAAGAACACAAAGGAGGGTTAGGAGGAAGAGTCTGATTCAACACTAAGTTCATGGGTGTAAAACCAAAACAGACCAGTCCAATAACCATTTTTGTAATGCTTATCAGCAAAGCCAACAGGTAAAGATGAGAAATACACTCTTGGCAGTGGTGGGATGGGAATCTGCAAAGTGACTAGCCTTCATAAGTTTAAAGTTTCTTGGGATGGACTGTCAATCTGAGATATAGGTAATCTATAACAAATTATCTCCTGCATAACAGCAAAGAATCCTTGTGACAAGAGAAGTATGCTGGCACTGCTGTGATATCTAAAATACAGTTATAAAATGAGAAAAATAGGAATTCCTAGTGTGTATATACTTTTTCCTTTGGGCACCAGTTTGGTGCAGGCAGTCTTTTACCACAGGTGCAGGTGTGCCGAGCTACTCTGATCTTTCTGTGATGCTGTATGTTAAACATACCAAAATCATTTTAAGTGCTTTTGATTACCCGAGAGTGGCTGCTAGAAGTCTAGAAACAAAAGTGAGGGAGCAAGCTTATGCTGGCCTGCAACTGAACTTTTGTTATTTCAATTCTTGGAAGCTTGTGTTTGCTGAACTCATGTCCTGTGGAGGTGGGAAACAGTTGAGATCAGAATGGCTGGTATTGAAATATGTATCTTTGGTGTTTAGAATAATAAATAAGGATGATAATAATAATAAAAAGAAGCTTTTAATAATGAATAAGAATATTTTATAACTGTTTTGAGTGCCTCATTTACACTTGTCACTGGGGAGATTCACAACACCCAAAGAACCACTGCCAAAGGTAGCAGCAAAAGTGGTTTTGTTGAACTAAGATTATAGAATGGTTTGGGTTGGAAAGGATCTTTAAAGGCCATCTAGTCCAACCACACTGCAGTGAGCAGGGATACCTGCCAATGGATCAGGTTGCTCAGAGCACTATTCAACCTGACCTTGAATGTTTCCAGGGATGGTATCTACCACCTCTCTGGGCGACCTATTCCAGTGTTTCAGCACCCTCAACAACAACAACAAAATATCTTACTAATATCTAGTATAAAATTCTCCTCTTTTAATTTAGCCCTGCTAAAAAGTTTTTACCCATTTTTCTGTAAGCCCCTTTTGGGCACTGAAAGACTGCAGTAAGTTCTCCTTGGAGTCTTTCCGTCTCCAAGCTGAACAACACTGACTGTTTCAGCCTCTCTTCACAGAGAAAGTGTTTCAGGCCTTAGATCATTTTTATGAGCCTTCTTTGGACCCTCTCCAACAGGTCCATGTCTTTTCTATGCTGAGGGGTTTAGAGCTGGACACAGTATTCCAGATGTGGTCTCAGGAGAGCAGAGTAGATGGGCAGAATCACTTCCTTCAACCTGCTGGCCACACTTCTTTTGATGCAGCCTAGGATATGGTTGACCTTCTGGGCTGTAAGTGTATGTTGCTGACTTGTGTTGAGCTTCTTATCTACCAAGACTCCTACGTCTTTCTCTGCAGGGCTGCTCTCAATCCCCCAGCCTATGTTGATACTGAGGGTTGCACCAACCCAGGTGCGGGACCCTTGCGCATGGCCTTGTTGAACCTTGTGAGGTTTTCACAAGCATGCTTCTCTGGCTTGTCAAGGTCCCTCTGGATGGCATCTTGTACCTCAGGGGTGTCAACCTTGCCACTCAGCTTGGTGTCATTCACAAAGTGGCTGAGGGTGCACACAACCCCATCATCAGTCATTGTTGAAGATATCAAACAGCACAGGTCCCAGAACAAACCCCTGAGGGACACTTCATCACTGATCTCCATCTGGTCATTGAGCTGTTAACTAGTGTCCCCTGAGTGTGACCATCCAACAAATTTCTTATCCACCAAGTAGGCTGTTTTTCAAATCCATATACCTCCAGCTTAGAGGGATTGTTGTGGACTGTGTCAAAGGCCTTAGAGAAGTCCAGAAAGATGACATCCATGGTCTTCCCTTGTTCACTGATGTAGTCACTCCTGAATAGATGGCTATTAGGTTGGTGAGGCAGGACTTGCCCTCGGTGAAGCCGAGTTGTAAAAGTGAGTCTTAAGCCCAATGGCAAGATTAAATCTATTACTGTGTGGAGGATATAATATTTAAAAAATAGCAATACAAGATCTTAATGCCCGGTGATTAAAGGTAAGCATGAAACTTCTTGTACCCAGAATTTCATTTGTTCCTTGACAAATTAGTCTTAGAAGAACAACCTGCTATTTATCTGTTAATTGAATGATTGGTATTCCGATTTCCCACTTCATATGCATTAAAACTCGGTGGGTCACCCTGTTCCTGTGTGGGTTTCCAAAGAACAGGTTGGAACTAAAGACATTCCTGACATGATCATGACCTAGGCATTTGCTTCCTTCGAAGCCTGAGCCAAACTATCACTAGTTGGGTTAAGAGGTTGAGTGCATCCATCACACTCTACCCTGGGACTACAGACAATCCAATTTATTGACTTAGAGCAATAGTACGGTTCCTTCTTGCCTCTTTGTCATAAATTTAGGAAGTATTGCAGGTCAGTGATGAGGGTATAATTATTTGATGAATTGCTTAGCTTAAGAGTTACAATTAATGCTAATTATATGCCATTGCACATACAGAAACAGTTGATTGTATGTATTTACATGTTGATTAACATAATTTGTTTCATTATTCAGCAGACTTTGATATACAGAATGATTATAAGCAATAAATGTAATAAAGTCAAAACTAGGAAAACTACAACTGGGTGTAACATCAAATTCAAGGCTTTGGCTGCTCTTGGTTGCCATTTGGAATCATAAACATACATGACTGTTCTTGAAGATAGATGAGTACTGTCTTAGTGTGTTCTTTGAGGTTCACTGGGAAATATTGGACTACCCTGGGGGAACTAAGGCATGTATTGGACGTTCCAGAGGAATTCCTTTCACATGAGCCCCATCCTGGATCGGGGATGAAAGCTTCAGCATCTATCTATTGTCTTCCTTTATTTCTCTGCCAGGCTTGTTATTGATGATCCATGGAATGGATCATGGATCTGTCTTGATGTAAAGCTGGAGATCTCATAGGGGAGATCTGTTCAGTAGTAGCATCTCCCGTACTCAGTACATAGGTAACAGCTAAGTTTGTGTTTACATTATATTTAAAGGTTACCAGGAGCTACCAGGTTTGCAGGTGTCATTTAATGTCGGTGACTTTATTCCTGACAATTGTAATGAACTTCAATGTCTAAGATTCTGCTGTCAGTTTCTCTTAAGGTTACAGCTACAGCAGATTGGACCTTGGTTGGTCTTGAAGGCAATTCAGAGCAGAGAAAATGTTTGCTTGGATTACCCTTAAAGGTTTAGTCATGACCTTCTTTGACCTTCTCTGGTTGTACCCATTGCATCGTGCTGAGCAGCCATTGCTGTCTGTGGGGAGTTTGTCATATCTCTCTCTGAACCTAGCTGAAGTGACAGAACCTAATCGACAGGCTTGAAATGACATGTATGACCCATGGATGATTTGTATTCCATTGCGATGTGCATTGCTCAGTCTGTAACTTTCCACATCGCTATCATCAGTGGAGTTGTACTGTGCTATTTGTATTACGTAAGAGTGTGAGAAAGTGTTTCATTATCAGTACAATTGTGCTGTGTGAAAAAGAGAGGAGCTGGACAGGAATGTTGTGTTTCTATAGTCCCTTGGTTTAAAGATAAGAAATATCCATTTGCTTCTTACTGCTCTCTCCTGGGACCTTGGCCGTGTTCTAGGTGTTGGGGGAGGCTAGCAGTATTTTGTTTGTTTGATGATATAAAGTCTCAGCCCCTTGCAGCAAGAGTTGGGAGACCTCAGTCATGGGTGGGCACACCACGTGATTTCCCAGTTGCCTCTCTGCCTCTGAATTCGTGCTGTGAAAAAGAAAGGCCCTCCCCCAGCAGCTGCAGATCTGGATGATGTTAAAGCAATTGGTGATGGATTTCTCTTAATCACTGCTCTTATTCTTTTATGGTAACGATTAGACACGTTGCCTTTACAAATTGTTACTGTTAAATTGTGATCTGTCAGGACTAATCATTTGTCTTCTTTCTCATTATAATAATTTGAGTAAACACTTGATTCACAGAGTTTGGGCTTTTATGATTATTTTTTTCTAAGGGCTCCTGTGTGAGTTTGGCCTTCTTTATGATGACTTTTGGTAAAAGCCCCCTTTTGGGTAAAATATTCTTGCGTTCATTTGGTATCCATAGTTTCCTGAGGCTATGTGGAAAATCATTCTGGATTTATCCTTTAGGACAAAATTCCTTTAGGAATGCTGTGTGGAAAATCTTTCTATTTATTTGTTATAAATATCCCACTAGATGATTGCGTTTGTTACTCTCAGCAGTGCGTTCCAAGCGGTGCATAGACTTGATCCCTTTTTGCTTTCTCCACAACACTCAGGTTTTTATGCACTGCTGTCATCTCCCTCTCTTCATCTCTTTCTTCTGTGCAGAAGACCCATGGCTTTGGAACACTGAGCTGATTAATGAAATGTATTCCCAGCATGTTGATTCAAAATTTTAAAATAATGACTTTTAACAGGACTCCTTTTCACAAGAAATGTGCTGTTCAGACTAGACAGTGCAATTTTGTAGACAAACAAGAAGGGGAGCACCCTGAGTTCAGTCTAGATACATTGTTTGGCAGTGTTAACTCTGCCTGTTTTTAGGGAACAATTAGGACCCACAGGTAGCTGTTCCATGTAATTTTTCCAAATCACGTAAGGGCCTGTTTGTTCAGAGGAGGGCTGCAAAGATTGTTGAGGCCTGGAGCACCTCCTCTGTGAGGACAGGCTGTGAGAGAATTAGGATTGCTTACCAGAGGAGAGAAAGCTCAGGGAAACCTTTTAGCAGCCTTCTAGTACCTAAAGGGGAGCATACAGGAAAGCTGGGGAGGGGCTATTTATCAGGGAGTGCAGGGATAGGACAGTGGATAACTGATTAAACGGAAAGAGAGGAGATTTAGATCAGATATTAGGAAGAAAGAGTGGTGAGGGACTGGAACAGGTTGCTCAGTGACGTGTGGGATAACCTCTCCCCTCCCTGGAAGGGCTGAAGGCCAAGTAGGATGGATGAGGCTTTGAGACATGATCTACCAGAAAGTGTCCCTGCCCATGGCAGGTGGTGTGGAAGTATATGATCTTTAAGGTCCTTCCCAATGCAAACCTGTGATTCTAAACTGTAAGGGTCCAACGGATAACGCTAAGGAGACGATGCTAAGGAGACAATGCTGAGGAGACAGGCAGGAGTTGCTAGAAATGTAAATGTTTATTAAGAGGTTAAATGCGCATAGAAAAAAAGCAGGTAACTGATCACATCGGGTCACTCCAGACGAAGGAGGAAACAACCTCTGCTTGGAGTTTTCAAAGGGTTTTTATAGGCACAAACCTTTACAATACACAGACACATGCAGTTATTGCACGAATTCTTGCAAGCCAGATAGTAAATTTAACAGTGTTGTGCTATCTTTGAGGGGCGGAAGATTCACAAGCATCCTGAGCAGAGATATATTGCTTAAAATACTCCCTCATCCTCCCTAGAAACTGACACCCTTTTCTTATCTTGGCGCCTTGAATTCTCAATAATTCTTTATGCCAGGCTAGCTACTCGCTTTTGAAGTGGTAATGGGGCTACCGCAAGAAGAAGTTTTTTTAAAGTTCTGAGGGGCCCCTTCAGGGGTTTTCCTGGGTGCATAACATAAACTATACTTGATGAGGAGGGATGGAGTTGAGAGTGTGAAAGAATGGCTGAGGCTGTGAATTGATGAGCTCAAGAAGGGATGTACCAGTAGGTTTCAGACAAGAGAATAGTATTAAAGTAAAAGTAAAGAATGATTAAATCCTTAAGCTAAAGGCATACAGTGTCAACAGAGAGAGAAGGTGTCAAGGGTCATGCCACAAAAGGGCTGGTACAGGCACATGACCCTGCTGATTGTTGTAGCACTATCATGTCTGCTAATATTTCCATAGTGCTGACTGTGGTGGTGCAGTCCTCCACACTGCACGGGGCCACATTGAGATCTCAAAATAAGCCTTGCAAGCCAGAGAACTTCCATTGTGCAGTTATCTTGGTTACAAGTGCAGTGGCTTAGGCGTGCCCTGGCCACACCCAGACTGTCTGCTACCTGAATTGCTTTTATCAGAACCACCACACTGACATCTCTGGATAAGCAGTCACAGGAAAAACGCCCATTGTGTTGTTATCTTAGTTACAACTGCAGTGGCCTGGGGTGATATGAGACACTCCCTGGCCACACCTGAGTCATCTGCTATCTGAATTGTGTATTACAATGACTTGACCAATGACTTGAATGAGTTGTGGCCAGAATGGAAAATCCTGACCAAAGCAAATCTCATGATCTTACATAGTGATCCAAAGTGATACCCTTTGATATCTCTGGGACCACACTGGACTTGTGACCCACTAGATCCCCTGAGCTGGGAAGGGTTTCAGGGTAGATTTTGCAATCGTAAATGCTTTTGTGAGGACTTAAAGGCCTGATTTTGCAAGGTTTGCTGACCATCCGTTTATGAATGCCAGCGCATAAAAATAGTTTTTGAAACTCATGATAAGGGAAACTTTAATCATCGCTCTGTGTGTGCCATTTGATTTAGAACTGTATCTGTGTAATTGATAATTGATTTTACTTCTCTGTGTGTGTGATTTGATTGAGGGAACTTGCTCTAAGTCTTGGGTGAAGCTTGCCATTCTGCAATCTTTAACTTAGTTGCTCCTTTGATTGTAAAGAATTCATAGTCTCTGTGTTAAACTGGGTGATGATTAAGTACTGTTAAGAATTACACAACCCAATCTTGTGATCTATCTTGAAAATAATAATAGATACTATATTGCTGCTAAACCAGAGCTGTGTAGAAAAAGCTATTTGCTGCAGTGGCTATTCACTGAGAGACCAATTCTTCCATACATAGACCTATGTCCAAGGCCTAGATATAAGCTTTCATCAGGTTACAGTGTTTCTGATATTTCTTTTCCCGAAATCTTCATGCTCTTGGTTTGTTTGGGCATTTATATATAAATTTGTCACAGGCCTGTGTGACACCTTGTGCCCTCTCTGACAGATGTATTTCATAGTGTACTGCAATCCCAACTAAAGCTTTAGCACCAGGATGACCCCAACACTTACCCATCCAGAGAACTGCCATGATGGTTCTATGATCCAGGTTGGAGGATTAAAGTTTCCTCGGTTTTATCTGCTGCTGTTAGACTGCCATTGGCTTTATCATAGGTGTCAGTGTTTGCCCACACTGACACCCCTCTGATCATAGCAGTGGCATCTACTTGGGCATTCCATATGGCCTTGGCCATGGGCCAAGTAGAACGGGAATCAGTAACAGCCAACAGCTAAAGCACATGAATTGGCATAGTCCTGTATTTCTTCAGAAATAAGTCTGCCTCAGATTTCCACAGTATGCATGAGTAAGGAATGTGCTTTCCAAGAGGCAAGCCAGTGTGTGCACCCAGAAAAAGCAGTCCAGGAGTTCATATGGACCTGGTTGTCACAGGAGTGAGTGACTATGCCAAGGACCAAGAAATGACCCTCTAGGCACTGCCATGGCAATCAGGTGTAATAATTTGTTCATCTGCAGTATGAACAGCAGTGGTGTGCCCAAACTATGCATTATATGAAAGATTGTGCATACATCCCTCTATAGGGCGTTGAAAGGACAGGCTTCTATAATAAGTCAGCTTGAGGGATCATCTGTAGCAGAAAAAGGAATTAAGAATTATATGTTTGAGGAATAAAAGTTGGAATTTGATGGCAGAGATACCAAGAATCCAACATCGAATGGTAATGTGTTATGGAAGAGTCTTCAAATACCTTCTCTCTGAGCCACAAGTTTCAGACTGGACCCTTCTGCTTTCTGAACTTACTCTGAGAGGAGTCTAGTTGTGGCTGGATCCAGTCTTAGCCCCTGACTGTAATAAAGAGTTCAGACCTTGTGTTCTGCCACAGAGTTTGTTTATTTCGGCTTGACTGGGTCCTGCGAGGGACTTATAATTATATCCCTGGGTAATTGTAGGGGTGTATCCGTACAATCTAAGATCCAATCCCACCACATGCTCTTCACATGCACTTCACGTACTCTTCATGCGATGGTTCAATGGTGTTACAGGGGCTGAGGTCTCCTTGCTCCCCATTGAGTTCTTCTTTGCCTTTAGGCAGGCCATCTTCTAGCTTTGTAGCAGGACGCTTTATCTAAGATGGGGGTGAAATAAAAACTTAGTCCTACCCTACTTACATAAACCAGATAGAGTAGGAAGTCATGCTGTTCTCACTGTTAAAGAACATCAATGCAGTAACCTCAGACATGGTGGGAGGTCATGCTGTCCTAATGATAGATGTGACTCAGCCACCCCAAGAATAACTACCGCTGGCTAAGCAGATGCTCCACAGTAGGACGTGAAACCAGATGGTCCCAAGCGGAACAAAAGAATGATAAAATTAAATAAGTGTTTTGCTGAGCTAGGAGATCTGTCTTGGCAGTAAATTACTAACAGTCAATCACTTTATAGTACTAGAGCCCAGTCATATCTTTGAACAGTGTGGATTCTAGCACACCTCCCCAAACAACTGTTTGGGATTCCTTCCTTGAGCAGGGACACCCCTCAAGACTGAATGAAAGATCTGCCTGTGGTTTGTCAGTATGGGTGACTAACATCAATCTCTATTTAAAGTAATTAGTTATTAAGGTAGCTTTGAATTGTTATTCAATGTATCAAGGATCAATTTGGTAAATTATTGATTTGAGTATTGATATTGAAGTGCTGTAGCTTATATGCCGTTTAGTAGATATTCTGATTAATGTCCTTTAGCCTAAGTTACATTGTTATCAATCATACTCAAATTTTTACTTTACATATAATTTAGTCTGCCATCCTTAACCCTATGGAACAATGTTATCAATCACTTTCTCCCATGACAGTCTTCAAAGTTTACAGCTTGTAGTTTTCATATCTTCTGGCTTGCATCAGCTCTGGGGCCATCTTCTGTGTAACTCAGTTCAATTTATATTCATCTTTCTATCTTATCTGTACCAAGGTCGTGTCTGTCATCTGTTGCCTGTTTCTGATGGCTCCTTTCCTTCAGTAGTTACCTTGTGATGCTGGACCTCCAGTACAGTGTTTAGTCGTTCATACTGGCAAATTCAGTCATGCTAAATCTTAAACAAGGCCTACTCATGCTAAACTATAAGCAAGTTACAATTTAACTTAACTCTAGGCAATTACACAGTTAATTCAAAATTCTAAAAGTAAACTTATTTTATTTCCCAACAGCCCTTAAGGGATAGGAATGTGTGAATGACATCACAAAGAATAGGTTGTAAAACTGTTCAGTGTAAAGGGGCAATCCACAAGGAGATTGTCAATATCAGAAAGGGCAAGGAAGGTGGTGTGTGAAACATGCTGTCACTCTTCATCCAGGGCTTGCACATCATGCCATCTCTTGCTGCCAAAAGGGGTTGATTTAGGGAAAGAGTCCTTTGGACGTGTTTCCTGGAACAGTCATGACCAAGCAGGTTGCTCTGTGCTGGACCTTAAGTACTAGTCCACTAGTAAGAATGAGTGAGGAGTCCATAGTACCAATACTGTTGAATACTTTTAAGAGAAGAGCTAAGACCGATTGGTGTCTTGTGTTCCAGTGCCAAGTGGAGGGGGTGCACATCTAAGGAATAGAGAGGATTGCTTAGCTGACTGAAAGCTGGGCTTTGTCACGACGACATGTGAAGAGTCTTGGAGACTCTGATGTTTGCATTTGGAGGAGGGAGTAGGTTGGGGTAAAGAAAACAGATTGCAAGAGTTCTAGGAATACCTTTGGTACTGGCTTACAAGAAGACTTCTTTAAAAAACTCAAACATCTTACACTCTTGGCAGGAACCTGACATTTATCGGGAGTATTGTAAAATTCCTGGTGTTCTTTGAGAACTGAAATTTGGGATCATATCTGGTGCAACAGATTCCCATCTATGTTTGCCTAGGAAAATGTCATCGCTATACTGGTAGTGAGAGACATCAGGAGAGGGAGAAATTTCATCTAATGTTGATGCTAAGACACTATGAGCAATGACAGGACTATAGCAATAGCCTTGAGGTAAATGAGCAAGGGTATAATGAATGACATTCCAAGTACAAGCAAAGTGAGCTTTGTTGCCCAAGTGGGTGGTGTGTTGAAGAATGCCACCTTTGGTGTCCAAACCTGCTTTGCATAGATAAGAGGAAAGGTAAATAGCATTGGGACTGCAGTAGGAGGCAGAATTTATGCCTTGGTAGTCATTGATCAGATGCCAAAGGCTACAGGGTTTGTGTGCTGGCCAAATGAGTGTTGAAAGGAGAGTGGTGGGTCAGTGAGAAGGGAGGTAGTGAGTTTTGGGCTTGCAGGTTCACGTGGTATTGGCAGCACGGGTCATTGGAGGTAGGGAAGGTCCTTCTTGGATTACCTGAACTAAGGGGAAGTTTTGGTCAGGAGTACCAGGGGACTGTACCTTCCCTTGAGTGCTACAGAAGGTCCTGTCTCTGAGTAGTTTCTTTTGTGGAAGTAAAACAGCTGATACCATGTATGCCTTTTCAGGACTCTAGTTAAAAAATATCTGCGGTGTTTTCTAATGGCCTCACGTGAGTAAGTGTGATCTAGTTTTTGGAGTGAAGTACTTGTGAAAGGATGTACTGTCTGGAGCTTAACTGAAGTAATCTTTATGTCAGCATTCTTTGTGGTAATTTAGTACATCCTGCTTATCTCACACGTAGCTTTCATAACTCGTTTTTCACAGAACTAAACCCAGAGGTATATAAACTGTCATTGCCACTGCCGCAGCTGGGCAGAGTTTCGTATCAGCGGAGACAGTTTTGCTGCTGCTCTATGCTGTCCCCTGTAGCTACAGTAATAAATTGATGCTGTTCTGACCTGACCAAGAATGGTATTTGAGTTACTCCACCATGGATGTTAGAACTTCCCAAAACCTGCGGGTCCTTGGGCTGTCTGTCATGCTAGGGAAGTCACACTTGACTGGCTATGGGATAGGTTCAGGGGGCTCCTGTGAATCCATGGACCACTGCAGAGGGTTTTGGAAGTGGTCCCCTTGAGTATGATCAAGTGGAGGCAGAATTTTGAGTGCCTGTGAGGACACCCATGTTGTAGAGATGGAGAAGAGATACTGCAATACACTCAATGTGAATGCTGCAAGCATCTACTTTATTCAGATTTTCTCTACATATTTATATCTTTTCTATGATATTTGCTTATCTATTGTTTATGACCATTACCATGACATTTTCATAATAATTACATCATAAGATCCTTACACAGTTAGATATGTGTATACTTAGCTGGCATCTAGAAGCTGGCCAATACATATTTAATTATGTCTAATGGGACATATTATTTATAAAGATCCGGTACAGTCTTTGGCTGGCTTCCTTATTTGTTCTTCTCACACATCCAGTACTCTTCCGTCCTTGCTGTACTCTTTGAGTCTATGGTTCATTCTTGGGTCAAGGAACTCTCCAAATCCTTCTTACCCGAGGTTACTTCAGAGCAGTGATCCCCACACACCCAAACAATGATATCATTGATGGTGTCATCTACCTCTGGACTGGCAATCCCTGTAAGCTACTCCCTCCATGCCATCTGAGAGGGTTCAGCAGTTTCTGACCAGCTGCCCTGGGATGCTAATTGTACGTCTGGTAAGTCTGTGTGGTAATCAAGGGCTGGGAGTTTTACATTTTCCAGGTGATGAAGTGATGGGGGAGGGGTGTTTGGGTCCTTGATAAGGTTCTGGTGGGAAAAGATGCAGCACGGGCGCATCATTGTCAAAAGCCAACAAAACAGGTGTTTGAACTCTGAGCTGACTGTTGATGATGCTTAGGGCCAAACAGACGTTCCATGCTTCAAGATGCTTTGAGTCAGGGCCTATTTTGCCCAGTCTTAGGAGGCTTTTTAACTAGCTGGACACCAAGGCATTTGATGTTAACTGCAGCTGCATCTTCACAGAGGAGTGAGGATGGCAGAATGTGCATAGCAGAGAAACTAACTTTACTGAAAGTTTGGAAACATGTGATACTGAGCACTGTGCCTGTAAGTTCAGTGCCTGTTGACAGTAATAGACTCTGAGTAGATCAAGATTCTTTTGACTAGTGGACATTGCTTGGACTCAGAGGGATGCCAGCCCTGCTTCATCTGACACAGTGGCTACATCCAAAGTGTGATAACCAGCCTACCTATCCTTAATCACAAATCTGGCCACTGGCCCAGGAAATAGTCAGAGGATCTTGGTCATCTTGGGACCTTTTTATCTTTGAGCACGTGCTAGTGATGCCTGAAAGATAGTCTGTGTTTTCTACTGGACTTAATAGTTGGTTTCCAGATCCTACAGGAAGGTCTAGGCTTCTGATTCTAAAAATCAGATGGTATCCCTCCACCGTGTGGCTTATTTGCTAGACAGGTTAACTAACAACTAGTAACAGATTTGCAAGAGTACTTTCTTGATTTGACTCGATCCATGTCTGTGAAAGGGCACACAGAGACACAGTTCTGTTGCCTCTTAATAGCATCATACTCAGTTTTAATAGCTGGTCTGGTTCAGAAGTCTGGTCAAGCTTTCAGAAGGGAAGAGTTGACATAATTGTTTGAAGTCACACTGGGTCAACTATTTCTGTCCCAGCTGTCTTGATGAATATAATTTTTTTTTTAGAAACTCCCTTTTTGGCAGCTTCCAGCTACCTGTCGGGTAGCCATCACTGGGATTGTGTGGCATTCTCGTTTCTGCACTGTCACTTGAAGGCCTCTAACACAGGCAGTGGCAGGAGTCTTATCGGTTCCAGTTCAAGCAAACCTGCTGGGCTTGAGATTTTCCATAGGGTGACAGCTTGGGCTTCAGCTGCATTTGAATGATGCTCAGTATTTCTTAAACCATCAGATAAGAGGAATAGTCAGGATAATATTCCCTTCATGCTTTTGTCTTTCTGTCTTGCTCTGATTAAATAAGGGAAGGTCAGGTAGTGGGACCTCACTTGGGCCACCTGCCAATCCAGGGTAAGTCAGGCATACTGGGGGAAAGAATTAAAAAAAATGTAGAGAGTCAAAGCATTAGGGCACTCCCTTAATGTACCTGTAGCTGCTGTGCTTGGGAAAGTACTGGAGTTATTGACAGTTGTCTCCTGACAGCCTGGTATATCTGCTTCCTGAATTGTAGCAATGATACCAAAACTGTACTATCTAGAAAGTACTGAACTTGTACAATCGATAAAAGGTACCAGAGTGAAGTACTGAGACCTGAGCCACAGGCTCTGAACCAAAGTTGACCTCTAAACGAACCTCCCAAACAAACGTTATGTAATATTAGTATCTTATCATTAGTGAAATATGTATGATCATTAGCGAAAGATGTAGCTTAGATAAAATGTAATCATTAGTGAAGATAAAATGTCATGAGAATGTATTTATCTTTCCATGTTATTCTCCCTCTGTACTCAGCACTGCTGAGACCTCTCTTTGAATATTGTGTTCAGTTCTGGGCTCCTCACCACAAGAAGGATGTTGAGGCTCTGGAATGAGTCCAGAGAAGAGCAACGAGGCTGGTGAGGGGTCTGGAGAACAAGCCTTGTGAGGAACAGCTGAGAGAGCTGGGGTTGTTTAGCCTGGAGAAGAGGAGGCTGAGGGGAGACCTCATTGCTCCCTATGACTACATGAAAGGAGGTTGTAGAGAGGAGGGAGCTGGCTTCTTCTCCCAAGTGACAAGGGACAGGACAAGAGGGAATAACACCTTCCCTGGAAGTGTTTAAGGCACAGGTAGATGAGGTGCTAAGGGGCATGGTTTAGTGTTTGATAGGAATGGTTGGACTCGATTATCTGGTGGTCTCTTCCAACCTGGTTGTTCTATGATTCTATGAAATGCATGAAATCAGATTTATGGCTGTATTTGGAAGCATGTGGTCAAAACCAAATAGATAAAGAAACTCTTGGTTCCGCTTTGAGTTCTGACCAGGTTTTTGGTGGGATCTAAAAAGAGAGTGAACCTAGATGTTCAGCATTTTAAGTTGCATAGGCTTGTTTATTAAACAGTATAAAAGCTGGACCCTCTTGCAGGAACTTTGGATGTGGGAAACCTCAGCTGGTCCTAGGAGTTAGAGTGTGTGAACTTAAACATTGGCCTTGAATAGATGCCCGAGTAAACAAAATTAGGAAGCTGCCAGGCCCCAGGTGGAATCACCCAATTATGAAGTTACAGCTGAGAAGGAGTCATCCAATTATGATGGTCTTTAGGTAAACCAGTCATGCATGGACGCGTGTCACGGTGATGGTTCGTTTCATTTATGATTTTGTAGTGCAAATAATTCAAAGAGAGTCAAGGGAGTCAAATTTCGATCTGAACTGGCACTTTATTAATTATGCCCATAAACTGACTTAGGATAGAAAGAGACAGAGAACAATGAAAGAGACGAGGAGAAGAGAGAAGGAAAAGGGGTCCACAGATGTCTAGCATCTCTGGGAGTCCCAGTCCAAAAGGCGTTCCTTTGTTTCGGTCTCTGCTGGAGGTGATCCCACAGTGGAGGGAGTCTTCTGTCTTGGTCTTCTGTTGCCCCTCTAAATTCAGCTGCTCCAGAGCTGTCTTTTATGCTAGTCAATACACCTGTGACCCACCTTTGCCTGTGGAGATGTGCCAGTTTCCACCTAGCAGGCCACACATGCCAAGAGAGGAGTTCCTGCAGGTCTCCTCCCCTTGCACATGCCCTCCTTCTGGCAGCGGTGGTCAGCCTGGGGTCTCCTGATGAAGGCCAGTAGTCATCATCACCTTGCTTGCATGCTTTGTTGGCTATGGGTCTGTGGTAAGTCCCATCATTAATCTTCCTGTCTTTTCCTCCTTGCTTCATGGATCTTTCACAATGGTAGGGAGCCAGGAGGCTTGAAGACAGGTACAAAACATTTTTGAGATAAGGAGGCAGGTACAGGTAGTTAGTTACAAAGCATTCATTCTGTACCAGTTCTGAGGCTTGCATTTCTGGTTTATACAGTCAAGTTCTGAGGCTAAAAATGAGAAAATGTTGAGACAGAAATCGATCCTTTGACTGAGTCTTGCAATGCGCAGCTGGGGAAGGAGTATAAAAGGTCTTGTAAAATCAATAAAGATGGTCTTTTGGCCCACAATTTCAACATGTCGTGAATTGCCCCGACCGCGACATTTAGAGACCTCACTTGGGTAGGACCTCTCTGGTCCTACACTGGGATGCTGGGAAAGGTTCTCCAAGTCCTCACTGTAACTGAGGCTCCACAGCAATGCGAATCTGGATGATGGTAAAGTATTAGGGCAATTAGTGAGGTATCTTTCTTAATCTCTATAATTAACTCTATGTAGTAAAGATTAAGAGTATTACCTTGTCTTATTTTATTCTTGCTGTATTATTTCATGTATTGTTCTATTGTTATAAACGCAAGAAAAGATAAGCTCACTTCTTTAGCTTGATGTCTGTATCCTTTGTGCTGATCCCATCCATTGGTTACCTAACATAAGTCGTGGCAGGAAATACTGACAAAAGTCAGTCATTTCTGACCCAGTAAATAGCAATCCTGACTGAGACCCTTGAAGCTTGTCAGTACCACAGTGGACTGTAGCCAGAATCTACCTTTGGACAGGGATGTCATTCAGGGTCATCTGCCAAGATGAGGACCAGGGTGAGGGCAGGCTTCTCATGACTCGGTGATTGCCTGTTGAGAATGCCAACGCACAGAAAGTAAGTCACCAATTTCAAGAGAGAAATTTTGGCCAGATCATCCTCTCTGTATCTGGTTTGGTCAGCACATACGCCAGTTCCCTCAAAACTCTTGGGTGGATTCCATCTGGCCCCACAGACTTGTGAACGTCTAACCGGGCAAGCAAGTCTCTAACAACCTGTTCTTGGAGAGTGGGAACTTCGTTCTGCTCCTCCAGCCCCTGGGGTTGTGTGCAGAGAGAACATCTTTTACTATTAAAGACCGAAGCAAAGTAGGCATTGAGTACTTCAGCCTTGTCTTCATCCCCTGTTACTGTTGTTCCCTCTGCATCTAGTAGGGACTGGAGATTCTCCCTAGTCCTCTTTTTACTGTTGGTATATTTGTAGAAAGATTTTTTTGTCGTCTTTCAGAGACTTGGCCAATCTGATTTCTAGTTGGGCCCTAGCCCTCCTGATTTTTTCCCTGCACGTTCTCGCTTCCTCTCCCTATAGTCCACCCAGGATGCCTGCCCCTTCCTCCAAAGCTCATAGACCTTCTTGTTCTTATTAATGTCTCTCAGGACTGCCCTACTCAACCATGCTGGTTTCTTACCCCACTGGCTACTTTTCCGGAACATGGGGACTGCTTTCTCCTGAGCTGCTAGGAGTTCCTTTTTGAAGACTGCCCAGCCCTCATGGACTCCCTTGCCCTTAAGGAGCGCCTCCCGTGGGACTTTTCTGACTAGCCTTTTGAACAGTCCGAAGTCTGCTCTCTGAAAGTTGAGCACAACTGTTCTGCTAACCTCCTTCTTCATGTCACCCTGCACTGAGAACTTATCATCTCATGATTGCTTTGCCCCAGGTGTCCTCTAACCGTCACATCCACCATAAGGCCTTCTGTGTTCACGAACAGTAGGTCCAGGAGTGCACCGTCCCTTGTTGGTTTGCTTACCAGCTGTGTGAGGAAGTTGTCTTCCGATATCCGGGAAATTGAAGTCTCCCACGAGGACTAGAGGTAGTGATCTCGAGACTACTCTCAGTTGTTTGTAGAAGAGCTCATCAGCTGCTTCTTCTTGGCTGGGTGGTCTATAGCAGACTCCCATCACAATATCTGCCAGGCACTCAGTCCCTTCCTGACGGTAATCCAGCTCAAGGGTATCAAAGCCCTCTCTAACATAGACGGCTACCCCGCCTCCTCTTCTGCCCTTCCTGTCCTTCCTGAAGAGTTTATACCCCACCATGGGTACACTCCAGTTATATGAGTAATCCCACCACATTTCCACAGTGGCAATGACATCGTAGTCTCCTTGCCCTACCACAGCTTCCAACTCCTTATTTCCCATGCTGCGTGCATTGGTGTAAATGCACTTCAGCTGGGCTGGCGAACCTACAGCCCTCATAATAGGGTTTCTTCCCAGTGGAGTGGTCCTTGGGTTAACTGAGGCCATAGTGCCAGTTTCCTGCTTACTGTCCCCAGGTGCACTCGCCCCCTCATGCTTAGTGGTGATATACTGGCAGTCCTCGCTAGCACACCACCCGTTTGACACTGAAGTCCCATCTGCAGGCTCACTCCCATCTGGCCTGGCCATCCCCTTCCCCCCTCACATCTAGTTTAAAGCTTGATTTATGAGCTTAACTAGGTTTTTAGAGAGGGCTTTAGTCCCCCTAGGAGGCATGTGTCCGTCCCTAGTAAGAAAGCCTGTGGGGGTGCATGGGCCTCGCCATGGTCAAAACACCCAAAGCCCCACTTTTCACACCAGTCCCTGAACCAGTTATTAATCAATTGCTTCTTCCTCAATCTATTCTTCTTCCTCAAATTATCTGGTGAAAGAGCTGTTAGCTGCAGATGTCCCTGCCCTCCTGGCCTTTGCAAGGTAATGGGTCGTTAGCCTCTCACCTTTGTTTGCAGGAGAAGCAGCCATCTACCATTGTCTGACTTGGCCCAGGACTCACAGCACCCCTGACTCCCTGCTGGTGCTGCTTTCAGATGAGAAGGCCGTTTCTGTTAACTCATTTAAAGCTTGAAAGACTCCATAAGAATCAATGTAAGTAGTAGAGGGAAGGAAGGAGAGCAGACAGGTCTGAGTCCCACAGCAGCAAGCCTGGCTCCACTCACTACAAACTTCAGGGCAGGTATAAATTGTCCTGAGTTTATTCATGAGAAAGCGAAGCTGGTTTGCTGTCACACTCTTTACCATACACTCAGACTTCAGTCTTTATTCACTCCTCCTTGCTGTGAGTTTCTTTAGATTGAAATTGAATAATCTCCCGGGATCTGGAGGGCACCCTTGTCAGAGTAATTCCTGGGTATGTAGGCTATATTTGATGGTAAGTCAGTGACTTTCAAATTCAAAGCACTGACTAAGGATATGCTTCCTTAGTAAGTGTAACTTGTGATATACCAGCACTGATTTTTTTTAAGGAGCCCTGTGGTGAACCAGGTATGCTTGTACATCCATGTTCCTGTGTTTTGTTTTCTGCCAAATAAGACTGAATTTTGTTATCAGGAATCAACAAGAAAACTCCTGAAACAAAGTCTTTTTTATAGAGAGGAGACATTGCTTTATTCTGTGCAAGGTGCTAGGTTGAAGATATCCACAAATGTGGCTTATTTTTACAAAACAGATTCTTAAAATCCCATCTAGCTGATACCATTGTTACACCTAACTATAGCACATGTATTTATTAGGTCACAGAATTCTACTTTAACAGGAAACTGCTTATTTTCTTTCCATATTCTCAGTTAGGATAAGGGTATCCTTCTGACTCTATAACTTATGAAGTTATAAAGTAGGTATGTTTATTCAGCACTGAGACGCATGTGAGAATTATTTCTCAAAAAACTGTGTGTGCCTGTTGTGGCAAATTGTCTTGGCTTTATACAGTAAACTGTTAGTATTCCAAAAAAAGGTCTATACATATTCATAAACTTTTCCTGCTTATTATTATAATGAGTTTGAGAAGAGTCTTACTGTTTTTGGCTGTGCAGTGTCTTCTCAGGGATAAAGTCAATTGTCTCAACTTCCTTTAACTTCCATCTGCGGGCATGTTCTCCAGATCCTTGCCATTCCTGTCAGTGTTGTTTTCTGCTCTTATCACAGGTCCAGATGATTTGTCTTGTTTATCAAAAATCATCTAGCAACAGACCCCCTTCCTACATAAAGGCTTATAGAAATGTGTTGCTATAAATAGACAACTGTCATCCTATGTATTTTTAAAGTGTGAGCAGCTTCAGCTAAATTTTTACTCTTCTGTTTACCCTTAAGTGTAAGTCCTTTCTTTGTGTCTATCTCGAGCTAACTAATTGCTAAAAAGCTAAACAATTGTTATCCTGTTCATCAACTGTTAATTCACCTGGCCCCATATCACTTCAGGCAATCCTTAATCAGTCACAAGTTGTCCCTATCTGGCAACCATTTCTTTTCTACCTTAAGCGAAGAAAGCCACATGTATGTGGCATTGAGGGACATAGTTTAGTGGTGGAGTTGGCAGTGTTAGGTTTACGGTTGGACTTGTGTGATCTTAAAGGTCTTTTCCAATCAAAACTATGTTTTCAACCTTGAGTTGATTTACTACTGAGCTTATAATTTTCTTAAGACTAAATGTCTGCATCCCTGAACATGTCAAGATGTTTGTACAAGATAAACAAGGTACAAAATAATGTTGTTCTTACCCGCTCGGGTAACAATTTGATTATTGCAATTTGTGTATCTCATTGGGAATTTGGACCTTAAGCCTGTGCACTTGCTACCCAGGATCTTAGAGATCCCAAATTTGTTGGCACCTGTGACAAGACAATCCAGACAAAGTAGCATCCCAGGCTTGTTCAGTAATGACTGTAGGGACTAACACTTAAGGGGTTAACAGAATAGCAATAATTTAGCTGAAACAACTGACACTTGAAGAACAGCAGGATAGAAGCTGCTCACTATTTAAGAATACGTGGCATGACAGTTGTTTAGCTAAAGCAACATATTTCTACAAGCCTTTATGTAGGAAGAGGGTCTGTTGGCAGGTGATTTCTGATAAGCAGGACAATTTATCTGGAACTCTGATAAGAGTGGAAGCTAACTCTGACAAGAATGGCAAGAATCCGGACAGCATGCACATAGATTGAAGTTAAAGGAAGTTAAGACAATTGGCTTTATCCCTGAGACCCTGACCCACAACCACCAGGAGACACCGCACAGGAACAAACGGGAAGAGACCCTTCTCGAATTCATTATAAAAAGCAGGAAAAGTTTATGTGTATATATAGATGGTTGTTTTTAAATTGTTTGGTTTTTTTTTTTATATTTTGCGACTATGTAACACTTTGATGTATAAAGCTGAGACATGTTGCCACAATGGGCATGAACCTTTTTTTTGAGAAATAATTCTCCCATCTCAATGCTGAATTAACATACCTACTTTATAACTTTGTAAGTTACAGAGTTATGATTCCATGTCAGTAACAGTAAAATTGTACTGCTAGGCTGTTACTGCAAAAAGCACTAAGGAGTGTGGTATATAATCTGCCCCAGTTGGGGCCATCCTGAGGAATGTCTGGCCCATCTTTTGATAATCTCCCTTTACCTGGGATGCCAGGTGAGACTACTTTCCTGGAAACTGATACCTATTAGAATATAAGGAATTTGGAATAGAGGATAGTCCTCACACACCAGGATGGTGTAGTTGTTGCCTATTTAATGAGTACCTTATCCCAGTAAATATCACTTTATGCCTCAGAACCTTATACCTTCAAGGGATAGATAGCAACATTCGAACTAATTTCCCCCCACCAGTTTCATTTTTGTACTCTTTGAGTGTACATGTAGCATTTAGTCAGGAGCACAAACCCTACGCATACATAGTAGCAGTGCTTCGATAGAGATTACTTTTTAATGCTGCTTTACTGGGTGTTCATGTTGGCATCTTACAAGTGTAAATTCAGGAAAATTAAGCAGAAGGTACTCTCAGTTAAGTTGAAGGTGCTTATTCTTAGTTTATATACCTAGGTTTTCATACCTATGTAAAAATAAACTTTTATGTCCAGTTTGATTTAAGAAGGAAAGCAGGAGTTCAAAACACAGTTTTAACTTAAATTCCTGTATGTCAGTGCAATACATAGTACCGTGATCAGCAAGCCATATTGGCTTGAATGGGAAGCTGTGTACAGTTACCTCCAGGCTCAAACCAGATTTCTTTAGCTAGCTGAACAAACAGCTAGTTAGCTTTGGTTAGCAGTGATTGCATAGTGTAAAGGACGCCTCTGTTTGCCCCTCTGGAATTGGAAAGGATCATGTGAACTATACAGAGTTCAGTGATAGTCTTTAGATGTTTCCTCAAAGCTACTGCGAGTGAAGTTTCTGCAAACGCTCCGGGTTGGTGTCCGTGGGTTGCAAACAACATCGGGGGGGGGGGGAGGGGGGGAGGGGCAGGGGAAGGGGGTGTCTCAGGCCAGCTGAGAGGGAGCTCCAATTTCTGCTTGCTCCTGTCAGTCTTTTATAGTTTGTTCTCAACATCTTGGGTCTCAGTCGGCCCAATCTTATCAGTAGGGCCAGTGGTCTGAGAAACAATGGATTGCAGTGCAATCCCCACCAATGTGTATGAATCCAGACGATGCTGCCATCGCGAGGAACTCATAAATCTCATTAATACTTTTGTTTTGAGAACCACTTCTGAGTCTTGTTTTGTTTCACAGTTAGGATGTATATGTGCAGACCTGTGTTGGTATGTGGGAGAGGGAGGTCTCATGGGCCAGTTTGGTCATTCTGATAGGCAAAACGAGTGGCAGAGATATAATTGCCCATCCTCCCAGACTTAATTTTGCTGCACAGATGGGCTTTGAGATGGCCGCTGATATGGCGTGGCCACCAGACCTTCATCTGGTTCCATTTCACATCACTGACTCTGTAAATCAGGAGCTCACTTCAGCAGCTTCTTTTGGGGGTTGGAGGATATGTCACCTGGTGGAGGTGAGTGATTAGCTAGGTGGATGCTGGCTGAGGTCAACATACTATTGTTACTGATCTCCAGGCAGACATTGTTTCCTTCCTTCTACTAATTATGGTGTGTTAGCAGGAGCAAATGTATAGTAGTGTTACCTAGCGTAGGACAGAGACCATGACTGTGCCAACATTGCCATGATTTTTTTTTCATAGCCTAAGTAGTGTAGTGTACAATTGCAATAAAAACCCCTGCACAGATACAGCAATGCATGGTTATGGTAAATGGTGGTGCAGAACTGTTCTGTTCATGTAGTTTATTCAAGATCAAAGCAGTTTATTAAGAACATAGAATTTACTGGCAATCACTTAACTGTATCTTCAGAAGGAAGATTGACAATATAACAAATAAAACCACAAAAGGTATCACTTTAAAAATGATAGGCAGTGACAGTTTCTGGAAGAACTCACTGTTTCTGAACACCCTTCTTTTATCCCATAAAGTTCTAATATCTCTCTGTGACTTGCATCTCTTTCCCCCTTCCCTTGGATTTGAAAGCACAAGCCTTGTTCTTTTGCACAACTTCTGTGGGAGATGAGATTGCTCCAGCTTTAGCTGAGCATTTGCTGTTCCATGTAACCTGCTGATCCTTGTGCTGGTGAGAAGGCCTGTGAGGTTGCATGCATACAGCTGAGGTGGGAGTTCTTACTTGTTGCACCCTGCACCGTCAGTCCTCAGCTGAATAAAGGCCATGATCCTTACAGCATCAGATGGAGAATATGTTCTGTTTGGCACAGATAGAGGTGGTGATGTTGGCAGGTTCACTTTAGGCAGTGTCACACAGGTCTTAACTATTACTGTTTCCACTTCAAGGTGTTTTCCTCTTGTTAAAAATGTCATGCTTTGCTTATATGTCTGTTGAATCTTTTTTGTTGTTTCTAAAGTGCCTTTGTGCTTCCCCAGTTGACTGTTTCATGCAGGTGGTGATTGTATTCCTCTTCAACACTGTCAGCTGGTGGTTGATGACCATCTTCCCTTTTGACTTAATCAGTCTGGGGCAGATGCCTTCTGGATAAACTAACCTGTGGCATTTACACACACAAAGAATGCACACACACACTCAAAACACACATGCATTCTGACTGTATCAAGTATTGTTATTCAGTTCATATATCAGGAGTCAACTTTAGGACCAATCCCAGAATAAGTTATTCTATCCTTTTACAGTCCACAAGATTCTTGTATTAGCTGTTAAGGGACCATGCCTGTGGCATGAGGGCTTCAGAAGTATCCATCCTTTTGTGTTGACATAACCTGAAGAAGGATGTTTGCCTTCATAACTGTTGATTTTTCAAGTGGTGGGGATCTTCAGTGTTGTGATCCCTGTGCAGTTGGTGACCTATTTTTTTATACCCTTCAATTTCAGTTGCCTTCTGCAGTCACTCACTCCGTTTGAACTGATGAATCATAAAACCAATTGACAGGTGAGTAGTCTACCTAATGATCATCATACAGGTGTCTTATCTGCTCTGTTGTTGCACTTAGCATCTAACTGAAATGCTAAATGAGCAGTTTGGTTACTGCCAAGCTGCTCTCTGCATAAATTGTAAATGTTGTTCAGGGCTGGCCAGTTACTGTCCAGTTGTGGCACAGTAGTTCCCACACCATGGTTCTGTGGCCTCCTGCTGCATTTATTTTAACTTTTTCTTTCGAGCAATATGTAAGACAGGGGCTGTTACCTCATGAATCTTTACTGCATGTCCTACTATCCTTTTGACTGGTGACAGTGAACTGGTCTTGGATGTACCTTCAATACCTCCTAAGAGTCAGCTGTTACTGTGATCTTGGTTTGCCTCTCACGCGTCTAACACAGCATTGCTGAGTTTCATACTCTCCCTGTGATTTCTCTTTTTTAGGTGTTTTATGACTTTGTGTGCAGGTCTACAGATGTTAATGTTAAGATACATTGTACAGTGAATGAAGTCTTTGCTGGAACGACTTACCCAATCCAAGAGATCAAAAGCCTGTAGCAATATATTCTGTATTTTAGGCTTCATTTATTTTCCTCTATGTATTTTCCTAGAGGAGAGCCTCCAGGAAGAAGCAATCAATAATAAATGTTGCTATTAAAAATTGAAGTATTTCCTGTCAGAAATTAATGCAGTTGTTTTGGGTAGATTAAGGGCATTATAAGACTGAAGCAAATGCCTCCTCCCACTGTTTGGAGGTTTTGTTCCTTTTCCCCTGGACTAGAGACCTGTAACAGATGATCTTACCGGCCTCTCTGTAGATGGCCCAAGTTTCTCTCAGGTCTCTGTGAGGTTAATGTGAGGTATCCTCACAGAGTGATTCAGGAACGCTACATAAGACAGCAATCAGAGATTTGCCTAAAATTATTTGTTAGAGAAGTGTTAGTGGGGGCATCTTAGTTCCATGGCATAGATCTTCTGAAGAACTTTGCTGTTATTCTTACGTCCAGTGGGAGTGTTTCTCCATTCTCTTCCTATGTGCCGCCAAGGAAAGCTTGGCAGTTGCCTGAGTATAGTTGCTGATGATTTCTGAGGCTTGTGATCAAGGACTCAATGATCCGATGGGTCTCTTCCAACCTGGTTGTTCTATGGTTGTTCTAAGGTGAGAAAGCGGCTGGTAAAGTTGTGAAGCAGGCATTCGTGAGGAGCAGTCATTTTGTCTTTCAGATTCTCGTGCTGATACTGATCTTCTCAAATATTCTTCCTAAGACAAGTGCTCTCTCTGAAATATAACTTTTTAAAGTATTGTGTTGTATTAAAGTTATAAAAACTTTTAAGGCTCTGATCACAGTCACAAACTTAGTTTTCTTAATACAGCTAATAACGATGATAAACTAAAGTTGTGCTCATCTTTATGATCTTGACGGTGACAGGAATTGGATTTTACTTGTGGCCAAGTTGTGTGTTGCATGTGGTCAAAATTTCTCCTGTTTACCAAGGATTTTACAGTTACTATTAGTTGGCATATTAGTCTTATTTACATATTTCAGTCATGTTTCTAGAATGCATAAATGTCTTAAATTTCTTCAGCAGTTATCTAATTCAAGGGAATGATTATTTTATCCCCTGTTTATTTTTCAGGAAATATCCAGTGTAAGGTTAGCAGTCTGAAATCTAAACTTGGATGCAGAAGCCAATTTTCTCATCTAAGATTCCAGCATTGCTGTGAGTATTGCTGTAATACTGTTGTTGGCATATTTTACAAATTTCATATGTGACTTTGTTTTCCTTTTCCCTTTTGTTATTGGTGTCCTTTGAAAGCAGAGAAAGTGAAAGAGTGAAGGAAGATGGGGAACTATCCTTGAATCTTGATAATAACACATGGAAAATTTTAACTTTGTGGCTTTTATAGGCTAGATGTGAGTGATGCTTCTACATTCTAAATTTTAAATCAGCAGAGTCTTAAAATCTAAAAATGCCCATTAAAGAAAGTCAGGAGCCTTGGGTGACTTGGAGAAAAGACGTAGAGCATTTTCTTGGGAAACTTTTAAACACCCTATACAAAGTGAGGGACTTGTTCTGCCCTAGGTGGGTTTAGCCATACTGTGAGGATTTTGTTATTCCTTAGGCAGTCTATAGAATTGCTAGTTACTGCTCTGTCTTTTTGTAACTTAACTTGGGAATTAATTCATGCAACTTGACATTAACAACATCAATGTCAGTGGGATGTGCTAAAGCAGTTGCTCTTCTGCCTAGCAATTTAACAATGACTGTGTTCATAAACGTATTCGAAATAATTTCTTGGTAAGTGAAATAGGTTTGAAGTGAAATATTAAGGTGTGATTTTAATTTTTTTAGCGTTTTGGGTTTTGGCTGAAGAAAAAAATCAAGACAAGATGGATTGGAATGTAAGACCACTCCAGAATGCTGATACAAGGAACCTGCAAAGTGAAGAAACGTGTTATAGTCAACTGCTTTCTAATGCACATGCTTTTACTCAAGCAAATGCCAGTTCCTCTAACAATGCATGCACGTATGCTGGAAATAACCAAACAGTGTATCTGCCAGCTAGCAATGCTGCTTTCCCTCCTGGAAATGCTGAAGGATTCAGAACTTCAGATCAGGCCTTACCAGGAGCCTCTGTAGGTGGTAATGAATCTTTCATCTCAAAATACTCACTTAATCGGCATCCGTCATCTTGCTTGCCAATAGCTCCCAAACCTCCCAATCAGACCACACGTTTACGGGCAGAAATGACTTCGACTTGGACAAACTCTAATGGTTACGTTTATTCCCATAGTAGAAAGCTACCTCTCCTGGCTTCTCAAGTGAATACTGGAAATAATGTAGTTCGGCAATCTCAGTATGTCGCCACAAACAGTTACACCGTGCAGCCACAAATACTGCAGCATAACTCTACAAGAACTACAATGTTGTATCAAGGCAACATTCATTCCCAGAATAATTCTGTCTCTCTTGCAACATCTGGGCAATATGCCCAAACCCAAATCTATCATCCCAACAGTCAGCTTATGGTTTTCAACTCACAGAATCAAAATACTGCAGCAAACATACAGCTGCAACAATATCATCACAGTCAGATGGGATCAGAAGCTCCTAGCAGATTTTCTGCACCATCTTTGTTGCCTGTCAGTGGTGGTTTAAGAACTACAGCACAGTCTTCAATAGGTGTGCCACAAGCAGTTCAAAATGTGCCTGGTGGATACAGCCTTAGTCAGCAGAGCTGTCCATCAGATCCAAAAAATGCTTCTGGTTTAAGCGTTGTTCAGCAGCACTGTCAGAAACAGCAGTCTGGAGAAGTCAGTCAATCAGTTGGGAATATCTGTATTTCAAGTGGAAATGTGACTGCAAATCAGCCTTTTAATGAATTATCTGTGCCATCCCCTGGCATTTCCAAAGAACTGTATAGTATTTTGCAAGAAATGGAAACCTTTTCTTCAGCAGCTGCTGCGAATCAGGTGAGTCATCATGCTTCGGTTCAAGAAAGCCAGACTAACAGTTTAATGAGTGGGCTTGTTAATTCTGAAATGTCTTCAGCAGCAGCAGATGGAAGAACTATTACAAAGGACAAACTAGCTCGGGAAGCTGAAAGGCTACACAGTATTAAAAAAAGATGTGCCCTGCTTGAAAGGGTGCATTGTTTTAAAAGAAAACTCTTAGCAGCTTCGGAACATAACAGAAGTACTCTCCTGCCTCCTCCAATTTATCAAGACACTTTAAATAATCATCTTTCTTGTATGCCCAACTACAATATACCACCTTCCCCATCTAAAATTTTGAGGACAGAAATTCCAATAGTTAATGCTTCACTTGAAGAAAGAAACAACATAAATGTAGCCAATACTGATAACAAGGGATTAGAGAGGACTCAAAGTAATTCTCAAGTGGAGCAGGGAAGTCCTTCATCAAATTCTGCTCCTGTTCCCTCTCAGAGCAATCTCCCAGCTCAATTAAATAATCCTGAGAGCACTCCCATCTTGGAACAAATAGGTGTATATGCCTTGGACTCTTCTCAAAGAACGGGGATGTCCTTGAACAATGCTTCATGTTTTAGTCAAGTGGATAGCTCTAACAAAATTGCATCAAAAAATGGGCCAGTTAACCCCAAGAACTCATCGTTTCTTCAGTTTGTATTGAGCAGCACAAATGCATTGAAAGAGAAGACAGCTGGTGCTACTGCTGATAAAATACTGACTAGTCTCCTATGTAGTGAAAAACCACCAGCAGATACAGCTGTCTCGAGTAGAAGCTTAATAAAAGACCCTAGTGAGAAGAATGCAGAAAGTTTGAAAGGGGAGCAGGCATTTATGGTTCACACAAACTCTTCTGTGTCAGAGACAGACAAATCTGATGAAGCTAAACTCCAGAGTGATGTAACTCAGAAAAAAACACTGTTTACTGAAAATGCATCTTTTAAACAGAGCAATTATAGTTACTCTATGGAAGAGCTTACTGCATGCTTGGGCTTGTGGAAAAAACATCCATCAGAATCTGCAAGTGTGCAAAATGGCCAGTCAAGTGAAAGCCTCACAGGAAATCAGAATTCACCTTATAGCCAAAATACAAAAAACAGAGAACAAAACAATGTTGCGGATAGAAAAGATGAAGCAATTTTGCCTGTAACATCTGCTTCTGCAGGACAAAAACTTGATACATCAAGTTGCAATTTGATAAAAAGTTTTGAACTTCAAGTTGCAGTTGTCTCTCCTTTAGTACTTTCTGAACAGCGAACACAAAGTGAGGAGGCAGATAAATATTCAATGTCCACAGGCAAAACCCATCCAGTCATAGACTCAGGAAGCATATGTAGCTTGCAAGAAGAAGGGGGAAACGGTTTAAGTGTGGTAAACACTGATAAAGGAACAACACAAGCTCTTCGGACATCACCCCACGATTGTGTTCTGGTGGAGAAAGTGGACTCACAGTTGCCACAGACAGAAGTAGCTGATGAAAAGAGAATAGTTAAAATTGGTGTAAGTGCAAATGATTCATGTGATGAAAAACAAAGGAAAGTTAGTCAGTCTGCACAAGATGCCAGAGGAAATCCACAGCTTGGGTTACAAAACAAGCAAGGTGCGTTAGAGACAGGAAATACATCCACAGCAGTGTTGGATGAACAGATGTTTTGTATTTCTAGTGTATGTTCACTTGTTGAAGGTAATACCTTTTACAATCCACAAATAGCAAGCATCTTCAGGTCAGCTCCTGAGACACGCGCATTAAGTGGTACCTTATCAGAAGGAAATGCATCTGACACAGGGCAGAAGGAGCAACAAGTAGACTTGTATAAAAATGAGTTGAGTGGCAAGTCTCGTCAAAGTAAGAGTTTGCTGCAAGAGGCGGAAGAATCATCAAGCAGCATGAGTAAAGCAGGTAGGATTTTGGATAGTATCACAACTAGTCGTTTGGAGAAAGAAAGCAGTGGCAATCCTCTTAAAATAACTTCTACCTCAGAAATGTCATTCAATGCATCTTCCAAGCATCCTGAAAATGACTTGGAAATTCTTGCTAGTATAAATCAAGTGTTAGCTCAAAATTCACTAGATTTCTCTGTTGACGTAACTGCTGAAACAAATGCTCTCACTGTTCCAAGAGACAACAGCATGCAAAATTATATCTCCAGTAAAAATAGCACAGAAAAAGAGATTAACGTTTTTGAAGCAGAACCTATTAAGTGTCTAAACAGTCAGCTGTCTGAGCTAGTAAAAGAGTTTCCGTATGGCATTGAAGGTGCTGATATGCTAACAAAAGAACCTGTACATTGTGATTCTATGGCTGTGGAAAATCACCTTCAAAAAGAGACTCAAATTTGTGACAAGAAGTCTCATTTGAAGGACCCAGTAGATCAGATAGAAATTACAGTGTTAACCTCTGCTCAGATGCAAGAACTGGTTCCTGAACATAACCAGTCTTCCTCTATTGACAGCAGTAGAGTTGTGAGTCAACAGTTAGTAAAGGCATCAGGTGAGAATGATAATCTTAAAGACAGTATTCAGTCTAGTCAGAGTCTGTCTGAAAAAAAAAAACCCCAAGAAACCTCCAACCCCACGGAAAAAAAAAAACTCCGTTCTCCAAGGACTTTGATGGTTAATCTGCCACAGAGCCCCTGTAAATATAGCACATCTGGTTCAGAGAAAAGTGATTATCAAATTTCAAAAGCTGAAAATACTGGCTCTGCAGAGACGCAAGAAAACAACAGTAAATGTGATGCCATAATGAAGAACAACTCTCCAGTGGGAAACCTGCCTATTTCTGAAAAAGTCCCAAACAGTGATAACAAAAATCAAAAAGATATTTGCAGACACACCTCTGTAACGAATGAAAAGGCTAGGCTAACAGTGGATACTGAATACAAACTGCTTCCAACACAACAGGAAAAAACTGAACCACTTAATTCCTCCGAAAATCAGGATTATGATAAAGCCAAAGGGAACAGCTGTAAGGAAGAGCCAGAAGTTGTTGGAGAAGCCCCATTGTTACACAAAGAATTTCATTCTGACAAAAAAGAACTTCAGGCAGTCTCAGAAGAGTTGTCAGAGAAAGCTGATTATACATATGCAAACAACACGACAAAGTCATCCAAAAAGAAAGATAGCGTTTCAAAAATTGAGTCCCATTCAAAAGATAAAAGCCAAATAGGTTTGGTAGTGAAATCTGAAACAGACATTCACAAATTTACAGAGTCAGAAACTGTAGAAATTAAGCATGCTGAAGTCAATCAAGGACAAAAAATGAAAACCTGTGAAGAGAACTCAGCTGAAGAACAGAACTGTAGGAAACAAAAGGAGATACGTGGGCAAGATGTAGAAATGAACATCAAAGAGAAAGCCAAATTATCAGCAGAAATAAAACATAAAAAGCGGAATGGTTATCATGCTGATGCTATAAAGTTTCCAAATTTTGGCACTTTAGATTTAAAGTCAAGAAACCACAAATACTCTCAGCATAAATCTGTAAAAGTTCATCCTTCAACGGAGCGGTCATACAAACGGAAGAGAAAGGAAAATATGATTGGGAAAAGAGACCCTAAGAAAACAAAGGTGGAAGAGGAAAGACTGAAACAATCTGAAGTAAAGAATTCTAAGCAACTTTCACATAATTGCATGATAAATACTGAAAAAGCTAAAAAATTAAATGGAGAAAATGGCTGGAAACCGAAGAGTTCATTAGCAGATCTCGCTATGCTTAAACTACAGAGAAAAGGGACTCAATCTTCTACCTTCTCTAAAAGCTACTTTTCTAACAAAGAGAGATGTCTAGATAGTCAAAACAAAGACAAATGCTCTGAGAAAGTGTTTTCTGATAAAAACCTGCTATACTTAAATAGAAGAAATAACAGATTAAAAGTGCATCTTCAAAAGGAACCGAAAAAACACTACTTGAACAGAGTTGCTTTTAAACGTATGGCACAGGAACGCATATTTCTGACAAAATTAGAGACATCACCTGTCAAACCTATCTGGCACAGGAAGACCAAAGTTTCACAAAACAGCCCAAATGTGAGAAGACACATTTCTATCTCAGAAGCTGAGAAATCTTGCAAACCAGAAACACTTGAATTTAAGCTGTGTCCAGAGATACTGTTCAGAGACCCAGCCACTGATGAAGAAAGCTTAACTGCAAAGAATTCATTGGAAAAAGAGAAAACCATTGTGGCAGGTATGATGCTATCTCAATTGTTAATTTGTAAGTGAATTAATTTGCAAGTAAAAAGTATTTACTCACGTTTAAAACTGTGTTCACAAAAATACAGGCAGTGAAAATCTGGGACTCCGGAAGCTGAAGGTTGAAATAGCTTATGTAGCTTTCTGACAGACTGTATCTGTGTGTTAAACTGTAAAAGACCACAAGAGTTTTCCTTCAATTGGATATTTTGTTTCCTTAAGTTATACCAAATAAGATTAGTTTACAGCATGGCAGTTTCAAGTAACTTTGCAAGAAGGCTTTCGAACCTACTTGTTGAAGATAGCTTGGTTTGTTCATAGAAAGTGGGTTCTCTTGACGTAGTTACCGCAGGTGATCTGATTTGTATACACCGTTCACCTAGTTGTGTATGAATCTGGCTGGGTAGAGGGAGAAATTTTTTGCACTGAGGGAGAGAGGGACCTTGGGCCAGACATGTCTTGCACACAGTCTGTAATCTTTACTATCTTTGGCTTAAGCTGTCTTTTTTTTTTTCTCCTCTTCCCGTGAAGCATATTTGTGTCAAATGCTATATTTGTTTTTAAATAAACGGCAATCTTAAGTTGTATATAACTAGCCCTTGCAGTCACACCCAAAGGAAATTTTCTTTTGCAGGTGCTAGTATATGTGTTAAAACTCAATGCTGAATAGAGACCCAAATTTGTGATACAGGAATCTCAAATGTTTTTAAAATTTTCTCGTTAGGTGTCAAGAGTAAAAAAGAAGATTGGTTAAAATATGATACAAAGAAGCAGAAGATTTTGAAAGAGAATTCTACAGGTGAAATGACTTCTGATGATCTGTTCTGAAATATGATTTAAATGTGCTTTGCTTGGTTCCTTCACAGTAGCAAATCTTAATAAAGCATCATAATTTACACTTTACTAGCTCTGCTGCTGAAATGGTGTAGACATATGAGTTAATAAGATCTGTGGAGATTTTTATTGCCCTGGGAATGTGTTGGAAGTTTCCTGCAGATGTGTGCACAGTTGAATTGGAGGTAGCAGTGGTGACAAGATTCAAGTGCATTTTTAAACTGTAGGTAAAGACTGAGCCAGCTGTATCCCACTATAAAATGTAGGAAGTGACGTAACAAAATCTGGTGTGACACTATAAAATCAGGAAGGAGTTTTTGTTATTTTATTTGGCTTTCACAGTAAGGTAACACTGTCTGCACAAACACCATGTTCACAATACCGGGACCTGTGTGTCCTAGTAGTCTGGACAGGACTGCTTATATGACACACAGAGGAAAAGTGATGCCACTCCTACATCTTCTTTTTCCCTCTGGATTAGCAAATTACTTTTTGGATGATCTTCTTTACCTCTTAGGAATCAATAGCTACAACAATAGTATCTTTCATCTTGGGACATTGGTTGTTCCATTCTTTGTAAATCTTGAGTGAGGTTGCTCCCCACTGTGTTTGCTTCTTTGCTTTGAGTATCTTTCTAGCAATAGTCTTGTTTTCCTACTGGTCTAACAGGAGGTGAAATCGTGTATTCTGCATGCTGTAACCTTCTTGCCATCCTCTTCTTATCCCAGTGCAAGTTCTGTGCTGACAAGTTATCTGTGTTGTGGTCTTGATGCAAGCAACACATTTTGCAGTGTTTACATCTTTTATTGCTGTTGAATGTGTCCTCGGCTATTGGTGTCTGCTACTCTTTTAGCCCTTCCTTGTTTCTTCTCTTACTTTCACAGCTGCACGTTTTCTTTCACGCTTTTCTTAATATTCTTCGAAAATCTCTTTTATAAAAAGACACCCAAATGACCATTTGGTGCTTAAAGATGCATTGGCAATTGATTTAAATCTGAAATGCCTGGTGCTTTAGGAAGCAAGTTTATGGCCTCCTTTTTAACAGTGGGTAGCTTTAAGTACCACATGCATAAGGAGAAGAGTCATTTGGGACTCTTAGGCTTTTGCTTTAATCTGCTTCTCTGTCTGTCTTTCAGCTGAGGACAGTATTCCACTTGATACAGCTATACAGATCCTGGATGGAGATGGCGAGGCTCTTCACATTCCAATCAAAGACTCAAAAGAGATGTTTCAGACCTACAGGAAAATATATCTGGAAAAAAAGTTGCAAAAGCCGTGATAGCCCTCCTGTATCATCAGTCTTATTCAGTATCACTAGGAGAAAAATGCCAACACTAAAATGCTTTTTCCTCATGTACTTCATGTTTCTGAGTAATTGTAAAAAAAATAAACTTGGAGAGTGTTGGCAATTTTTTCCTCTGTTTGCCTCATATTTGTGAACGATTGAGATCTTATTCTGTATTTATGGCACAAATCTGCTTTGATTCCAAATATGCCATTTAAATATCTTCTTCTTCTTTTTTTTTTTTTTTTTTAAGATACAGGAGTGAGTTGAACCTTGACCAAAAAATTCAGTGATTTATCTTGTCGTAGTCTGTTTTCTGATTCTGGAAAACTTCTACTTGCAGTGCTTTCCATTGCTGGCAGTGGAAAAATATTCCTGCTGAAAAGGAATTGCACCTCTATTTTCGACTTATGTTAGTCTAATAGTTGAGCTTCTAACAAGGCTTTCTGTTTTTGTAGAAACCTTTTCTTTAACTGGGAATACAAATGCAAAACCCTCAAATCAAGCATGCTGATGAGGGAATACCATGAAGTATTTATGCTGCTACTCAGTTTTCTTACATTTCTTTTTGTGGAACTTGTGCAAATTGATTTTTGAGTTGTTCTTCTGAACACAGTGCTGTAAAATGATAGTTGATTGAAGACTTCTCTGTTTTTTATCTCTCTGTATACCTGAAAGAAAAATGTGATTGTTAAATTGCAGGGAGTTTGAATTCACTCATCTGTACTCGGTTGTTCACTTTAACAGACTGTAATTAGTTTCTTCGTTTGTGAAGCATTAAATAGTGTTTGACTACACGTTCAGTGTAACATAGAAGTTATATTTGTTGCTGGATGTCTTCTAAGTGCCTTTTCATTATTGTTTGGAACTTTGAATCATATTTTTTCAGAAACTTGGTACTTGATTCTATCTGTTTAAACTTTTATACTAAAAGTTAAAAACTCTTGTAGATATTTCATTGAACGATTTTTATACTTTAAATAAAATGTTGAAGGCTGCACCTTGTCTTTTATTTTAGTTTAAAAGTATGAAGTTGTTTATTACAGTTAGTTAAATAGGCATTGGAGATATTCCTGTAGATGAAAAGCAGCTTTAAAACAAGCACTAGATCTTCCTTCTTACAAGGAAATGGTCCCTTAAAACATGTATTTATACTTCAGAAACCATATCAGGAATGTCTGTATCCTCAGCATCTTTTTTTTCCCTTGCTTTGATTAGGAGTTGGGAATTAGTTGGCATAAATGCTTTAAAAAGCCTTCAGTATTTCTCCATTCCTAAGGTTGTGTGCTTGTAGGCATCCTAGATGTAATTACGTATGGAGCATAACATTATGATTTCCTAGCTCTATCTGTATGCTGAATTAAGAATTGTTTTTTTGGGGAGAAAAATCCTCCCTTCCATTATGTGTACATTTCTTCTCTCAAACTAGGAAACTATTCAGGAAGGTTTTGACTCCCTTTTTGTCTGGCATAGCTGTCCTAATAACTTAGATTTTATATTTTTCTGGCTGGATGCCCAACTATTAGTCTGGGGAATGTTCCCATTGGAGGATTTTGTAATAATGTTGGTAACTCTGAGAAGGTTTTATTTTCTTGAGAGTTTAGCACCTGTATTGTACTTCATTAAGGAAGATTCATTGTAGAATTGAGTGTAGCTGGTTAAAACAACATATAATTCCTGCCAAATAATTTGTGTTTTGTTCTGCATATGATACATTAAGCTGACTTAAATGCTTGAGAGATTTCTTTTCAACAAGGAATTAGTCAATCCATCGACCCATGGCAATTATGTTCTAAATATTTGGAGAAGTCTCTTACTGACCCCGTGCACCCAATAAGTGAGGATACCAGTTTTGAGTCTTAGTGGATACGGCTACATCATCTTCTCTTATACCAAGGAGTGAATCTTGGCTTTCTGGCCGTGTTTACATGGTGCCTTGTGCCTTGAGTATGTAGGATCTTTGAGTAAACTGGGAACGTCCTTTCTCCTTGGTCCATGTGTTAGTCAGTTGCTGTCCCTTAAGGTGCTGCACTTAGAGCTGACCTCTAGCCTGTTCTATGCTTACTCTGCAATTACAGCATGCACTTGCATGCTAAGAGGGCTGTGCCAGATGCTCTTACTGTTTCTCCTGTTCCTTATAGTACTGACTGAAGCTACAATACTACTGCAAGTCCTTTCCCTTGGGACAGGCAAGATGTTAACACCCACCTAGATGTGGCTACTGTGGAAAAACTAACTCTGTATTACTTAAGTGAACTGACAGGTGTGAGCATGAGGGCGTTGACTAGCACTGGGCATACCCCTCACACGTGTGATGTGTGCCCAGTGTCTTGCACGTTGGCTGTACTTGAAAGAACTTGTAATATGAATGTGACTAGTGGGGTTACTTTGTGCGAAGTTGAATCCTGTCGTGACACAGAGAGCACTAATATGGCTTAATGGCCCTGATTATCTGTATGTATGAGCTCCATCTGCACCCTCTGCTAATGGGCCAAGGAACTCCATCTAAGATCAAGCCCGGGCTTCAGTCTGAGCAATGTTCAAGTCTACGTTTTTCTAGCTCTGTTACAGTCATTCCTGTGTGGACATGGAAACTGCGCATTGATCCAGACTGTATGGATGGCCTTGTCTGGGCTTAGATGTACATTGTTACTACGTAACTCCCTGTCAATCATGACTATGTCTAACCCTGGTTCCCATCACTGGATCTGATCCTGGTCTGCAGATCAACTTCCTAGCTTCACATTGGCCTTCCTTCTTCACCACAAGCTTGTCTGCTGATCTGGATTCTGGCTTGACCCTGATTACCATCCCTGTCTTGCTTAACTTTTTCCTACTGATGCCTAGTTAGCTGAGTGCTAAATAGGTGTGTGTTCTGCTTTCCAATCATGAATGTTTTTCTTGGTGGCAGACACGTGGGATGTAAACTAGAATGCTGCCTTTATTCTAGAAGTTCTTGGTGAGAATCAGCAGCAGGCATGATAAGTTCTGCAGCTGGGTGCCAAGATCAAGGCTAAAACACGCTCGGTGGAGTGAAGGTCCCTCCAACAGGGAGCGAGGGACAGGTGGCTCCTGACTCTGGGTGGCAGCGGCTCCCATGTGGTGGCTGACACTGGGGGTGGGGGGTGGCAGTCCTGGAAGCATCAGTGGGAGATTTAAACAGCCTCAAAGGAACACAGTGACTGGAACACTGCGAACAGGAGTGGATAAACAGGGGAGGGTCTTGTCAGAAGAGCAGGGTGCAGGAGTTTGCAAGGGCAGTTCACATAGGCAGGGTGAGCAGGGAAGGTGCAGGGAGGGCACAGTCTCCATGCTCGGGAGGTGAGTTCAGTCTGTGAGAGGGAGCCTAGCCATGGTGTCCATCTGGTGGGAGGCTGCATCCTCTGCACCTGCCAGAAGGGTCGAGTGAGCCCAGGCTGAGCTCCCAGGAAAACTTGCAGCCGTCCAGGTCTCTGGCGACAGGGAGTGCCACCAGCTTGCACTGGAAATGGAGGGCAGCAGGGGTAACGTGTGAAGTGTGAGCAGGTGGATGATCTCCTTAGCTTGGTGGCAGAGCTGTGAAAGATGGAAAATAGGCTGAGGAGCATCAGGGAGTCTGAGCAAGAGGTAGACTGGTGGAACCACACCTTGAGCTTCCTGAAACATGAACAGAGACAACCACCAGACAAAGCCCTAATCAAAGGAATTCAGTATCCTCCCCCTACCAGGCTAGGGTGTTCTGATTTTGTTCACTTGCCCCCCTTATTTTTTAATTTTTTTTTCCTGGGAGGATCAAAAGGCGCACAGCCACACCAGGAACTGATGGTCCAGATTTCCAGTTCTTCATCCTGAATAGAAAGATGCTGAAATTTCATAGTGAATGCAAGACATTTTTCCTAGCATTTATTTTGAAATGACTGAGCTGTTTTTGAAGAAACTTCAAAAATGACCTGAAGCTATGTTCCATTCAAATGATGTTTCAGATAAGGCAGTTAAATGTTTGGCAGTCTGTGGTGGCTGTGGCTAGCTCCTGAGTACCCACAAGCTACTCGTGTGCTACCCACTGTACCACCCAGCAGGATAAAGAGAAGAACAGGAGGAACAAAAGCAAGAAAACTCATAGGTTGAGATAAAGACAGTTTAATAAGTGAATAAAAGCGAAAAAAAACCCAACCCAGTTCATGCAAAGGCAATCACTCAGCACCTCATGCCAGCAGGCTGGTGACCAGTCTCTGAGCAATGGCTACAGAAAGACTGTCCTCTGTTTTTATTGCTGAATATGGCATCATATGGTATGGGATGTCCCTTTGGTCAGTTTGGGTCACATGTGCTGTGTCCCCTCCCGTCCTCTTCCCCATATTCATCCATTCGCTGTCAGGGTGGATCAGGAAACAAAGGATTAAGGCTATGCAAGCACTGCTCTGCAATCACCAAAGCACTGGTGACTTAGCAATGCTCTTTTGGTCAGAAATATAAAACTTGGTACTATATAAAGAAATTTAACTCCATCCTAACTAGTTACAATACATAGTCAAAGATGGATTGAAGTTTTCAATAGTCCAATGTCAAGTGAAAATGAAGATCCATGTGGCTCTCTGCAAGCACCTCAGTCTCAATACTGACACTTTAAGAGAAGGACACCTTCTTTTCATTAAGGCTGTGATGATAGAAACTCCTGTCTGTTGTAGTTATAATGGATGCAGGCCTTGCTGTCTTTCTTCAGCGCTGAAGGCAAAATTTACCTCAAATGTTTTCATTTAATAAGCAGTCAGAAGTGAAAGATTCCTACCTTTATGGTTATGTCATGGCATAAAATGAAGGACGTTCCTACAGTGTAATGGTGGGCTTGCCAGGGTATGTGCTTTCTGTAATGTTGCTTTCTATGGTTACAGGCAAAAGAGATTTACAATACTGATTAGTTCATATCACTCCTCGTGTTTCTTCATGCAGTGCTAACAGTTGAGTATCAATCACAGGTTTTAAAGCTGGCTTAGATTTTTCATAAAATTACTTCAGTCTTAAAATTACTGAGGTGTCTCAGAGTAAAATGACTGAGGTTTCCAGCATTGTGGTTCAGTTCTACGTTGCTATGGCACTAATAACTCAAGCGCATGGGGAACGAACCTGCGTCTGAAAGAGCGATAGGACTGTGAAAATGAGCCTGAACCATTATGCACCTTGAGTCCTCTCATGTCTCCTGGGGGATATCCTCTTTCCTCCAATCATTGGTGCTACTTAAAAAGTTATAAATAGCATTCTCCTTAGAAATAAAATAATAAAATCCCTCTGCCACAGCAATGCTTCTTCAATAAACTATGCAAGCCAGAAAACTTTGGAACAAAATAATTCCACAGTAAATTACTGCAAAACATGCTCTTCAGAACAAAATGTGGAGATATATCTAATTAGGGGAAAAACACCACTGTATATTAATTGACTAAAAAAACCCCTTAATCTCATTTACCTTTTTATACTTATCAAGAACCTCATCCATGATCCTCTTAGGGTACAGAGGCATGAGGGATAGAAGTGGAAGCTCTACCTACTGATACAGAAAGTTCCTTACAAGAGAATGGGAAGAAGAGAGAAGGCAGAACCAAGCTCTCATAATAGGCTTTCCCCTACACACAATTAGATATTTTTCAGAAAGAAATTAGCCTGCTGCTGTGCTCTCGCTCAGTAACTTTGGACTCTGTTGACCAATATTAAGCAAAAAACTTAGAAGATACGATTGATGGCTGATTTGAGATGAGAAAAATGATGAGTTCTTCCTTCCCCCAACACTGCAGTAAAGGCAAGGAGAAATCAGCGCTCAGGTTAGCCCACAAATTAACATGTGTTGTTCCCAGCTAACCACAAGAGGTGCTGATTTGTACCCTACCAGAAAGTGATGGAAAGATGATGTCTTTGGGCCAGGGAAAATATGAGTCTGAACGGGACATACTGTAGAGAGGTTGTTCATGGCAGTAATGGGGGAGCATCTCCTTGCTGATGTTAGATGCACTTTGTTAATCTTGTAGTTTACAGTACTGTTTTTTTAATGATTTAACGGCATTGATTAAATATATACATACATGTATGCCTCTTGCGCTTCAGAGACTGTCTTGAATGTCAGGTGGTGCAGAGAGAAGATGCAGTGTTGCCAGAAGTACTAGAAGGAACCTAGGTGAGGAGAATTTATTGCAGGATTCACCTTTAAACTGAACCAAAATGAAGTTTGGCACAGAGAGGTACTTGTTAATTCTTGAAGGAACTAGGAAGCAGTACCAATACAAATCTGAAAGATGTTCTTTAGCCCATGATGTTCTCTCAGTGGGACTTCGAGGAACAGACTAAAAAAATGCAGATTGGAAACAACAGGCTATAAACAGAGTGGATATGAATGAAGACTAAGATAAATACTGTACCTGTCCATGCAATCATTCTTCAAGTAACAAGAAAAAAAGAATGTTCTTCCTAGGCCACAGCAGGAGACAGATTGTGTCCCACCATGCAAATTCATCTTCTAGGACATTCAATTAGAACAAAAAAAAAGTAAAAAGTATTTGATAGGCACAGCAGATGTGGTCCACAGGTGGATAGAAGTTTTTCTAATACAAATCAGCAGGCCATCGACAACAGCTCAACATCTGGTGGAGCAGCCCTTTAAAAAGCGATCGCAGAATCCTAACTGGATCTGGCAACACACTTTACGGGAAACTTCTACAAAACAGTCCCTAAATACAATGTGCAAGGTATTCCTTTTCCTTGCTGTTCCCAGTTCTTAGTGCAGAAGGAAAAGACAAATAGAATCATCACACCAATATTAAGAATCCTTAAGTCAGTAAAATTATTTCCAAATACGATCAACACAGCATGAAAAACATGACAGCAGGACAGCAAAAACTATATAGGTAGAAAAAAATGCAGGTTTTTTTTTCTGTTCATTATTGCAACTGGCTTGTGGAGGCATATTGGCAGAAGGAAAACTGTCAGGTCTTATCAACATGGAATAATTAGTTCAGTGGCAGTTATCCTCAGGATATGTCAGGGTCTGTAATACATTTGTAATTTGTCAAGGGCTGTAAGCAAATGAACTTTAAGGTAGTTTGCAGTTTGGGTTCAATGATGCATATTCAGCAGGTTGCTGTTATTTTAAACCACTCTGCAGTTCTAGTTTCCAGTGTATTAGCTTCATATTGATTTTGCCAATATTGGAATCTCTTTGATAAATTGCCGTGACTGATAAATTTGCCACTGTCCATTCAGACACCTGCTCAGAGGAAAATACCTACAAGGAGCAGCATTATGACTACAAGGAGTATCCACAGGGAACAGCATGAAAAGTCTGAAGACCATCTGCTCTATAGAAGAAGCAGTCTGGATATATGCACAAATGTCACATGTTAACATCAAACCTCTTACTGTGGTTGTGATTGCTTGGCACTGACCTGCATAGTGGAGGACCAAACATGATTGACTTCGGTACCGTCTGCTTCCCATGTGGGCACCTCCAGCAACTACTATATAAATTGGCAGCTCATCAGAAGACTCAAGGAAAAGACTTTCCAAAGGGAAACCTGACGTTGCTTTTCAGCATATTTGCTGTGCATCTCATGCAGCTGTTTTGAGGTACAAGTACATCCACAGCAAATTTCTTTTCCGATAAGACCTTAAACAGCTACAAAACAGACTTTAAACATGCATGAATCTGTAAGCCTTACATTTTTAAATGCTTCTATGACAAAAAGATACGCTCTTCATAGAAAGAACATTGGGAAGAGAATGAATAAAGCACAAATTCATGACATATTTTAATATACGGGTGTGTAAATAAGGCTAGTTCTAAGGGTTTAATGGCTCTTTAAACTCTTGATTTTGTAGCATTAATGTTGAAAAATGTCTTTACACTCTTCTGTAACAGCGTATGTTCTGGGTAAGTCACTGCTGTCTCTCACATAGATATATCTCAAAACAACTTCACCCTGATATAATGAGCAAGATGGATGAGATACTTGTTAATGACTGTATCATGAGGATACTTGCACTAGATTTGTGGACACTAGTCCCAGAATGCTTTTGACTTGTATTAATTTGGAGCTGGGATGATAGGTTTCCACACACTGTGTAAAGAAAGGCTCTCAGGGAAAAAAAACCAGAGTAAGATGAGAAGTCCCACTGCTGTCTGGTGGTGCACTCTGTGCTGGGTTTCTGCAAGTGGATTGGAGCTTTTCTGTGCTTATGGGATGTTTTGTTCCGAGGAAGGTATGAAATTGCAGGGAGCTGTTCTGCAACATTTTGATGAGAACATCACTTTCTCCATTGGTCTTTGTGTTGGGAACAGAAGGGTCAAACACACAGTCGATGATGACTAGACATATGGGTGCTATAGCTGCAAGTGATATATATACAAAGCTCGTCAGAGGTCTTCCTGGGATTTCAGCAGAAGAAATCCCTACTGTCTTTCTCTAGCCTTGTCTGTTTTGTAACTCTTTTTTGATTGTTACGTACATTCATGATTGATTCTGACGTGGGAATAATTTAGGGAAAGCACAAAGTGGATTGAAAATGTGCTGGTTTACTTCTTGAAGCTTCTCTTTTGAAAGACCAAGAGGTCAACTGCTTCATGCATAAACTTGAAATTAGCAAATAGGTATGTTTCTGGAAGACTCCTTGATTTAGTCATGCTGAGATGTCCCTCTGATTCTCACTCTACCCAGTGTCTTAATGAGAGTGTCTGGGAGGACATCTGGAATGTAAAACATCTTAACAGTATTCTAGTGGTTCTTGCTTGATTAATAAAATGCTTATGTGATTTTTTTTTTTCTGATAATAGGTATAAAATTTAATATGGGCTGTCAGTGGCAACGTTTTGACAGTGGGGAGGCTGCAGGGGAAGGTAGGGAGTTGACTCTGTGGGAGGAGGCCGGGGATGCCCTGGCTCCAGATGCACCACAGGACACAGGTAAGCCCACGATCCAAACTAGTGGTGCCTCTCGGAAAAATATTTAAGAAGGAGTAGAAGACACTCAAGAAAGAATGGGGGAGGAAATGAAAGAGTGAAACAGCAAATGGAGCACCAGTCAGAGGAAGAGGTGCTCCATGATGGAGCAGATATTTCTGAAGTAACTGCTGCCATGAAGTACCCACACTGGAGAGATACTTCCTCAGAGGACCTGTGGCCTGTGGATGAGCCCATGCTGAAGCAGGTACACCCCAAAGAGACTGCACCCAGCATGTCAATGGCCTCCTAGTCTTCCTTTACAGCTTGTGATGAGTGATTTTGTCTTGTCTCTCACTTTTTGTAAGAGAAAAGCTGGAGGTAGTGAGGGGTCACAGGCCATTGCTACCGAAAAGGAACTGTGGAGCTGAGATGGGACAGTGACAAAATTGGTAGCAGCACAAAAACATTTAGCATTTCTTCTGATGGGACAGAAACTGGACAAATCACCGACTTAGTATAAATGTAAAGTAGTAAGAGAATTGCTGACCTGGCATTAATATATTTAGCTAATTGCTATTTAACATCTGGTAGACCATAGGGTTGATGTTGCAAAAACTGTGGTTAAAACAGACGTAGAGTGAGGGTGGAGCAATCTGTTATCTCTGTATGAGCCTGGGAAGCTGACCCCTCAGGAAGGCAGCTGCCAGATGCGGATGGAGCGATGGTTTCCTCTTGGACTGGATTCAGAGCTGACTCCTCAGGGATGATGAACAATCTAGCTGCATAAACGAGGAAGTACAGAAGGTCACAGGTGACAAAAACTCCTCAGAGGATAAAAGAAAAAATCAGAGACCAAGAGGTAGGCTCAGCAGAACAGGGTCAGCATTAAAGATCCTGCTGTCTGGGAATCCACAGCTATGAGGGAATGCATCTCCAGGCCACCTTGACACATGAGGGAGGACAACACTCAGGACTATGTACTAAAAGGGCCAATAGCTGAATCTTGTAGACCTTATTGAACAGGAAGAACTAAGGATTTGGGGAGTGATTGTCATGCTGATAACACTGCTTTGCTAATATTTATCATACGTGCATACTTGCTAACTTTATCATAGTTACATACTTGTTAGATTTAGGCAAACATACCTGGCACAGTTGTGTGCCATAATTTCCTTCTCCCTGTACTACTTAAGTTTATTGGGCAATTTCTCAGAGTAGGAGACTGCAAAACATTTGGGCTTGAGCCTAGAGATGCAGAGACACCATGCGAAGAGGGAGACAGAGAGACACCCAAAGTATGCAGCCTATAGAGCTGTGTTTGAAGACTGGAAGGGTATTAAAGGGGCACCTACACCACTTGTAATAAATCTATGAAGGGATTTATTCTGTCTTTCACAGTTAAGAAACTCATTTCTACCTTACTGTAAGGAAAAAAAGATATTTTCCTAAAAGAGGGGGAAAGACATTCTGCAATCACTGGCTGACAGTGGGGAACTAGCCTGCCTGGGAATTGCAGTAACTCAAAATAAAAGGAATTATTGTCCAAAAGGATTAAAATGAAGAGCACAATATTATTGTAAAAAGCGGTTTCAGAAAAGAGCAATCCCAAGACAGCTGAGTGAGAAAAGGCAGATACTGCACAGGAAGGAAAAAAAAAAAGTGTTTAAGCTGCAGAATGTCCAGTGAAATTATAGTCTAGTATTAAACAGGGCTCTGGATATCACTGCTAAATCCACTAGATGACAGTGTGGAGACTGCATTGAGCCCAACAGAAATATCCGTCCTTTACAGGGCTGTTGGCATTGTCTCACTTCTCTCTGCTATAAAATCAAAGTTTGCAACGTGCCTCTGCTTGTAGCCAGAGGCTTCATATATGTCCATGCAGAGAAGGTGATCTTAGTATTAACAATAAAAGTAACACTGATATGAAAGAATTAACTCACTTCTCCAGCATTGGCTGGTTTTTTTGGGTTTTTTTTCCCCCTAGACCTAGAGATCTGGGGGCTTGGATTAAACTGGGGAGTAATAATGGAAAGTAAGCTGAAAGTTGATGGGACAACCACCATCTCTCTACTTTGCCTCACATCCTTGCAGATAGTCACTCGGGGACAGGCCTGTTTAAATAAGACAAGGGATAATGGTTTTAAATTAAAATAACGTAGATTTATATTATATTTTAGGAATAAACTTTTATGATGAGGATGGTGAAACACTGGAATTGTTTACTAAGAGAGGCTGTAGATGTTTTGTCCCTGAAAACATTCAAGGTCAGGTTGGATGGGGCTCTGAGCAACCTGATCTTATTGAGGATGCCCCTGCTCATTGCTGGTGGTCTGGGACTAGATGACCTTTAAAAGTCCCTTCAGACCTAAACTATTCTATGATTCTGTGCTTTTGTTTGCCTACCATGAGCTATCCCCATTGCTGCCTCAGTGATCCCCACAGCGTGTGGTGCTTGGCACAGCCATCCCCCAGAGACCACTGACTGACACAGCAAAGAAAAAGCTGCAAGGAAGAGAGCAGAAGACAGAGTGTTGACAAGGATTGGATGCGTGGTACAGTTTTGGCATCTGTGGCTTTTCCAGGTATGTATATAGTGGTCAAAGCAATGTAAGAACACCTCGGGAACACAGCAATTTTCCTTTCCTAGCACAGGTTTCTCCTCACAGCCTCTTTCCAGCTAGGACATGGTGTGACCCCTGTAGCTGTGGTGTGAAGGACCACTGAAAGTTATGACCAAATATTTAATACTTAACTGGGATTGACACTACAGAAAAAATAAAATTGAAGCAAAGACTGTATATGAAGCAAAATCAGTGCAAACTAGGTTAATGTAAGTTAAAGTTATACATACATGTAGCATAATTTTTAATGACAGCTCTCTCTGTTTTGAAAATGTGCTGTCAGTATAATGGCAAGATACAAGCTAATGAGTCTGCAAATCTTGGCTGCTGTAATTAGCCCTGCATTAAGTTGATAGATGTGATCTTTATTGATTCGTGCTCTCAAATACCCTTCATTTTGTAGGACACCACACATTCTCACCCCAATATTGCCTGTTTCACACCAGTTCCGTGGGTTGCTCTTTCCCCTTTCTTGCAACATAAGTGGCTGTTACTCACACTTCTGCAGTCCAGCCCAGAGAGGTTACAGTGGTGCCTTCTTCTGGTGACCTCCCTGGGGCAGGAGTGCTGGGGGGGGTACCAACCACCTGGTGGGAGGGCACAAGCCATCTGATTGCTGTCTGTGAGGCTGAGGTGATCTGACCCATGCTTTCTACTTCATTTCACACTGTTAAAAAGTGCCTTAGTTTGAGAGATGAAATATCAATCTGTTGTGCCATTAAATGTAGTGCAACTTACTATCCACTGGAATCTCAAACTGCCCTGAATTCATCTTAGCCTGATACAGATGCCTTGAAATTGGAATTTCTCATTTGTTCTGGTGATTTTATAACAGTCAAGGTTTCAGGATTTTTGATTAACGTGCTGCAGAAACTTGTCATTATGTGGGATAACATGAAATTCCACGAGTAAGAATAGGTAGTTTTGCTTTTGCTCTGCTTTTTCTTTCCATTTAGGGGAAGATTTGTCAGTCTAATTTTCCTGACCACTCTTTTCGTAACTAGAAAGAGGAAATGAAATGCTGTGAGTGATCTCGCTTTAGTAACCACCAATCCACGAGTCTTTCATGGCCTTCAGATCAGGCAGCTGTGGAAAGGAGGATTTAAAATCAGGATGTCTGTGAATCTTTCTTTTCATCTAAATTAACCATGCATTGCAATTTCATAAACAATTATTTCAGTCTCTTTACTTCTTGAACCCAGTTTTATTTATCATAAAAGCCTTGCTTTGAACATAAAACTATGAAGATGCCCTTTATTAGAATGGCTAACTGCAGCTCTCTTTCTAATGAATTTTTTGCTTTATGACTTGCTGCCTGAGTTTGGGCTCTTCGTTTAAATCACACAATTGATTCAGTGTTCAAAGTCAGTTTATCAGACCGTAGCTTTATGAAATTGCCTGCCAGCGGAGCAGTCTAGGCAGTGAAAAATTAGGATGGAAGACAAAGCAGCCCTGTTATTTTTCTAAATTGCAAAACGTTTGGGGGCTGCTTCTGCAACATTTAAAGTGCAGAAGGGAGGGGAGCCCAACAAAGCCAAAAGCAAGCAATCCTCTGGAGTGACACTGCTTCTGTCTGGAATGGGTAATGAACAGCCATGGACCGTAGCAGCTTTCTGACCCGTTTGCCATGTGACAGGCTCCCTTTTCCTATTTTCCCAATGAGATGTCTGCAAACGTCCACACTGTAAATCCGTTTTGTTAGTGGAGTATGGTAGGCCCCAGGAAAGCCGTTGTTTGTGCTATGAATGATGAGTGGTGAGTTGGCGTGCCTGTCCGATAGAACTACACACCAGTGAAAGACATTTTCTTAGATATTAGTTGAAATGATGATGAGAGACATCTTCCAAGAGGATGAAGTTGTGACAGACACTCAAGGAAAAATGCTTGACTTCCCTTAGCTAGCCTGGTCTTACGTGTGGTGCTAGAGACATCAAGGGATGATAAGAAGAGGGACATTTAATACTGTGCTGGGCACAGAGCTGAGGGTGGTGTATATATGGGATATATGTGGTCCTGCAGTCAAGTGTAAAAGCTCACCTGTCTCTGCATTAGGCAATTTAGGGACTCATCACCTGGATTATGAAGTTTATCTGCTTTTATTTTTCAATGTTATCAGTCAGAGTATCTTGGCTGGCTTCAGGCAGGCCGCAGTGGTTTGCAGATTTGATCCTTTAGCAAAAGCAATATTGCCTTGCAAAACCTCTTGGTACTTCTGGATGGAGTATTGTCACGGCAAGTGCTTCCTGAATGTGCGCAGCCTTAATTTCAGGTAGCAGGGAATGGCAAGGAAAGCCTGATCGTATGGTGCTGCAGTATAAACGTACAAGTACTCCTTGACTGCACAATGCTGCCAAAAGCATTATAATTTGCCAACGGAACAAAGAAATAAGTATGCAGAAAACACTGGTTTTTGAAGAAATATCTCATTTTATGTCTTCTCAGAGAAAAATTATTCGTGTTAAATATACATCAGATCTATATACAATTTTAGCCACTTTTTATTGATTTTCTTTTACTTCTTTTAGAACTAAATTGAGGTTTGTTTAATAAAACTGCAGGTACTTCAGTGTCTTGGTGCTGAAATAAAAAAACCACTGGATTGCTATTTACGAAAATACCTTTATTTGAAAGCCACAGGAGAAAGAATAATGACACAAACTGTGGTAAGAAAAGCAGTGCTATAATGCAGAGGATGAGTCTCATAAAAGTAAGTTGCTCTAGTGAAGAGGAGACCGATAGCTACTTAGGATATTAGGAAAAGTACTTTTCTTATTAGGGGAGGCTCCAAGGCAAATGCACAGGCAGAAGTGTTGATGGTCACCTAGTCCAACTCACATGGCAAGGTTCGATACTATAGAAGGTAATTATTACAACAGAATGAAAAACAGATGAAGAAAACCTCAATGTAGCATTAGTTTTAGTGCACATTGGAATGCAAATATGAAATGTTTTCACCTCAAGATTTTGGTTTTGAAATGCTGAAAATTTACATCCAAACAATGCAGCCTGACATTGCTTAAAGGGAAACACATTTTGCTGTAACTTCTTATGAAATTACAGTAACACAGACCAAATTCTGATTTTAGATAAGCTAGTGCAACCCCACTTCAAGTCAATTTGTTGTGATTGATAAGAGAATGCGGCTCTACAACAAATGAACATTGCTGCACTGTATAATAACCATGTGGATAGCTTCAAGATCAAGTACTGTTATCTGAAGAATTAGATCTTAATTTTAAATGTCTGCTTAATTTGTTGCATACAGCTTTTCCAATATTGTGTTTTGCAACTTGGATGTAGCTTTTCAGCAACCCAATGCTCTCTATAATGCAGAATTTCCAGGTCAAGCACCTTTTCCACAGCACTATGAGAGTCCCGTGGCCCCCACAACGCAACATCCATGTTGTTTAAATAAAGAACACACTAACTTATGGCAGAGAAATAAAGACATTAAGAAGGAAAGCAGATTGGCATTCTAACTTGTGTCATACAAGTTACTGGAATCAACAGTTGCAGTTCATTGTAGAAGTGTTTCAGAATTAAACATTTTGGGTCACTTAGAAGAATATTGAACTTTACTTCATCTTAAGTATATTCCACATTGAGTTCAATGAAGATAATAGTTCATTTCGATTATTCCAATTGTAAACTGAAATTTTTCCTGCTGAAAAATATTTATTATGTAAAAGTAGCTTTTATACCAAGTTATACCATAACCGTTCAGTTCCCAAATGACTTTAAATTGACTGTTCCTGTTAGCAGTACGAAGCCCATACTATGGAAAATAGAACCTGTTGTCTTTGATCTTATTTGAGTTTCACCAGAAAGAAGAAAAAAATTATCAAGACTACTCTGAACTGTAATTTAACTTTGTCCTCCTGTTGACCCAGCTATCAAAAGCCACTTCCCCATGTGAGCTGGAAAAATCAAAGGTTGATATGACAAAAGTGATGCGTCTAGATTCAGAAACTAGTGTGTAGTAACTGCTATTCTAAGTGGAAAAAAATTCAGAAATATATTACTTGCCAATTTGATGGTAGTTGAAGAAAAATGTGTATCAGCAAAACCAGAAAGAGTCATAATGCATTACTTCTAATTAGAACCTTAGAACTTCTGCTGTTGCCTTAAAATTTTCTGAAAAACAAATAAACAAAGAGCTAGTTAAAGTAGTCAGAATAGTTTTGCCTCCTATCTAAGGAACCTATCAAATTATCTAAGCTTGAAACAAGCCTTGCACCACTTGACAAGGAAGGTGTGGAAGTCCTTGAGAAAAGCCGTCTAGTAGAAAAAGACAGGGAATGTTTTTTTAAAAAAAGACTTTGTTAATGATCCATTTCTGGAAAAAATAAGATTGGGAGATCTGGCCTGGAATCGAGTAGAGCAAAGCGGAAGGTAGCTGCCTGGAAGGAGGAGGCCTGGAGGGGTGGAAAGTTGAAAAATCTGAGGAAAGGAGTTGCATGCAGGTCTTGCTTTATTCCTTATCTTTGTATAATTTCTTGATCTTAAGAGTAAAGCTTGTGTTTTGATATTTCTCTGAGGGTTCTGTGAGTAACATGTATTACATCACCCATGAACAGGGCAAGCAGACTCAGCCTGGGTTCACCACCTGAGGTATTCTTGGGATTTGCAGAAGCTGCAGCTATAATATAAATGAGCAGGTGCTTGCTTTCTACGTTAGGTAACTGAAGCATATCAAGTTGTTACCTGCAGAGCTTTTATTCATCACAGGAGCTAAGAGCGCTGGATGTGAAGGCTGCAAAGTTGAGGAGCAGACGCCTATTTGCACAAACACCTGAAAATCAAAGTTTTGGGTCAGCATCGTCACTTCTGCAGATGAAACTTATCCAGGGCTTTACCAGTTGGATTAAAGTTTATTCATTCTGGTTAGATACTGTGGGCGTAGATCATAAATGGACTAACAGACAGGTGATAGCATTGAAGTATTAAAACCTGCAAATCGTGCTGTGTGTGCCTGTTCTGGATTTAAATTTGTTAATATAAATTAACTATGAGATTGTCATCAAAGTGAAAAGATTGAATATTTATAGAAGAGGTGCAAAGTGGTATAATCTAAAAATAAAGACGATTGGGTTGAATAAGAGGAAAAATGGGGCCAAAACCTTCCAACTATCTCCAACTTGCATGTTTTGATGATCATTAGACTGGGTTTGTTCTCTGGGTGCTGCAAAATATTATGAGATCAAAAAGGCTGACCCATATGGAAATTTCTGTTGGAGAATAAAAGTTACTGCTACTGTTTTTTAACACCAGTGAGGTTTGATAACAATGGAAATTACAGAAGCACAGAAAAATGCAGCTGAAGAAAACTATTTTGGAGAACTTCTTTTTCCAAGATATCTTTCAAGTATACATACGATGCTTCTGTTGGCCACTGACATCAGGGATATGGGTCTATGGGGGCAAGAAAATGCCATGAAAAGTAGTACATGAAATCCATTAAGATTCCCTCTAAAAGTGTATAAATGACTCCATTCCCAAGGAAATATGCTGAAAAATGTCAGCTGAAATTGATAAAATTCACTTGAAATGCATCAAAAAAAATCCAAGGAAAATATACACGACCTACTCCTAAGTTTTAGATTCTGAAAGATTTTAAATAAATACAGACACTAAGTGGAAGCAAAACTTTTTTTTTAGTAATTTGACTAATTAATTAAATAGACTGCATCGTATCAAGTTTCTACTTAGATCTTCTCACATGGAAATGTGATATGCAAAAGTAGAACTTTCTAAAGTTGGAAGTCTCATGAAGATATAAAAAAAATCTCTAGTATGTACCTGAACAATCTAAAATAATTTTTAGATTGAAGTAATAAATGTTAGGTGTCCTGTGAATGGAGGTAGATGTTAAAATCTTCCCCAGTTTATATTATTTGAAGAATATTTTCTCTGTATCTGCTGCAGAAACACTGAGGTAAAACAGTTTATTATTTTAGCAGGAGAAATAGTTTTCTTTTCTAGTAATAGTAATGTATTGCAGTACCTATCTGTCAAGATGGTCCTAGTAATTTTTACTCCCTATCACAATAGAAATCAGATCTCTTGTTGCTGCATTTCCTAATACATCTTTGACTTTGGCAGAGAAGTGAGCTGGAAGGCAAGCTGAACACTGATGCATAAGGCAGTACTGTGTTTTAAGCCTGTCTTAAATCTCTTTGCATCACTTTCACAAACAATGTGAAAGAATGACTGGGTTTGACGTGGGATCCCCAGTCTTTAATCCACGCTATCATTTCTGTGCATTTCTTTAGTTTCTATGACTTAGTTATTTAATTCTGAGTTCAGTCAGTTTAAAATAAAATCTAGTTTTTCCTCCTATCCCTGTTTAGGGAGAAAAACAACCCATCTGATATTGTCATCAGTTTTCCATACTGACACTTCACAAAATGTAATCCTCCACATGAAATCCTAGTCTTGCTGCTAACAATGGAAAAAGTTATGATTTCATTAGAGTAATGATTTAAGGATCGTAGAGAAGATATACTTTCTTGTGTTCTCTTTTTTCCCCCTCATTTTTACAGTTTTCTGTTGTTCCCTTCTCCAGCTTTAAGATAAAGAAGGGTTTTTTATTATTCAAGAAATTTTATTTTATTATTCAATTATATTTATTATTATTAGATTTTCTTTAAGGGGAAAAATAGTGTTGCTTCTGCGTGTTTGATAGTCTCATGGAAACAAACATAAATTACTTTAATATGATTTCTCTTTTCTGACTACATTGTGTTTGTAAATAGTCATTCTGACCAAACAACAAGATAACAGTTGTAGTATATCAGAACAAAGGTCTATATACCCTATAAATATATTATATAGCTACTCTAGACAGTGACAGAGAGTAAAGAAAAAGTCCAGGGCCATCTTGGATTCATACTTTTCCCAAGTTTCTCCACCAGTTTCCAAAAGTTTCTTACTTAGAGAGTTGCTGATTGTATCTATGTCATCTTGACAGACCTTTCTTCCATGAACTTGTGTAGTAGCTTTTGGAATTTATCTATGCCTTGGACGTCCAAAAAAACCACGATGTTACATCCTGTAATGCAATTAGGTACTGCATGTGAATGTGCTTTCTTACATTTGTTTTTGACCTGCTGCCTGATGGCTTCATTTAGTGTCCCACAGTTCTTTTTTCTTGAAGAATAATAACTAATTATTCCCTCACCACCCGCTCCACGTGTTTTATGCTCTCTCACGTCCTAAGTAATCTTTTTTCCGAGCTGCGGAAATGAAATATCTTCATTTCCTTTTACAACAGAAACTATTTCCTATTTCTGACCAATCTGACTCTCCTTATCTGCACACTTTCTAGTTCCCATCTTTTAAATGACCAGACTTTCATACAAGATTTGGTACACCATGGCTTTATATAGGGTACCAATTGATAGTTTCTATTCTCTTCCTGGTCTATTTGATGGTTTGGGAGTAGGAAGCTCCATCTTCCTGAGAATTAAGTGTAATGATGTAGAATACTTGGTGATATTATTACTTGGTGATAAATGCTGACAGGAGAACTTGTGATTTGGAACATACAATTAGGGTTACTCTTCACAATCCACCCTCCTTTGCATTCAATGGTGCTTCATTTCTTCTGCCACTTTGATAGCAATGTAGTACTGTATCTTTCTGTGACTCCTGGCTAGTAAGTTCAATTTTGCCAGTCTGATGTACTAGTCCTATTGGGAAAAAAAGACTATCCAAACCTAAAATTATATAGGTTTTTATGCCAAATCTTACAGAAAAGGTTATTTTTTGTATTTGATTCCAGTGTTAAGCAGCCTCTAGTAAGAAATAATAAAAAAAACAACAAAGAACTCAAACAACAACAAAACCAATAAAAAGCAAGGATTTTTTTTCCACCCTCAAATTATTTTGCCTTCCAAATTATCAGGCAAACCATTTCACAGAATCATAGAATAACCAGGTTGGAAGAGACCCACCAGATCATGGAGTCCAACCATTCCTATCAAACACTAAACAATGCCCCTTAGCACCTCGTCCACCTGCGCCTTAAACACCTCCAGGGAAGGTGACTCAACCACCTCCGTGGGCAGCCTGTTCCAGTGCCCAATGACCTCCAGTTATAAACTGAAGGCAGAGGCTACAGATATGTCTGCTGATTGTGGCGTCTCCATGAGTAAAATTTTCAAGAACAGGCTAGAGAAACAGCTATAAGGAATGGCAGAACAACTGCTGTCTTGGGGAGAAGTATGAGATCTCCCCTGATGATACGAGGGTAGCTTTTGACGTGGGATCAATACGTTCACAATGAGTCCTTGCTTGTTTTGGCATATTTCATTACATTGAGTGAAAAATAATTGGTCTCATTGGCGTATAGTCCATTTATATGTGTTTTTAAGGATAGGAATAAAACACGTTTATTTTGTCTTGTCAGTACATAGCAGCTGAACCCAGCAGTGATGACAGTATTATTTAGATTACAGTTTATATATAGAAATGCTGTGAATTTTCACTTCATCTTTGCAGCAGACAGGCTTCTTGTCTTTTATTTTTGTGCAGTATAAATATGAAAAAAAATTATCTGAAGAAGTGTAGCTTTTGTAGGACAACTTTGCATTGTCAATGCCAAGGCATCAGAATAAGCCTGAGGAAAGCAAGGAGTGTAAAAGGGAACAGAGAGAGGACGAAAGAAAGAAGAATATGTAGAACACAGTGCTACATGATGTTAAAGGTGGATTTTAGAAAAACAGAGCTGCAAAGACCAAACAAGCAGTCTCCCAGGGAAGCAAATAAATTTGCTTGGGAACTATTGACAAACAAACCTGTGAGGAAGAACAGCGAGCAGAAAGGTATTGATGCCTGCTGCTGTAATTCTTGCAGTAGGCATGAGTTGTATCTGCCTGCTGCTATGTGTTTTTCAGAAATGCCTTCAAATTGTACAGTGAAAAGTGCAGAAACACATCAGGAGTTTACAACAGAAACCTACCTTTGTAATTTGAAAGACCAAGCACTCACCCTGGGCACTGTACAGTTCTTCTGTCCCTGTGTGTCAGCATGGAGATGCTTCAGTGGTTAAGATGGTAAGATCTTTTCTGTGGAACAAGTAAATATCATCTCTCATGTGTATTGGAAGGTCTGCCACATTCAGCATGAATTATTGTTTAGAGAAGTACTGATTTATTTCAGACATCATTCCTCATTCAAGGAATAGCCACTGTTAATACAAAGCTATTCAGTGACAGCATCAGATCTGTGTGATGTGCAGAAAATGAAACAAAAGGTAGCAGAAAACTTCAAAGGGTTTTTTTTAAAAAGTCACACTGCTAGTCAGTACCTCACACTGTAAGGACTGAAGTATTTAGCTTTGCAGACGTTAACTGCAGTGAGAGGAAGCAGTTTAGCAGTTTAGCCTGTCAGGTTTATGTGGGAGGTAGTTTAGGGAGCGGTGCCTCAGGCAGTGAGCGCTCCCAGAGTCCCAGCATCCTGATCCTCCCTGCTCCCTGAGACAGTCTGGACAGTTTGAGATGCTGTGAAGTGAACAGGGTAAGGGAAGCAATCCACTGGGAAATTTTGGTCATCTGGAATATTCTTTTGCTTTTCTCTTTATGCAGATCACCAGTTAGAAAGAAAATTGTGGGTCTCAGATAAGCTAATGTAACCTCTACCTACATTTATTTCACCCAACCATTACAATCACAGCTGATTAACAGCAATAGTTAAAATTTTACTTAATAGTGATGTTTCTTTTCCGCTTAGGTTGCCAACAGATTTCCCATATACTACCTTATTTTTCAACATAATTTTGTCTAATGGGCTGGCTATAAGAGGCCTCTCAACTTCATTTTTTAGTGCTTAGTCACCTAAGTAAGTATTCTCTTGATATCTTTTTTCAAGCCTCTCTATCAAGACTGTAGAATCTGGAGCACATGAAGCCCAACACTGAAGAGAGAGCTGTATGCTGGGGCAGGTGGCTGGTTTGTCATCTCAAACAGCTCCTTTCCTGACATTTATTTCCCATGAGCATGGAAACAGCAATGCACCATTGGTCATGTTTTCTAAAGGGCCGGGAGGGGAGGACCCGTTTGACTCTCCAGTCATATCCCCAGACACTGCCGGCAAGGATGAGACGGCAGGTTGCCATCCCTGAACGTTGCACTGCATGTACAAAATCCTACCACCCCTGGTTTTGTCTCTGATCACTGACAATTCCTTTCTCAGCCAGTCACTGAAATCTCACACATTTCCCACATGATTTCCTATTTTCTTTTTATTTTCTTCTTATTGTCATATTGCTAAAGTCATCCTTCTCTGTTTTTCTAACTCTCATTTGTCACAGATGGAAAAGAAACACCAGACAGTATGATACTGCCAAGCTCAACTTTGTTAGTTCACCAAATGATGGGCAGGCTATATCTGGAAAAGCTACACACAAAGATTTGCACGCTCCTGGAATTAACTGAGAACTTCACTGTGCACCCTGAGTTGACACAATCAGGCCCAGGGGAATGTGATACTCGCTCTGTCCAACCTGAGTTTCCATGTCAGGCTCCGGGCAGAATCTCAGCATCAACATGTGATGGTTCTACCTCGAGCAATCTGCTTCCATGAGGTGTTGGACATCTTAAGTGCAATGCTTCCTGTTGTTTTTATTATTCCCTCATGCTGTGGTATGGATGGCCAGATGTCAAAACAGGCCGCCAGCCAAATCCATTTACAACAATACCACCTCACCAGCATTTCAGATCCCGTTCTCCAGCTGATGGTTGATCCATGGCCTCTCCCAAGGCTTATCACACTCAGTTATTCGCAATATCCTATCAACCACAGCTCATTATGCTCAGTAACTGAATACTCGATCAAGGCAAAGTCATGATGCTGTAATATCATTATTTATAAACAAGTATATAAATACATGTCTGCCTGTGGATATTCAAGTTTTGTTTTGTATTTACTTAACATAAAACCTTGATTACTTTTTGTAAAAGACAAATACTCTAGTTGCCCTTTTCTTTGGATAACCTTGAATTGTATGTGTGAGTGTGTGTTTGTTCCATCTTTCTATGGAATGGAATAAAGGATGCCATAGAGGTCAGCCAAAAGACATCTCCTCTGACCATCCCTATGAGGAATCCCTTGTTCAAAACAAGTCCCTCATCCTGCTAATTCATTTTCAAAACATGTTTCTACTCTGACAGATCCCTTGCAGAGAGAATCTGTGACAAGTTTGCAAATCAACCCAGTCTTCTGCATCTAACATCAGTAAATTGTCAAATCTTTTAAAATGTAGCATCTGCCATTTTCTCACAATATTAATGCTCTTAAAGAAAAGTAGAGAGGAGAGAAGGGTTAGTATTCGGTTTTATCCTATTAGCTGGGCACTTGTATTATCTTCTCCATGGTGACGAATTTTCTTCTTGAAGGATTTTTCCTACTTTTCAGTTGCCTGTCAACAACAGCTTTGAGTGATTGGCAGCAGATATCACAGCAGCTGGAAGTCAGGCAGAAGCAGGAGGACCATGAGGTGCCCATGGTTCTACCAAATGCTCCAAAAGAGCATTTTTATGACAAGCTTATGTCTATAACTGTGTTTGCATAGATTGTTCTATTCACATCATGTAGATGAATGTGATGATAATAGTTACCTGATTCTTCACACAGCCTGAAAACAAGTAAGTTTCCTGAATTCATTAATCTTAAAAGGAATTATAATGGTAATCATCAGAAATAAATATTAAATATTATCAAGATATATTACCTCTTTGCTCATCAAAGCAGGCAAGAAGGAGAGAAGTGATCAGAGATAATGCTAATAGCAGAACTGAAATTTTCTGCTATGCTGTACAGTCTGGTACCACAGCTATAGTAAGAGCTTTGCATGAACTTAGCTTTTATCTAGGTTTTCAGAAGATGATGTCACTTGTGTATTCAATATGGAACATCAGGGAGCAGTTATTTTTCAGGTTGTCCTATATAGCTGCGTTGTTTCTGCTTTTCGCAAGCCTATTTTGGAACTTACCAAGACCTGAGCAGAAGCACAAGAAGCTCCACTTCTTGTCCATATTCTCCTATACATCTCATATTCACATTTGCCATTCACAGGCTGTCTCTGAAGTTTTTCCACACAGAATTTCCAGGACCTCATGGGAGAATCAGTAGCAGATGGATTTCTTGCATCAAAGGAATTACCATCTGTTATTTCTCTTCCTGATTTTGTGCAATGTTGGCAAGAATTTGATTGTTTCTCCTATTCTCACTTGATCCTTTGCTGCCCAGTTTGGCAAACAAAGGTAAGCAAATAGCAGCATCCCTCTTGCCTTATCTCCTGGTTGTTTCAGCAACTTCTATAACTGTAGAATCACAGAAAAAGCAACGGTAGCATTCAGCACCCAAAGGTGATTATACTCTCCCCTTCACAGACATTCCATGTCAAGCTCCATCTGCTGCACTTTCAGAAACTCCTACTCATCTAAGAAGGAATGAAAAAAGTCTCAGGAGACAACCTCACAGAAACTCCCAATTAATTTTATCCCTTTCCCAAATGCTAGTACATATCAGGAAAGGCTTTGGCACTGTGGGTTTTGTTTACTCTATACTTACATTGTGTTACTGTTACTCAGCTAGATATGTTCAGATAGTTATTGTTAAAATACAACACAATACCTTTATACCTATCCTCACTGACAAGATTCCCTTTTGAAAGAAAAATGCTTTACCCAAAAACCTTCCCTTGTTTCCCACCAGGAAAGCCCTAGACAGTCATGTTTTCTGGTCTGTGAGGTCATGGTTGGCAGCTGTTGCATTCTCCTTATGTCTTGCAAATTTACAGGTCTAGTAACAGTCCATCTCCCCTGGACCTCAATAGTTTAATAATTCGATAATCTTTGGGGTTTTGTTTGTTTGCTTGTTTATTTCTAAACAAAGCTCTTGGTTGTCAGGAAAAGCTAGAACGAGATACCAGCCAGTTAGCCCAAAATACTGAGGCAAAACAAACTACAAAGAAAATATCCTTAGGATTTTTTTATGGTTTTCTATTTTTTTTAAGGGTCAGATTAGACAATGCAGAATTCAGACAAAATAATCTTATGCAGTACTTGTTTTGGCTATTGCACTTCTTGTCTGTGTGTTGAATGATGTGATTATTATAAGAAGAAGCATTAATAGTACAAATGCAATTATTGAAAAAAAAAGTTCTAGAGAGGTCTTTAAGTAGTTAAACTTGTGATAATCTGCTCTATGATAGAGCAATCATTTCACCCAAGAATTACAAAGTGCAACTGGGAAAATTTCAGCCAAAGTCCATCTCCAGTTCAAGATCTGAATTTCCTAATTGTGCTTTGACTGCTCTGTTCTCTGAGGAAAATTGTTGTAGCTTTGATCCAGATGCCTTCTTTGCAAGCCTTTATTTTATCCTTTTGAATACACATCACCTGTTCTGCATTGGGTATTTAGACAAAAATCTAATTGAAAAATCCAAGTTTATAGGGTACTGTCATAAACCTGGCACCCTTCCCAAATGCCATGCTCACTTCATAGAAATGTAATGTAGCTTTCCTTGTGTGGTGAGCTCTGCATTCATTGCAATGTGGGTTTAGCAGCCGTGTTGGAGAGAAGACCACAAGCAACGTGTTCCTGAATGCTGAAATATCAGTGTATAGCTGTTAAAAAGAAAACCAAAAACCCAAATCCAAAACCCTATGCCTTCTTTTAGTATCTCAATCAAATTTTCCTAGTATTATCAACACAGCATTATAATTAGGTTCCACATAAAAATTTCAATTTCTCTCTCAGCCATTATGGTCTGTAAATGTTTTTAGTCATTGATGCATGACAAGGAATGTAAGGCAAATGCTAACTTTAGCAGAAACAAGTGCTTTTTTAAGCAATATTTAACAGCTGCACTGCAGATCCTAGGCTCTCAATTTAAAGACAAGGCACATTGTTAAATAAAAATGTGTTCCTCTCCTACATTAATCACTTCTGAGGAGAAAAATCAGTTATTATAAGATCATAAGCTGCAGTTTCATTCTTATGTCATAGTCAGCTTCCATTCCTAATAGAGGATCTACCTACTAACCTGATTTTGCCAGCTGCTTTTGCCCATCTTGCAGTGGTAGGAGGGAGCCCAGGAGCTGGACCACTCTGCACATTCTCTCACTCCAAAGACATTGGCAGAGACTTGATGTAATAAAAGGAAGAAGGAGACTGGAGGAACAATGTATAGCCTCATTTCACTTCCAGAAAGACACTAAAGATGAGTGAACATTGATTTGTAAGTGCCTGGCAAAACTGGGTTTAAAAGGTGTCAGGGTAGAATTGCTTAGAAAAGGGAACATTGGACCCAACTCCTTCTGCTTTAAGGAGAGCAGCTGGCCAGGGAATGTTGTTACTGATGGCTTGATCGCAGTGTGACAGCTTCACCCCAGGTACTGGGAAGCAGTGTGTGGGCTGCCTGGGGGCTGTGGGGATGACCCCCAAGCACTCAGGGCACTGGGCTGGGGGGCACCAGTGGGGCGGAGCCCCCAGCCTGGTGTTGGGCTGGTGGTGACTGAGGGTAATTGTGGCAGGAGGGATGGCCAGCAGGCAGGCCAGCAGGCAGGCCCAGAGGAATTTAAATTACATGCAGGTTTTGGAGTAGTTCTGTTCCAAATCATCCTCTCAGTTGTCATGATAGTGAAAAATCAACATGCTGTCATCATGCCAGATTTCAGTTAGATGTGGCAAACTCAACTGTGTACAGTGAAGAAACTTCCTGATCTGCTTTCCCCCTCCATGAATGAAAAATTTTTAGACAAAGAGCAGTCATCAGACTTTCATATGACTTTGTTGATGTCTCAGTACTAGAAACAATCACAGGCCTTTTGGAGAGGGATATTCAATATGATCTTGACATGCTGAGTAAGTGACCCAAAATCAACAAAATGAACCTCAGCAGAGATAGATGCAAAGACATTAGTGGCAACAAGGCAAGAAAAGATCCTGAAGTTATGGAAGACCACATAGTACATACTAATTAAGAAGGTGTTGTGGTTTCTTAAAACATAGGATGAAGTACTAGGAGTGGTACATTGGCAGTGTGGGAGATATTTGATCCATGTTATTCAGTAGTGGAAAAGCCTTTACTTGGAGGGACTACTGTCAGCCTAGAAGAAAAAGAAATAAGGCAGTTCAGAAAAGGCCACTGAGAGCTATGAGAGAATTAGAAGGGATGATTTACAGGGACAGTCTGAGGGGTCTGATGAAAAGCTGGAAAATTGCTTAATGAAGAAAAGAGAGCAAACCAGCCTTGAGACATTTGACAAAGTATTTGCAAAAGGACAGGAACAGATCTTGCTATGTAGCAAAAAAAGTTTAAACTCCACATTAAGAAAGTTTCCATTTGTGATGATGTGAAATACTGGAAAAGGCTTTGTAGGCATATTGTTGCATATCTGTTGCTGAGTGTTTTAAGAACATATTAGATAACCCTAACCATGGATTGTCTAGATGCATTTGAACCTGTCTGCTTGTGCGATTGGATTCTATGATCCTCTGTTGGATTTATTCAGCCTTGTTGGTGCCAACAGTGAGAAGTAGCAAGGCTAGACAACATGCTTATCTGGCAAAGCAGATGAAGTGAATTCTGGTCTAACACTTACGTAGTCAGTGGTTTCTGGAGTGATATGGAAGTTTCATAGTCAGATGCTGCTTCAGTACATTCAGGTAAGACAACATCACCCTGCCTCGTATCTTTGTTCAGAAACTCCATTCCTAGAGGTGTGTGTTGAGCTGGATCTCATCCCACTGATGACACAACAAACATTGCTAAGAGATGATTGGCACCTGAAAATTCACTTAGTCTCTCCTTGCTAAGAACCTCCAAGAGATTGGCCTTTAGAGTCCTGTTTTGAGGATAGGTGCTCCAACTATGGGATGGGTTGATGGGCCTGAATCTTTCTCTTGTCCTCAAGGAGGGATGCCTCCTTACTAAGATTTGCAATTCCAACGATGTTGGATGTTACCTGGGAAGTTATAGTTAACTCTAGGAATTTAATTTTTATATCTAGCTTGATTTTGCAGTGACTGAATTTATCATAGCCAATCTCAAACTTGTGATACCTGTTGCTTGAATAAATTGCTTTACTGATTCAAGTTTGTGAATCTGATCAGTGAATAATGGGATTTGGCAAACAAACACTGGTCCTATCAACCTCGTGAAACTGTTTAGCGAGAGTCTTCTGTGGAGGCTGACAGGCAAATTGACTCTCAGCTCCCCAGTCCTTCTTTGGATGCTAACAGGAAAGTTGACTCTGACTAGAGGATTTCCGTTTTCTTAGGCATATGTCATACTCTTTCACTTCTTCAATGTGACAACTTCTAAGGTGCCTTCAAGCCCTCCATGTCTCTAATGCAGAGACAGAGCAACTCGGGACTTCTCAGGAGTGAGTGGTCGGCAGAAGTATCAGAGGGGCCATAAGAGGGAGGAGTAAGAAGCAAAGAGCAGCCAGTGAACAGTAGAGCCACTATCCCACTCCTCTGTTGAAGCTCAGAGGTGGGAAGTGAAGCTGAACTTGTCACTGCTGGAAGGATCCTGTCTCCAAAATACAAGCTGCCGTGGTTCTCCATACCACCTGCTCCTCCCTGGGAGCCGCAGTGTGTGCCTGGCTTTCCAAGTCTCTGGCACAAGTTAAAATGTAGTTCAGGATATAGTAAATTTGCCCTTATCTCTCATAACAATCTGGTGCCGTAAACAGTTGGCTACTTTGCAGTTTGCCTGAATTCTGATTACAGTGATTGCCTCTGCATTTGAAAGAAAACATGTTCTCCCTTCTCTTGGTTTTAAATCTGTTTGGTAAGGAACTGTTTGAACCATAACACTGATAAATCTAGGCTAAATTGCTAAGAAGCTGTTTGGACAAAGTGTTCTAAATGAGTAGGTCTTCCTTGTGTCACAGGAAAGTGCCTAATAGTTTAAACAGGCATAATACAACCTTCTGTGAGTCTTTCAGCCACTATTTTTTTAATACTCTCTGTGCTTCTTTCAGCCTTTTTTTTTTCCTTTTTTTTTTTTTTTTTTGCGTACTACAAGTCTCTGCATAAAGCGTAAGATCTGTGTGCTTGGTCTTGAGCCTGGGGGCAATGCTGCCAATTATAAGACTCAGCTGATGTCTGTGGAGCTGAATCAATACCCATGTGGAACACTTGGTGAAAGCGACATCATTGCAGGCTGAGATGATATTCAATTTAACAGAATAATAATTCACATTCTTTGCTATAGTCTGTAGTATTTCCACACTGTAGGTATCCATTTGTCACTTAATTAGTGATGTGTTTCCTAAATGTCCTTATGCTATCTTTTTTGTTAGTTTTCTCTTAAAACTCATTTTTCAGTCTTTACTTCCTGCTTATTACACACAAAACATCCTGCCAACCAATTATGTAATTATGTACAGTCTTTCTGTGTGTTTTCTTTGCTGAAATTGCCTGGTTTATCCTTTTCCTTTTTGATTCTGTATGTGGTTTTCAACCTTTTTAGGCCCCAAAATTACTTAGGTGGAAATACAAGATCCACTACACCAAATTTAAGTCGCCTTTCAATAGGCTTAAAAAAAATACCTACCTTTGCAGATCCTTTAAAGGTATTTCACAGAGGATTCACATAAGGACACTGTTGTTTGGAAGCCTTTCCTCTGAATATCGACACTTATGTTAATGAGAACCACATCATTACTTTTCATTATATGCATTATTGTTTATTACCTCCTGTGTTTAGTTTCTTCTAACATTGTCTATAAACTAATTTTCTTAAAACCTATTACCATTTCTCTTGCACTAAGATTTTGAAATATCTTATAAAATTTCATTTTCTTCTCAGTGCCTCCCTTTTATCTCTAGGCTGGTCATTCATTACAAATGTGATGCTTTTATTCAGCACTTGAGAAAGATGAAGCTTTGGCAGTAAAACAACCACTTGTTTATTTCCAAACTGACCCAGGACAGTTACAGTACTGCCTTCCCTCAGTGCTTTTCCCTTTTCACTTTCAGGAAATCAATCCTATTCCTACTAGCAACAACAGATTGCTCCCTATTATTTTTTTTTTCCACTTTGGCCACTCTGGTGAGCCTGCCAAACGCTACTAATTAGCAGTTGTTAGATTTGGGCTCTGGTCCTCTGAGATGGTCCAAGTGGACTCAAAACGGATGCTGTAGATGCAGTGATTCAGCCAGCTGCTGAAAATAGTGGCTTTTTATAGCTGTATTTCCACTATGATGTAGAACCAGTAGTTCATTTCATATAAGTCATTTAATGCTTCTTAAGTGGTTTGAAATTTGGATAATATTCTCTGGAGCAAGATTTGAACTGTATCATTTTGCCTGTCCTTGAATATCTGATTGTCTCCAAAAATGTGTAATCAGAACAGCATTTTTTGGTACTGGAACCTACTATCCTTAAGAATCTACCAGTGTCACGTGCCAGGCATTCAAAGGGCAATTTCTGCCAATGAAATGCATGCAATCACAAGGTCCCGTTTCATGAGGATATGTTGAATGTCACTAAATGTCTAAAGGCTGGTTTGAAATATTCATGTGAAAGGGGTGCAGCAGGGCAAAATGAAGGACAAATAACAATGCGAGGTGATAAGTCAGCCTGTAAAAAATCAGGGCATGTTTTTTGAGCTTGGGATGTAGAAAATTTAAGAGTATTGTAGCAGGACTTAAAGTAATGTGAGTTGGTGTATATCTGGGCAGTGAAATTCTTTAAAATGCTGATATGATTGCTGAAGGCTATCTGTACTTATAAATATGCTCCTAGAAGTACCAGATCTGTGAGCAAGACTAGCACTTTGTTGATACCACTGTACAGTTACTTGAATCCATAGATTGTTACAGGCACTCCAGAAAACAAGAAATCTCCATCAAAGTTATGAGATCTTCACTGGGGAATGACCACCTTTAAGACATGCTGCTATGCTTCCTTGTTTAACGATGTCTTTCCTTGTAACTGAGATGCTATTTATAGGATCATCCACCCTTTCTCATCTCCACAAAGAAAAGAATTGGGTGAGCTGGAGCCACTTATATCACATAAAGGAGTTTAATATTTTTCATATCCATGAGTGATCTTACTAGAACCATTATAAAGCTAGATGGAGGGGTCTGGACGGTAGAGTGTAGGTGCCAGTTTTAAATCCTAATGAAAGATACAAGCGTGAAAGGCAGGATTCATTTAACTAAATATATGTCTGAATGTATACATCTGTGTCAGGTCCTCTGTAGTCAGTGGAGAGAAACTGACAACTCTGAGGAAACGTATTTCATCCTAAAGAAGACGTCTAAAGCAGTAGAGCTCTAAACCAAAGACAAATACCACCAAAGAAGACAGATTTGACATTGCATATGTGTAGGAAGCACAACAGAGAACAAAATGGGTGCTACTGAGAGCAAATCAAAGGCATGCTGGGTGTTTTCAAGTAGCTACAGGACTTCCAATTTTTGGGAACTCTCCCACAGACATTATGAACTTCTGCATAGTGCACAATACCTGGACTTCATGTCTCCTTCCACTTTTAAAATAAAAGACTCTCCTTGTGAGGTACTGCAGAAAAAAATGACATGTTTTAACAAGCCAGATTCCCCCTCTGGGATGCAGATGTTCAGCCATGTGGTGAGTCTGCCCTTGGGTTGTGAGGGCCATTGTCAACTAAATGATGTTAAGTCGACCTGCATCAAGGGTAGATTAGCTATAAGCATCTGATTGCCTCAGCCAATGTCCACACTTTGACCCAATCACTCATTTTCAGCACTCATCTTAAGCTGTTTGTTTTCTTATCCATTCCTGAATGAGTGTTCATGAAAGTCCTGCTTGCATGATTGCCTAGGTCAAAAGCCGAGGAAGACATCTACACTGGAACTTGTAAAAGCTCTCGAGACATCATTTGGCTTCCGCTTTTTTTTTTTTTTCCTTTTGATTTGTGGGATCTTTCATCCTCTTTTAAGAAAAGGATCTTAAGATCATACGTACAGTTGGAATTATGATTGGAGTGCTGGTATATTCCTCTCTGTTTTGACACTTGGACATTGATAAGAGCCATTCTCTTTTCTTACCCATTAATATTCACATTTCTTTCTTTCTTATTAATATTTACACTTGCTCCTACAGTAGAATTTATTAAAAATTTGCATTTTTGGAAGCTTCTTTCAAGATACAAATTTGACAGAAAATCAAATTACTTTGCCTGCTTCTTCCATTTACGTTCTCTAGGCAACCAGAAGTGTTTATGCAGACTAGATCAGAATATGTCAGCTATGTATGCATGCACATATACTTGTACAATGGTTATATATTATATGCTGTATACTGTATGCATATATAAACTAACTGGTGTTAGTGCTTGCATTTGCAGATCTCAAAGCACTTAGCTGAGGAGTCTAAGCGTTTTTATCTCTTAGACATGAGGAAGAAGACGTAGAAAGGGTATGTAGCTTGTTTAAAACTGCATGAACAGGTCAGCAAGAAAGAGAATCTGTGTCTTTGATTTCCAATACAGTGCTGTATTGGAAGGCAGTAATACCCATCTTCTACATGTAATTTATTTTTTTAAAAAACGAAATAGAACAAACCTTCCTTTTTCCTGGAAATTCTAACTCAATTGCTGAACTTTAAAGACCTCATTTTGCTACTATTTCAGAAAGAATAAAAAATAAATATGCTTGTCAAGCATGAAAACCCGATCCTGCTAGCACTTAGAGCAAAACTTTGTGGGTATCAGTTGGATCAGGTCTCTGTTTGCAGGCCATTGTTTGTAGAAACAGTAGAAATGGTTTTAAGACTCCGAGTACCAAATAAAAAAAGGCCATGACACTAGACATTCTGACATTGAATCACAGAACCATAGAATCACCAGGTTGGAAAAGACCCACCGGATCATTGAGTCCAACCATTCTTATCAAACACTTAACCATGTCCCTTAGCACCTCATCCACTTGTCCCTTAAAAGCCTCCAGGGAAGGTGACTCAACCACCTCCCTGGGAAGCCTGTTCCAGTGCCCAATGACCCTTTCCGTGAATTTTTTTTTCCTTATGTCCAGCCTAAAACCTCCCCTGGTGGAGCTTGAGGCCATTCCCTCTCATCCTGTCCCCTGTCACTTGGGAGAAGAGGCCAGCACCCTCCTCTCCCCAACCTCCTTTCAGGTAGTTATAGAGAGCAATGAGGTCTCCCCTCAGCCTTCTCTTCTCCAGGCTAAACAACCCCAGCTCTCTCAGGCATTCCTCTTAAGGCCTGTTCTCGAGCCCTGTCACCAGATTCGTTGCTCATTGATCCAGGATGAACTCACTCTTCCAGTTCAAATACGGAAAATGCCCCAAATCCGTCATGTTAGCTTCTTACCAGCAGGCTCTGTATGAACTCAGTTACTGCCTGCCTGCACCACTCTAATTTTATGCTGGATGAGTAGCATCTATGTGTGCACCAGTTCCACCAGTTAACTTGACAGAGGAACCACAGCGTGACTGCATCTGATGGGGATTGGTTTTGTCCTACTGCCTGACCAGCAGCACGGGGGTCTTGTGGGAGTGGTGATGGGTAGGGAGGCTGCAAAGGGATCTGAACAGGCTGGACTGCTGGGCTCAGACCAATGGCATAAGGTTTAACAAGGCCAAATGCCAGGTCCTGCACTTGGGGCACAACAACCCTGTGCGGTGCTACAGACTGGGAGCAGACTGGCTAGATAGCTGCCTAGAGGAGAAGGACCTGGGGGTGTTGGTTGACAGCAGTGTGCCCAGGTGGCCAGGAAGGCCAGTGGCATCCTGGCTTGTATCAGAAATGGTGTGACCAGCAGGTCCAGGGAGGTTATTCTCCTTCTGGACTCGGGACTGATGAGACTGCTCCTTGAATCCTGTGTTCAGTTCTGGGCCCCTCACCACAAGAAGGATGTTGAGGCTCTGGAGCAAATCCTGAGAAGAGCAATGAAGCTGGTGAAGGGGCTGGAGAACAGGCCTTATGAGGAGCGGCTGAGAGAGCTGGGGTTGTTTAGCCTGGAGAAGAGGAGGCTGAGAGGAGACCTCACTGCTCTCTATAACTACCTGAAAGGAGGTTGTGGAGAGGAGGGAGCTGGCCTCTTCTCCCAAGTGACAGGGGACAGGACAAGAGGGAATGGCCTCAAGCTCCACCAGGGGAGGTTTAGGCTCGATATAAGGAAAAAAATCTTCACAGAAAGGGTCGTTAGGCACTGGCAGAGGCTTCCCAGGGAGGTGGTTGAGTCACCTTCCCTGGAGGTGTTTAAGGGACGGGTGGACGAGGCGCTGAGGGATTAGTGCGCACGGCTTAGTGTTTGATAAGAACGGTTGGACTCGGTGATCCAGTAGGTCTCTTCCAACCTGGTGATTCTACGATTCTACGATGGAAGCGAAGCCTCCGCTCGATGTCCCGATCCGCGAGACCTCCGAGCGGGGCCATCGCGCCTTAACGCCGTTCTGCCTGCTGCCGCCGACCCTGGGCGCGCCGTCATCTTAAAAAGGGCGCAGGGGAGGGACCTGGAGGGAGGGAGGGAGGTGGGAAGAGGCGGGCGCCAGCGCCGGCAGCATCTTCCCGGGATCCGCCGCATCGAGGCGCGCTCCCGGCAGCGCCGCCGCTCGCCCAAGCCGGCCTGCCGCTCGCCCCCGGCTCGCTCGGTGCGGCCCGCGGTGCCGCCGCAGGGCCGGGGGAGGCGGCCGCGGGCGCTGTGGGTGCCGCCCCCCCGCCCCGGGGCGCCTCGGCGGGGCCATGGCTGCGGAGGAGGCGCTGCGGGGCGCGGAGCATTACAAGAGCGAGATCGAGCGGCTGACCCGGGAGCTCTCCGAGACGACCCACGAGAAGATCCAGGCGGCGGAGTACGGGCTGGTGGTGCTGGAGGAGAAGCTCACCCTCAAGCAGCAGTACGACGAGCTGGAGGCGGAGTATGACGGCCTCAAGCAGGAGCTGGAGCAGCTGAAGGAGGTGAGGAGGCTTTTGTCTCTCCCGGGGGCTGAGGGGGTCGGGGGGGGGGGGGGGAGGGCAGCCGCCACCCTGGGGCTTAAGGACGGATTACACCGGGTTGAACCCCCCCACACCTCCCCTCCCCATCCTGGGAAATTTCCCTGGAGCCGGCAGCCACAACTTCTACCAAGGGAGATTTGCAGCATCGAAAGATGCCTCCGGTTGCACCTGCATCGTCCGAGGCTTTTTTTTTTTTTTTTTTTTTATTTTAGGGAGAGGAAATTAAACAGCCCGTAGGAGGAGAGCTGAGCAAAGCTGGTGTGTAAGGAGTCGGGATCTGTGTAAACAGTTGCCTGCAGTGCGTGAGGAGAGAGACGATTCCTTTGGAAGTTATTTATAGACCTGCTCTGTGCTGCCAGGCAGGGGAACCGTGGAGGGGGGTGAAGTAGCCAAACCAGAGCCTTGAGGTCGCTCCCCGTCGGTGGAGATTTAAACTCCTGCGTCATGCTGAAAGGCTAAAATACTTAATCGGAGAGGTGTTTAAAATACTTCATCTTTCAAAGGTGTTTTTGTGACATCCGAAGTATAAAGTGGGGGAGCGCTGCACCTCACCTTTCAGCTTTGCTAAACGTGACTCTGAATTAGCATCACTCTTCCTATGTTCATCCTTAAGGCAAGTAACTTGGGATTGATAGAGCACACATGCAGTAGCCACAGAAGGGATGTGTAAACACGCACACATCACCCATATCTCTACAGATTATGGTATTTTTATGCGGTCTTAAAATGCAACTAATTGCATGGTTTGGAAAGGGAAGATAACGTATCAAATAGATATTCTCCCAAATTAAAAGGTATCTCCACAGAAATACATTGATATATATGTAATGTGCAGAAATTCTGGTCAGTTGGAAATCGTGAACATATTCCATATTGAGGGAAAGCACTTAATAAACTCAGATTATATATGAATATATTCTTTAGAATACCAAATTATGCTTTTCTAGGAATAATTTAAATAAAATAAAGGTTTCATTTTACTTGCAGGTAAATGAGTCATGCTACAGACTTGGCCCAGTGGCTAGAAGGGTTGAAAAAATTATATTTTCAGTAAGAAGAATAAAGCTGTTTTCAGAAAAACGTATTGATCTCTGCCTCCCTTCCTCCCTCCCCCTGAACCTATGCGGTAGGCTCAGGACTTCGAAACCAGCAATCACAGATTGAGAGACAGAGATGCATAACTTGCACTAGCATGAAGGCAGCTATTTGAAATAACCCAGCAGTAACAGAGGAAAAGAATTAAGGAGGGAAATTGCAATAAAATTTCTTTTGCGGGGGAGTGAGGAGGGGGGGAGTAGAAGAGATAAGCAGAGCTGTAGATAGATGTTATCACAATAATATTTAAAAGACTGATCAGAAACCAGGGTGGTACATGGGTGTACATGGCCATAGATAGAAGGCATTGCACAAGGAATTAAGTTGATGTTATTAAACTAGAGTCATTAGTCAACATGATTAACTGAAATCAAAGATGGACTCAAATTCTCTGCCTGTTTGCCTCCCCTTGAAGTCAACGGGATTGCATGCTCTGCAGCCCAGAATGTCTCCCATGGGGCCATGCCTTCATGGTGTGCCAACCACGCCATGCACCCTGAGGGTATCTGTGAAGAGGATAAATCCTGTAGCTTACCTGATGCCAAGCAAGAGCGGAGCATCTCCAGATTCCATTTCAGGCATGGAGTGCTCAATTCTAGAGCTCTCTATAGCTGCAGGTAGGGCATTTCTGTTGCCCATCTAGGCTACAAGAGATTCTTTTCTTGCTTCTAATCTCTATAGGAGAAACCACACTGATTCTTACTGCACAAGAAGCCCTGCAAAGGAGAATTTGCTCATATTTCTTCCTGTCACTGTAATCTATTTTCTGGCTTCTCTGTTACCACTTCCATTATGACTGTTCCCTGAGCACAGATCAGACTTGTAACTGAGAGACATAAGCAAATGGTTCTTCTGATGACTCTAACAAGGAATAATTCAAGTGGTTCAAATAAACAGTCTTGAGACTTGAGGGTGTAGAATTGGGGGATGTAGGGTTCTGCCTGAAAGCTCTTTAAGTGGCATTAGAACTCCAGTGACAGTTTTTCTATTAACATTCCTTTGAAAATGTGTGGAGGAGACTTTGTATGTCATCTCCAGCAGGCTCTGCAAAGGATGTCTTGGACAATGGCCTGGGAGCTAGGAAGGCTTCCAGTATGTCAGCAGGGATCTGTGCTTCCAGTCTTAACTTGCTACATCTGCAGCCTCTCTGAAATCATATTGGGGTAGAGAAATTAGGCCTGGGGTTTTTGCTGAAACAAGTAGTTTATCCATTCATGAGGAACAGGTGCAAGAGTGTGGTGCAGGTGCAAGATTGTGCTTGGGACTATTACTTCCGTGGACCTTCTCTGAACAGACACAGTTACTGGGGTTGAATTTTACTGAGGCAAGTCTTCATTTTTTAAATGTTCCATTATCAAATTCTTGTGTTATGTTGTATGACTTCATTGTATTTATTACTCAGTAAACAGAGCTGCCTGTCTGTAACTACTCAGTCATGGCTTAGTGGTCCAGATCTGAAGTTTTCTCCCATGTTCCTTGGCAATTCAAAAGTCTGGTGAACTTCAGTGGGGCTTTTTTTCTTACAGGTTGCAATTCAGAGCCTCTGCTATATCATGATTTCCATTGTTGGAGAGTGAGATAGGAAAGTAAGGCCATTATAGAATGTTGAAGTAAAAGCAAATTGCAATACATTAAAAATTAATACTTGTATACAGGGTATATGCTATCCGCCATATTATATGAATTGTTCTAGTAACCTCTGATGTTTCTTATACTCTGCTCTAGACTAAGACTTTGGTTTTGGGCTATGAGATTGATTTACATTACAAAAACTTGGAAATTTTATTCAGTGACCTAGTAAGGACTTCTTCTTCCAAATAAGAGCAGTTGTTACACATGTAAGGTGTCCAGAAAAGGCTTGAGACATCTATCAGCTACTAACCTTATGTTTTCAAAGATTAACTGAATTGCAGGAATGTGAAAAGGTATACCCTTTTGTGTTGACTTTAATAGCTTTCAGTGTTATGAGATGGAGTACTTGTGGTCCTGGTGCTAGATAAGATTGTAGTGTTAAACAAAACATCTTTATTTTTAAAGCTTTGTTAATTTACATAATCGGGGGGGTGTGTGTTCAGTCTGTAAATGATGTTTCTGTGTCTCTATCAATTGCATCTCAAACTAGTGGAAGTTTGGCCTTGAGGTAAAAACAATATAGTTTTGTGGCCCCTGTTCAGAAAGTTGCTTTAGCAGATGTGCCTTTTAACCTGCATTCCATAAGAATGCAGAGAATAAGCCATATGGTATTAGAGGTAGCCTGTTTTCACCGTCTTGCTCAGGTCAAAATTTAATGACCAGCGTATTTTATGGAAACCATTTTCCAATGGTTTTAGTATTTGTAGTCTTACATGTTCACATTGCATTTGCTGTAAGGATAATGTTTGTTATTAGTTTTGCTTCCTTCAATGAAGTATAAAATGGCTTCTTATTGATCTTCTTGCCTGAGCAACCTGCTGTAGCTGTCTCTGCTTGAGCAGGGGGGGAGGGCGCTGGATGAGGTGATCTTAAAAGGTCCCTTCCAACCTCAGCCCTTCTGTGATTAGCAACTGTGCACTGGTGGCCTGTAACTTTTTTAAAGGGGAGGAATATCATACATTCCCAGTCATGATAAAATGGGGATGGAAAGCAGCTTTGATGTCCAGCTCTGCAAGACATTTAGGCCTGGTAGATCCTCACCAGAGGTTTCTCTTTGCTAATCCACTCAGGAACGTAGCAGCTGAGTAGATCCCCAAGACGCTCTTCTTGACTCCCTGTCTGACTGACCAATTTAAGCAATATCTCGCTTGGCTTCTTGGCTTTTCCGTATTTCATTCTACAGAGACGAACTCTTCCCCTGGCTAACACACAGGGCCGGTTATCTGATTTCCAGGTTGAAGATGCAGTTTGGTGTCTCCATTACTTTAAACCTAATTAACCTTGATAAATTATTGAAAACCAGGCTATTGGTAAACAGCCCTATCCTTAGCAGGTCAAAAGTTCTTGTTTTCTTCACTTCACAGAGATGTATCAATGATTATGAAGTGCTTTATAATCAGGGATTATAAAATCAGTTTAGTAATAAGTCTTCCACAAGCAATTCTTGGTCTGTGACTGAAAAATGGGCTTTGAGGAATATTGCTGAAGCTGTTTCGGGTAGCTTCTCTGTTCTGCTCTACCATGCACTACTTTAACACAGGTGACGCAGGCTCCATCTCCCTCCTCTTCTGACATGGTGCTGCCTCTCCAACTCCTGTTCTCTGAAGGCTTTCTCATGCCTGCTGCTGAGGTCATCTCTCTGCCTTTTCAATCGCTGAAGTGTACAGAAGTTTCTGGGACTTCTCTGGATCCAAAAAAGGCAGAGGAGGGGGACACTCCCCATCCCAAATACAGCCTTGTTGAATGGGGATTGCTCTACATAGCTGTTTGCATCTCATGATGCTTAGAAAAGTGTGAAGTGGCTCATAAATCCCCATGAGATGTTCTAAATTCTCCCCAGAGATAAATGTGTCCCAAATACATAACTAGAAAGTCGTGAACTGATGCCATCTCAGTAGATCTTTACACCTCCTTCCAGTGACAGCATTTGTGAGCCTGTGCAGGATGAGGCTGAACATTTTCCTGATCTCATCCTGATCTCAACACTTTGTCCTTGGTGTTTTTTCATGTTTTGTCACTCAAAAAGGTTGTGCTGCCTAGCACCTAGCTCAGAGATGAGGACAGTGCAAGGGTGAGAGAGCTAGGAGGGCTGTGCTCAGAAACTCAGCAGTCCTGTCTCCTCCAGAGCTCAGCCAGCCCTACTACTGTCTAAAGCATATGCTGCTAATGGAAAAGTTTTTACTGAGTTCACCCTACCACAGCTGGCCTGGGTATAAGAAGAAAACAGAGCAATATGGGGAACAGTTATATGCAGAAAGGAGCATGTGGAAGGTGATCTAAAGAACTTCAGTGATCAAGCTGTTACATGGGTCTTGCACAGCAGCTGGATCCAAAACAGCCCTTAGTGACATTCATCACTCTGCACTTTGCTCAAAAGCAGAAGTTTGCAACAGAGTCTGAAGATGCTTTGAGTGGTTCATTTTGGGAGGTATGCTTACAAGGAATGCCTTAACAAAAACAAGCAGCAGATTGCAAAGCTTTCATTTGGCCGCTACAGGTGGGGGACTGACTGGCTGGTTTGTGGAAAAGAATTTAGGGATCTTAGAGGACAGTGAACTGAACATGGGCCAGCAGTGTGTCCTGACATTGAAAAGGTTCGCAGCATCCTAGACAGTTATTAGCAGAAGCATAGCTGGTAGGTTGAGAGAAGAGATTATCACTTTCCAATGTGCACTTATTAAACCCTGTCTAGAAAAAGATATCCAGTTATGGGCTCTGCTAAAACAAGAAAGATATGGATAAACTGGACAGAGTTCCAGCAGAGGATCACCAAGATGGTCGAGAGCCCTGTGAGGGGAGGCTGAGGGAACTGAGCTCATTCAGCCTAGAATGTGGGGTCCCAGCAGCAGCCTGCCCATAGCTACAAGGAGGTTATTGAAAACTGAGCCAGGCTCTATACAGAGGTCTACAGTGGGAGGACATGAGACAACTGACGTAAATTGAAGCTAGACAGGTTCACACTGGATTTCATAGAATTATAGAATGACCTGAGTTGGAAGGGACCTATAAGGATCATCTAGTCTAACTTACATCCCTGCATAGGACAGCTCCAAAACTCATACAATGTGTCCATGGGTGTTGTGCAAATGCTGCTCCTTCACAAAGGAAGGAGGAGGAGCAGGCATTGATCTCTTCTCTCTGGTGACCAACGGTAGGACCCAAGGGAATGGCAGGAAGATGCGCCAGGGGAGGTTTAGGCTGAATATTAGGAAAAGGTTCTTCACACAGAGGGTAGTGGAGTGCTGGGACAGGCTCCCCAGGGAAGTAGTCATGGCATCAAGCCTGATTTAAGGAAGAATTTTTACTCCATTAGGACAGGCAGTGCCACAGGTTTGTTGCTCAGAGAGGTTGTGTCTGTCCTTCCAATGGAGGTTTTCAAGCCCAGACTGGATACAGCCCTAAGGAACTCAATCTGACCTCAGAGCTGAACCTGATGAAAGCAGGAATTTGGACTAGAGAGGAAAGGAGGGAGACAGCAAAGGGCCTTGAACAATGTGAGGTCTCTGAGGGTGCCCACTGTGCCCAATTAAATTCCAGCAGCATCTTGCTGTGAGTTATCCAATACATAACAGCACTGCCTGAAAGCAGGGATGATTATCAGAGCCATAGCCTCATTTCTTGCTTGAATTTCATTTTCTCTTGCTTGTCATTAAACCTCCATTGACCCGGCGTTGCTTGGGGTGTAGTTTGATGTTCTGTTCTCTCAGGAAGACATCACTACATTTCCCTTTGTCATTCCTGCCCCTCTTCTGGCTCTTCATTGTGCGACAGTTTATACTGTCACATCAAGATAGAAAACTGACCTCAGTTAAAAATAACCAAGGAGGGGGTGTATGCTATCTGTAAGCCAGATTGGTTACATGATCTGGTTCACAATACGTACCCATAAACCAGTTTACCTGTATTGCCGAAAGGCTGGCACATGGATAGGAATGAATGCTGAGGAAAGGAAATACAGGTACTGATGTTAAAAGAGATTCTCATTAAATTATAACAGGATTGCTTCCTCTAGGAGGAAATGAATCCTGTGCGTTAACCTACAGAAAACATAAGCAGCTGAAATTATCTTAGGGGAAATTAGGGCTATTGTTGGAGCTTTGGCAGCATGTAAAGAAAAATGTAGATGAACTATTTCTTTTTTCCCCCAGGAACATGCCAGTTCCTCTCAGTAATTGCATTGTATCCTTATGAGCCAGTACAGAAAAACATGAGTCCAACGGCCAACCATTAAACAATGATAGTCTGCTTTAAACATGGGAGGCTTATGCACTCCTGAAACAAATCTAGATTTCCATTTGTGTTCTCCCCACAGTTAAATTATTTTCTTACTTTCACTCTTTTTTCCTAAGAAATCCATCTCCGATCTGAGGGGTTCTGATTGAGTCAGTTATGGAATCATAGAATTGCTTGGTTGGAAAAGATCTTTGAGATCATTGAGTCAAACCATACCTGTTTGCTAACCGTATCCCTAAGCTAACCATATCCCTAAGCACTTAATCTGCCTGTCCTTTAAATACCTCCAAGGATGGTGACTTAACCACCTCTCTGGGCAGCCTCTTCCAGTGACAGTCATCTGGGTTGAACTTCTCTGAGATAACTGGAAGTTGCTACTGGGTTTTATGTCATGGAGAAGTTAATTTTCCATAGATTTTCTAGAAAATATCGAATTATTACCAAATCTAAAATGACTGATTGAGGCATTAATGAGTGAGCCAGGCATAATTGTGAAGCACTTTCTGTTTAAGGCTTGGAAATGTAAAATTATGGCTCACTGAATAGTTTTTAATCTAAAGGTCTGCATCTGCTTGGAATTAGGTGTTCTGTGATGGATTTAAAACAAGAATTTTCTATCATCTTTTCACCTTCCTTTACATGAAATATTTTTTCTCCTCTTCTGTGCTGTAGATATTCTTTCAGTCTCTATGCACAATGGCAGTCAGATTGGACACCTGGCTTTACTGAAAGTGCAACTAGGGGCAAAACAATGGTGAAGAAAATAAGATCTGTCATAGAACAATAATTTGTAGACATTCATCATGGTAAAATGAGGAGCATTTTCAAAGTCAGATGTGTACACTAAATTTGCACCTGGGCGAATTTTATATCCCTTATGCAACTGGAAGTTAGAGGGAAATACATGCAAGACCATATACTTTTATGGCTGTATTGAGGACTTCTAGAAAAAGAGCTTTCTTCTTGATCAAATTCTTAGCTTCTCAAACGAGCTCAGTTATGTTCATTCTCCAGCACCTCATTTTCTTTTCCATTTTTGCATTGTGTTGTTTTGTTCAGCAAGTGGGCAATGGGAATCAAATCTGATTGACCAGTTGTTTCTGCATCCTTCATGGCTCTGCTACATTGCAGTTGCTTTTGCTATGGATTTCCCTTTCATATTTGTCTGTTACCTGAGGGGGTAATGTTTAATTCAATACAGTTCTGTACCATACATTTTCTCTTTGGGATCATTTAAATTTAAAATAACAGAGACTGAAAAGCATGCATTTGTTTCTGCTGAACTGTCTTGTGTTTTTGGCATAACTTTCATTGCCCTCTTCTTTCCTCATTTCCTTGTGAACTCAACAGTCTGTTTTACGGAGGAGGAGAGAGGGCATTTTTGTAATTTAAAGGAGTTGATAGGGCATGTAGAGACATGAATGTGCTCTTTGTCCATTTACCCACTTGTGTCACTAGCAGCAGATGATTATGAGGAGAAAACAACAATTTTTCATACTGTACTATGAAAGCGGTCCATGAGTACAGACCAGTTACAAGTAGAAGTAGTTAAGTGAAAAATGCATCTCATCAAGGGCAGGTGCCTAAAGCTGAAATAAGCAGGAAGAAATTAAGCTAGATTGCAGATTAATGTTTTAATGGGAACTTAACTTCTCTACAGAGAGGAGTATTAAAAAAACCCCCCAATTTTGGGATTATGATATTTGTATTTCTGAATATCTTTCACTATCAATGTTTAATGAACTTAATAGTTAAAAGAAGCAGGCTGCTGGCCTACATCTGTGGTTTGGGGACAGACTGTTAATACCACGAGGCTTTCACTAAGACTGAAGTTAGTCCAGTCCTTTCTCTCTATCTCTCATGTGGTTCCTCCCACTCTGTGTGCAGCCCATCATCTTCTGCCTTTTGTTCTTGTACAACATTTGTCTCCTGTCTGTGACAGTTTATGTACTTTTTTATCCTTTTTTTTAATCTTTGCCCCATATCTTAATTAGTGTGGATTTACTGCTCTGTAAGAAAGGGAGCTGAATTTTTCATATTAGAGACCCTGAATGTAAGGAATCTATCAGTTTGTGGAAGACTAGACCTTCCACACCATGCTCAGGTATTGCAGTGACATAAGATAATTCTAGAAATACTTAGAAATATTGTTTTAGCGCTGGCTGAAAATGAAATAACAGAGAATTTGCCAGCTCTGATTTGCAGCAGCATCACCACTAAAATTTTCCTCAGAAAAACAACATTTAAGGCAGCTTTAAAATTAGGTTGACCAAGTGTCTGCACAGGAAGAAGATACTTTTCCATAAAGTTTTGCATGGATCAAGCCTTTTTTTTTTTTTAAAAAAAAAAAAGAAGTTTGGTTTATAGAATCATAGAATCATTTGGGTTGCACTGTTCTGGACAATTTCAGATGTTTGCATTGCAATGGCAAATATGCAGAACTATCCAAGTTTGGTTGAAGGGTTCATTTGCATTCATTCATTTCTTTCTTTCTTTGGTAACTGCATGTACTTTCCACGTACAGGAAAGGTTTTATTTAAGCATGTCATGTAAAGAATGATATCTCTAACAACATACCCTATATTCAAGGTCATTTAGAGTAGGTACAACTTGAAGACCAACAGTGAAGTGCTGGCTATGTGGGCAAGTCAAAGGTAAAACAGGGCAATGATTTAATTTTTGAGTCTGTGTCCAGCACTTGCTGGCAAACACCGTTTTCATCAAAATGTAAGTGAGAAAATGTGTTATAAACTGTCAGCTCAGATTTATTCCAACCAAATAAGGGAGAACTGGCATAACTATAACTACTGTGTCTCAAACGTGATCTTTCTCTTGCAGATTAATGAATTGCCATAACTCTGCTGAGCTTTAGTAACTGGTCACGTACTAGTCCTTCTATCTTCTATCTGCAATAAGCTAAAAATGTGCGCTAGATCAATTTCTAATCCATAAACTCTTAGTCATAAATCCAGGTCCTTGCTGACAAATTTTCAAGTAAAATGTAAGGATATGGTAACAAGGACTCCTTTGTGAAATACACTGTATGATATATAACTATATATAAAGAAAAACAGTAGTTAGATGGTATGTAATTTTTTATGTATGCCAATATGGGCATGGAGACTTGTGACACTGTTAGGAGTTCATTACTTTGGGTAAGTGTTTACTTTTCCTGCCAGTTGAGGGCTGGTGATTGCTGTCTGATAATAACAAAACTTTCTCTTAAGATGCTGTAAGCTCAGCTGCATGAAAATAGTAGCAAATCTGGAACAACATAGTTGAGTGAAAAGAGTTGTTTCCAGATGTGCTGAATTTGAAGTTACAGTAATGCTATATATTCTTAGATGCTTGCTATTCCTAAAATAAAATCCATACTAAAGTGATGGAAGCGAATTCTCAAATTCAGATACCTGGAAATTTGGGCTCCAACATCTGCATTTTAGTTATTTATTGGCAAACATTGGGTTTGCTTTATTAAGCAGGCCGAGCAACCTTGTATTGAAACCTATATGACTTCTTTTGGCCCGCATATTTTGAAATTACAGATCACATTTGTCTGGGAGACTATGTGTAGATTTTGAGATACACATTTAAGCTTCTGGATTTAAGCATTTTTGCTGTAGTCTACTTAAGGCTGCTTAATGATTTGTGATTTCAAGTCTTCTTGCTTGTGGAGAGATATTTATTCTGGAACAAGAAACGTAGTGACACCTTGAGTATAGCTTTGGCACTTGGTGTTTGAAATGTACTTTACTCACTGTTCCTTGGGTCGAGGTTAGACACATTTAGAGTCATGCTTGTGTTTTATCGGTGCTAGCTTTTGTCGCACATTAATCTCATGAGAAGACATTTAAATCTAAACCAAGCATATAACCTTATATTGGGGAATACAGTGATAGGATGAGGGGCAATGGCTTTAAGCTGAAAGATTTAGATTATTAGATATTAGGAAGAAATTTTTTACTGCGAGGGTGGTGAGGCACTGGAAGAGGTTGCCCAGAGAACTCATGGATGCCTCATCCCTAGAGGTGTTCAGACTGGATGAGGCTATGAACAACCTGATGTTGTGGAAGGTGTCCCTCGCCATGGCAGGGTGTGGGTTGGAACTGGATGATCTTTAAGGTCCCTTCCAACCCAAACCATTCTATGATTTTAAGCCTTCTTTGGGTATAAGTAGTCCTTTCCCTGGATATAATGGGAAGAGTAGCAGTTGAAGACCATTCTGTGTACACATTTTATTCTGTGAAGTTCTCTTATTTGCCAAATTCTTCTTGAAATATGGCCCCTGGTGAGAACTTGAGTTACGCACCCACAACTGGGCCAGGTACCAACAGTTGCTGCATTCTTGCTGTTACTCAAATACCCTCTTATTAATTATTCCACTCTGAAGAAGTGGATTTGGAGAAAGGGATCCTGAATTCTGCCCCAAAACCTTGTGGTAAAGACTCTTCTTCTGCCAGGTTCCTCAGCTCAGCTGCTCCCTTGGGAAGGCTCTCTGGTTAAGAGTGATAGGCCTCTATTTCTAGTCTTTCATCACTTATTTTTTAACAGAAGGTAATCTACTGCTTGAAAAGGAGTCCAAGTCTGATAAGCAGCATTTTTAGAAGCTTGCAGTCCGATGCTTTGTGCTGTCTATAGAGAAAGGAATTGCAGCTTTGCAAGTGATAGCATTATGAATAGTCAAGCACTTACGGGAGCACTGGCACCGGGTGGATGTGGAGGAAAAGCCAGAGACAGTGAGTCAGCATGATCTTGGCTGCTGCCAGAGGGATGGGTACTACCTCCAGCCTCAGTGGTCATTGACATTGGTTGGGGTCTTTAGGGGAAAGAGCCTCTGGTGGAATAAACTTCGCTCGAGTTATCAATGCTGGTATAGTCTGACAGGTGTCATGTGTATATTGTAGTAATGAGAACATGCATCAGCATAAAATAGTGTGCAGTTATTAAAAAGTAATTTTGTTAGTGAACAGGCCCTTAGTTCTTTGTTACCCTGGGAAAGAATGGGCTGCACTCTGCTAAAGTGGAAACATTCTGAAAAATTAAAATACTGCTTGTTTCACGAGTTGCTGTTTTGTCTACTAGGTCTCAGCAGGGTGGGACAAATTGTTACTTATTGCATGACAATAGCACCTGGGGATTCTGCCATGCTGGGCATAATGAATTTCAGGCACATAAATAAAAGGTTAGAGATTTTACAGTGGAAATGCACAACCTTGTCAGGGATTTGCTATTATGAAATAAGAGGAATTTACGGATGAGTAATGGAGGCCCAGAAGCTGTGGAGGGATAGGTTGTTCAGCTGTAATCTCATAGGAAATCTATTGCTAAATAACAAAGAAAACACAGGTTTTTCTCAGATGTAATCCAATCATTTATCTTTCAAACACCCTTCCATTTAAAAAAGCTGGTCAACCAGAAAGCCAAAGCAATTAGCTGCCCCGTACTCACTGACCAGTGCGTGCACTGGCAGTTCATCCCGCTGGCGCCAGTGTGACCAGTAAGGCCATTTAAGAATGGTGCTGCAGGTGCTCTTTGCCTGCACCTCTGCCTCCTGTGAAACTGCTCTTAGCTTTACCATCCTTTTGTGGTCTTTCTTCCATATACTCTGGTGATTCAAGAGTACATGGCAAGTACATGGCATCCCAGAGTACATCACCATCTCTCACCCCTAGCTGCACTTTCTGCTCTGTCCTCTCCCCCTCTAGAAGCTGACTGTTCCTGGCTGCTTTCCCAGTATTTGTAACAGACCTCCTACTCCTTCCCACTCATCCCTGTCCAAACCATGACTCTTTGCTGCTGTGACTGAGATTTTCATATCAGCGTTTGCAAATCTCTACAGCTCATTGAAACACTTCATTTTTTCTTCGCTCTTTCATGATATCTAGTATTTCATTGTGGGGGAGACAAATTCCATCTGCCTCTCCCTGAGAGGAATGCATCTAGCCTCTCCTAGCCTACTGTCTCTGGGCTGTCTCACCCCACAAAGTACCCCTTGTTCCTGTTGCAGCATGGGGAAAGGTTAAATGCTATGCTTTACTGTACTGAGCTTCAGCATGTGGGATGCCCTGTATTATGACAGTATGTGGGAAATCTTCATTTAATTCTGCAAGATGTGACTTTTGCAGTTCTTCGGGAGCTCAGGCCAGCTAAAATCTCACAGGATGTGTTGAGGGATAAATCAGGCTTCTTGCAGAGCTGGCAACGGTTAATGTGGAGCCTGTAGAGAGCAAGCTCTGTAGGGCAAGGCCTGCCCTTATCCGCCTGTTTGTGTTGAATGTAACACAGTGAGCCTCTATTCCTGGCTGAGACAATTAGGTTCTATGGCAATATGAGTAATTAATAATAATAATGGGGCCCCTCTGTGGCTGGGCTGTTAGAAATAATTTGCTTCTGCCAGTTGCTTCTCTAGAATGTGGTTTTGAACTCTGAGATCTTGAAAGAGATAATCAAAACACAGGCAGCTGTCACAAACTCTCAGCTTTGTTTATGTAGGCAGTCATGGAAATTCTTGAAAGTATATCATTGGATGGCTTAATGGTTTGTGCATATTTTCATAGAATTGCCAGGTTGGAAGAGGTTCACTGGATCATCGAGTCCAACCATTCTCCCTCAGTGCCTCGTCCACCTGTGCCTTAAACACCTCCAGGGAAGGTGACCCAACCACCTCCCTGGGCAGCTTGTTCCAGTGCCCAATGACCCTTTCTGTGAATTTTTTTTTCCTAACGTCCAGCCTAAATCTCCCCTGGCAGAGCTTGAGGCCATTCCCTCTTGTCCTGTCCCCTGTCACTTGGGAGAAGAGGCCAGCACTCTCCAATCTACAACCTCCTTTCAAGTAGTTGTAGAGAGCAATGAGGTCTCCTCTCAGCCTCCTCTTCTCCAGGCTAAACAACCCCAGCTTAAAAAGAGGCTGAAAGTTCTTATTTTATGCAGAATTTGTTCTCGGGCTTTTCTAAACCCAGCTATACTGAAAAAATGGTGGTAGATGTTACAGGAGAAAAGTAGAGTCTTTCTGTGTGTATGTATCAAGATACTCATCCCCTGGCTCCAGGCTCCTCTTCCTTCTGCTGCTTCTCCCCATGTAACAGTGGAAAAGTTAAATATGCGAATCTCTTTGATTTTTCTTCTACAGGTTTCCCACACACAGATTTTGAATTGATTTTGTTACAGCATTGGGCTTTTATGCAAAGGGCCCTTGTTTGAGTAAAGAATCTTCTCAGCTAGAGTGGGTTTCACCTGTCACTACTTCTTTTATGGGCAAAGTATAATCATGCAAAGCAAACCATGGATGCTCTGGTGCTCTGCCTCTGATTCACTGATGGAGCACACGGAATTAGCTGTGCTGTGCCCTGCCAGCGCACTTCTGTTGACTGGCTGCTTTAGCTCCAGGAGGTAGAGTGTGGTTTCCAGATGTGATTTATGAGATGGTAATGAGACTGAATCTTACCTTCACCCATGTGGCAGCTTGACCCAAAAGGTGGAATAATGCATTTGGTTACTTTGGCACGTTGCAGTCCTTTGACAGCAGTTCTTCATCCCATTTGCAAGAGGCCAGAACTGTAGAGGTCTTCAGAGACCTTCCACAACCTGCTTTGTCGCTTTTGTCAGGACTCTGCCAAAAAAGGCATTAATGACTCTGAAATTTAAAGTTAGGTATTCAAAAGATACTTTATTCCACCCCATTTTTTCCCAATAATAAAAGCCTTATTCCTTCAATGAATGCAAACCTGACTTTATCAGGAAGCTGACAGCTGGTGACATGATGGTGAAGATGAGTATGACTGAGAACGTCAAATTGTAATTCAGGGTTTTAGAGTACCGGGCTCCCAATAAACAATGCAATAATAGAAGTGTCCTCAATAGATTGTTGCTAGGGAGGAGGATAGTAATTTCTGAATTGTTTACTTTCAATCCCTATTAAATTTCTATTCTAGTAACCATAGTAATTACACTAAGATTTTATGGTTTTAACCAACCCATGACCAAAACTTCTTCTGGTGACAGTTTGTTATTAGAAAGATCATGCTGTAGCCTGCAGGCAAAGACACAGGTACTTAGCACAGAATGTGATATTTATCTGTTCTCGCAACGTATGCAGAGCCGGGTACAACAAGTACTTTTTTTTTTAATTCTTATAATAAAAATACTGGGCTCCATGACAACACTGTGAATTATGATCTGGATTATCTTCTGCTTTACCTCTCCTGAAATGAACAGAATTATGCTAGCAAATCGTTCAGTCCTTCATAGTGTTAATTCATGCAACTCTAATAGCAACTTCCATGGTGACATTCCCAGAACTATAAGGTGTTTTGATGGGAGGACTTGCCAGCAGACTGGAAGCACTGATGACTCAGTGGACAGTGTTCTGCCTTCTGAGTTAGAAATGAACTAGTACCCCAGCAGTGCAGTTTGTAGCTTGGTTTTTGTGTGGTTCCTATGAGATATCGACTCATGTGTTTTCATAAAAATTACTTTTTTAAAAGGAAAATTAGTATTCTTCCTGCCTTTTTGTAAATTTAGTATCAAGACAGCTACCCTTGTCTGTGTTTTTACAGAGCTGGTAGGAGAGATTAATAGCCTTTGCAGTCTTTATCCTTCAGTCAGACTTGGTCATAATTAGCCAATGTATTCCAAATTGTTAGAAAAGGTGAGACCTTTGAGAGCTCATTGGAAGCGGAGTAAGGCTTGCTGCTTGTTGTTTGCCCCGGAGAGTTGGGTCCAAACGTTGGTCGCCTTGTGTGCTGAAAAGCATCCTAAAGGGTTTTAAAGCCAAATCCCTTTCTCATTTTCAGGTATAGGATCCATTTGAAGAAAGGAGATTTTCTTCTCTGATAGCTGTGAGAAGGCTTTTACCTCAGTGCAGTGTGAATTGAAAAGGGCAGCAGTAGAAGTGTTAGCTATTACAAGCCAGACAGCTTCTTACACTGGAACAGATGTGAGCAGAATCTGGAGGTTCTCATGGCTAAGTTAGAAGTTGTGCCTTTTTGCAAATGTTAGCTGAAACATTTAGCTAATGTACTTTAAAATTTAACTCCGAGTGGACAAATAGTCCGACAGCCAAATTTCTGACTAACGTAAGAAAGAAACATGGGCACATCAGTCCCAAATTTAGTCATTTAATATGTTGCAGTACATTTTTCAGAATCTGTTCAACATAACTTGAACTAAGAGACCAACAGAAACATTTTATAGCTAGTCTTTTTTTTTCTCTTAATACACATTAAGAGTTATTATGAAAATGCTAAAAAGGTGTAATTTTAAATTTAAGCTAGGAGAGAGGAGCTTCTATGGTAGGTAGCTTGTGAAAGATTATTTACAGCTGATATCTGAAACCCACTGACTGTAGAAGCAAACGGGGGCAAACAACATGCACTTCAGTGACCCATTTTACCCCCCAAAGTCTCAATCAGATTAAAGTTCCTTTAAGAGTCTTGTAGAGACAAGGCTTTTTAAAGCAATATTAAGTTATCAAAGGAGTACATGGTTCTGGACAGATGGCTCTAGGTGGCTCTTCTTGAGCGGACGATTGGACCGGATGACCTCCAGAGTTCTCTTTCCCCTCAACCATACTGCGAGTCTGTGATTTTAAGTAAAGGAGTTCTTAAAACTGGCTTTAAACTCCAGATGTACATGTGAAACCCTTTCAGGATCTTTGTTTCTCCATTTGAATTCCCTCCTCACTTTCATAAAGATGAAATAAAGAAAAGCAAAACAGGAGATCAGCTTTATAGAAGGAGTATCTCACCAGAGGTGGCTGCACACTGGATTTTCCCCTTAAGAATTAGCTTTAAAAATCCATGAAAGATCTCCTGAACTAGTTGGAAGTGGGATATAGGTGTTAGATGAGCACAGTGTTTTTTCACTTGTTTTCTGTTTGCCTGATCTTATTATTGCTAAAGATTTGTTAAACCATGTCTTTGAAGTGTGCTGGTCTTCATATTTTGCCTCTTAACTCTATCCAGTAGTAAGTATAATCTAAACATGAAACTTACATGTATGCAGGCCTCTGATCCCACAGGAACAAGCAGCATTAAGAGAGTAGATAGATACTCCTGGAACAGAAGGACACCTAAAATATATGTATCTTTTCCACTGAGCTGCACATGCTGCATCTGTAAACAGAGGTCTTCTGAGGGGACTGTGAACCACAACTGCCAGAGGCAAAGGGAAGGAAAATGAAGAATTTTGGTTCTCTTTCCCTCAAAAGCAAACAACAACAAATAAATAGAAACTCCCCTGTTCTCTCTATCTCTATATATAGTGATTTATGTAAGTATATAAACATCAGCAAGAACTAGGATGAGATGGGTCTGAAATGACTGTAAAAATCTTATTGTTTGCAGAAATCACTGCTGTGTTTGTGATCACATTAACTTTGGCTGTGATGTAGAAATTAAATTTGCATCTGTAACTGGCTGAAATGAAAGAGTTTCTAAATTAAGCTTAAAACAATTTATTATAAATTATAATATTTCCTTTCAGTTCTGGTGGAAACTTTTTATTTCCCAAGCTGTCTCAATTTTGCCTATGTATCTGTGTAATTCAGAGTAGGCAAGTTTTTACCTTCTTTGTAACAGAGAAACAAAGTGGTTTGAAAAAGCTTGGGGGAAAAATTTTGCAGCAATCATTCATTTCAAATGAAAAAGTTATTTGTATCTTCTGCAACAGATTTTTTTTTAATTCTTTTGGCTATAATTTCCTGAATTTGGCCATAACCAAATAAAATATTTCTAAAATATTTCTCCTGTCTGTAAGTACTTTTAGTGACTTGTGAATGAAAGTGAACTGCATTGTAAGATTTTATTTTTCACAATATTCTTCATAAGATGTGCAGATAATCACACTCTGTTATATATGCAACAGAGGGGTTGAAAGCAACAGAAAAAATAGTTGTAATTTACAATTGGTAAATTGAACTGCCTCTCTCAACATCAAATAAAAGCTGTGTTGTTTCCTATCTGCTAAAGTTCTTAACCAAAATAATCTGATCAGTCATTGTGGGCTTTATAATATTGACATTTTAGGGAGGCATTTCTGTGTAAATATTAAATTTCTGTGTAGTGCTGTATACCTGTAGTAATTATCCTGGCTGAAAGAAATCTTGCTCATAATTTATGAATGACACAGACATTCTGCAACTTCTGAATCCTTAAGTCTTTTATTATAGGTATAAAGAGACAGTCATGAGGAAGCTCATTTTTAATTCATATGGTTTCAGCCTTGCATAAAGTGTCAGTTTTTACTGCCGAACATGCAATGAGACTATCTGGGGAATATACCTACATATGTACATGAAACCTGGTGGTGTCTACTGCTGCATTGCTGAATGCCTTACTGGAGGTCGAGTCATTCACATGGTATCTAAAGATGTGTTTGTTTTGATGGCATTTTTGCTAGAGAGAGCACCTCAGGATAAGAGGCTGGTTCGATGCATTTGAAGAAAACCAAGCTGACCCAGTTTCTCTGCACAATTGGGGTTTACAGGAATAAATTTACAGCAGTTTAAAGAGACCAGGTATTCTTACTGTCTCTGAAATGCCTCCATGAGAGCAAAGGGATAATTAAGCTTGCAGTCATAGACGTTATTCCAGCTGTTGTTTTACTACAATAAGGGATTACAGTCTTTACCTGTTGATCTTCCCTTTCCCATTCTTCATGACCTGCTACTAGTTGCCTGATCGCTCCTTAAAGCGATTCTGAAAAAAAGTATGTGAGGAGAACAGTCTACAGTCCTTAATCACAGAATTATAGTAATATTGTATGTAAAAGAGAAATGTAGGGGATTCCTTTTTTATGAGCTTGGCATAACAACAGGATCAGGTGAGCAATAAATAGGCTGTAAAGGAGAAGGGAAAGGAGGTCGGTCTTGAGGGATGGTAATGTGTGGTGGGTTGACCCTGGCTGGATGTCAGGGGTCACTCCCCTCCTCAGCTGGACAGAAAATATAATGAAAGTCTCATGAGTTGAAATAAGGACAGGGAGAGATCACTCAGCAGTTATCATCATGAGCTAAACGGACTCAGCTTGGGGAAAATTAATTAAATTTATTACCAATCATATCAGAGTAGGATAATGAGAATGTAAAATCAAATATTGAAACACATTCCCCCTGCCCCTCCTTACTTCCTAGGCTTAACTTTACTGCTGAATTCTCTACCTGCTCCCCCTGCAGCAATGCAAAGGGATAGGGAATGGGAGGGTTCAATCAGTTCATCACACATTGTCTCTGTTCCTTCCCTGTCGGGGGAGGACTCCTCACTTTCTTTTCCAACTCCAGCATGGGAACCTTCCCATGGGACACTCCTCCATGCACTTCCTCCAGAATGAATACTTCTTATGGGCCGCAGTTCTTCATAAACTGCAGCAGTGTAGGTCCCTCCCATGGGATACAGTTCTTCAGGAACAAACTGTTCCAGTGTGTGTGCCCCATGGGGTCATAAGTCCTGCCAGGATCCTGCTCCAGCATGGGTTTCCCATGTGATCACAGCCTCCTTCAGGCATCCATCTGCTCCAGCATAGGGTTCTCCATGAGCTACAAGTGGCTATCTGCTTCACTAGTAACCTCCATGGACTGCGGGGGGACAGCCTGCCTCACCATGGTCTTCACCACTGGCTGCTGGGGAATCTCTGCTCTGGCACATGGAATACCTCCTCCCACCCCTTCTTCACAGACCTTGCTGTCTGTAGAGTTGTTTCTCTCACATACTCTCACTCCTCTCTCTCCAGCTGCTGCTGCTCTACTGCAGGTGTTTTTCCTCCACCTTCTTCCATATGAGGTCCAACACAAAAAAAGAGACTAACCCTACAGATTGGGACTGAACTGTGGGAGGGGAGAGACAAATAAAGAGATGGTTATAGAATATGGTCTAACCTGTCACAATGAGACAAGCCTTATCTCAGTTATTTAACTCAGTCTGAGTGAATGCATGTTCAAATGTAGACATTTTCTTATCCTTGGTCAGAATATGCTGGTGTGCACCAGCCCCCACAGTGCTTTGTCTGTGAATCAGAGTTTAGCTAATAACATCACTATACCTGAGTACCCACCCTGTTTGCCAGACCAGGCTCCCTCTTCCTAAAGATCAAGCTTGAGCTCATAGGAACCCACTTTTGGTTGGCAGAAGATGTGAAAGCAGAACTAAATATGATCCTCAACAGCCTTCCAGAAAATGATCTGTGGAAATGCTTTGAACATTGGCATTATCATATGCAGCTGTGTGTCAAGTAAGAAGGGAACTATTAGGAAGGTGATCATAGCTGACTTCCTTAATTTGTTACATAAAAAGAGTTACAGGCACAGTCTCTCTCTTTTTTTTTTTGGCGTTGGACTGCATATGTTATTCCAGAGGCACTACTGCTGTAGCCAGTGGGCTCAGCCGTAGCCAGTGACTTTGTCAGACATGGGGAAAGCTTCTAGCAGCTTCTCACAGAACCCACCTTTATAGTCTTCCAGCTACCAAAATCTCGTCATGCAAACTCAGTACAGGATGTCCTGAGATTAGAACCAAGAAGCCACGTGGGTCCTGATTAAAAGCTATAAATTGATGCTAAGCAACATTTGAGGATCTATTTCCCTGCCTTGGTTTTCACACCAAGGTTGGTAACTACTGCTTTGATTTGTGTGTTTACAGTGCTGTGCAAAGTGAAAAGCAGCTGCTTTTGAAGGCTTTAGGCAGTCTATCTGGTTCAGCTGTGTGTCCCTGAAGGCTGGTCCAGCTCAATATAGGCCAGCTGACTGCACGGGAGCTGTGATTAAGGGTGTGCTTTGGCTGAGGATCTGTTATGTTTATTCTGCAGGTTTTTGATTCTCCAGGGAGTTTAAAACCGTTAAATAAACAATCCTGCTATATTTGCAGTAAAGAATTTAGACTAATTCCCAGCCGCCTGCTTGTTCCTCTGTTCAACTTCATCCTCCCATTGCTGAAGTGATGCTGATGATAAGGAGGTGTGTTGTGGAGCATCTGTTGCAGGTGAAAATGGGTTTACACTAATGCAGTGGGTTGTACTTTTTGCTTTCCTTTGCAAGGAAGGTTTATTTCCCTGTAAGAGAAGAAGTGGGGATACACAAGAAGAGTGGTGTTCCTGGATTTTGATCACGGCTAGGTAACTGCCAGAGTAGTGGGGAATGGCTGGATAGCACATGTGAGAAGCAGCCTATGAAGTCTTTTCAGGGCCATGACTCGTGCTTACCTTGGGAGAAAAGCTTATGTTTTTATCATTGCATGTTTATCTGGTTTCATCTCATTTCCCATGGGGTCAGAAATACTCAGTGTACAGGCTGCAGGGCCGTGCCTAGCTATGATATTGTGTGGAAGTGTTGACCTGCTTGAAGGTAGGAAGACTCTGGCAATTGTATGGGGTCCAACAAGGCTAACTGTTGGGCTACAACAACCCCATGCATTGCTGCAGGCTTGGGAAAGCTGTCTGGCAGAAAAAGATCTGGGGATATTGCTTGATAGCTGGTTGAATATGAACCCAGTGTGCCCAGGTAGCCAGTGAGGCCAAGAGCATCTTGGCTTCTATCAGAAATAGTGTGGCCAGCAGGTCTAGGGAAGTGATCATTGCCCTGTACTGAGTTTTGGTGAGACTGCGCCTTGAATGCTATGTTCAATTTTGGTCCCTTTGCTACTAGAAAGATGTTGAGGTGCTGGAGTGTGCTCAGGGAAGGGCAACAAAGCTGGTGAAGGGTGTGGAACACAAGTCTTGCGAGGAATAGCTGAGGGAACTGGGGTTATTTAGTCTGGAGAAAAGGAGGTTGAAGGGAGACCTTCTGCTTCTCTACAGCTACCTGAAAGGAGGATGTGGTGAAGTGGGTGTTGATGTATTCTCCCATGTAACAAGAGATAGCATAGGAGGAAATGGCCTCAGGCTGGGCCAGAGGAGGTTTAGCTTGGATATTAGGGGAAAAAAATCTCCTCTAAAAGGATTGTCAGTCATTGGAACAGGCTGCCCAGGGAAGTGGTTGAGTCACCGTCCCTGAAGGTATTTCAAAGACTGTAGATGTGGTGCTAGGGTTATGGTTTAATGGTGTGCTTGGCAGTGTTAGGTTTACAATTGGACTCAATGATCTTTGAAGGTCCTTTCCAACCTAAACAATTCTGTGATTCTATGAGCAGTGATTGTCCTTGCTACATACTTTATCTATATAAAATTTTCTGCTTCTGCTGATGTGTCCTGAAAGACATCTGAGCCCTCTCAGCTAGGTTTGGGTAAATAAGGCCTTAAATAATGCTTTTTCTTCAGTTCTATAATTTTAGTAGCTCAGCTGTGGAAATGTAACTGAGGTCATAATTGAGCTTCCAGAATCCTTTTTGCTGAGGGTGCGTGGGAAGTGGTTAACTCAGTGTGACTTCCATGTCTGTTGGCAGGTAGTCGAGAGTGACATTTAGAAAAGTCTTATTTTTCCTTTTAAACTGTTAGCTCTACCATAAAAATTTAAGCACAGAGTCCTAAAATGTCACTGTTTCTAGTCTCTTTTTTTTTCTGATGAGAATAAAGGTGGTAGTGGAAGAGAAGATTCAGTAATTCAGCACAAAATTGTGTATTTATTTTGCTTATAGTCTTGGTTGATCTCATGGGCTAACCAAGTGTCAGACACATGGTAGAGCTGAGAGGCCAAATTGTGTGCTTGTTAGCTGATAATTTGGTGATGTTTCTGTGTCAGACAGTGCATTAATATGAACATTCACACTCTATTCTGCAGGAGTGTATATATGAAACTAAATATTTAATGCATTGGCATTCCCTTGTCACTTTTTGTTCTGTGTGGTGGATTTTTTTTACCTGCCTGGGAAGCATATGAGGCTTCCATGTTCTATCATATAATGGATGAGTTGGAAAAAAGGACTAGAGTTTCATGTTTAGTGTTACAGGTTTAGGGTTAGGTACCTCTCCGTGGCTGAATGAGGATCTGCATGCAGCTTTTGCAGTTCATTATGGGTGAACTTCAAAGAGATTTCAACTGCTGGTTCAGGATGAAAAGTCAGTTACAGCCATAACGTAGTCTTGTATCTAGTTTTCAACTGTATATATTTAATATATTCCTGTATAAATTAAATGTGTAAGGCTTGCCTTAAGGGCAGCACAGGCTGTTAGGTTCATGATGGTTTCTGCAGAGGAAAATAGGGGTGGATGCTTAGATTATTTATAGTTATTGCCCAGCTGCAAATATCTGTACTAGGGGCTATGATTAAATGTAGTACATTCTGCAAAAATTGTTTCTGCAGTTGTATCAATCTATTTTTATTAAAAAATGTTGATAAGATGGGATATTCTTCATAGAAATGATACTAGCAGATAATGCCTTCTTCTCATTTCCCGTTTATTAAAGCTTTGTTTAGTCTGTGGCAAAACTGGAAACTTTAGCCTGTCTTACTTGCTTCTGAGCATCAAACTGTGAACAGAAACCTAAAATGCAATTGTTCTTCCAAATTATTGTGTAGATTAAAACACTAATGGACATTGTGAAAACCACTTATACTGAGGTATGAATTAAATGTGAATTTATCCTGTTTTCATTTCAATTGTAGCAGGTTTTGCTGAACACCACTTAGAAGGTAATATTTCTAGTCTCAGACCTGTTAGTATTTCAACATTTTTTACTGTTTCATCGGAATTTTTTTCTGCCTCTCAAGGTGAGAGGAGAGATCACATGCTCCATGTCAACTTGTCTTTCTTTGAAAATACCAAATACATTCATAGTTTAAAAGGACTCAAAAGAATGTGAATTGTTGATTTTTGTGTGATCGTAGTTTTTTTCCTTCTTAATTTTACTTCCTTTTTTTTCTTGCCTTTATTTGTGTGTTGTGGGTTGGTTTGTTGTGGTTTTTGTTGTTGTTGTTGTGAGTTGTGGCTGTATCCTAAAGCTCAGGAACTACAATTAAAGGAGCCCTCCCTGCATGAGTGCAGAAATGTGCCCTCAAAACCAGACGTGCTGTGACTGTTGATGGAAGTGGGCTTAACAGGAAAGAAACTTTCAGGTTTCAGATCTTGCTTCAATTTTTCTTTCTCTGATCCAAGTAAGTTATCTAGCATGTCCCTTTTCAAACTTCTAGTGTTCTCTATCTGTCCTTTAAAGTTATTGCTAATGAGCACATAAGGCAAGCTTCTTATTTAGTTTTAAATCTCAGATAATTGCTGATGTGTTTGTGTTATCTGACCATTTTTCCTACTGTGTCACTTAAGCCTCTTAATTTCTTGTTCTTCAGTGGCTCTGTCCTCTTCCAGTTAGTAGACTTTTCCGTCTCAGGTATTTGGACTACATTTCTGGAAAATGGTACCATATACAGCTGTCTACACTTCACAGTATATTTGGCTTGTATTCAGAGACTACCTTAGTGGCAAATTAATTTATGGTATTATTTTGGGAGAGGAAACATTCACTAGCTGCTTTTAAATATGTGAAGGCATATTTTAAATGTTGCATTTAGCTTTGTGAGTTCTTACAGAAATGAGGACTCTTAACTATTCCTTCAAAAAGAACCCAGCAAAAGAAACCTTGCTGTTTCTGCCTTAAACAGTTTTATCTAGCAGTTAAGCTGAAAATCTGTACTGTAGCAATAGCCCATCAGAAATTGAGCTGTCACCTTTCAACATTACTGTAAGTTACTGCTGTGAAGTTTCTTAGGAAGCACTTCAGTTCAACTGTGCTCTACTATGCATGTTAAATATTTAAATCTGTCACTGAAAAAGAAATTCAAGTTGCATGATGGTGAAGTATTATTTTTTCTTTATCGGGTAATGTCTTGAAAGATGAATTAGCATTGCACATTTGAGAGAGACATTTTGTACACCTCTATGAGGAACCTCACTGTCTTGCCTTTGGCTCTTTTCATAGAGCATTTCTTTGGAGTAATGTTAGTGCTGTTTGATGAACGCTTTGTCTAACACTATCAGTTCTGGCAAATAGTCTCAGGTTGTTTCCGTCTGCTCCCCAGTGCTCCTGGGGATAGTTCTTGGTTTAGATTCTGAAATTCCTGGAACAGGGCTTTGCCTTTGCATTCTGAGGAATTCCCAGACCTGTTGGATCCCAGGCATTGAATAGAAGACTAGTAGGTGCAACTGCAACACACAATTCCTAAGAGGGACAAAAGTCCTAGAATGACTTAAATCAAAGGCAAACCTCCCTCTGATTTAAGCCAGGCTGAGATTTCATTCCCAGCATCTGAGGAACCAGTTCATGCTTTTGTCTTCTGCAGTGTTGCACGCTGTCATTAAAGTTTGTATTCATCTTGCTGACCTGCCACCTCGATATTAAGTGTGTAGCCATTGGCGTGCCCTTCTTACTTAGTAGAGGAATAGGAATGAGCAGACAGTCATCCTTCAAGAGTTGTAGTTACTTCTGGCAGTGCCTCTGCTGTGAGAAGCTAGGGGCTTTTTTAGATTGGATAAAAAACTTTTAGATGGCTTGATGTTGGGGAAGATAAATCTCATCCAAAGTGCTTACAGCTACACCATTCAGATTTGCTTTCGTCTGGATGAACAAATTCATAGAGTTTACTGGTAAAAAAAAGCATATATTCCATATATGTTGCATGGCCTTACCTTGGGAATAAGAGCTGGAATATAGCTCTTCTGTTAGCTCTACACTGAACCCCATGGTTTGAATTTGTCTTATGGGCATCTCCTGAAAAGGCATCTGGTCTGGATTGGGAAGTCATTAAAAAAGCAGACTACTATTTCCTTGGTTATTAATTTTAGTAGTTAGCTCCCTCTGTGTTGACGATGTGTTTGGTTTTGAATTCCAGATGGAAGTTCTTTTTCATGTTTTTCTCTGCTTGAATAAAAAGCCCCAAGGACACTGCAATTTCTGCCTGAGGTGATTTTTTTTTTCTTTTTGTCCTCCTAGATGTCATAGTCAAGTCACCTGACCATTGCTTTTCATGTGCTAAACAGATGACCTCCTTACCCTCTGTGCTGAGTTTTCATATAACCTTGAGTATTGTAATTCTCATGATCATCTCTAAATTTTCAGTGTCCTTTAAAAGAGATGAGTTATTGGAACTCTCAGTTAATCCAGCATCAGTGTAGCTAATACCTTACTTGGGGAGAAAAATTGCTTCCTAATTCCTTTCTATACGTCTGAGGATTGCATTTGCTCTTTTCTGACACAGAATCATATTGAGATTTGCAGTGAATTTCTCATCCTGTACCATGTCTCATTTCTCTTCAGAGCTTTTATAGCTGCCAACATTATTCATAAAAATACTGAATAGCGCCAGACCTGGACTTTGTTAATTAGAAGCAGTCTCTGCAGTCTGTACTCATCAGTAGAAAATGGTGGCAGAAGCTTAATGGAAAAGCATATTTGACTCTGTTTTATCTCTGGTATATCATATTTGCCTGTAGTTATGCAATTTTGTCTAGATAATGCTGCAAAATTAAGGAAATACAAAGATTTTGACAGTTAATTTCTAAGATTTTTAAATTGCTTTTCAAGAGAATGAATTATGAAAGAATTAACTGCTTCATATCTTTCAGATATAATGGGATGGATCTGGTAGTAAAACGTTTTAGACTGCAGCATAAAAAATACTGATTTGTATCTCTTTTATTCCTTATTGCATAGCTGCAGATAACTTTTCTAGGTTTTCGTCTTTTTGGTTTTGCAAAAATGTTATATGATGTAGAGAATTACAGGGTTGCAGAGCTTATTTTGTAAAGGTACACAATGAAATAATAAAAAAAAAGAAAACACTCACTTCACGCCCCCCCCCCCCCCCCCCCAAAAAAAAAAAAACAGCCTCCAAAACAAAAGTATACTGATCTTTACAATCATAACTGGAATTACAATACTCCACATTGCTTAACTAAGCTAAGAGGGAAATGTAAAATAGCTTTTTGAGTACTAATGTACTTCTTAACGAAATCTGCTTTAAGATGGGAAAGGGTGGTGTGTATCTGTGTGTTTAAGTCCGTGTATTCATGTAATGCATTTCAATATAATTCCAAAACATTGAGCAGGAGTTAACTAGGGTTGTTTGGGAAGAAGCAGTCCATTTTGTGAATATTGTAGCTTAAATCAGAACAAATCCAGCTTTCTGAGCAATTAAGGTTGGAGGAGGCAGGGGGAAGAGAGGTGTCTTATGAGCTAATACAGTAATGGTTACATCGCTCCCAGGTGATCTGAAAGGTCTGGAGTCAAGTACTTCAACATTAAGCAAAGTGCCAGCTTGAACAGAAGTCTGCATGTGCTATGTGAGTGGATTGGCTGGGTAACTACTTCAGAGTGAGCCCTCTTCTATCCTTTTTTTTGGGTGGAAATCATTGTTTTCGAGGAGGAGAGGAAATGGGAGTGAAGGTTAAAAATGGTTCTGACAGCTCTTTGATCAGGCTGTTTGTTCACAACAGAAATCCGTCAGTGCTTAGAAGCTGCAAAATAATTTTTTTATTGGAACCATATCTGTTTCATATCAAGACTGCCAAAGCTGAGAATTACTGTAATTGAATGTGCAATTTCTTAAGCAGCCATCTTCCATTGTTCTGAGAAGAAATGAATTAGGAGGGTTCCATTATATTTGCACTAAACTCCTTCAGCATGAAGCTTCAGCATTTGCCTGTTAGTGTCTTAGCTTGGTACAGGGCAACCTTTGCCCTTCCTTAAGGACCTCAATCTGACCAACCTGGGGTACTTGAAATTAACTGCTAGGGAAACTAAGGTGATGAACAGGACGCTACCAGATTCTGAGTAGAGAGCACTTGTGAATGTTCCTGCTAGGTAATAACCTGACATTATACCTTTACTGAGTCTGTAAGAGCCTTTTTTTGACAGCTGAATATTGCTTGGTGAAAACAGAAAATGTAGTACTGAACAGGTGGTGGAAATACACCCTTTTACTAGTGAAGATGATGGCTTGGGAGCAGCACCCTACATGGCAGCAGATGGTTCTGAGGCTACTCTTGCTTGTTGATGGGTGTCCAATGTGGCGCTGGCTCCCAGTGGTGTAATGTCCTTTGAGTGGTACGAGTTGGTTGCTGAGTGATGTCACCAGCACTTGCTTCTCCACAGCTAAAAGTGTTTGACAGACCACTATGGACAGGGTGGTGCAGCCTGTCTGCCCCACTGCACTACATGAGTATGAGCTAATGAGTATGGCCAATGAACTCAATATGACCACTCATGCCATTTCCCTGAGCAGAATGCATCACTGCTCTAATGTTGGGTCATCTCCTCATGAAGGAGATACCATTGCTATTCTGTGGTTTGTTTTTTTTTTTTGCCTGATGAGGTTTACGAGCAGGATATCAGCACCATGACAGGGCTATTTCACTGCTGTCTAGGTAGAGATTGTTTAATGAATTACGCGAGTAGGTCACCAGACTCCTCAGTAGGTTAACACATCTCCTTATTTCACACCTACCATTTTCTGCCTCAGAAGGTGTTATCACTGTCTATTATTTGTATTACTAGGGCCCATGTGATTCTTGGCATTGTAGCAGCACCGCACTGGTCTAAACTATGCAGACACACAACCAGGATATTACTTTTGTCCCTGAAATCTTGCAGATATTTAGAGAATGAATTAATGGTGGAAACTGATGTAACTAGATTCAGGATTTTTTTTTTATAAAAACATTTAAATTTTGTTGAAATATTTTTTTGCAATATCAGAGAAAGTGGAGACAGAAATCTCTAATTTAAAAGATAAAAATTTTATTTATTTGGAAACATTCAAATATAAGTTTGACTTTAGAAGAATAAATGTATTTGTACAGGCAAGTACACAGGTTTTAGGCTTGAGATTTTGTTGAAAAAGCTCTTTTAACAGATCAAACTGATATTTTAGTTAAAATTTTACTATTTGCCCAAATGGCAGGCTGCTGGAGAACCACATTTCTATACAAGTCATCAGAGAAGTTTTTTTATTATTATTACAGAAGCTTCATCACATTGTCTTTCCTATTTGAAGAAAGTTTGCATGGAGCGGGTGCTGTACAGCCTGATGCAGGAGGAAGAAAGATGGGGAGAACAGTTTTTCTAGGGTAAAAGGCTTGTGGTCATTATTAGCCAACGCAAAAGTGTACTTGGGGAAGCAGACAAGAAACTTGTAAAGGCTTCAGGGGATTCCCATTTGGATATATTGAAGGCATTGCAACTCTGTTGTGCTTTTTGTTAAGGCACTGCACAGGAGGAATGAAATAATAGCACAACCAAAGTCTGCTTTTTGACTAAAGGGAATTTGCATGTAAGAGGCTTGAGATGGAACAAAAAAAAAAAAAAAAAAAAGGAAGTGCCAAGAGTCCTTTTGGAAGATCTAAAGCAACTGTTTGCACAGGAGCAATTGTTTCTGTGTTTGAGGTGCAGAACAGGGTGGAAGCAGAATTAAATTCATATATTTTATGAACCTTTGATTGTTATTTATCACTGTGAATACTAGTAGTTATACACAGGGATAGCTCACAGTAGGAGTCTGGCTAGCAGCTGGCTAAGAGTTGCCACATTCAGTCTCTTATTTACAAGACAATGTGCTAAAATAATGGTCTACGGTGTCCTACCAATCCAGTGGGATCTATAATCCACTAAATCAAGCACTGTTGGTCTATGTGGGATCTCTACCGCTGTGCATCACTTAAAGAAAGGTTAAGATGTGCAATCATTGTCTGTGAAGCTCAGCCTGCTATTTTTGAGCGCATCTTACTAAGCTCTGCAGTGGCTAACCTTGCTGTTAGAACAGTGTACTGAATTCTGGTATTGCCTTTTTTTTAATGTTTTGTTGTTTTGAATAACAATCACTGAAGATGTTACCCACTGGATTTATATGTGGATGTGATTTGTCCTGCGAACCTAGAAAGATAACTGCCAACCATAATATACAGCAAGGAAACCTATTTTGACCTCTGTAGATAATGAGCTTTGCAATCAGATCATAGCAGTATAAATCATGATTATATGATTCCTGGGTATTTTGTTTGGTAGTAGTGACTGTATTTTTATAATCTGGCATTGAAACTTGTCAGTGAATTAACATGCAATGTTAACTACAATGCCTCTTAGCATGTCCTGTTTATGATTATTTCTGCTAAAACAAGATAAAATATTGCTGTTGTTCTCCTTCAGAAAGGATGTAAACAGTTTAACTGGAAACTAATTAGTAATTAGTTTCTGGCATCATGTGCTGTTGATCAGTTATAAATCTAAGTGCTGCTGTTTCTCTGCATTTCAGTTTGTTCATTGCTGGAGGCTGTGAGTAGGTCACCCAGAGTGCACCATTTTATGCTAGTAATTTTTTGTCTCTTCCCCAGAATACTTCACCATTTTCAAAATGTCTTTTATTGTCACCACTGTGTGCATTTAATTATATTTTAGAAAATATTAATGTTGAATTGAAAAATACATTTTTCCTGTGTGTGAATTTTTGTGAAACAGATTCATGTATAGAAAAACTTCAAAGGGTTTCACGGGCAACACATAGAGATCACAGATTAACATGTATGTAACTCTCTTGTGACAAACAGGAGGTGCATTAAATTTATAAATGAGATTATCTCAGGTGGGAGTAGCACACTTCTTTCATTTTGGTTCAGCTGCAGCAAAAGCATTGTTCATCTTGGCTGGTTAAAAACTTCAGAATATTCTGATTCTATTTTGATTTTTGGGAGGTTTAATGACCCTCCAGTACTAACTGGAAGTTTTCTATAGTGCTCTGAAAATTATATGGTTATTTCAATGATTAGTAGCATCGTACAGTTTATTAGAGTGATAAAACTGGACAGTGTTTTATTCCCCTCCCTTCAGTTTTGATGTCTTTGTTGGAAACTCCTTTCTACTCAAGTGATATTTTTTAATGCTAACAATTCAATTTTGCTGCATATAGTTACCTTTTCTTGCAGAAATGTTTTGTAAAAATTGCTGAGTGTAAATGCAGGAGTAATCTGGGTCTGACCTGCATAAATGCTCACTATGTTTCACATATGTCGTGAAGTGATAGACTGTGTAGGCAAGAAGCACATCATCTCAGACTCCTGCAGAACAACTTTTTTTGATTTTTTTAACAACAAAATCCCAAAATAAAACACACACCTACAAACACTGAAGGAATGAAAAATCCACCATCACCACCACCCCCAACAGAAAGCAACTGTTCACAGTAGTTGAGTAAACTTAGGACATCCAGTCTTTGTGGTCTAGAAGACTTGCAGAGAGAAGGAAACAAAAGCTACCCAGGAAGAATTGAACTCTGACTTGTTTAGAGATGCTGAGGTGGAGAGACCTTGTATGAGTTTTTTGTAAAGGCTTTCTTCTCTTGAGCATAAAGTGTTTCTCACATGATCGTTAGCAAATCACATACTGGTACTTGAAAGACACAGTGCTGCTAAATGCCATGGCTACTGCTGAAAGACACAGACGTACAAGGTGCTCTACCCCTTCTGAATTTGGCTTGTTTTGACTACAGCAACACCTAATCTATGATACATTTTTTCTGATGCTCCTGGTAAGTGTCATTACCATTTGTGTGGCGCATGTATTTCTCGGAATTGTTACCTGTTACCATTTTCAGTGGTACTGGCAGCCTTCTGTCTGATGCAGGTTAAGCTCACTGCTAGAGAGAACAAAAACTAGTAGAAGACTTGCTTTCTGAACAAGCTGAATCTCAGTGGGTAAGATCACAGTTTCCAATCCTTCTCCTCTACATTGCTTTGATGACAGGCACAACAACTTACTTCTCTTAGGGTGCACTGTGTTATGTTAAGATCTGACTTGAATGGAAGGATGAAGAAGCCAAAACATTTTGCTTGAATATTATTTCTCTCTAGGGTCTCATTTCTAATAATGATTAGTAGGTGGAGTGGCCAGAACCCAGCACGACTTGGAGTGCAAATCAAACTGCTCAGTCTGTGTGGAGCTGTTAGGATGACCAGTAGGCATTTGGAATTATACCTGCAGATTCTTTTGTTACAGAGAAATGTTTTTCTCCAGGTCTTACTTCTTTGGGTAAAAGATATGCTTGGCTATGTTTTGCAAGTATAGTTAGTGTCAATAATATAATTAATATTTTAGTTTTTATCTCATAAATATCGGTCCTGCAGTCAGTATCATAATAGATTGTTTATGACTTTAGGAGATTGAATCTTTACACCTGAATTTCTAGCTCATTAGTGCAGCTCAAGATAAAGGATATCTAAAGCATTCTGCTTCCACGAGCAGTAATTAATTCCTTTCTCATCTTTCTTAGATATTTATTTATTCCATATGATGTGCTGTCATTGATATTTTGATTTTGCTGTCCCATCAGTTTGAAGATTGTAATCAGGGAGAGGCAGGTGACTTTGAAAAATATTTTATTATTACTTCATAAAGCAAGCAATTTTTTTCTTGCATGGGAAATGTATTTTGCTTATACAATGATCCAGTATGATATTAAATGCAGAACTTGATTATTTACCAGGTTTTCGTCATCATGGCTGATGTTACTACTACTTGCTAAGCAAAATTACTCTGAGCTTATTCTTGCCACCCTACTGTGATGAAATGCATTCAGTAGTATTGCCAAAACGTGCACATAAAACTGCAAGCTGGTATGGTAAGTTCTATTGGGACTATTTATCTGCTTAAAAGTTGGCTTTTATTTAAATAGGCAACAAATATACTTGAGGCAGAAAATAAACAGCTATTGAAATAAAGCACTAAAGCATCTGTATACAAAAGTGTGTACTAGGAGTTATTAAAAAGAGGCTGCAGAGCAAATGGTAAGTTCCTACTGCGGGATGATGAATCACAAAAGGCAACATGCATAGTTGTGGGGGTGACAGTGTCTGTATTAGCAGGCTTGTACATAGCTCCAAATTTTCTTTCTTCAGGCTTCAGCCAGAACCAGCCTTTTTAACCCCTGAATACTGCTGCTGTCAACATCATTTAGATGAGAGTCTGTCAGTATAAGAAAACTTTGCGCTGTGAGGCTGAACAATGACTCTGTCTTAAATGGTGGTGTGAATCAGGTCAAGTGTAAGATAACATGGCCAAATGATGAATGCTCTAACTGGTTTATATGTTTTTTTTTCTTTAATCAAGGCAGAACATGAAGATGCTAACTTCCTTTATTTGGTGATAGTGTATTATTCCTAAGCTGAAAGTCCTCATGAATTTGTGCAGAGGAAATAGCTTGTAGTGTGTACATCTCCAGTCAGACACTGTCCTGATGGTGTATAACTGGAGTCTGAGTACTTGAGGTTTGTTGTGGAAAAGTTGGAATCTATAACAGCTGCACTTTGAAATGTAATTTCTCCTTCCACCAAGATATAAAAGAGATGAGGAAAATATGTGGAACTTCTGCCAGTTAAAGTCCTCATAGTTCTCATAGTTTATTCTATATTGGGCACCTTTGAAAATGGATACTGCTTCTCCAGCTAAGAGCATCAGAACAATTTCTCTTTGATCAGGCTGTGCAGTTTTAATTAATGGGTGAGATAATTGTCCTGTCTGCAGAAATCCAACTCCCGAGGTGTGGAATATCACCCCTCGGTCATCTTGGTCTTGACTGAGGGCAGAGAAATCTGATCTCCCTTTCAGATGAGTGGTACACTGTGCTTCTAGCATTGGGTGCTGAGTGAACTCTCTAGTTCTGCCCAGCTTTGTGTTTGCCTGGGGAGAGCTTAGTAGCTCTGGTTCTGCTTGTGCATTAGAGAGGAGGTGGCCCCTTCTCTTGGAAGCAGTAGCACACACCTCATAGTCTTTGCTCCAAATCCACATCTGGGTACAGTGCAATATTTGCTAGACTCGTGCAATATTTGCTAGGCTCTGAGGTTCTGTGTTGCTCTTCTGCTGTTGACTCCTCTCAGTTCAGAGGTCTCGCTTCCCTCACACTTTTTGCAGATAGCCTTCTACCAGATAGTTGCTTCAACTGTGTTAATAGCCGCATTTTCAGGGAGAGTATGCAAAGGTCTGTTCTTACAGATGCTTCTCGGAAAGGTAGTTCTCTGATCCAGGTTAAGATACAGCTCTCTGAACAGCCAAATCAAAGCAATGCTTGCAGTAGTGCTCCCAGGTGGGCCAGAGAGGTGCAGCTGCAGGCTCCTCTCTGCTTTTCCATTTGCTCCTGGAGACAGTTACCAAGTTCTGCTTAAGCAGGAGAAACCCTGCTTACTTGGGTGAACTCCATGCTCGCTCAGTCTACCCTGTGGAAGTGCACCCATTTCTGTCTGTGGCTGTGCAAATGTTACTGGGGGATAATACGGAAAACTTGAATTCATCAGAGAGGGGAACAAATCTGCTTACAACTCACTTAATGGAGCTGCAGATGGTTGTGATGGTGCATAGGCTAGTGGTTTTGTATATTCACATGGGGCTACAGAAATGGAGGAAGGTAAAGCAACCATGGCAGTCTCCCCAGTCTGCAGGTATTCTATTTTCGTATTTCCTGGACCATTACCTAGCCCTGCCTGGATCTCTGTGCTCATCAGACAGCTGATTTCCTGAAAATTGTTTCAATTTGATTCCAGCCACCTCCAGGTCTCTTGCTTGGGTGTTTCTGGAGACGAGCCCTGCCCTCAGCAAGCACTTAAGGATTATCAAAAGTGATGGTGGCTTCCTGGTGGTGCTGGAACTCTGAGCAGTGGCTCCTGGCTTCCCATATCTCTAGCAAGGTTTTGTTTATTTCTGTCAGGAAAAAGGCTGGTTCGGTAATGGTGCAAACCCGATCCAAGCCTTAATTCTGGGATAACGCAGTTACTGGCGTCTTGTTATGCTGGCTGAGAGCGATCACAGGATTACATGCAGAAATAAGTCGGCTTCTGTTTCATAGCAACAGCTTGTTCCATGAAGCAAGTACCTCCTGTTTCTTTTATAGACTGGCTTTATGGAAAGGAGAATTCAGCAATAACCTCCTGGTTTTGAGACTTAACAACAAGTATTTGTGTATCCAGTTATTTAAGCTACTAAGAACAATCTGGGGAGTGAACTGTTTAAAGGACAGGTAATGTATGCAAACCACATTGTCCAGCTGAAATTTGTTTGCTGCACTAAAATATCCATTTTATTTTCCTCTATTTTCTTGAAGCATTAGTATTTCCATCTTCAGATAATACAGCATTTATGTAATACCAGCAAGCAGACACAATGAGGTGGCAGGGAACTTCCAAAGCTCATAATTCTTGTGTACAGAAGTCTTTACTTCATACTTGTTACTTACAGAAACAACAAATGAGGTTTTGTTGCATATTTCTTGAGGTACAGGCATTTTCTTTTCATGGCTTCAAGTTTCTTTATCCACATAAGCAGGAATAAAAAAAAAAAACCTTTTGAAATTCATAATAGTTTCTGTAGTAGATATGAGAATGGGATTCATGTTTTCTAGGTGGGAAAAGAACCTGTTTAAAATTATGTATAGTATTTAAAGTATACAGGGTCTAAAGTGGGGTGTGTCTATGTGCATTGTTATTTTTAAATTTCAGTCTTTACTGTGACAAAATGCTGCTCTGTTTTTCAAACCTAAACCATGGAGTTCTTGGGAAACCAGTCGCCTCAATACTTGTTTGCAGCAACAGAGTGGGTACTCGTAGGTAGATACATTAAGGGCTCAATTATGGGAAGGTCAGACTGTTTGACGTGTCAGTGCTTTAGAGTTCTGGATAGAAATAGTTAAACTACTGAATATTTCCTCACAAAGGATGATAATAATATCCAAGTATGCATTAAAGCAATTGCTGCAGTGGTGATGATCCTGTTTCTTTGTGGAGGTGAGAGAAGACAGAGGGAGGCAGAATGAAGTTATTGTCAGGATCAGCCAGCTGCCAGGATGGAGGAGTGCTGAGGGCTGGGACAGAGCACCCATAAGACTGGAGGAAGCTGGCTGTAAGCATATCATGCTAGGTCACTCTCATAGTCACTCTATCATGTTTTATTGCATACCTGATCTGCAGGAGAGAGAATTATTGTGTCCACAGTTATTACATGCATATCTCCCAGCCTGATCTGCAGTGGGAATTAGATTTGTTTGGAAGTAACACCTGGTTGCTGTGAGAATGTTGTGATAACTGATTTTTCAAAAGAAACCTAGATCTTAATATCCAAAGGCTAATCTGAAAAACTGAGTCTAGTCTTATCTTCCAGTCTTATCTGCCAGTGTAAATTTTAAATCTTCCTAGAATGGTTACAAGAGTCACTAACTCTGGTGCAAAAGGCTGTGCAAGACCTTTAACTGCTTGATCCTCTATCTTCAAAGAGAGTATGTACAAGACATACTAGGGCTGCTAATGTGAACTGTCTGCCAGCTGGTAGTAGCAAACACCTATAAATTAAGTGAAGGTCGGAGAAAACATCACTACTCAAAACCCCGCAGCCAGCCAGCCTTCCGAATTGTATGGAAACCTCCAGCTAGTTCTGTTGCATGATCTCATCCTGAACTGAGGTTTCTTTCTGTGTGCAGTGCACAAGATGAGCCTGGTGCTGGGGAGGAGGTGCTGCAGGAGTGCTGACTGGGATGAAGTGTGATTTGAGGTGCACAGCCACTCATACAGCCCTCTTCAATTTTATCGGCCTCTTAGCAATTGCTCTGAGGTGCTGAAATATGCTCCCTCTGCAGCTACTGCTGAGCTGTGCAGAAGCCATATTCAGTAGTTGTTTTAAAATCTGAGGGTCTCTTGTACTACTTGCTATGAGGGAGGATTTGAATTGCTTACTGCTTTAGTGCTGTTGTGCTGTTGTTCTACAAACCTGACTGAAAGGACAAAAAGAAGAGATGATATAGGTCAGTCAGTGAATTAATTTTTGAAAATGCATCTTTCACTAGCTTTTAGCAAAAATATTGCCTTTTGGAAACAGTTCTCAGCTACCTCCCTGCTTTGAAGTATTTTCCAGGGTTTCTGCTCTAACGTTGTTCTAACCCATAGTTACATACCAGCTCCTGTAAGACAGCAATTTACTCTTAGGTGCTTTCATGATTGCTTTAGACAGGATCAATGTGTTTGAAGTCAGATGTTTACACATGCAATAAGGAGAGTTATGGGCATGAGTGGTAAGAAAACATCATCTTTGGACTAAAGATGAAGATTTAAACATCCTTCTTGATAATTCTTTGATGAAGTATAGTTTTGTTGTTGCTTTATTCTTCCTATCTACCTATATGTATCTTGTGATATTCTATAGTAAAACATAGGATGCTGTAATTATGATTTTTAAAAATTGCATTTAGTGCATAGCAAAAGCTTCTTTCTGCTATAGTTGTCCAGCTAGAAGCAATTAAGAAAATTTGCTGAGTTTTCTCTCCCTTCTTTCCCCTTCAAATGCCCTGAGATACTAAGCCTTTTAAAAATTAGCATTTATGCCTCTCCCCTCCATTATTGTTTATATCACGTTCCTTTGCAACTAGTGATTTGTTTTCATTGTTGTTAGGACTATAAAATAAAGTGTTGGAACCATTTCTTTTTTTTTGATAGACTGTTCTGTATGGTTTGCACTTGGCTTTTCTTAGGAAAGAAATTGCTTTGTTGAAGTGAAATGTGTAATAAATGTCCATCAAGAAATGAGGCAAAAGAAAAAAGCTTTAGTGATGATGGCAAGTTGGAATGTAGTTTGCTGTCTAAATCTGAATATCTGCTACATTTTGGAGTATTTAGATTTTAAGGTTTGATGCACACTGGTATTTTAAACTAAAATACAGGAAATGTTATAGGGAACAGGAAAAGGAGAATCTAAGTGTTAAATCTGAAGTGCACCAATGTGACTAATGCGTCCAAGATGTGCATGTTTTAATTATTGCAGCACAATTATTTGGGACATTCTAAGGGTATTGAATATTTGAAAACAATGAAGCTCTCTATTGTAATTTGGTACATTTAATATACTTCTTGTTATGCATTGTCTATTCCAAATAAGCTACTCCTTGAGTCATAAGTCAAACCCTTCCATTGTAAAACTTTTTCTACTTTATCTTCTCTGTTGTCTTAGAGACATTTTTGGAATTAGGCTAGTACTAGGTAATTTTCTGTCAATGATGAAAGCCTTTCCAAACTGCCTGAAGTGTGAGTTTTCATTCAACACAATTATGTGTGGTAAACACAAATTCTTGTTTGGTAGATGTGTTTTAATTTGCAGCAGCAGGTGATGTGGTCCTTTCTTTGCATTGTGCATTCAGTTATTTAAAAATTTTAATAAGCTGGGTAAAGCTTTATAAAATTCTTCTAATTTACGGGCAGCATCACAAAGAAATTGCTACTGTGAACCTAAAACTCATAGGCAGCATTTAAAGTCCCACAAAAAGTAATGCTTATGCTTCTGAGAACAGCCAGGTATGCACACTCTGTATCCTAACCACAGCAGTATTATTGGATTTGGAAGCTACAGGAAAGAGCTAATAACTTTCATTAAATTTTCAAAGGGGCCATCATAGTTACAGTAACATTAATAAAGCTATAGTAAGTAAGGCTAGGAGGGAAATGTTACAGCTCTTACTGGTGCAAATGGAAAAAGGCGTGAAAAGTAAACAAGCTTTCCAAGACCCAAGCATTTACTCAATTTTGAAAGCAAAGCATTAACCTCAAGCAAGTTAACTGGGAACAGTTATCTTGTGAAATCTTAAGTATCATCTCTTGGCACCCAGGAATGCTTCAGTAGGAGTACTGGGGGATATGCTACCTGTAAACAAGGAATATCGTCGTAGCATCTTACAGTATTTCTTACTGGCCTGACAAAAATGGGAGCTTGCATGTGACATTGAATTTGTTGACGTTGACTGAACACCTATGTAATTTTTTTTATTTTTTTTAAAAGACTGACAATTTATTCAAGTGCATTCATTTTGTAACAAAAGTGTGACAATATACCTAGGAAATTTTTAGTGGAGTTTGTCTTCTGTAACACTTTTCATGATATCTGTTAATGAAGCAGATAACTACATGTCTAAGAATAATAGATTAAGTGGGGAATCCCAGGATTCATCCGAGTAGACTTCTAAAATGAAATTTCAGCATCCAGCAGAAAACAAGCTGTAGTCAATTGGTGGGTTTTGGTGGTTTTTTTTTTATAGAGAAGACAAGAAGAGATATATTTAAATTCCAGTGGTTTCCAGTGGCCTTACCAAGGTGCTTTGATTTATTTGATTAAAAAATAAAAGTATCTGGTACTGTGTCTGCAACTTCTTCATGTGGAGAAAAGTGTAAGAGCTGCAGTAGTGTGGTTGCTTCATGGATGCAAAACATGCTTTCACATTTTGGTGGTACAAGTAGAAACCCCTTGGAAAATGTGGTTCAATCCTTTTATAGCCTTTGTGTTTAACACATTATGCTAAATGTATTTGTGACCATCCATATGGCAGTGATAAATGGCTTATTGGATCAGAGGGCTGAGATAAATCAATAAGGAAACTTATTCAGTGTTCTTGTATCTGCTGATACCAGGAGGGGTATTAGTGAATATCAGAGATTCAGGAAAGCATACTCTTTAACAACTACAAAAATTGCTGGTTTTATCAGATAAGAGCCTTGGAGGAATTAAAATAATTAATTCTAAGCAATTTAGATGGAAAGTTATCACTTCATGTATTATAACATCTCTTAAAGAAGAAGAATTCTTTCATATTTCTAAAAGCAGAAATTTGGTGTAGCTAGCAGAGACTGGAAAGCTTCTCATCAAAGCTACTTACATGCCTTAGCACCTCTTTTTCTGTACTTGGTAATATGAGTAATTTAGTTCTGGTAATGTTAGTAAGAACTGTTTTAAAAGCTTCCTTTGCATTAACCTTCTAGGCCTTATATATGTGCTTTATCCTGCATCCCAAATCTACAGCTAAAATCCTTCCTTAATGACAGCACCGCTGCAATGCATGAGTCATGGAGAAAGAAGCACAATGGTGGTGAAATGAAGTCCAGCTCCCGTGAATGTTCCCTGAAGTGCTGATGCTAATGGAGAGGCTGTGGCTTATCTCACAGCAGCTCAACCTTTTTCTGGTCATTTGTCCTCTGAATTGTTTGTGGAAGATGCATTGCTGTATGTTTTTTAGGGTGGTTTTATGTTGTTCACAGTGATGGAATGTCACTGTAATTTTTGTGAAAGTTTCAGCGTTGAGTGGTATTAAGGATTTAAATGTTTTAGCTGCCAGACAAAACTAAGGATGTTTAATCTCTTTCGTGTTTATTCTTTCCAGCTTCTTTGAAATAGTGAGAAATGTTCCCTGAGTATATTCATATGGGTAAAACACTGTCACACAAGTCCTATGCCTTGGTACAAGAAAGCGAGAATAGAAGTTGGAGGAGTAAAAGCATGTTTGTTAAAGGATGAGAATATTGCTCAAATCTAAGTCACTGAATAGTCAAGAGAATGCAGGCAATGAATCTTTCCATGGCCCCAAGCCAGAGGAGCTAAGTATCTATATCATAGTCTTCCAGCTGTAGGAAATGTGATGCCTGCTTCTAGCAGAATTGTTTTAAGTGAGCCTAGGTAACCTGTGGAAATGATGTCAGTACAACTCTTCAACATTCTCCTTCCTAGCATATGAGATCTAGGTAATTCTAGTTGAGTTATAACTGTCAGATGCAGAAAGCCAGATGAATATAATTGTTGCATGGTCAGAGGCCAATAAGTTCTTATTTCATGGCATTGTCAGTGAAACATGAAAAATGTAGTTAAAAGGATCACATAGAAACAAACTAAACTAGCAGTGATCCCCTCAAATAAATAAAATGCAGGCAGGAACCAACCAAGTGAGAAGTAGGATCTCAATTTCCTGCTCTGAGTTTCCAAAACAGTTTATCTTTGCCTTCAATGATGTCAGGGCTCTCGGAGGCAGAGGTCTTTTGAACAAAAGGAGGTTGAACTGAGGAAAAGCAGGGGCTCACTGACACTGCTGTTACAATGATGATGTTGTTGAGGAAGGGGAAATGAGGCAGAGAAATTTGCTGAGGAGCATCTTGGTGACTGATAAGGGCAGTTCCAACTCTAAAGTAGCAGCCCTAGTCTAACAGTGGGAGAGCAATGATGTGGTGGTAAGGAAATTCAGTGTAATATTGAGTGCTTCTCCTTGTAACATGTTCCGTTGCAATGAAAATATCTTCCTAGGCCTTCTGGAATAGGAGAAAATATTAAATTATGAGGAATATATTAAAAACTGGTTCTGTTATTTGATAAAGAGCTACCCGTTGTGGTGTTGGGGTCATGGTGGACATCACAAGGTGTTTGGACAGATCCCTAGGAAGGGAAGGAGAGGACCCAGGGGTCAAGGTCTCATGACTGTATCCTTGACACAATGAATCCAGAGGTTCTGGGGAAAAAAAACTTAAGCAATAACTCCTCTGCTGTGCTCCTAAGTCCTCTTTGGTCTCTTGGCAGTAATTAGGTAGGAAATAGAAGGGAAGTGTAGAACCAAATGGAGTATTACTTAAATGTCCAGAGGGGCAAATGAAACTAAACCATAGTATACCTATTTCTGCACTTATACCAGAAACTTAAGAAGTAAATGTGGGAACTAAATACTCGTCTTTAAAATAGGATGTTGACATAATGTGCTTTTTAAACATGGCAGGAGGATGACAAATGGTAGGATAATACAGGATCAAAGTATAGAGTAGGCTGAGCTGACAGAGGAGCTGTAGTGTATGATAAAGCTTAAAGTCAAATCAGATGAGCAACCTGCCATAAGAAACAAAAAATCCCCTCACAGGGAAGAAAAATAAGGCAGTACGGCTGTGTTAGTGCCAGGAGTGTGGTAACACCAACAGTGCTACAGAGGACGATGGGAAAGGCTGCAGAGCCTGTACCTTTAATGTCTGTCTGGACTGTGTACCTGTCATATTGGGCTGGGATACTGAAACTATACTTTAGACAGTCAGCAACAGCTTCACAGACCGACTAATGAAGGGATTCATAAGGGGATGGGCAGCATTTAGTTCCTTAGCACAGGTACAGTTTCAAAATATCATGTTAGAAGACCTGCCCTGTGATAATAACTACAGTGTGTGTAAATTCAGCATCGTTACAGGGGCAACAAAATTCAGAAACATCCCTCCCAGAAGCAAAGGACAACACTTCTGAGAACAGGGCGGGGGAAAAGGGTGTTTTGATTTGCTGTGTAGGTTTTCTCAGTTGCTGTGGGGTGTTTTGTTTTGTTTGTTTGGTGGTTTTTTTTTTTTTGTTTTTTTTTTTTTTTTTTAACCAAACTCTGACAGGTATAGGTAAGGCTAAAAGATTTGTAGTGATTTAAAGATGTTGTATTGAAGACTCCAAGGAAAAGAGTATTGCCTGTCAGGAAATAACATAAAGGAGAAGTGAAAAAAAAAGGTTATATAGCAAGGAAAATGAGGGTTTACAATAAAAAACTCCACACCAAACAAACTAAAACCAACCCATAGCAAAATGAACAAAGAAACCCCTATCAAACAAAACTGACCCCCAATACTCATTTGAAAAATAAAAGTTGGATTCATATGAGAAATGTAAAAACTAACAGAAACCTGGTGAGTCAGATTGTAAGGTTGTAAAAAGTTTAAATAAACAAAAAATATTTTCTTTGCCAATACACTGGGAGTAGGATTAGTTACTTATTTCCCTGCCTTCTCCTGAGGGCCAACAGACCCCTGTAGTGGACATAGGGGTTTTTTTTCCTTCTCTTTTTTTTTTAAAAAAAAAACATTCAGAGAAGATAGTCATGTTAGTAAAATTAAATTATTTTTTACTTTTGCCTTCCTAGAGGATAATGGTGGAGACTGGTGTCACAATCCTCCTTTATAACACAAGGACATAGGAAAGAATTTGTCTTGATGTCTTGGAAAGGTGTATAAGAGGTGACTGGAAGAACACACAACTAAAATAGATAATGACAAGTCTTCATGATGATACAGTATTCCCTGAAGAACTGAAAAGCTAATTGTGAGAATTACTCATATCAATATGACTTTGCACCAGAAGATTGAAAGGATGGTAAAGGGCAGGGGTGACGCAAGAGTTTACAGGGAAGAGCAAAAAGCCCATTTTCTGTGTTGTCCAGATTAATAGATGTTGCTTTTAAGAATGGAATTAGCCTTTGGATAAATATGGTGCATAGCAGAATAGTCAGTATGTCTTTTGCAAGAAGCTATGCCACACTTGTCTATTGGAGTACTTTGAAGCACATGATGAACATGTGAAGAGGACCTCCAGGTGATGTGATATACCTGGTGTTTCCCTAAGTATCTGACAAAATGCTCCACCAATCTTCATTTGAAAAACAAAACAACAACAAAAAACAACAAACAAAAAAAACCCCACAAAACCCAACCAAACAAAACCCCTTCACCCTGTCAAAAAAGCTCCCGAAAATTCCAGGGTGCAATGAACCAAAAAGATAAGTCTCTATATTAATTTGTAATGAATGGGAAATTATAGGCTACAGTATAAGTAAAATGAAGAAGTCTATGATTCTATGAAGTCTTGTGGTGAAGATAAAGTACAAGTAAACTATTGCAGAGGTCTCTGCTGGAGCCAGTGCTGCTCAATATATTGATGAATAGCATGGAAAAGACAGTGAACAGTGAAGTGATCAGGTTGCTGATGGTATATCAGTATTCAGAGCAGTCAAATGGAGACCTGACTAAAAAATTGCAGACAAGGTTTATGAGTTTGAACAACTGGGCAACAGGAGGAAAATGAAAGCCAATGTATTGATTTGAGCTGCCAGTTTCCCTTCAGAAGTGATCTCTTAAAGTTATATAAGGCAGTCTTGTGAAAACAGCCTTTAGGCATTGGCCAGAAAACACTCTCCACAAAGAACACTTAAAATGTAAGAGGTATTAGGGAAGGAATGAAGAACCAGCAAAACGCTTCATAGTGGTCCTGTGTAGGGCAGTGGTGTGCCTGTGCCTCAAATACTTTGTGATTTTGGCCTCCCTTTTGTATGGTCTGCCATTTCTAAAATGATACCACCTAACTGGAGTGGTGGTAAATGGAATTAAATCCAGCTGGAGGCCAGTTACAAGTGGTGTTTCCAAGAGCTCAGTGCTGGGTCCAGTTCTGTTCAATATTGTTATCATTGACCTAGATTAAGGCATCGAGTGCACCCTTAGCAAGGTTGCAGATGATGCTAAGCTGGGTGGAAGTGTGGATCTGCTGGAGGGTAGGGAGGTTCTGCAAAGGGATCTGAACGGGCTGGACCACTGGGCTGAGACCAATGAGATGAAGTTTAACAGGGCCAAATGCTGGGTCCTGCACTTGGATTACAAAACCACTGTGCAGCACTACAGACTTGGGGAAGAGTGACTGGAAAACTGCCTTGTGAAGAAAGACATGGGGGTGTTTGTTGACAGCCAGCTGAACATGAGCCCAACAGTGTGCCCAGATGGTCAAGAAGGCCAATGGCATCTTGGCTTTTATCAGAAGCAGCATGGCCAGCAGGTCTAGGGAAGTGATTCTGCCTGTGTATTCAGCACTGGTGAGGTTGCACCTCAAGTACTGTGTCAAGTTTAGGGCCCCTCACTACATTGAGGTCCTGGAGCATGTCCAGAGAAGAGCAATGAAGCTGGTGAAGGGCTGGAGAACAAGTTTTATGAGAGGTGACTGGGAAATGGGTTGTTTATCCTGGAGAAGACGAGGATGAAGTGAGACCTTAAGACTGTCTACAACTACCTGAAAGGACGTTGTAGCAAGGTGGGTGTTGGTCTCTTCTCCCAAGTGACGGGTGATATGTTGGGGTGGAATGGCCTCAATTTTCACAAGATTGGATGTCAGGAAAAACTTCTTCGCTGAAAGGGTTATCAAGCACTGGCACAGGCTGCCCAGGAAGGTGATGAGTCACTGTCCCTGGAAGTATTTAAAAGATGGGTAGATGAAGTGCTTAGGGATGATTTATCAGTGGACAGGTATGGTTGGACTTCATGATCTCAAAGGTCTTTTCCAATCTAGGGATTCTGTGATGTGGGCAAGAATGACAAGGGTGATTTCTGAAAGGGGAATGATGAACTACAGAACAATTCTTCAGGCTGGAAAATAGGTACAGTGGAGGTCTATGTGGTTTATGACTGCAAAGGAGGAGATAACTAGGGAATGGCTGTTTCCTGTGTCCTTGGAAAGAGTGAGCAACATCAGGCATGACTGGAAGGCTACAAGATCAAAGCACACAAAAAAATCCTTTTCTACACTATGTAGTTAAGCTGTGGTGCTTGTCATCCTTGCTACGTTGTTTCAAAAAGTGACAGAATGGGTTTCAGAAATATCTATTGAAGGCTGTTAAATAGGAAGATGGTATTTATGGCTCAGGAAGTCTCAGATGTGCAAGATAGTGTGTGTTATGAGGACACCTTAGCACACGTTTTACCTTGTTATAAGCAGCTTCTCTAAGGCTCTGCTATTTCTGTTTTTTGAAGAACAGATGGACTTTTGTCTGGCTCATACAGCCTTTCATTTCTCACTGAAAACAGAAACCAAGTGTATAGTGGACAATTACCTGTAAATTATGCTAATATTTTATAGTTTTTGCATTTTTTCAGTAGCATGTACAATTAGATCCTCTCCACATCCCTAATATTTTTTTAGGGCTGCTGTTAGAACTGCTGTCTTGAACAGTACAGGTGATAGCTCTGCTTTGCTTTAGATAAAGCGGTTATGACTCTAGACGCACATTGATCTAGCACAAGCTCACCAAGGAGTAGACAGGATCATTGGCAAGTGAAAAATGAATTAAATGATGTTTCATTTGGGATTTGCTTGGAGTTGTGTAATGGATTGGCTTTTTTAGGTACCTAACCTGACAGTCAGCAAATCAGCACGTGTTCTTGTGCTGATGGGAATGTGGAAGTGGGAATGGACAGTGAGGAAGAGGACTGGGGAAGGCTGTTGGTGGAAGCAGACTGTGCTTGATGTAGGCTACCTGTGTGCACCTTGAAGGCACACGCACCTAATTTTTGTGAAAAAATTGCATTGTTCAATCAAAATTGCTTTGCTTTCTGGAAATTGACATGAAGTCACAGGTAGAGTTTCATAAATCTCTGTGATCCTGTTACCTAAAAGATTAGGAAATAGTATTGCTAACCAAATTATAATTAATGATGACTTTTTGCAGTGGCTTTACAATAGGAATAAAAGAAAAGTCATTGCTAGGTTTGGCTGCAGATACTTTGTAGTGTCTTTATTTCCAGAGGGCTCAGAAACCTCATGAAGGCTTCTTTAGAAGTCTTTCATGTTCTTCCATTGAGAATGTGACCCAGCAACTGTTTAAAAAGCTAGAGTCTTTAAGTTATTTCTATTTTGGGTATTTTCAGGGCAGAACAAAAGAATAAGGCTGGCACCAGGAAATAATAGGAAGAGACAGACCCTTCACTTCTTACAAAATAGGTCAATTTGTCCCACCACCTGGAGTAAGCTCTTGGCTCCCTGACATTTGTATCATCTGTAGATAGGATGGGGAGTATAAACTGTGCTTTGCCCTCTTGAACAAGGGAATAAAAGTGACTGAGACTTATTTGAGGATGAGTAGCAGATGATGGAAATTCACAGGTTAGCTCAAGGGAAATTTGCATGATTTAGTGAACATTATGTTGGTTAAGGAAAGTCTGCTGTTGGTTGATGCACACTTAGCAATGAGAGAAACTTTTAGTAATGTATGTATTGCCAGAAGCTAATTAGGAATGGTGATCTATGAAGTCATGTTTTTTTTTATAGCAAAGTACTTTCTGATACAGCCTTGAAAAGCGTATTGGCTTCCCTCAAATATATGGTAAAATTCTGTTGCTGTTGGTGGATCTTCCTCTTTAGTTTCTGACCTGTATCAATGTCTTTGAAGTCTTCTGTTCTCTTCCCATGGCACAAAGGAGCTGGTATTTGCAGTTCCTAATGATTTACTGTACTGGAAACTGGCCTGCACAGAGTATGTATATGCAAAATGGATAACAAAAGCCTATCTTGAGCATACATAATCACCATAATGTATTTTTTTAAAGGAAGACAATTCAAAATATTATGCTTTCTTTGGAAAGTGTAACTTTAAAATAAAGAACTATAAAAAATTCTGACTATTTTTACTTAAAGATGTTATTTAATAAGAAAACCTACAGGAAACAATATTAGTTATCCAGGTTTAAAATAGTTATTATAGTAATTTGTAACCTTAATAGTCTTAGCAGTTAATGTTTAACATGCAGTCAGCTTTGTAGCGATTTTTTCACTAATTCTCCTTGTCTAATTTTGTGTATATTTAATTGACCTAGGATGGCTAATTCAATTACTTTTATCAACTCTATCCTTAGCAAAGATTTGTGAAGCTATTTACATTGTTGAGCTAGAATGTGAGGGAGCTCCTTCCCTCTCCATAAACCGATTGGTTCCCTTAATGCTGCAAGGTGCCCTGAAATCCATTACTTGTGTTGCAAAGTACAACTTGATTGAATTACACTACTTACATTTCTGCCTATGCACTCTCTTTTATTCCTTTTCAGCCGTCCTACCAGACTACTAGAAATGTTTTCAAGTTTTACTTTTCCCACTTGAGAATTTTTTTTTTTTTATTTTAAGAATATTAATTATTTTTTGATCTTATGGTTGCATGTAATGGGGGGAAAAAATATCTAAGGACTGTGTGGCAGGAGCTACCCAAGTCCTACAAAGCTCCTTCACATACCAGATAGAAATCTGCTTCATCAGTACTGAGCACAACCGCAATTTGTTGAGCTCATAGCTTAAACTGTTATCATGATGCAGTAATCTGAGGGGATATTGCTGTCAGGGTAGTACCCTGTGTGCCTGTTAGGAGCCAAAACAGCTATAGAAACCATCCACGTAGAGCCTGAGTGTTAGCCCTGAAAGCCTTGCCCCTGGGACTGTATGCTCTGGGCTTTAGAGACTAGGTTTCCTGCCTGCTTGCTTCATTTCTGTACCACTATTACAACTCATAAAGAGGGTCAGAGAGACTTTTTTTTTATTTTTCTATGTAATGTAAACTTGAAAGGTGGCAAGAATTTTGGAAATGATGGTAGCTCCAAGGAACTAAAGAGCAAGAGTGAAGGCTGATACTATACTAGATGGGTTTTTCTTTAACCCACATTTAAACTTCCTTTACCATAGAGGCACTGTGACTCATCTTCATAAATTGTCAAGATAGAAACTACTTAGAGAATATTCTTGAATAAAGATATTTATTTTAGGATGAATGAATTTATTTCTCTGTAGATATTCTGGCTTTGTGATGACCCAGACAAACATTTCTACAAAAGAGTTCCATCATTCTTTTCTCAGAAGAATAATTGCACATGAAGTATTCAGTAAAATAGCTCAATAAAATAGCTTTTTATCTAAATATCACAAAAAATCTGTGATTGTCATACAAATGAATACAAGTCTTATGCTTACAGCATTTACTTTTTTCATATGACTCTTAACTATATCATCTTCAGTTCACTTATAATGTAGCTAGCTATTCAGGTAGTGTTTAAACAGCAAGGTAGTTTTTCTTTTTTACCTATTTCCTAAAGCGGAGAGTATCAATATTATTACTTTTATAGCGGAAATTCCTGGGATCAATGAGGATCTAATATCAACAAAGTTTTCTTTGCTTGAGAGCATCTGCCATCTTTAAAGAAAAAATCCAGCAACCCTGCACTGCCCCCTAGACTCCCCTGTGATAGCACAAAATCCATGTGAATGTGAATCTTGACAGTGCTTGACTATTAATCTTAACAATTATTTTTCTGCATAAATGTTTCTGAAGAAGATAGGACAGCTTATGAATGGCATAGTTTTTTAGGGATGTATAATTTCTAGTAGAACTACATTTGCTCAGTTAACTTCCATCAGAGGTGAAATGTGTTTAACCCACTGCATCTTTCATTTTGACCATCTAGCAGAAGTCCCTTTACTGACAAAAAATTATTACTGTTTTTCCCCCCAGGCTTTTACCTGTTTGCAGCTGCATAAGGCACAAATGAAGCAAAGCGATCTTTATTAGTAGTGGGGCATCATCCAAAAATAGTGTTCTGAACCAGAGAACAAGGCAGGTTGCTATTTTAGAAAAAATGTGGATTTGTCAGGAGGGTTTTATCTGAAGGAAGGTTGTATGGTTTCTGTATAAAACTCCCAGCTTTGCAAATCTGGCACATGGGGTTGTCATTTTATGGGATTATGGCTCATCTTATATATTCTAACTATAGTTATAACTTTTTTTGTGAGGCATTTTATAATTTATTCACTGACAGGAGTTTTTGCACGATGAAGATTTTCTCAGCACTTCAAAAGTGGGGCAAATTCTTCTTTAAGGGGAATCCTGCTCGGAGTCCAGCTCTGGATTTGGAAAAATGGGTTAGATGGACCAAAGGTGGATTGCTATAGTTTTTCTTATGCTAGTTTTCTAAACTTGCTGAAGACCTTGCTGTTTGCAGAGGAAGTTAATGAGAGATGGGTAGCAGGTATTAAACACAGAGAAGGAAGAGAAGGGATAGCCTCAAATACATCACACTTAGATGTATGATTATTCACCTTGTTTTCTGCTTAATGAGCTTATCTGACTGCAGTTAAGGTGTAAAATGCAAAGATGATTAATAACAACAAGTACTGGAGTTCTCAAAACCTGGACAAAAGACAATTCTTTGGAGAACAGGTAAGGTTGCACCCCTAAAGATGAAAGCGCTACCTCTCTTTTCCTTATTGGAAGCACATTTCTGTTAATCATTGTGATACAAGAAGATGTGAGATGGGAGGTAAGAGCTGGCTGTGATTTGAGGGAAGGAAGGAATGAGACTGGAGTTTGTCACTGTTCTACAGGATTCAAGGGAGAAGAAAAGGCCAAGAGAATGTCTGGGGTTCACTAGAGTCTAGTAGCAAAACCTTTTGCCACCAGAATTTCACTGATCACCCCAATCAATTTGGAGTTTCTAGTGTCTTCAGCTTGGTAACAGAAATAATACAGCTGTCCTGAAATCAGTGGGAACTGGTGAATATTCAGCATGTGATATAAAGTGGGCAACCTTAACACTTGAAATATAGCGGGTGTGAGGTTAGCCATTTGTGGGAGAATAATATTTTCCTTGTATAATGAGAAGAGATGGGGAAAAAGAATAAAACCTCTGACCACATGAGCCTTTGAAATGAGCACTGAACACTAAAATATTGATCTTGTGCTGCAACACCTTGCCTGCACCACCTCCCAGCCTTTGGGAGTTCGTTTCAGCTCTGTTAGCCTTGTCTGCTTGCTTAGGACACACCTGCTACGTTGAGATGTCTTCTCCAGTGGTGTAAGACACAATGACTGGAATTAGGTATGACCTGTTTTCCTCTTAGTTCAGTAGTGTTAATGACTACCTTTGACTGCAGACTTTTAAATACCTTTTGTTGTTTGAAAAAACAAAATGAAACGCCCTTTCTAATGATGTTGGCTGTTGTACTGCATGACCCTGAGTGTAGTTTACTGAGTAACAAAGTAGTATTTTGCTCCCAGATGACAGTATGGAGGAACATCAGCAGAATCAATATTGCATTAAAGATTCAGGCTCCATTACGGTGATATGACAGATTATTTTCTCTGAGTGCTGACATCATGCTTGAATACGTCCATTCCTGGATCTTCATGAGGTAGCAATGCAGCTGACTCAACCCTACTGAGAACTTCAGTCTCTCAGGAGAACCTCCCTTGTGTCTCCTCCTGCAGTGCTGTCCCTCCCAGCACGGGGGTCACCCAGTTATCTTCATGGAGGCTGCAGCCATCTGGGTGTCCTAGCACGTTGATCTGTCCTGGGCTTGGTGCTGGCTGGGATGCTCGAGGCAGTCCTTGCAGACCTTGCCGGGTATCAGGATTATTCAAAAGCAAAAGGTAGGTTAGAAGTGGACTGTAGAAAGCCATCAAAAGAAGGGTGACGTTGGGGAGGTCAGCAGGAGAGTGGATTTCCTCCTTGTTATTTCTGTAATGATTTGCATGATAAGGAGTGATGCAATAGCAAGGTACTAAAGAGCCTTAGCTTTGCTCCTTAGTTATGTCTCTGGCTCATTCGGTGGCCCTAAGCAATTTGCTCTCAACCTTCCCCATAAGTAAACCAAGAAATAATGCTTATTTATCTTTCTGTTGTACTTTGAGATGCCCAATGGAAAAGTGGTAACTGTTGTTACTTGGTTCTTTTCCCCCATTTCTCTTACTAGTTTTTGTACATTAAAATTAAATATTTACATCTCTTACTCTGAGGAGATTAATATCTCACTTAAAGTTGATAATGCTTCATACTTGCCAAATTATTGCTTTAATGACAATTATTCCAGTGTGCCCCTGGAGGGACTACACCAATGACAAAATGGTTTGAATTTCAAAGATACAAGTTTACTGCATTGTGTGCAGGGGCTGGTAGGAAGAAACGTCCCTGATTGAGCATTCAACTGTGTGTCTAGGAAACTCTTGGCCTCCATTAAGGGCAGTCCTTTCAAAGCCCAGGGGTGAAAATTGTGCAGTTGTTTATGCAGTTGAAGAGTTTTCATAATTATGTAGGCAGGCCTTGTAAAGCTTATCAAGCAGGGAGGTAAGGTGGCAGTTTGTAAAAGCATTTGCATAAGTTCATCTACAAATAAGACCAGTGATTAAAGTTTCTAACTATAAGTTTAGATTGTCTAATTCTATACTCTCAGTATTCAATTTTGAGTACGTAATTAGAAAACTTCACTTTAAAATGTGATTTTAAAATATATAATCAGTTATTCATTTTTCAATCTGATTCTCCATCAATGCAGAATTTCATTTTCCCCTTTCTACTGAAGTAAATAAATCAATACAGACAACTTGCAGTCATAACATCTACTGAGTTATAAGCTTATACAACACCGCCAAGTACACAAATGCATCATCTTAGTGCCTCAGCTCTGGTTCATGAAGCAGTAAGTTGATAGGGGATGTAATAAGACTGGCAGGAAAGTTAATGAGGCAGAATTTCTCTTCTGGAATGGTCCATTTTGGACTCTCAAGTGTACTTTTTGGATTGAGGAGTGACTGAGAGAGCTGGGATTGTTCAGGCTGAGGGGAGACCTCGTTGCTCTCTACAGCTACCTGAAGGGAGGTTGTGGAGAGGAGGGAGCTGACCTCTTCTCCCTAGTGACAGGGGACAGGACAAGAGGGAATGACCTCAAGCTCCGCCAGGGGAGATTTAGACATTAGGAAAAAAAATTCACAGAAAGGGTCACTGGGTATTGGAACAGGCTGCCCAGGGAGGTGGTTGACCTGCCTTCCCTGGAGGTGTTTAAGGTGTGGGTGGATGAGATACTGAGGGGCATGGTTTAGAGATTGGTGGGAATGGTTGGACTCAATGATATTTAAAAACTTTATAATTTTGTAAATACTGTATCTTGTAAGTCATATGTATGTGTAAAACGTGCATATAGGTGGTATTTAATACACGCATATATAGTATTTAACTCATATTTTGACTGACATAGTATATGTGTATAATACATGTATAAACATATTTGTGTGTTTATATATACACACCATATATATATATATATGTGGATAAATAAATAAAAGGTGTAAACCCTTTACAGAAGAGGTATCCAATCTGCCCAGTTGAAGACATGCTCTGAATCTGATAAAACTTGTCATTTTATTATTACTGATGTGATTATTTTTGTTTTGATTCTGGAGGCTCCATGCAAGATTATGGCACTGCATAAGATATGTAGTAATCTCTTCAAGACAGAAATTGCATAAACAAGATGTGCTGAAGGTAGAGGATGGACAGGCATGGAAAAGATACTTGGACTCTTCTGGCCTTTGCTCTTACCTACACAAATGTAGGATTAGATTTCCCAAATCAGGATCCAGCATAATTGTGTGTTGTTATGAGCTAACGGGTGATGTTATGAGATTATTTTTTGTGGTTTTTTTCCTGAGGTTTGTTAAAATTGCTGAACTGCAGAAAAAAATCTGTTGTACTGAAAACAATATTTTTAAATTCAGATTGCCTGTCAGAAAATGAAGAACTAATGTGTTTTTGGAGAGCAGTATGTTGCTTTATTGATGCTTCTGGCTTTAATGATTAATTCAATGGGAATTACTAGCTAACAGTAATCAAGCATAGACTGAAAACCTCCCTAAGCAGTTGCACACCTGCACAAGGAGGTGGTGCAGTGCTGGAGGTGGAGCCAAGCAAGGTGAATGTGGGAGTGCACACTTGTTTGGTAATAGTCTGATTGAATGTACATGGATTTCATGTTTTGTCTAGATCAGATCAGCATCAGAGCTGAATTTTCAATCCCATTCACTTTGTAAGCTTCAGCTTGATCCACCCTAGAAATAAGAAGGAACTGAGTTTGTCTCAGGGTGGTGTGATTTGAAAACCTATTTTATAGGCTTGTCTAAAAGCAATTTTTCATCACATTCAGCATGCTGTGTGCCTAGCAGAGCTTGTGCTGTGACTGCTGAACTGCAGCAGCCCTACTTAGTCTGTCTGATGAGCTGTTACTGTCTTTAATTTGAATTGTTTCCTAAAATGAGTGTTCCCTGCCTTCCTAGGGCATGGCTTTGTTTTTGAAGGAGGTGGTGAGAGGCACTTATGTCTGACTGCCCTTTGAGTTTCTTCTGCAGTGCAACTTAGTTTGCAATATAGACAGTCATTTCTGTGGCCTTTTGTAATATTCCACAAAAATAAAAAAAAGCAAATGGTAAAGAAATGCTGATTTACCAAACCCTGATGGGGAAGAGGAAAGCGCTGTGCAAGCACTGTTCAGCAATCACCACAACACTGGTGAGTTACCACTGCCGTAGAGGCTGCTGTGAAGAAAGTTCACTCTAGCCTGGCTGCACCCGCTGCACCATGATGTGATTAATTTCAAGATACAAATCAAAATAGCACCTGTAAGCTGGTATTTAGTTGAGGGCAATTTTTAATGTTACCCAGCTTTCATTTTCAACTCAAAAGGACAAGTTGGTGTAGGTGAAATGTAAGGAAGAGATATAAGAAATTATTCTTTTAGTAAACACAAAATTTATAGTTTTCTTTTGCCAAGCATGCCACTTTCACAACTGGAGTATTTTTTTACATTTGTGATGTCTTAGGTGCAGACAGACTGTTCATTGCCACACCTGAAATGTCCATATGCATCATATCAAATAAACAAATTTGGTTCAGATGGTTTAGTAAATGAATTTTCCCTGTAAATATTCAGATGAAGGAGCCCCATAACACCTTCTTTAATACCATATTTATTTACAAGGACATGAGTTTGCCACATGTATGAACATATCAAATGAATCTCTCTTTCTTGAGGTACTCTCCAATGATGGTAACACTTGATACGTTATGTTTCAATGATGACTTTAGTGAACTCTGTTCCTACTCTTCAGTTCTCTTATGTCTGTGGATATTACAGCTCTCTGCATGCTTTAACCAAGTGGTTACATTGCTGTGGTCTTGGTCTGGTTTATTTATTGGGTATTGAATAAAGATTAAATTGGAGTTTCTTCTTACAGAGGATATAGGGCTGTGTTCAGTAGCTGGAAAAAATGTCTCTCTGGAGAATTAAAGACAGTGTTTTCTAGAAGATGACAACATGTTTTTTTCTTTGGTGTTTTTTTTTTTTTGTCCTTGCTTATATTGCAATAGGAAAGAGAATTGTATAAGGTTTCAAAAATGTAACATTAGCTCAGAATTCATAAGGTGAGAACAGAGAGAAAAGTTACTGGCTTTTGCTGACCTAACCTTGCTTTCAGTTTGTCTTTCTATAGGTTGTATTAAATGCAGCAAGCACCACATCAAAGGAAATGTACAATATTATCTGCTCCTTCTTTTTAAGCTGCACTAAAGTGACTGGATTATGTCACTGGGGGGTGCAGAGTAGATTTGTTTGTATTTTATTTAAGCCCTTCAGAAGAAGGCTCTTACCTGGGGAAGCAAAAGTAGATAACTGAAAGGGAGAAGAAGGTGTATTTAACCCACTGCCTTGTCTAAACAGGGATTCAGGACAAGCCGATGCTCTGTGTAAGTTAGAATCTGTTGTCCCCATCTGTTCCTTTCCTGTATTATTCCAGTTACATCGTTTCCTATACAGGCAGTAGGAAGTGCTTCACGGGTCTCCATCTCTTCTTGGGAAGACCAGGGGAGGATATAATGTGTGTTATGGGCACTGCAAGAATGGTTCTGTGGGGTGTTCTTTGATATGAATTTGGGGAGGACTATTCCTTAGTTGCTGGCCCTACAAGTTGACCAAGGCAGAGTATCTGTAGTTGAGTGGTCTATCATTTAACATTGCTGCTTCACCTGTTGAAATAGTACAGAATGGAAATTACATAGGAAATGTGACATTGATCTAAGAATTTTCATCAGCAAAAGAAGTGATGTGCTGCAAGATAAGAAAAACAGATACAAAGCTGTTGGAGATCTAGGCTTACAATTCTAAAATGTCTTGGGAATACATGTGCAATGAAAGTTTGCGTTCTTCTACATGGTACAACATTTGAGAAAAATGGGTCATTTTTTTTTTTTTACTACTGTATCTGTAGCTGTTCAGTGTAATTTTGCAAGAGGTCCCTTGAAATAGGGACTGGTCTTCTGGTCTTGCATCTACTATAACAAATAGAGAATGAAATCTCGTAAGCAAAATCTTCCCTTATTTGCACCTCTTGACTCAAGTAACCCAGAATCCCTTACCCCCTCATTGGCCGTACCTCTGAGAACAGCTTCAGCCTGCCTTTCTGTCTCTAGTGGTTTATCAGTCTTTTTAGGATTGGAATTCATATGTGACTTTTGACTTATTTTTCTTACAAGTGTGACAATTATCTCATTCTAAAAAGATGTAATCAAGCCAGTCTTTGGTATTGGGATGTTGTTGAAACAGATGGAAAGTATTCCTTCGGGGGAATCTGGCAATTGCAGGAGACTTCAACTGTACATAAATATAAACTTTGTAGCTGGTTATTCTTTAAATGTAATAAGTTCCATTAGAGAGATCCATTTTCAGTCTATCCTGAGTAGATTTTTTTTTTTTTTTAAAGTCATCTGATATCCAGAACTCTCCCTTTGAGCTGGGGCTAGCAAACAAGGATGTTTGCAAGTGAAGACAGGACTGAGGCCTGAGTAAAGATCCTCTAAATTCAATCAAGGGGCTCCTGCTGACATCCACAATCTCTTGACTGGGGTTTATGCAAGTGGTGGTGATATATGATGTGTAATATATTTAGGTGAAATCAATGTTTTGGTGACTTTAGTGGCAGCTTGAACTACATCTTATTCTATGTGGCTAAAGTTTGTTTTTTGATGGAAATGTATACAGATATTTCTGCATGTCCCAATGCCATCTAAATGGAACATTCTGTGACTGGTTAAAAAGGCTTTTAAGTGGAACAGGCAAGTTCCGTGGATCAGCCTCTATTTCAAATTTAGGAGTGTTTTCCAGATCATTAAAAGAAAGAGGATCTCTTTAGATTAAGAGAAGCAAACGGATTTTCAGCAAAATCCCAGTATTGGGCTGAAGGAGGCTTGAGTGAGAACAAAGAGCTGGTTTTCACCTCTCCTGCCTTTTTCAATCAAAATTATTTTTCACAAGTTCTACCACAGACACTCCTACAAAGAGGAAGACAATGTGTTGGAGCTGAGACTTCTGTGGGGAGCAGCAGCAGCTGAAACAGCAGAAGCACTTGAGGTACTTGAGGTGTCCTTGTGACAAAAGAGAAGTTCTGAGACTGGTGAGTTTGCAGGGCAGGGTTCAAACCCAGGCACATATTGCGCAAACAGAAATACTGGAATCTCCAGGAAGGGTAAAGGTGAGGAGAACCCCAAGTAGCATTTGACTAGAAGGGCCCAAGGGATGCCTGTATCCTTCTATCCAGGGATGCTTGGAGCAACAGAGCAAGGCTGCCTGCTCATATCTAATGTCTTGAAAACACACCATGCCTGGATTACCTTGTCAGAAGCCATCACTGCAGAGCCTCAGGAGCTAAAATTAGATTGGCGTTTTGTCTTTAGGGATATTGCAAGGCTGCATTTGTTATGAACCTGAGGATGTCTGGTGTTTGGGGTATACAGAATGGTGCAGAAGGTTGTTGCTCAAGAAATAAAAATAAAACACTCCCTAAATAATGAAATGGCTGCATTTTAGGCTGGACTTCAAGATGTTTTCCTGTGATAGTGTTAGTAACTAATTAACCTTGCTAGCTGAGGGATCAATGAAGAGCCAGGTGGAAGCCTGCCCATGTTATTCAACAGTCCTTCACAAGGCATTTTGACTTTCCTTAGTGTGGTGTTTTTTTTTTTTTTTTATGCTACTGAAGGAAGGAATGCTCTTATAGTAAGAATGTGGGAGAAGGGAGAAGTGACTTGAAGGGACAAAAAAAAAAATCCCAAGCCTTGTGTGCCAAGTCTGTCATCTGCTTTATTAGTATGTCATTTGCTGTGTTTACTGTAAACTCCAGTCATGCTGGGAGTTATCCATCTGATATGATTCACGTGCTGTGACCGTTTATTCTGACAAATTTGATTTTAGCTCCTCTGTTTACAGTTTGGAAAATCACACAGCTTAACACTTAACACTATAGCCTTTGCTTAGAAAGAATGGTACAATTGAGCTACATGCTGGAAACCTCACTGAAAAGATCTTAAATCTATGCTGAAAAAATCTTAAGGATGAGAAGTAAACTTAAAATTTTTCTTCTGAGTGAGGAAAATCAAGTCATCTGAGATGCAGCTAGTATATGTTCATGCATTTCTGTCAGATAAATTAGCTGAGAAGGAGAAGAGAGCAACAGTAAGAGAAGGGGCTCAGTCTTCAACAAGGGGAGTGGACATACATATTAATAGTGCAGCGAAAAGGATTACTTTAAGAAAGGAACAGGCAAGGAGCAACTTGAGGTATACTTCATTGCCATGAACTCCTGAAGCAAGCAGCAGCAGAAGAAGGGAGAATGAAATATGCAGGCCCTTGTGTCTAAAGTAATTAAAAGAACAACTCAGGGAGGATGTTTTGAAATAAAGTCCTAGCATTATGATATATTTTCTCATCTACATTGCTCCAAACTTGAGTACAATCTTTCAATTACAAGACATACTGGGCTGCAACCTACTGAAGGCAGAAGTTTATTCAAGACAATAGGTGTAAGATTAGGTCATCAATGCTGTAATTATGGAATTGAATCCCCTATCGATTGGCTGTTCTGCCAGCTGCTGCAGATCTGTCCCCTAGATGGAGGCTGCAAGACTTCTTCCTTGCATGCCCAGTATTGTGCTAGTTCAGTCTAACCCAAGCGCTATATAACCCTTACTCCATTACCTTGTTCTTGTTTGCTATCTGTGGGTTTATTGGATGTGTTCAAGTTTGTTAAATATATGGGTAGGCAACAACTATAGCAATCTAAGCATCAAAACCTAGGTAACAGAAAAGCTCATTATTCAGTGTCTTATCTCCTTCCAGACAGAATCACTGTCTGTGAATTCTTCATTTCACATGTGTACTGTTTTCCTGATGGTTTCTTAAGTCTTCTACTTATACCATTTAAGTCAAGGTTTATGCCTACATCTGGTGACAAGGCTTTAGATGTTATAAACATAGCCTTTTTCCTTGTGATAATGAAATATATTCTAATCCTTATTTTTATTCTGTGCTCCAACTCATCACAGAAAAATCCTGATGGGTAGAGGACATTTATGGTTTTTTTCAGGGCAGCAGCAAGGCTGACGACAGAAGGATGCTGCTAACCTTAGTATATGCACCACCCAGCATGGGTTTTATGGCTTGTAGGATTTACAGGCTGTTTCTATGCCATGGTTGTTTCTAAAAGCTTTAAGGACCAGTTTAGATATTAGCATGGGGTCAGTAGCAAGAAATCTCCTGGCAGATACAAATAAGTCTCTGATTAGTGTCAAATAGTGGAGACATTTATTCCCATAGGTGCACTCGTGAGTTGTGTAATAAAGCTAGTTCTGTGGGCTGTGACAAGAGATGCAGTGGGTTTAGCCACTGATATCTCTTAGTATTTTTACCTGCTAAAATACCTTTATTTTATTTTGAGTTTCTTTAATCGTCCTGGATCATCAATGTGAATGCCAGGCAAAGTAGTCTTGGAGATGTGTTCAGCTGGAGCTCCCTGCACCAGAAGAAATTCTTAGTGACAGCAACTGCTGCTCCTGGCTGCTTTGCCTAAAACAGTTTGTGGAAAGGACCATCAGTTGCACTTGGACAGTCTTTTAGGGCATGACTTTAGCCAGATGCAAGTTATGAAGCCACTTGCAGTTACACTGAGCATTTAAATAGTCTTTGTCAGTTCTTGGAATTAGGTCACTAAATGGCCTTCTGACTGATTTTTCTCTATTTTGGCCAGCCAAATGATAGCACAGGCGGAAGGTCTGGTGTTTGTGCAGCTCGCATGCAGGAGAAACCTGAATGGCTTTGGACAGCAACCCAAAATAATGTGTAATAGTTGTGTTAATATTAACTGAATAAAACGCTTGAAACAAATCAAGCCAATTTGTCATTTGAAATAGTGAAGCATCAAAGAATGTTCAAAATATAACGGGTGCTCTTGGAGAGCAAGTTTCTCCTAAATGGGTGGAATACATGCACAGACAGCAACTACAACTCTCTTGTTGCTTGCACCAGAATCCTGAATTAAAGATGCAAGGTAATCTGCACGTGCCTCCTTAGATATGTTAAGAAGTTTTTGAAGTGAAAGCTTTCCAGATTAGGCCAATGTCAAATGCATTAATTCTTTCCTGGAGGAATTTGCAAGAATTTGCTTTTGCTTGATTATTTTCTTGCATTTTTAATAAAAGAAAGAGAAGGGGAAAGGGTAGATATGTGCCAAAAGTATGCAAGTTGGGTGAGACATCCTGCCGACCAAACAAAGGCTAATCCTGATCCTCTAATCCTACTGAATGTGTATTAGTAAAATCAATGCAAATATTTCTATGCAATTCTATCTCTCAGCCTCAAGTTTAGCTGACTCTAACACCAGAGAAACTGTGGTGGAATATATCAATTTGGAAAAAAACTCTTATCACTGGTAGGTGTCAGGTAACTGAGAGATGCAGTAGTAAGAATCCTTGGAACGTGGTCTTCAGGAACTGGCTGTTCTCTGACCTGTTCTCTGCACTTTTAATATCCTTTTTCATTCATAGAGCTGAATTTCCACACTGCTTACTTTGAATCTTTTGTAGTTTGGTCTGTATGAGAGCTAAGTGGATGACTGTACCAAAACCAGGAGCTTGATGCTTTTCTGTGTCTTATTATGGGAGAAGTGAAATTATTATTTCAGTATACATACAAAAAGAAAAGGAAGTTTCACTAAGGTAAATGAGCTTGGATTACATTAGAAATATAAAATATTTTGTTCTACGGATTTATTGTAGATCTGCTCAGTAAAACCATAATGCATGTATGAAATGCTTTTCTTTCTAAGGATGATATATCTGGACAGATATTTAGGACTGTTCAGAAGACTGAGGGCACTGAAATAGCACATGACTTTGGTGATGGTGGCACAATAGGATAGGTTGAGTAGAAATTTGAGTTCATGATTTGCTTAGGATTGTATGCTTCCTAAATGTGTTGTTGAATCAAAACAAGTTGATTTGTTTTGAATTTATTTGTTTGCAGGACTTCAGATTTTTCATTCAATTGAGTTGGACTAATTTATGCTTTTGATACTGCTACAGATGGCAAACAAAACCTAATTACCCATACAAAATTCTGTAATCTTATGAGATCATCTAGCATTTCTGTGATGTTATTAAGCTTGATTTTAATGAGCACTGCAGCAGATAATCTGACAAGTGTGCACTTCTGATTATGTTGCTGTGTGATGTCGGTGACTCAGCCCATCTTTACAGGGGTAGAAAAATATGGGGCAGGGGTGAAAATCCACCTTGGCAATGAATACGTGGCTGGTTGGGATAGATTCAAGTGTTTGTGAGAAATGAATCTGTAGAACAGGGATAGAGTTGCAATTTAGATTTCTATCTTAATGGCAGGGCTGTTCACTCTAAAGGGTGTTTACTTTTCCTATTTTTACTAATAGTGTGGTGTTTTGTTAAAATGCACGTGTGCATTAATCTTTCCATATTAAACTTGATTACTAAGGCTCACTGGGGTAAACAGACTGTCTTAGAACCTATTTTTCCATGAAATATTTGTTATGGTATGTTTCTATCTCTAAAAGATAGCTGGAAAATTGACTTTTGAAAAAAGTTTAACGATTATCTGCTACTTCCAAATACTCTTGAGGGGAGACTACCAGGATTGTGTTATGTCACCTTTTATTTAATGACCTTAAAGGAGGTTATTTATAGATGATACTGTTTTATTTACATTGCTTGTTTAGAGTTCATGGAAGTTTCCCTAAAAATTAAAAAATTAGAAATTTTCATTTTTAGGATTGTGAAATACTCTCAGGATGATGTATTGATTGTATCGAACTGGTTGTTTTTTCAGCTAATAGTGGATCTGTCTGTGACTACTCTATACCTTATTCAACCTGCAGTAATTACCCGAGTAGCTGCAAGGAGAAAATAAGGAGTTCTGTCCTAACCCAATGAAACATCTTCTTTGTTATTAGTGCCATGGAAACATGGAGGCCTATTTACATGGTAAGGGTGTCATGTGCTTAAGTGCTTTCCTGAATTGACACATGTTTTACATCTTTATTGAAAATCCACTCAAAAACCAAGCAGGACAATCTTGTTGCCATTTTGGCTCTTGAAACATGGTGTTAGCAGTGCTGCTATTTTCCCCTCTGCTGATGCTGAATCTCATTTGCACTGCTGTTATTGTCCTTCCTGACTTGAAGGGAACCCACTTCCTTTTTTCACCCTTTTTAGGATGAAATATCTCCCATACATTTAAAGGATGATGATATTGACCACAATGTTAGTGCAGGAAGCTTGTCAACTGGGTTTTTTTTCGATGTTTATATTCACATTGCATGCTGAATAATGAGTATATAACCAACACTTCATATGACCATTACGTCTGCACATAAGATAAGATAGTAAATTTGCATCTTGGAACATCTGCCTCAAGCTTCCATTTGAGTTTGTTAGTTCTGAAACCTCTAAAATCCAGTTTAGTTGTGAGTATGATATGTTTCCAGGTTCAGATTAAGATAAAGAGCATGTTTGACAGAAACAGTAGCTGTATTTGAAAAAAAGAAAGGGAGAGAAGCACAGATAAAAAGGAAGAATTGTTAAGTTTTCTAACATGCAAAACAATATTCTGAAGAAGTACATGTAATGCTTATGTGCTTATTTTTGCGCTTTGAACCACCAGGGACTTTAAGGTAAACAACCTAAAGCAATTATTCGTAATCAAACTTTATTTTATGATCCAAAGGAAAACATAGGAAGTGAAAATCTGGAGCCCAGTAACTTTTAAAAATTTGTTTAATAATACCTCACATAATTCAGCTACCTAGAAGGGAACTACTGAGTGGCTTTCAATACATGATCTAGCAGCTCTGAAATTACTTCTCTTATGGGGTGAATGATTTAAAAGAAAGAATGATTCTAAAAGAAAGAAACAATACACCTGAATGCAGGCTTAAGGTTAGTAACCTTAAATTAACTTTAAAACAAAGTACTTCTAGGGACCTGGATGGAGCTTAAGGCAGGAAAACACTTACCTAGATTAATTCTCCAGAATTTTTGAACCCTATGAATAAACCTACTATTCCAAGATGGCAATATATGGGAGACAGCAAAAATAATTCTGAACAGGCAATGAAGATACTTATAACATGAACAGTTACATTTTCTTGCAGTTTCTAAGCTGCAATGAAATGCATTTGAAAATCCATTTGAATGCATTTGAATCCATTTGAATGCATTTGAAATCCATTTTTTTGGCAGGACTGTTCTCCCATACAGGGGCCTGATGGGCTTAATTCTGACCTGCCATCTTGCCTTTCTGCAGCTAGTTGAAAGATATTTGTTTGAAATGTGATTGCACCATTAGAAATTCTGTTTTCTTGCCTTGCTGCTATATTCAGGTGCTCTGTAGCACTGATTATTTTAGGTAAGTAGATGCCTTTCATTTTTGATAGCTAGTTCATATATCCCTTAAACTTGTAAGAATGCGGGCTGCAGACAGCAAAAACTGTACAATTTATCATTCAGTTGAAAACTACTTTGTCCAAGAACCTGGAAACATCTATGAATATGAAGAGGAACAATATACCAAGCAAAGCTGAAAATAGGTTATATCCCTATTTTTTTTAGCAGGATAAATGAAGAAGGCTTCAGTTGTACCCACTGTCGGTGACTGATTGTTGTACCTTACCAGAAATGACTCACTAGCTGACTTTTTTTAGAGCAGCCTGCTTTAGTTAGTAAGATCCAAATGACTGGAGAAAAAAAAAAAAAAAAAAAAAAAAAAAAGCTTTCATGAGAATGCAAAAGACTGAAGAAAGGTCTGGATTTTGTTCTTACTGCTTTCCTTGAGATTGTCTGGTGGTAAAAACTGAATTATTTCTACATCAGCCTTTTTTTCGAAATCCATGTCAACTCTCAGGGACAGTTTTCTGTGATGCATGCTCATGTAATAACTTAAGGTAGTAACTGTGGCAACATGGGGAAAAAGACTTTTATAAGCAGTCTTGTCTGCATGGCATGTGTTATGTGCCCTCAGTTTTGAAGCACATGGATGATGGACATGGTTTTGAACATCTTTGGAGATGACTTCATTTTCTTACATGAATAGGAAGAGATTGCTGCTGTGCAGACGTACAGACAAAGCGGCACATAGAGAGATTCACATTGACTGTGAAAGACTGTTGCGGGTCCTGGAACCAGCTTAGTACACTAATACGGCTCTTCACCAGGCAGTTAATTCATAGTGAGCTGGTCTAAGCTGTGCACCATGCCAGAACATTTACACTTATTCTACTGCCTGAGCTAGTTGAATCACAGCTAACTGGATGCATCTACATGGCCCCAGACTGTGTTGAATTTCTCACTTTGATGTGTGCTAATCAGAGTGACGTTCCCATGGACCCGATCCTGCTGGTGAAGGCTGATACAAGTACGTGCTGTCCTTTTGAGTCAAAATTAAGGCTTTTGTACCCGTCATGCCATACCTTCTGAGGATCTCTTTTATCTTTGGGATTACCTTAAACAAACAAACAAACACAAGAAAAACCCAAAAAAACCCCACCAACCCTCCCTGCCACCAAAACCCAACAAACCCCCATGCTTTCTTTGCCCAGATTTCTAAGCAGAGACTTATACTTTGAGCATATTCATGTTATGTGCCAGATTTTTATCTGAGTGGCACTTCATGCTCCTTCTTTCCTTTTAGCCTGAAGGATGTTTTTGTTGGCTGTAGCTTCTTCATCCATTGCAATATATGAAGCAGTTCCTTGGTCCATGGTTCTCCTGTAGCTACCTGAGAGGTATCTTACTAAGCTCTTTTGGTTCAGGTATTTGTTCTTCCTATGAACACTTCTTTTCTTTCTAGAGACCTGAGCAGCTGAGCTAGCACTCGTTCATTTATCTATGTACTCCTTAGTTGGTCCATGGTCAAGGCACCAGCTGGGAAGCTGAGGCCTGACAGATAGCACACACTGGCCTTCCTCTCCCAGCTGAGTTAAGGGCTGTATCTATCTTCCCGTAGCAGGGCTAATTGCCCAAAGATATGTAAAGTAGCTTGTAGCTTATTTGATTCAGAACAATTGTTTTGATTTTTTAAGCCATACAGAGCTCCTTTTTTATTGAACTACATCATTGACTGAAGCATCAGGTAACCTTTGTCATATTATTTCTATAGGATTTATCAGTAGACATAATAATTTTCTCTCTGGCTTATCTTCTTTCCTGCAATTTAACACGAAGGATGTTTCTGCGACTTCTTTTTTTTTTTTTGCTTGTTTCCGTGGAGCTGGTCTGTGCTACTTGAACAGAAGGCTGATAATTCCCTGCTGAATTTCCGGGACTGCTGAATGAATAAATTGTGTAGGGGAGTGAGTGGGAAGGGAAACGCTTCTGTGGTGGCTTTTTTTCCTTTGAAAAATGCATTCTCTAAGATAGTGAAGCAAATGAAGTATAAAAATGAGCAACACTAACTATAAAATTAGTCTGAAATGTGCAGGGTATAACTTCTGAGTATAATTGTTCTGTAGATAAGGCATATGTTTCTTGGTCTGTTTTTTTTTTTTTTTTTTTTTTTTTTTTTTTTTCAAAATAAGTTAAAAGTAATCCATCCCTAATACATGCGTGGAAAATAATCTTCAGTATTTCACTAGGCTACTTTGTATCACAGGCTGTCAACTTGGACAAAATCCAAAGCTGGGAGGGGAGTCCTTATAAGCAGTCCTTCTCTCCCAGTTCTTTAGAGTACAAGATCTAACAATCTTAATGTGTTTTCATGCTCTCATTGCAGTAAATATTTCTGTTCTTTTTAATTACTGCATCTACATATGTATCCACACATATTAAAATTTAGAAATATTGAAAAAGGTTCCTTACTATTGTCATGAAGGAAATACTTGCAGTGTTACAACTCGATTTTTCTTGGATGATGCTGATGCATACCTGGGGGAAAAAATAATCTCCAAACTCTGCAGAATTTGATGCTGTCAATTTGACGTGATGAAAATATAGGCTGTGCAGATGCGAAACCTCCATGGAATAATAGGACAGACCTTCTGAAGTAATAAATGGAAAGGGATAGGTGATGGAAAACAGCTCGTTAAGTCAGGAAAGATGAATTCAGTCCCAGACCTTTATAGAGTATATTGTGAATAAAACTAGAGGGTACCTACGAAAGGAAATGTGAGTTTTCAGGCTGATAAAGTAACTGGAATAATTAAGTGTGAGTGTACACTTAATACAAAGCAGCCTGAAAATATAATTGATGAGTCTCTGACTCTTAGAAAGGAAAGAAAAAGGGGGCAGTAAATGGAAAGCAAAATTACTGAAAGATTTTTTGGCGGTTAGAATTTTTTTATTATTTAGTGTGAAAAGGATATATTGCAGGGTAATTTGCCCATCATGTTGACACTGTGGATGTATTTTCTATGTGATGATTTTTCAACAGACCCAGATATCAAATGAGGTTTTAACATAGGGGAATGAGTATCTTGGTAGGAGCATTTTATTTTAAATAGTATGCTGTGAGATTCCAGATGTAGATTTCAGCTGCGTATAAAATCCCTGACATGTGGTGTTTCATAACTGAAAACAGAAAATCAGTCTGCTGTTGTTGTAAATGCTCTTAGAATTACTGATTAGTGTTTTAGGTTCTTGAATTCCTTTCAATTGGCTGAAACCAAAGTTCAAACCTACCAAGGCTTGAAACTGGATTTCCTTTTAGTTGTCTGTGTCAGCATCTCGGATGCTTATAGAAAGCTGCCTAGCTCCCTATCTTTCTGAAGAATTGAGGATTGAGAGTTTGTGGATGAAGAAATGTGACTTTAAATGTTTGAACTTCACTCCTTATTCCATCTAAAAAAATAACAAGAAATCTGGTTTTAAGAGGATTCTGGCACACTCAGCATTGGTTGAACTTATTTAAATGAATCATTTCAGGAGGAATCTTGCACTGTTTTGGAATAGACAGCAGCTTTGCACAATAAAATTGATCAAGTTGTTAAGATGCATAAATGCTGCTCTTTCTACCATGTCAGTAAGTGAATCGCTATTGCAGCATATCAGTGTGTGGATTCTGGGTAAGCAATTTGCTCTTGTCATGAAATAGACATTGGATACTTTATTTGTGAGAAGGGCAATAAAAATATATGGCTGTTGTAAATCCAATGAGTCTATTCTTCTAAAGTCAAAGCTTATTTAGGGTTCTTGCAGCACCATGTATGTTGCAAATTCCAAATTAAGACTGGTCTTGCTTAGAACTGCTCTCACAGATGTAGGAAGGTTAAGGATCTGGAAGGTTCTCTGTTGTCTCTTAGCATACTGAAGTTATTTATTTCTTCTCTTCATTCCCAGTTCCTGTCGCATTTCCTACTTGTTTGTTTATTGTCTTTCCTGCTGTCTGACATTACAACTGACTCAGGTAGATCATTTCCATGGGACTGTGAGATCTGGATCCTCTTGCTATGGATGCATAAGCTAGGAAGAAATTTGGACCAGTGTCATTGATCTTGACTATGAAGACATGGACACCAATAGTCAAAATGTCTAAATGTATACAAGTAGTATTTTTTAAAAATAAATGATTTATCTACAGTCCTGAAAGTGAGGGAAGTCTGCAGCTGGCACTCCTAGAGCTCTGACCTGTTAATGGTTTTAGGCTTTCAGCATTAATCTCCTTTTTACCTTAGTTTCCACTTCCATAACTGTACTTATGTATACATTGTGGTAGATCTATCTCATTTTTAAGTTAGTGAGATTTTCATGCTATAATTTTGTGACTATTATAAATACGGCAAAGGCCTGTTATATAGTATTTAATGGATTTTGTTTTATTCCACCATTCTGTTTTCCTCATGGCTATTATTATTTCCTTCTGAGTGAACCACTTGAAAAGAAAGCAAACTAATCCTAGACAAACTAAGTGGAAAAAAAAGTCTGTATGTTACTTTACTGAATAATGCCTAAAGGTCAGTTCATCTAACTGATGGAGAACTACCTTAAAAAAATAAGTAGCAAAAAAACGTACTTGGAGCATTGTAGCTCCTTGTAGATGTATTAAACTATATTTTATGGAAAATGTCTGTGTCTTCCTTATATGATTTCTGTGTTAAAGACTTACCTGTGAATAATAGTTTTATAACAGCAGGTGGGACCACCCTGAAAAAGCAGAAATGTCATTAGTTTTTTTGGGCCCATTCCAAGCTCATGCTTGTTTGGGATTTCCATTTTTGCAACAGCTACTGATTGTGCTCCAACATATTTTAAGCAAGTTATGGTAGAAATTTTGGAAAGCCTTGTAACTTCAATACTGTCCTTTACAGTAAAACCTAGCTTGAATGTCACCAATACTGGCTTTTAGTGCATCGTTGTCTGACCATCTTTGTGACCGCTGTAAATTACTTTCAGATTGCACTAATGCGTGTTCCTTATTACAGGTAGCGTCTTATCTTAAAACACCTCTGGTAATGGACTGTTATTAACATAAGAATTTCTTTCTGGTTCAGCAGAAATAATAGGGCAAGCAGCCAGGCCATCACTCACCGTCAGTGTTTTAACAGATCAAAATCTAATTAGTGTATCTCAAACCTGCTCTTTCTATTAGGGATTTGCCAATTTAAATTCTGTGTACAGAAATGCACTAAACCTTATGATTTGAGTAGCGGTCACAGTTGACATCCGTAGTACTTTACGTGAAAACCATGGATATTTTCTGCAAATCAGGAGGCTATTTCAGCAGCATTGAAATTAGCTGTATAATTTTACTGTTATGTCTTTGTCTAATTGGACCACAATTGTTCAACAGAGAATTGTGGTAGCATTTCTGTCCTTCCTGCTATGTGATTTACCTTAAAATATTTATATGGATTTTTCTGAAGCATTATGACAAGCCAGTAAAAATACCTATTTGGAGGATCAACAGATGATTTGTACATATGCAAACTACGCATGAAGTAAACAATATTTGTAATCAAGGAGAAAGGAGGAAGTTTCTGGCCTTTTTTGGTTTTTTTCTTCTTTAACCTGAATGTTTTCTGTCATCTCCCTTACAAGAAGAGCATAACTTTTCTTTTGAAGTGTAAACATTTGTAATTTCCTGGCATCACCATTAATAACACTTGTAGCATATATTTGTTTAAAAATGGAATAAAAGCTTTGTGTTTGGCACTCTGTTAACAAAAGTTGCATAGGAAATTAAAGTACCTGAGTTGAAGACAGTTACATTGACAGATCAAGCTTGATAATGTTAGTAACAAAATCAATGTATGATAAATAGCATCCCCTGTTTGAAAAATAAGAAAGTGTTTACACAACCCTGGGTTGTCAAGATGAGTGAAGGGAAGGGATTTTGAGTCTTTCCCTTTGTCGGATTCAAGGCTTCACACTTTTTCGAACTGAAAGGTTAGTATGTTTTTCACATTTAAAAATATGAGTGTCCTATACCTAGAAAAGGTTTTCTGCTTCATTTTTGAGGGGAAATAGTAATTAGAATTAATCTTCCCAGGAAGCTTCCAAAGTAACAGTAATGAATTACTTATGAGTGCCCAGTTTGAAACTAGATTACAAGGGATTTGATATTTATAAAGTACTGCTCTCCTGTCTTTTAATATTCAAAGGCCTTTAAATATATAGCTAGTTCATAATCTGAATTGTTGGCTAGTGTTTTTGCTTTGGTATTGAAAAACATTATCAAAATGAGGTGTTGATATTTAAAACCAATCATCATTGTAGTATCTACTTAGTGAATTATATGAACATTGATATATCCCCTCCATTCTCCTGACCAAAAGTATACCGTATTCCTATCAGTGTGCTATTATTATTTGTTCATGTTGAAGCTGTATCTATAAGCTCCAGCTATCTAGGAGGAAAAATAATCGTATTAGTTAATGAATAATTAACTTAGGCGGTGGAGAGGTGAACTTATGTACACAGAGAGGTAATGTGAAGTGAGCATGGTTACACAGGAATCTTCCTTCTTGTCTAACTTTTAACATAGGCTTTTGAGGATAGCAGCAGTGTCAGTATTATTACAGTACTAAACTGCTGCTTTCACTTAACTGTAGTTAGCTCAGTGGTTACCAGTGTAGGGGTTTGAGTGTTAAATTTATGAGGGGGGAAAAAAAACATTATTAGCTTCCTGTTTTAAAAAGGCCAAGACGATTAATAGAAGAATAAATCTGAAGACCCGAAGAGACAGTTATAATAACTATCTTAATTTGCTATTAAATGCAGGCTATAAAGTTTCATAGTAATTTTTCTATTCAGCTCAAGAGCTTGTGTTTGACAAATGAATTTTTTTGCATCCAAACTTCAACACCAAACTTTACTTATACCAGTGTTCAAGGGCCGGGTGAACAAACTAACCGGGCAAACGTAGACCCAGCGCTAGAAGTATAATACATATCCCTTTTAATGGTAACAGGACAGTACATACATACATAGTAATACAGACCAGGATATCACAGTACTAACACCACAGCCAGTTCTGATGAAAAGAGCAGACCAAATGTTGTTTCTGCAGTCTCATGTGGACTGTCTGAAGGCAGCTCTACTTCTGTCCAGCTGTGGATTCTTGGTTTCTTTTCTTTTTCTGAATATTTTCAAGATGGTCATTATACTTTATTGATAATGTATTTGTTATACGTTCCTAGATTTCTTAGGGCGGCTGGAAGTTCATGTTAGACAACAATGTTGAAAGGACACATATTATACCCCTCCATTAACTTGTTATTGTAATCCAGTTATGGCAGCATTGTTGGTATGGATTTAAACTTAATTCTTTTGAGATTATAACAGTCTTCTGTTTGATACTATTCATATAACCATTGTCTTACAAATCCAGTTGGTCAAACCATGTCCCCCTGGCCTGCATAGACTAGTTATCTGGAAACTCTAATTTATAGTGTGTTGGAACTTACATGCTGTCCTTTGCATTGTTATTTGGGTGTCTTGAGTTGCCAACCTGACCCTTATTAAGCCATTAGACTTGAGTCCATTTTCTTTCTGAACTACGTGTCTTGAGAAGTGGCATTAAGAGGTACTGGGATGTTGTTCTGTTGTCAGCATGCGTCTTTCTATGGCCTTCCCCCTGCATCTTCTGGTGCTCTCACATCCAGTATTACCATTTGTTCTCCCTTAGCACCAATATTATCACTTATTGTACAGTTCTCCACATGTATAGTTTATCAAGGTATACATTTGTGTTCTTAATTGGCTTAGTTTTGCTGCTTGTAATGTACAAACACCCTTATTTTGAAAAAAATCTTTTCCTGTTGGCACACCACATAGGCCAAGTCACATTCTAAGCATTTTACTTGATTTTTGAAGCTAGGGAGGGCATAGTCTGTTCAAGGAGAAGTGATTCTGCTTGGTTAGATGCTAATACTTGAAAGTTTTTTCCCCGCTCCTAAGACAGCTCTCAGCACATGAAAAACTTTCACAGAATCACGGAATGGTTTGGGTTCAAAGGGACCTCTGGAGATCATCTAGTCCAACCCTACTGCTAAAGTGGGTTCTCCTAGAGCAGGATGCACAGGAACATGTCCAAGCAGATTTTGAATACCTCCAGAAAAGGAGACTGCATGCCTTCCCTGGACAGCCTGTTCCAGTTCTCTGTCAACTTCACACTAAAGAAGTCTTTCCTGATGTTGAGGTGGAACTTCCTGTGCTCCAGTTTGTACCCACTGTTCCTTATCCTGTCACTGGGCATGCTGAGAAGAGTCTAGCTCTATCCTCTTGACACCTACCCCTTAGATAGTAATAAAGCACTGATAAGGTCCTCTCTCATTCTTCACTTCTCCAGGCTAAGCAGACCCACATCTCTCAGCCTCTCCTTATAAGCGAAATGCTCCAAAGTTCATAATAGTTTCATCTCAGTGTTTATCTCTTACTCCAAACAGATTTGAGATCTATACTAGTTAATAGCCTGCTCACAACTCTCAAGTTTTCTGATGAACAATTCAAGTTTTTTCAATTTGCTTTTACGTATTTCTCAATTCACAATGCAAACAGACTTGACTTTTTCTTCAGTTGTGCTATTTAGAAACTTAAGTTTAGTGGGACTGAAATTGATTTGTATCAAACATGACTGTATTCCAAATGTAAAACAATTCTTAACTCTCCATGGTGGTTTTGAGTAGTTGTGATCTCCCAGAGATGTAATCATCCTGCTAGAGCAATTATTTAATCCTCTAGTTTCATTGGACACTGAAGGGTTATAGCTACTGTGGGAGTTCAGCCCAAAGTTGCTACCCTTGATGTACTGTAAAAGGAAGATAAAAGGTATTCTGGGAGTTACTTGTGTTACTAGTCAGTCTTCAGTCTTCTTGAAAGGGTTTTAGCACATAACATCATAACTTCTGCTCTATGCCGCAAACAGTAAAGGCTGTTCCCTGTCTGGTTCTTGCTTTTTAAAATCAGATTACACCAGAATTTGTGAGGTACCTTTATCAGTTTTTCCAGTACAATTAGCCTATTGTACTTAATTTTTAACTGCCTCTGAATATTATTGAATATCTAGTATGCTCGTGGGTATCACTTAGTTATCCATCTGAGTTTAATAGGTAAGTTGACAAGGTGTCGGTGCACTTAGGAAAGCCTGTGTCACATTAAGACAGTCCTGCTTCCCTTGGAACATGCAAGCAAACCTACAGCAACATTATTCTGCTAAATTTGCTAAATCTACTGCTGAACACCATTTTGCCCCTTCAACCTTCATAGTATTCTAGCTGCAACTGGAGCTGTTTGTGGTGTTAAAAGGTTTAGGACTCATTCTATTGGGTTTTGGACTATTCAGTGTATTTAGGGCTCGGTCTACTGCTTGTTGCCGCACTGGCCAGACTGGAGAGCCATGTGTAGCACAGGGCTGCTCTACAGTGATACACTCTGGTTGCTGAGCTAAACAATCACTGATGACGAGCAATGTTCAGGCTCTGTTTGATACCTGTACTGACACTGTGGGACTGAGCCTGGACCGGTAATAAGTTCTTTCACTTGACTATTCTCAGGTCTGTTATTCTTCTGGGCTGGGTGCTCTTATTGTCTGATATGGGTGAACCATGGAAATCCAGTTCTCATTAACCTTATTCATTGATATCCATTAGCTAAATCAGCACCAAATGATTGTCCTTTAATGACAAGCTGTCTAGTATGGCTTGTGCTCCTTTGAGTCTGCCTTCAGTTGAACATGCAATGGTCCTTTTCCTTGCTAATTACACAAACATCACCCCCCCCCCATTTTTTTTTTCTCCTTAACAACTGTAATAGTAGTCCACTCATGTTTCTCATGGTATACTTGCCAACTACATCTCCTATCTATATAGACCCTCTGATTCCCTTTGGTACTCAAACCTGTTAAATATTATTTGCTTTGGCCCAGGAATAAGTTAACAGAGAGAGGTGGTTCTGGCTAGGGTTTGTTTATGGTTTGCCCTCCTAAAGGACCAATTACTGCTATTCTAATCTAATCATAAATGAGGGGTTTTTGGTATAACTGTGGGCTTTGGTTTCTTATCCCAGTTGTAGGTTCTCCCTATCCCAATTCAGTTCCTAATTTTTTGCATCACTCACTTGTTTCTCATATCCTTTAAGGACATGGTTCATGTTTTAATGCAGGTTACAAGACACCCACTTTTAAATTTTGGTTTCTTCTTCATCCGTGAATTTTGCTTGACTCTTTATGCCTTTGTTATAACAGATTGCCACTTAAATAGGCTCTTCTTCATCCTTTTTAAGAAAGCATGTGCAATTTCATCTCGCAGTCTTCCTGTAAAATGTTTCATGCCTTCAGAAATTGTCTAAAAGCTCACCCAAGCTAGCTGCTGCTACCTGGTGGAGCAATAATCACCTTTACGGGGTGACTTCATCCTTCCTTCATTTACTGTTAGTTTGAAGCTATTTTCATTATAATTATGAAAATAATTATAATGAAACTCTTGTTCTTGAGTACAAACATAGCTTAAGGTCCCAGTAGATTCTTCTTTCTGAAGAGCAATAAGAAAATGACAGATCTGAGGAATTGATAACATGAAGACAATCTTCCTAATATAGCAAAGCCTTTAAAGCACTACAAGACTCAAGAAGTCCATGTTATTAACTCATTTTTAGTTATTGGATTAGCTTGCATTTCTGAATTGAGCACAGCCCTGTCATCTACTATTCTCTTTGTTTGAGCAATTTGATTTGGGTCTATATTTTACCCTTCCATTACAAATCACTCAGGTCTCCCTGTTTAAACACCTAATGTAATTTGGTGCATTCTAACTTGACTGGCATCTAATTTCATTTCAGTAATAATTTGCTCATTTCTGCTTTGCTCATGATCCTTGTCTCTCTGTGTTTCATGTGCTCTGTCACAAAGTTTTGCGTTTGATTTATTTCTTTTCTAATGGTGTATAAGGAGAACACGTACTATATTCTTCAGGACACTCAAAGTACTGCAAAATGTGAGTCATGCTAGATGTTTCTATTCCGATTGTTTGAATTCTTCACAATTTTTATGGCTGTTACTATACATGTTTTCCCTGCTAACTCTCTGCATCTGGTACTTACTTATTACCTACTATGTGATGAACAGTCTCCTGAGTCTCCTGCACCTCCAGCATGACTTGAATGGCAACCTGTGCTTCACTTAATTTTATTCTGTTTCATGCTTATGTTCTCTCTTCAAAAAAGATGGCTATCAATTTTTTCTTTTGAAGCTTCTTTTCCTGGACATCTCTCAAAACAGTCACTCTTCGCAGTCTTTCTGCTATTGCATTACATTCCTTGGCTTTGTGTTCCTCTACCTACTATTGCAACTTCCACAACTCCTGCTCTAGAGCTTCAGGTTTTTTCCTTTTTAATACTGTATTCAGCATTTTTAATCTTATTTTTTCAGCTCCTATTTTTGGTTCATTTTCTTATAGACCATGATGTCCAAAGACTAATGCTGGTCAGATGCTTCTTAATTTCCCACTGCATGTTTACTTTAATTGTCTCAAAAATCCATTCTGCATCTCCCATCTGCCATTAAAAATATTCTTTGTCTGTGGATTGGGGCGCCCCTGAGAGCCCTGTGCTCCTAACCAAGAATTTATTTTGTCCTGGTTTTGAGATGACATTACAAAGGGTAGAGATACTTTCAGTCCACCTTTCCTGATTATTTCTGGACTATCACTGGTCAGGTTACCACCCCTTGGGTAATTCTGTAATGCTTATTCATGTAGATTACTTGGACATTTGAAACTACCTTGCAGAAAAGCAGTGGAAGCAAAACAACTTCCTTCCATTAACTGCTTAGGCTCTTGACACTGCTGCAAATTAGCAATGAGATGGTACTTTTCTCCGCCTTTCAGATTTTCTTCATTTCTTAATTGTTTAGACTGTCCACATTCTCCATCAGTTGTTTCATCCAAGCCTTACAACTAGACTTCAGAAGTAGGTAAGCAGACCAATTAAGTATAAACAAGAAACTTGAGATCAAATACTTTAAAAATGTTTTCCTTTAAATGATGATAGGAATGTATTTCTGTGTATACCAATATAGACCAGGATACTGGTGAACAATTCCGAGAAACCAGTTCTTAAGGAAATGGGTAAGGAAGTTCTGTTTCTTGCAGTGTTTCATGGGTAGTCTAGATGTGCCATCAAACTGGTTGATTTGGGGGTTTGTTTCTCATTGGGTTTTGGGTTTTTGGATGGGGTTTTTTTTTGTGAATGGTTCTTTTGGGTTTTTTTCTTAGAGAGGTGCCTGTTTTCCTCAGCTTGTTTATCTATAGTCCACTCGTCAAAGTGCAGGAATTTAGTATAGCAGAACTAAATCAGAGACCTCCTTGGAAGAGGAACTTGGTATTTATTTCACAAAATTAGCTTAATTGGTTGAGTAATTAACTTACTTGCGTAGAGTTTTTCATAATTATAACTCAGGTATGCTGTCATAACCATGTAATGGGTGCACCCAAATGTGTGCCAGGTGGTCTGCCCAGGACAACTCACATAGGGTGTCAGAGATGAGGGTCTACAACTATTCACTGAACACTCACTATGGCTGTTGGGTTCTTTATGATTGGTGTCAGCAAAGAAGATTTTAGTCAGGTTGTTTATAGCCTCTGGAGGCCTGAAGATACAGCATGTTCCTGCTACAGAAATATGCATACTTGAGTCTCCATAAATTATAGGGAAGTTAGCTGTTTCTTGTTCATTTTTTGAGCTATAGTCTGTCTTCTTGTTGAGGTAAAGGAGAATGGAAAGGCTTGTGTGAAGCCTGACCCATCAGGGTTTTCAACAAATAACAATACTCTTTCTGTAGAAAAATGCACTATCTTCTTACTCTGACCTTTCCAAAGCCCTAAAACTTCCTCAGTGATATTTCACTGAAGATAATTGCTAAAATCCCTGATTTTGTTTCCAAGTATACCTATTCTTTGTCTCCATGGGTTGCTGTGTGCTGTCACCCTAATATTATTTGTATTCTGTGTTGTATTGCCAGGGTCAGCAGTAAAACATGATTATCTTGGGATCTAATGAAATAGTTTCCTGCCTCTTGTAATTCTCACAGTGGCTCAGACATTTAACCTTTTGACCCACTGGAACTGTCCTCCTAGTAAATATACTGCGATGACAGCAGGGCTGTCACAATTGTTTGCTGTATTTTCACAAAGTCAAATATTATATTTTAAACACTTGACATTTTGCATTTCTTTTACTTCTTTGATGTGATTTTTTTTTTTTTTTAAACACAGTTGAATATAACTACTATGTGCTAAATTACAGCATGCCGGGTAATACCTGGAAGAACTTCCAATGGTAGTAATTAAAATATTTTCTGTTATACTACATCATATCTTACATATTTTCTTTACATTTATAATCAGGACATAGTAAGTGGTGGGCTTTACCCTAGACATGGCTATGACAAAGTTCCTGATACTTGGTTCCTCATGTTTCTGCTACCATTCCCCTGATCTCTCCAGGCACGGTTTCAGTGTGCACGTGTGTTTCTCAGCTGTGAGATGGTATGCTATGTGTGACTGGCCTAGCTGAGGTTCAACTCTGCTTCAGCTGAACAGACCTTCATCAATTTGCTTGGAAGACATTTGCAAAAGTGGACTGAGTAGCCCTGAACCCTCTCATTCTATGAGCTGCTATTTTCAGAGAGGCCTAAGGTGTTTGTACAGTCCTTTAAATGAAATATCTATCTCTGTTTCCTGGAGTGTTCTGAAACCATCAGATTAGGTGTATGTGCATGTAAAGGCACAACACTCGGTGCTATTTGTGTGATAAACAGCAGAGTCATGATGAGTTATGTTGATCTCTTTTTTTTCTGAACTCTGTCCTAATAGATTTCTTTTAAGAGAGATAGCATTATACATCTCTGGGTTCTGTGAATTACCAGCCTGTTCTAATTTGCATAGGAGCAGAGATTCTATTCTCCTTAAAGATGGTTATTTAAGTTGTTCAGTAAAGGATGGAAATTATAGAGAGAGTGAAAGCAATTTTGCTTCCGTCCTGCTGCTGGGACCCTGCCTGCTGTGACATGGAATGAGTCCCTAGTGGCTCATGGCACACTGTATTGTTGTTGCCACCAGTTATTTATGGTGTGTCCTGAGTTGTTATTGACTGATACTGACAAATTGGAATTTTATTATATTCATTAGGAGTAAATGGTGGTTTTGGTATTGTGCCTCGTATTTTGTTTCATTCCTGCAGAAAAATCCTGAATTTTGCTGTTCTTTGTTTTCATATCTGGATATTTTATGGCTCCAGCCCTGTTCTCCATTATCACAACACCTTATCTCTAGGTCAGTTTGTTCTTCCTTTTGTTTTACATGAAATGGAATATATGGAACTGTGTAGCAAATAGCTGCTATTTTTCCTTTTAACCTATGTACTGCTGCTTCTTATGATGTGCATGTAATCACAGGTTTATAAATACACAAGTATTTCCTTTTGTACTTCATTTGTACTGATCTTTTAAGTGTCTTCAGAAGAGTATGAAATAATTCACATTTGTGGAAGATTTTGATATTTATGTTCTACTCTTGCAACTGTGCAAATGGCCATTTGGCTCATACTGGAATCTGTGCCTTTACAGTTTGCTAAGTATCAAGTTCAGAGATGTGTGAAAGCTTCCTTTCTGGAAAAGATAAGGAAAGCTCTGGCATCCGGTGCCCTGACAGATTTAGCTTGCTAGCTAAGCACTCCCTCTCTGGCTGCTGACTGGGGTGTTCTCCTGTCTCTGCTGCTGATCCTGTGCTTTGCAGTAACATGGGCTTCGCTCCCACAATGGGTGTCAAGGGAGGAAAGAAGACTTTGTTCCACGAAAACTGCTGCTGTGAGAAGGGAGAGTCTAAAGGGAAAACTCCGGTGATGCTTGTGAAGTAGTTTAAAAGCCTTTGTGAAAATAGGAATGCCTCTGAAAGAGGTGAGATTGACAGCTTTTGCTGATTTTCAAAACTTAGTTATTTAAACTGTTTGCAATTTCCCCATGACCCAATATAGTGAATTAGGAGCCAGAGCAAGAGTATATTACCCAGGAATTAATACCAAGGGTTGAAATCTGTGCTCCACTAAAGCCAATGAAAGCTCTGGCTACTTTCTCAGTGGAACTAAATAAGTCATATATGCATGATCTGCATATGCTTATACAGTTATTGTACAGTCTGGAAGACAGATCACCGTAAGACAAAGCTGCTGACAAAGCAAAGGCATATTATCATCATAAAACTGTTATCCTTTGCAAATTGCTGTCTGGGACCAACTTATTTCACAAATGGGACTTCTCATTGGGCGGTGTTATGTATTTAACACTGCATCAGAAAACAAGATACTTATATTCTGGCTGACACAAGTCTGCCCTGCAACCCTGGATGTAGCTTGCTGATCCCTAATCTTGCTGGTTTGCTTGCAGTTTTCAAATCCTTTCATCACTGCAACCACTGCCTTCTGTATTCATGCAGTAAAAGGAAACAGGTCTTAAGGGCAGCTGAATCATTAGGCAAAAGCACAGGAACAACTATGCCTGCACAAGTGCCTTAGGTTGCAGGTTTCTTGTGTATTAAAGCTAAATCTTGATTGGATTACCGCCTTTTGCTTAAATTGGGGTGGCACATGGAAGTGTGATCATTCTGGATCCTTGCCCTCTAAAGAAATATAGAGGATGGGACATGGTCTACCTTCTTCAGTTTATAGTCAAGTTGGCTTTAGACAGACACATTTGGTGTGAATGCTTGTAGTAATTGGTGGAGTGCCAGGCCATCTACCTTCTCATGCCACCTCATGTGTTCGACAAATCCCTCTTCTCATTAGTAGATACACCGGTCAGCAGCACACAGCAAGTGCCTTTCCTCAGTATCTTTACTTCGGTAGAATAAAGGGACAGGGTTTGGGTTTTGGAGGGCATTTGGTTTGTTGTGTTGTTTGCAAAATTAATTTTAATTAAATTAAAATTAATTTAAACTCCCTATGAACTGCAGTGGGGACAACTTAGAACAATCCCATTCTTTGACACTCTACACTCTTTTTTTTTTTTTTTTTTTTTTTTATTAAGAAGATAAGCTGTTGTTGCTGTAACGTGATTATCAGTACCACCATATGCCTTAAAAATGTCACTTGCTCTGGAGGCGTGAGATTATCCAGCACTTGCAGTAAGCACACAGCTGTGACAGCATTGTGTGAAACAGGTGTGTGCTTTGTTGATCAATGCTAATGAAAGCACAAAGTTCCCTGTGGTAACTCTGTGGCTGGCAGAGCTCTAATTAAACCTTCTTTTGAAAATAAATGAGAGGTTTTGCCTCTTGTTCTGAAGGGCATGCTTTTATTCAGAGATTTTTTTTTTCAACTTCATGTTTTAGTAGGTTTTATAAATGCCTGCAGAAGCAGAAATGTCTGAATCTGCTTTTCCCCTCTTTTTAAACCTTTGGATTAGATGATATTTTTCCTTAAAGCTAATGTATTACCTCCTGTTTGCAACTTAAATACTCCAGCTCTAGGAACTGGCACATGGAGCGCTCCATTGTCAAAGTTGCTTGTGCTAAGCCCAACTCTGGTTGCTATGTGCTGACATTAAGTATGTCATGTGTGATCACAAGGGGAGAGTCTGTTCTTATTAATTACCTATAGAGTAGTCAGAATTGCTGTGCTGTCAATTCGTAGAAAGAACTGCAGAATGTAGGAATGGAAGTGGCAGTCAAATTAAGACTTTAAAATTTAATAAGGATGAGTACTTTAGTGAGGTATACAAGAAACGTTCTATAAGTATAGATGTTTATAAGAATTTAGCAGTTTAGATCTGCTTTGACTGATACAAATCTGAGCTAAGCCTTGACTAGTTACTAGAGCTCTACTCTTTTTGCTTTACTTTCTCAGGGACTCATTTTTATGATTGCTGCAATAAAACTAGTTGAGAGTGCTGCAGTAGCAAATAAGCAAAAATTAAAGTTTTGTTTGCGCTTGAAATCAGCTCTTCCAGTATTGACATTCTGGTCTCTATATGCTCCATTATATTTAAACAATCAGGAATTTTTTATTACAGTAAAACCAGAATGGTTTTACTTTGGTTGTGTTCGTTTCTAAACTGGTATTGAAGATAACTGGAAAAATGGTTAACTGTGAGTCATAGCTCTTTCCGTTGTACAGTCCATGAGAAGTGGAGTGAGTACCAGTCCTTCCAGCATAGGGAATTGCTGCCTTAATCATAACATTATTTATTTTGGAGGGTGTACCTGAAGATGATTTTGTCCATCCACTGCTTGAAACTCTGAGTTAGGTGTTGCTCAGGGTCTGACTGAGACGAGTTTTGAAAGTCTCCAAGGATAGAGATTACCCTGCCACTCTGGGCACTTTTATGCAATATCACTCTCGGGGTGAACTTCCCTTCATTTTGTGGGAATTTGCTCACTTTTTGGTGGTTACCATTGCCTCCTGTCCTTTCCCTGTGCCCTTCTGAGAAGAGTCTGACTCTGCCTTCTCTATCCCACTTCAGGCAACAGAAGAATGCAAACAGGTCTCCCTTTTGTTAACCTTTTCTACTCATGCTAAATAAACCCAGTTCCCTCAACCTCTTTTTGTATGCCATGTCCTTCAGATCTGCAGACATTTTAGCCTTTGACCTATCATAATCCAGGCAATAAAGCATGTACTTTGGCATGAAAAGTCTCAGATGTCAAGCATCAGTGAATGTTGGGACTATTCCAAAAGGCATTTCTCTCTCAAGCAGAGGTTGGTCATAGACACATAGTGGTTTCATCACTAGGAAAACTTTCAGGCCCTCCCAGCAATGAAACTCACTTTCCCTTCCTGAGCGCTGCCTCTCCTGGGCTGCTCATTTCATAGAGCTGTTGACAATGAGCTTTAAATAGGGCCTGTTGCCATGCCTATAGAGTCAGGTCTGCTCCTTCTACTGTCATGCATTGCTTTGCATATAGTAACATGTTTTTAATTTACTGTATGGTCAACCAGGGCTGCAGAAGCTTTATGCGACTCCTTATAGTCAGCTTTGGCTCCTGCTTGGCCAATAGCACGATACTAGATTGCTCCGCAGTGTGAGCCTTTACCTGTGCTGAGAGCGGATCTCCCAAGAAACCCATTTGAATGCAGTTAGCTCAGGAGGGCTGTGCTAGGGTCATATTACAAGCAGGATAATGAAAAACTAGTCAAAGCCAGTTTGATATTTTCCGTCACATAGATGGGGCCGTTATGCTCAGCTTACTGGGTAGAGAGGAAAAGTATTAAAAGAGATGCTTGGTTTTGAGTGACAGATAACTCTTTTTTGTTGCATTCCAAAAACTGTAGAAATCATTCTCTGGAGAGATTCATTAAAAGATTCAAAGAGAATTGCAAATTGTTTTAAAAAGTAGCATTTATGAGGATAGGGATGTTAGTTTTTACCTCTGCACATGCTGAATGTAGTGAAGTCTTTTCTTCCCCTGCATTCAGGACACCATCTAGCGGATGACTCATTGAGACAGATATTTTGAAAAAGTTTGAGAAACAAAAAGAGTAGAGAAAGTCTTTGTGCATGTCTCTAGATGTCAGTTCAAGGGTAAGATACTGCTGCTTTGATTGTCTGGCACTTTACTGCAGGTCCGAAAAATACTTTAAAGGAGAGAGGATTTTTCCTTCTCTGTGAAAATGTACAGAGTGAAAATACCCATTTGGGTTTCTAATTTCTTTTGTTTGTATAATGAAGAAATACTCTGAGCATAATGACTTCTCCCTGTGGGTGACATTTTACAGTGCTTTGAAGACAAGATTGTATTTGTATTATCTGTTTTCCTATTCAAGCAGAAGAGTTTCCAGCTCTTGGAGAAGAAAATCCTTCATTTTTCTGCTTGGCAAAAAAACTGCTGCTTACCATATGCCTAGGATAGAGAGCATTAGATGACCATTTTTGTTTATTGATAAAAATAGTGCAAAACACTAAGAGAAGAGGATCTAAATAAAATCAATGTGTTATTGCTTGAGTGTTTTGCAGCAGAGATATACCATTTCCTTCTAGATTTGAGACCAAATTGCAGAATCTTTCCTAAAGAAGGTCCTGGCTAGTTTAAAATTTCTAGGTGGTTCAGTAAGTGGATAACCTGCAGATGCATAAGTAGTTCTGAAAGCTAGCACAAGCCTAGGATTATGACAATAGAATTACTGTTTTCTATTCATTGTTATTGTATGTGTTTGAGGTGTACGCCTTCTGTCTGCAGCACATATTGATACAGTATTTCTCCATTGTTTTTTACATTAATGTGTAAAGAGCATTATCTCCTAAGAATCAGCTTTCCCTTTCCTTGCTGTGTCCAGCCTCACTGATGGGTGTGTATCTGTGTCTAGGATGTAGTCATAGAATCATAGAATCACCAGGTTGGAAGAAACCCACCGGATCATTGAGTCCAACCATTCCTACCAAACTCTAAACCATGCCTCTCAGTACCTCATCCACCTGCACTTTAAACACCTCCAGGGAAGGCGAGTCATGTCATTACTCCTTATTTCTGTCCTCCTCCTCTAGAAGAGGAGGCATTCTGGGCATGAAGCCTCTGCTTCCTTGTATGTGGCTCTGGGACAGTCCTAACTTGATATGACAGAAGTGTTCTTCCTTCCTCCCCCTGTTCTACCTTTACAATTAGAAATAACCTTTCACTATACAATACTACCCTCCAGCAGAAAATTATGACAAAAGTGGCAGCAGCAGTGTAGAATGCAGCTGTTATTCATCATGAGTTGTTTTTATTGTTCACTAGTGAAATAACTTTGCTTAGACCTCTCCTAAAATTCACTGTACATGTGCTGTTGCTATGGAATATGGGTCTTCATATGGGGAGGTAATGCAAAATAACTATCAGACTAACAGCTCTTAAAGAATTGGATTTTGGCACATATTCTTTGCAGCATTATTCAAGCAAGTGCAGGAGAAACAATTGCAGTTTTCTCTGTCATTTCATGGTTAGAAAAACAGTAAAAAAAAAAAATTGGTCAGAAAAGCAAAGGAAATAGAGCTTCCATGGAAGGCATGTTCCATCTCAGACTTCAGATACATTTTGTTTAAAAAAGAAAAAATCTGGCAACTTTCCATATTTATTCTGGTATTGCCTCTATTTGGTTTAATTGCAATTTTGTAATATCTGGAGGCTGGTCTGATAATAGTAAGTGCCAATATAGATATTGGTGCAATTTTTTAAGCCACCTTATCGTTCATTAATACTAGGTGAATTATTTTGTTTATAGAAATAATTTAATTATTGGCCATATGAATTTTGAGCTGAGCTGCTTTAAAATTAGCAGCATGAACCTAATTAGTTGTGTTGTAGATAAGTGCTGCTCTTTGTTAAAAGCTTCCCCTTTCTTGCATTTTCTGTGCCTGGAGGGAATGCTCAGGACAGGGAATTGAAATCCTCATCTAGAGTGTTGTTAAAGGCAATTAAATGGAAATTCTAATTCACTTCTCCTTTTACTGGATTGTTAAGGAGCAATGGAGATTAGTATTGAATGTTCATTTTCATGGTAGTTCTTTCTTCTTCTTGTCTGTAAATATTTCCTAAGAATCATGATTAGGAAAATTTTTGTTCCTTATTTACAAAAAACCCAGCATGGTTGCCTAAGTCCTCAAACCATGGCATATTGATTGAAATCAGTCGGTAACCGAGTTGACTATAAATGCTCATTTTCCCCAGTGCTTCAGGAAGGCTTTGTTGATTGGCGTCTGATATATGAATTTCAACAGGCTCATAGACACTGTAGGGATCTATTGCGAACAAACCAAAGACATCCACATTATGCACACTCATCCAGAGCTTCCTTGGGGGAAAGACTGAATTGTTTACATTTGTCCTACTCTTTTGCATCTGTAAACAGTCCCAGTATTGCTTATGTTTTCCATGTATCTGATCTCATTTCTGGCATCGTTGAAACCTCTAGCACATTGGTTTGCAAGACAGATCTTTCATGCAGATATTAACATACATGACTTTACCATTGCACTAGCATTTGTATTATTCTTAAATAATAATTATTACATTTCCAAATACCAACTTACTTAAGGTTATGTACTTCTTGCTTTTAGAAGGTAATAAAATAGCTTCTTCAGGTAATATTTATGTCATAGTTACCTATACTGTGCTTACAACTGTTGTATGCTGTATCTCAGATCATGCATGGGTGTATCATAACAGTCCTTTTGGCTGCAGTTTTCAAGTGGCAAGTTGAGGAACAATTTTCTTAGGGTCATATCAAGTATCTGTAGCAAAACATGAATTGAAAACAACTGTCCTTTAAAGTTTAATTTTCTCCTTCTTCAGAAGGCTGATCAATCTCATGAGAACAAATAAGGACACCCCCACCCCCAATCATTTGTTAGCTGGCTTCAAACCAAGTACAAAACATTCAGGTTTTTTTTTTTTTCTCCAAGATGAGGCATATGTGGCATAGAGCATAAAACTGATCGTCTTGAGCCTGAAAATTATGAGGTGACCAATGCATAGACAGTTGCTTGGGTACAACTGAATTGTTATCAATTATCTCATATTGCTTTTGACCAGGGAACTAGTTAAGTCTAGGAACCTTGTTTGCTCTTCTGAGATGAAAGAGGAATTAGTGATGGGATCAAGTATCTTTCTGTCATCTGCCTCTGTAGGAGAATTCAGCGTCCTCCTTTCTTGAATAAAGGAGAAATCAGACAAATGGGATGCTTTTGTAGCTGTAAAACAACAAGCTGTTTTCAGCTAACCTGTCAAGCCAAAAGTTCATGATCTAGTTTTCTTACCTGTATGCCAGTGCTGATTCAGACTGTGTTCTCAATCTGTTCCTTATTTTTCAATCTGGTTCCCTGCATGGGCTGTCCATCTCACATAAATACAATATCTGTTAAATTCCCTCTTCTCTTGTTATTTTGACTAAATGTGCATCTGTTTGTGTTTTGATTGCAATATGCCCATTATTTGCATTTGAAGACTTTAATCACTTCAGTTCTGTATTCCAAAGGGAACCCTATTGACTTCTCTCAGCTATCTCAAATGAACATCAGGAGGTCACATCAACTACGTAAAGCTTTAATCTAAATTATGGATAAATTTTAGAAGCATAAGACTTTTCTACTTTTTAAGAAAACCGATAGAGCATCACTAGAACCCACCAGTCATTTCTGCAAGGGTATTGTTTGTTTGCTGTTTGCACTGCAGCACTGCCTATAAACACAAGTCAGGTTCAGAGTCAGTACTACCTACTGTGTTCTTCAAGAACAGGAGGCAGTCTTTGTCTAAGAGCCTGAACAATCTCTGTACCTATTGAGAGGGAGCAGGGAATAACAAACAGCAAAGTGAGCAGAACCAAGAATTGAGCATACACCTGCAAAAAAGCCTAGTGGAGAGAGATTCCCTGTTAGACTGAATGCTCGCTTAGATTTACTAGCAAAGAAGCTGCTGCTTGCTGATTGATGTCGTCAATGTCCAGGTATGCAAGGTGTAAAATATCAGAGGTAATATAAAGAAATAATGTCATGTGGCTCCATTTAGACATGTCTTACAGAGGGGGCAGTTTTGTACCAGCAGGTTTTGGGGGAAAGGCTAGAGCCTCTTGGCCACTTGCCCCACTGCACAGCCTGGCCTGGAGGAGGTTCCTCACAGACCTCGGTCTACCACTGACGGCTTGTTAGCCAGAAAATGTCAGAGAACCCTGAACTTTGGTTAATGATTTGAGAATAAGGGGGAGGAGGGGAGAAAATGGTAAGCTTAAAATCAAAATAATCTCTTACCTGAAAGAGAGACATAGAAATGCAGGTGACTAAGGATATTCAAGTTGTGCCACAAAATAAGACCTGTTCCTGATATTAACCCCAATTAAGAAGCTATAGCAAAGATTTACATCTGTGGTGCCATGATGACATTTGCCTAGGAAATACACTACACTTTTGAATATCCTGAACTGCTTTTCTCCTTACTTTTATGTTAGGAATGTGGAGGTAACTAAAATGTAGTGCGTTCCACTTTGCAGCAAATTAGCAGCTGGCATAGGTAATACTTTGAACAAGTTCAATACTGCTGCATTATGCATTGGAAAATCTACATTAATGTCAAAGCCATAAAGATAGGCAGCCTGCTTGCCCTGATAGCAGTCAGGTCATATTTTATTGCTTATTAATCATCACAGACTAATAGAGTGTGTTTCTATGCAAACAGTTTGTAATTCCTGCCCCAGGAGGTGGCTAGTAAAAATAAAACTGAAACTCAGAAATAGCATCTTTCATTACCTACTTGCGTTTTGAGATAATCTCTTGCATATGTATTGCTTTCTACACCTAAACTAGATATGTGGCTTCTCTTTGTTATCATTTTCTTTAAGTGCTAAATATAATTTTCATATTACAGACATCATTTCATGTCACTCGCTGCACACTAGCTTCTTACTGAAGTTTATATTTGTCATATAAATATTCTTAAATACATTGTTTGGAACAGTCATATTTTTCTATTGCTCTTTTATAAGCCTGTGCCTGTTTTGTTCAACTGCATTATTTCTTTCATGCTAGGTTGCTTCTAATGTTGGAATTTCCATTTGGGGTTATTTAGAGTTCAACAGAAATGATCGTTTCCTTAAGAGTTACACGTTCTTCAATGACGAGACTGACCTCTTACCTGCTCATACCCATTATTGCCATCCTTTATCATGCAGTCAAACAATTTTGATCATTATTTTATCATTCTCGAAGTTCACATTTTTAAGACACTCCTAAAAGGTCATGATATTCCATGATATTCTTAGACAATTCTCAGGTCTCAGAGTATATAAAGTGCTCAATGGCATCTTGTTACTGGGCTTTTATGACTTAACTTACAAAAGAGGTCTCCTAACTCAGTGAACAGCATCCTTTCAAGCAAAGTCTTGAGAGAAGTGATGGGATTAGTATAAGGTGAAATTCAGACTGCTGTCTGTTTGTAGTCTTTGTAGCTGACTTCAGCTATTGTGTCTAAACTGGGAGGGGATTTCTTAAGGGAACAGAAGCCATAAAGGGACCAGTAGTAATTTCTAAGTCGTTTTAATGAGTAGCTGCACCAAGGAAGGTAGCACCATAGTGAAAAGAAGTGCGATAATTTTCAATTATGTCTTCAAGATACAGTACTATACCAATCCAAAGTACTATCATAGATATACCGCAGGTGCTTTGGTCACTGTCCCCACAGTTACAACTACAGGTCTTTACTTCTATCATTACTTCTTCATGGTTCACTCGGAGAGCTCCATTGCCTCTGTCGATGTACTTTTACCAATGCAGTTGAAAAGACGGAAATTTTGCCTGAAATTTGGTTTAGGGAGAAACTTTTGTGTAGCTGTTGAAGCAGCAAAACAAGAACCTCATCTGTCCAGGAGCCAAACTATATATCTTCACTACAAATATTTTAGTCACACATTGATACTTTCTTTTGTGGTGAGCACAGGCAACACCTGCTTTGCGTTTACATGGTACTTCTTCCTTGGTGTCACCTGGTATCAAATGAAAGCTATTTCCCCATCTAGGCTTCCATAGGAGGCTGGTATATTCCCATATGTAAGTCCAGCAAATCAGTGTGTACTCGACACTTAACCCAAACACAAATGAACTTTTTTCTGGTTTGCAGTCCAAGCTGACACCTTCTCATGTTCTGACTTTCATCTGCTGTTTCTTCCTTCCGTACTCAATACCAGTGCCAGCTGCATCTAGCTCTTGGGGACCTTTTGATTGTTTCCTGTCTATTATATTCAGGAGGTAATTGTGAAGGCTGAAATGGTCTGTTCCAGCAATCTAAGACTACAACCCATTTGTTCTGCTCCCTTGGTGTGGAAGTGGTGGTGTGAGGCATATTGCCACATCCAGGCCTGGAAACTGGTGGTTGTTGGAAGACAGTTGTGCCTGTTGTTAAGTTAGTTGACCTGAAAAGTTTTTCAAGTGGCTAACTTTTCCCACTACAGGGGTAGCTTTAGTGAAATAACTATGCATAGCTAATTGAAATGTCTATATAATAGCAAGGTCATAAGGTTTTGTAAATTAGTGAACGTATTAGGCAAATTACTAAAATCAAAGTAGAACAAATTTCTTTCTGCCAGCTGAAGAACATTGATGAACAGCTTAATTTAAAAGTGATCAGTCTCATGTAAGGCCTTAAGTGTGGGTATAACTGGGAAGTTTAAACTTTTTTGTGTTCTATATAGAACATGAAGTACAGAAACAGGACATCTTCCTTGCTTTTTAATTAAAAGACATCTCGTGTTCCTTTCCTTGTTGCACGGATATACATAGTTTCCACTGATGTGCAAAGAGAACTGTTTCCTTTCATTCCTTCCCCTGTTTTTTAATATATTGATACCAATATATTAAATAACAATAGTTTAAGAAAGAAATTGAACATTATAACATGCAGTAATATTCAAATTTGGTGTGATAGCAAAAAAAAAAAAAAGCTTGAATTAATTTCTCTGGCATTTTCTGTATTCATAGGTACAAGGAAATGGTAAGTACATAGTGATTTTCTGTTATGCTGCACGCCTTCCCCAGAATTGGTGTTCAGGGCTGTTCTCAGTCATTACATGTGCTGAAATGCATCTTTGAAGTACATTTGAGGAAAATAAGCTACGTACCTGGAAGGCCATCATCTCTGTGTACTGGTGTTTACCCACAGTGCTGTAACTATAGATCTCTGGTAGAGAGGGCTCCAGCTCCCATTTCTTCATATGATTCTCTAACCCTTTTGGTCCTACTCGCTATTCTGCTGTGTTTCAGTTTTTCCCCTCGATATGTGGCCTTTCCATTTGTCTTGTTAGGTCTTTATTAGACTGGTATGTTTTACTCAGTCTCAAATTAGGAAGAATAAGCCATGGAATATAAGTTCATAGAGTAAGATATAATTTATTAACAGTGCTCCTGAAACAGTCGTCTTATATTCATAGATATAGTGATTGAATCAGTACTTAACAGTTTCATTAAATTGAATTTCTTGTTGTTTGGAAAATCCTATCCGGCAAGTTGCTGATGCTTGCTATTTCAGGAACTTGCAGTCTTTTGAGAAGACAGCTGGGTTAATACATTATTGAATATTTTTAGAATCCTTTAATGCTGAGTTCACAGGATTCTGTAAGTGAAGTAGGCTTAAAAGCTGAAAAGTTTTTGAACACGGCTTTGCTTTGAAGTTTCTGCTTCAGTCCTAGTGTCTGTAAAACTTAGAACGTGTTCTGAAAGGCAATGAATTATGGCACTAAAACAATGGATATCATTTGGCTAATAGTTCTTGTATACTGGAAGGCGAAGGAGGAAACTGGTTACAGTGGGTACAAATGTATACTTTGTTTTGCGGTTCCATAGGACTGGGTAGAAATTAGGCTTTTGGGGAGAATTTCCCACTAGAAGAATATGTATTACCATGACTTCTCTCTCTCTGTCTCTCCCCTATATTGGAGGAAAAAAATTAAAATTATGATCTTTCAAACAATTATCTTTGAAGTAAGATATATGAGAAAGCTTTTGCCGATGTTAGGCTAAATATTTTTAACATTAGAGGCCTTCTTTTGGCTTTTTCCATAATTAGGCCATGCCATTTTCAACAAAAATTTGTTTTTAAAGGTGATACAAACAAAAAAGGGGGTTGCTTTTATTTTACCTTATATATTATTTTATTAATTTTGTAATTAAAATTTTATTTATATATGATCTTGTGTTGTTACATTTATGTTTATGTTATTATATTATTACATGTTAATATATTATTGCATGTTTTCCCCCTCTGTCTTTCACAGCTAAATGGCATCCTCATCATTACTTTGGTTGTGGCTTGTACTTTGCTTTCTTTGCTTTCTTCAAGGTTTCTTCAGAGCTGTCCAAAAAACATCAGAAATTGTTGCTGAGAAATACTGCTTTATTAACCTCATCACTCTAAGCCTGTAACAAAAAGAGGAAGAGAAAACTGAAAATTACTTTGAATTCTTATTTTTTTTTTCTTTTCTTCAGAAGCAGAAAACAGAGTGCAAGTGAAATCAAGGGTCTGTCAAACTCCATGTTAAGTTTACTGGTGGTTTAGGTGGCCACTCCTTGGTACTCACCTCATTTATCTTTCTTTCAGTTACAAGCAGCTTTTTTTTTCCATGCCATGAAGTCAGCTCCTATAATAAAGGAATGGTGAAAGTGGAAAATAATTTAGAAAGACTTGTGTAGCTATTTATACTCCTTAACAAAACAAACTGCACATTTATTTTGCAGAACAGGAGAAAAAGGGAATTGATGAATTATCAGCTGGCCTCATGCAGGAAAGTTAAACACTGGCACTAATTAATGGCTAGTTAACAGAGCACCATCTTGATCTCAGTGGAAGCCTTCTGGATAGGGTCCATAAATCCATACGGCAAATGAGAACAGTTTCAAGATGCTTAATTTCAGCTAAATGAGATGGTGGCCTTCTGCTGCTAGGAGGCTTCTAAGCCAGTTATTTATTAGGTCAAAGTTTGGGATTCACAAATCTATTTCATTCCAGCTGGCTATGCAGCTGCTTCTTGTTATTGACAATTTTTCTTGGTCTTAAGTAGTTTTTTACTATGCACTGTTTTCCTCTTGCAGGCATTTGGACAGTCCTTCTCAATTCACCGCAAAGTAGCTGAAGATGGCGAAACACGTGAAGAAACTCTCCTCCAGGAGTCTGCATCAAAAGAAGCTTATTACCTTGGGAAGATTTTGGAGATGCAGAACGAGCTTAAGCAAAGCAAGGCGGTGGTCACCAATGTTCAGGCAGAGAATGAGAGACTCACTGCTATTGTCCAAGACTTGAAAGAGGTAAATGGGGATGTGCACAAGGGTGTGAATTTTCTTGGAGTATCATGGATGGCATGGCTCATGAAAATACTACAAGAAGTAAAAATGCTCACATATCTATCTGAAATCAACCCAGAAATCACCTGGCCTAAGAAGGCCATAATTTAGAAAGGAAAAATGTGCTCTTTTAAATAACAATTAAAAAAAAAACCCTGCAAATATAGTAAAACCTAATTCAGGAAGCTGTAATATCTACAGTACTCATAACATTTTCCATTGTATTTTATAGCACCTACATATATAATGAATTTTACACAAACATGTTTTCTTCACACTTCTGATATTAATGTAACTCCTCTTCCTCCACATTCACATAATTTCTTAGATACTGATATTGGCTAAGGCTAGATGAAGCTTTCTCCAGTTTTTTTCTCCTGTAAAGCAAAGTTAAGATGCTTGCTCGTGTTTAGAGAATGGGCAACCATAAAGAAGCCAAACGGAGTTATTTGCCTTATGGGACACAATAGTTATTGATTAATTTCAGTGCAGAAATAGCTAATATTTAATAATTTGTCTTTTATTTTCCTTGAAATCTGAAGGTTTAGACAGAATGGTTTTCTTAACTTACTGTTGCTTTTATATCCCAGCAAGTGGAATATTGATGATATTGTACTAGTTTATTCTTTCTGCATTGGTGGCTAATTTGTACCATAGCAAAGCTCAATGCAAGGCCATACATGAGAGGAAGACGACTGTGTTTTGTTCAGCTTTCCTAGAAAACTGGCTCTTGCTTATGTTCTCATACACTTACTAAGATATATGTGTCCTGCTGCTCTGGCCAGCATTAATTAGGGTGAAATGGAAGATAAGGGATACTGACTATCATCAAGTCCTCATTATGTGTCCTGGGTTCCTTATAGCTTTTTGACTTTGTGTGCTTTTTGGGTGTTCTTTTGTGAGATTTATCAGACTCTTTTGCTCCTTTTGTTTGTCCCCCTCCATAGTCCCTGTGTGGCACTGCAGATCTCTTGGTTACTCTCTAGTCTCCTTCCCTGGATATAGGTTGGTTTCGCAGCCTGGATGTCTGAGAGGTAGCACGGGAGTCTACCTATTCTTCTTTTGTCCTTCTGCCATTTCTTCTAGTGCTTTCACACACATGTGTATCTGTTCATTCCCTGTTCATAGCAATCTTACTGTTTCTCTTACAAAACTCTACAGATTGTTTTCTAAACAAAGCAACTACACACAGGGGAAGGCAGCACTTGGAAGTAACTGCACATCTTCCCTGCTTTTCCCAAGAGTACTTGAACTTAAGTTCACTGTCCAGCTGCTGGAAAAGATCTTTCCTAGGTGACTCTACAAAATGCTTCTTTCACGTGAATTTAACAAATTAGCAAAGATTGTCATATTTTCTTTAGTGGAACAGAGCAGCAACATCTTAACCTACAGAAATCCCTGGGATAGGCTCTCCCAAGGACTGAGTTCTTCACTCACATTGAATGTTCTTATTTATTGGTAGCACTAGGCTTGCCTGTAATTCATCTTAGGTTTCAGTAGGAAGTAAACATATGCTATTGATTAGTAAGATCCAAATAAAATATGTGATTGTAATTGCTGTTGCAGTGGTGTCTAGGTGCTGACACACCTACCTTAGCCATCTGGTTAAATCTTGCAGGTGAGCAAAACCATAATATCCTAGCGTTCAGTTGCAAATGAACAACAAAGTTAGAGAAAATACGTGTTTGTACTCAATCCTTCCTCTGTGGTCTCCTTGGGATTCCTTCATATCTCCCTTCCATTTTCTATTATGATTATTGATCAGGAGGCAGTTTCAGTACCTGTCCTCCCTAGAATATTGATTGTCCTCATTTCTTTGGAGATAATTGCAGCTGGTCTCACTGTAGGGGTTACTATTGTTTCCTTTAGTGCTAAATGGAAACAAAACCTAGTAGTTAATTGAAGTGCAAGAAAGGAATTTACTTGAATACAAAGAAGGCTGATCACTGTTATTATTAAGATAATGTTGGATCCTAAGTATAGAGTCCTTGACTATGTTAAACTTTCATTTCATGGAACTACTATTGATGTATTTAAATATAAATAGGATTAGTGCAGTCAGTTCATTGTCAAGCTTACAGCAGACACTATTATGATTAATTACTTGAATAAAATAATAGATAGAGAGTGATTGACACCTACCTTGGGCTCTTAGGAATCTTGTCACATTGAATGACACCAGTATTTCACCTTGTGCTCAAAGGAGTCTTACCCTTGGTCACAGCTCAGTACACTTTGGTCCAAACATAAATCCTAAGGCTACAATGTCCAAGTGCTTGTGGAAGTAAGATGTTGTCCTACTGTAAGTGTTAATGAACTTTGTCTGCTTGCTTCTGGGTATTGCTGATAAGAAAAAGCAGACTTCACTTACTGCAAATCTCAACCACTAAAAAGTCCATATTTATAATGAAGTATCTGGTACATTTGGGGGTGAAGACAGTCATTGCAAGCTGCCACAGGTAGGTTGCTATAGTGAGAAAGTAATTTCTTTCTTTAGGCAACATATTTTCAAATCTAGTTAGAGAAAGAGTGGGGGAAAAAAAAGGATGGTCTTTATGTGAGCTGATATACTGCAGGATTTAAAGGTATATTCTGGAAGTAAGTTACTTGGTTGCACCCTGCCTCTTCCCTTCCTTGCTTCACCTTCCCAAGAGAATATACTTTATTGTTATTATTTAAACCTTTGTAAGGTAACTTACAAGCTAAGTCAAAAAATAATCACTGTTTTCATCTCCAGACTTGCTATAAAAGGTTTGAAAAACTGCTGTGTGGCTCTGGAAATAGCGTTTTTTCATAGATGTCAGAAATCTATGGTATTTTATCCTTGCACTCAGTCCTTTATGATACTGAAGAGTGATTGCTGGATTTTCAAAAAGTGACCTGTGTTATTGGTAATGCATCTCTAAGTAACACAGTCAGTGCTTCTCCATTCTCTAGTCTGTCATGGGAGTTCTCTTTCAAATAGGTTCTGCTTTCTGAATTTGCACAGAAATCCATAGTCATATGAATGTGTATGAGCATTTTGTGAACCATCAGAATAGACTCTCATGAATGCTGATAGCTTTTAGTAATCTGGGGAATTCCATAGCCCCAGAGTTTAAAAACTCATGCATTTTTGCGGGTACCTGCCATGTAGTCACAGCTGATGTCTGCAGGGCAGCTTGACCTGGATCCCACTTGCTATAAAAGGGAATGCATCAGGCTCAGATCTCTGGAGATTCTTCATCTCAGTCTAGGAAAGCAAACAAACTGATTTCACTGCCTATTACTTGTAAAAGTAAAAAATTTGAAGAACTTGAGTGTTTGTTTCACTCTGATGGTGCCTGACTCAAAACAGGTGGCAACTGGAGGAGAAAGAGCATGAAACAAAGAGAAGAAGCAGGTGAAACTAGAAGATAGAGATGAAAGATTGGTGCATTTTGAGTTTTGTAGGTGTTATGAGACTAGAATTAGGAGCTGTGTGAGGTTGGTAGATGGATGAATGCTTTTGTGTGTGAAGAGGCTGGCAGGTGTGGGTCCACTCTTTCTTTCTAACAAGACTAGTGAAAAGTAGGAGGGATAACATATAAAAGTCAGGAAGCAAAGGGTTAAAACTCATAGTCTGTGCTATTGAGTGTCACTACAGTAGCTGCTGGGATTGCAGAAAGAAATCAGCACCTGGGTACCTGCAGCCCAGGAGATAAAATGTGAACAGGGAGATTTATGTGATGGCAGTGTTAATGGGCCATGGCAACATCACACACCTGGGCTTCTGGAGGACAAAAGCAGGGATGAGAGCAGTGGAGTAGGGAGAAGAATTCAAATTGGTGAGGCATTATGTGCTGAAACCAGGTGAAAAAAAAATCTAGGATGAAATTGTGCAACCCTGCTGCCTTTAAAATGAATAGTGAATAACTTTTATTCACTTTCATTCACTTCAGCTGTACAAAGATCTTATATTTGACTTTAATCAGGAAAAGTGATGGCCTGGACCTTTTTGAGGGGAACCTATGTTTGATGCAGAACATGAACAATTGTGCTAGATGAACAACCATAAAAAGTTTTACTGTCGGCTGTGGCCATTTCAGAAATGTAATGTCACACTGAATGAGAAATCGGGGGAGGGGGGGTGAAGACAAGCATTGTGTTCAAGTTGACTCTTAGATTAAAAAATAATATTAACTTTCAAAGTATACTAATAGGCTCTTTCCTACTTATAAATTTTAACTTCTCAGTCAGAAGATTTAGTTTTTTTCCCTAATTTTTGTCAATTTAGAGTAAAGCCTAAAATCTTTAAATTTGAGCACTTGTCTAATATTCATAGAATCATAGAATCATTTTGGATTCTTGTTTTCATAGAATCATAGAACAACCAGGTTGGAAGAGACTCACCGGATCATCGAGTCCAACCATTTCTATCAATCACTAAACCATGTCCCTCAGGACCTCATCTACTCGTGCCTCATCTACTCGTGCCACCTCCCTGGGCAACCTATTCCAATGCCTAATGACCCTTTCTGTGAAAAACTTCCTCCTAATCTCTAGCCTAAATCTCCCCTGGTGGAGCTTGAGGCCATTCCCTCTTGTCCTGTCCCCTGTCACGTGGGAGAAGAGGCCAGCTCCCTCCTCTCTACAACGTCCCTTCAGGTAGTTGTAGAGAGTAATGAGGTCTCCTCTCAGCCTCCTCTTCTCTAGGCTAAACAACCCCAGCTCTCTCAGCCATTCCTCATAGGGCCTGCTCTCCAGCCCCTTCACCCTTTTATTGCTTTAGGGTTAGGTTGTAACAGAATTTGGGTACATAGTGCATCCTATTTTATGTACGATGCATTTAGGTCTGAAACTGAGATCATTAATATTATGCATTCAATTGTCATCTATTCTTGGAGGCCCCTACAGCCATTAAGAGTATGAGTTTCCACATGTGAAATTTTCTGCCCTTGTAAAGTTCTGTTTCCAGACACATTCAGGAACACTTCTGGCTTGGACCGAGGTCCTGTACTCCACTATTGCTGGATATTGAGCACTGCTGTAGGTGCTATTGGGATCCTCCAAGGAGGTGTTTCCCTAGCTGACCTCAGTCACATAGTGATGTCTTTCTACTCTTTTGTTCTCTGGTTGTTGCAAGGTTTGGGTCTCCAATTTCTTCTTTGCCTGAGGCATTATGAATCCACTTCTCCCTCTGAAGAAAGTGCCCTAGCTGTCAGTTGGCAGGCTCTTCACTCCTTCAGATGAAGCTTCTTTTCCACTTTGTTAGGAGAAAGTTAGTATTTTGTGGGTCAGGGAGAGCAAGAGTGAGCAAGCTCATCAGGATGATTGTAGCCTAAAGGCTAAGCCACTCAGCCGGGAATAGGGAACTAATTCTAGTCCCTATTTCAATTAAAGTTTAATAAGAAACACTTAAATATTAATTGGTGCAGAGACCAGGACCCCAGTCAGTCCTCTGTGAGGTGACAGCCCTCAGCAAAGGCGCTCTCTGTCCCTCAGAGCAAGGTCTTTGGCCTGGATCTCCCATGTCCATCGCTTGTGGTTTGAATAGTGCTGAAGAATTGAACTGCACCTTGAATCCTGTGTTCAGTTCTGGGCCCCTCAGCACAAGAAGGATGTTGAGGCTCTGGAGCAAGTCCAGAGAAGAACAATGAAGCTGGTGAAGGGGCTGGAGAACAGGCCTTATGAGGAGCGGCTGAGAGAGCTGGGGTTGTTTAGCCTGGAGAAGAGGAGGCTGAGAGGAGACCTCATTACCCTCTACAACTACCTGAAAGGAGGTTGTAGAGAGGAGGATGCTGGCCTCTTCTCCTTAGTGACAGGGGACAGGACAAGAGGGAATGGTCTCAAGTTCTGCCAGCGGAGGTTTAGGCTGGACATTAGTTAAAAATTTTTCATAGATAGGGTCATTGGGCCGTGGAACAGGCTGCCCAGGAAGGTGGTTGATTCACCTTCCCTGGAGGTGTTTAAGGCGTGAGTAGACAAGGTGCTAAGGGGCACAGTTTAGTGTTTGATAGGACTGGTTGGACTCGATGGTCCGGTTGTCTCTTCCAACCTGGTTATTCTATGATTCTATTATTTACAGTGGTTAAACAAAATTTTCATTAAAAATATATTTATATTCTTATAATATTATGCCTGTATCTGCAGCGATGGCAAGGGAGAATGAGTAAGGAAATGCAGTCAAATATTTGGTGTGTCCATTGGTAATGATGTCTTCATCTTAGCATGTCTTCATCTTAACGTATCTTCATGCACGCACTACTTTTTGAAAACAAGCTGTAGGAACACGATGCCGTAGCACCCCATGGAGATGACTTGTGGAGGTCAGAGCTGCCTAAGAAACGGAATGTAGCTGAGGCATGATAGAGAGATAGCAGAACTGTTCCTTCTGTCAAGAGAGCTTTCGTATCACAATTTTGGATAGTATCAACATAATTATCTTGGCTATAGTTACCTTCTCTTGTTTTGGAATTTTCCTTCATCTGGCTAAAACTGGCTCTAAATTAGGCTTGTAATATAGATTTCTTACTTTGCCCAGTGGGAAGTGTTTTTCTTTTCTCTCTCCTGTTTTAAGAAAAGCCTGCTGAAGGGAGATTTTCCAGCTTGCTGGTGTCTAGCTACCCTCATGGTTTTTTTCCTCCCTGCTTCACTGACAGTACCAATGGGTGGCCTTTTTTTCTCTTAAGCGGCTAAAAAGTATTCTGAAAACATATTGTTTCCTTCTTATAAGTTGTCAGATTGACCTTAATTCTAATTGTCATATAATAGCATTATGTTCTGTAAAATAGGAAATTTCATTAGATGTTGCTAACCTGCTTCAAATCAAACTCCACTGTGTAATTGCACCTTATCTGGACCTCTTTAAAAACATGTTAATGGTTCCTGGAAGCAGTTAGGTGTTAGTGCTTTTCCTGTGAAGGCACTTATTGTACTCTATCTAGACTGGAGGCAGCTCTAGGACTGCTAGAGGATTTAGGCTGAACATTGTGGAAAGTGACTCTGTCCTTGCTCTGAATTCCCATCCTTTTGACACAAGTGAACATGTCCAGAGAACGGCAACAAAGCTGGTACACAAGTTTTTTGCGAGTGACTGAGGGAAATGGGGTTGTTTAGCCTGGAAAAGAGAAGGCTGAGGGGAGACTTCATCGCTCTCTACAACTGTCTAAAAGGAGGTTGTGGTGAGGTGGATGTTGGTCTCCTCTCCCAAATAACAAGAGATAGGACAAGAGGAAATGGCCTCAAGTTGCATCAGGGGAGGATTAGGTTGGATTTTAAGGAAAAACTCTTTACTGAAATAGTGGTCAGTCATTGGAACAGGCTGCCCAGGGATGTGGTGGAGTCACCATCCCTGGAGATGTTAAAAAAAAAACATGTCGATGTAGCACTTTGGGACATGGTTTAGTAGGTGTAGTGGTGTTGGGTTGATAGTTTGGAAAAGACCTTTAAGGTCATCAAATCTATCTTTATGATCTCTGGAAAATGAGCATGTTTGTAAGTGGAGGTCACCAGTGGGCCATCTTTGGATTGACTGCAGGTGGTGCCCTTCACAATCACTGCAGGCCATGCTTTTCACCTTTGTACTTTTCTTTGTCACTTACACGTTTCCAGGCATTGTGTGTTCATACCAGGCACTATTTCTTGTACAAGTGCCTGCATCTGCTCACTTCAGTCTGATGTGACCAAGGTGTCACTCCTGTTAAAGAAGTCCACTGCAGGGTTTCTCCTAACAGTTGATAAAAGTAATGTGCAGATGGGTGACTGTTGTCACCACTGGCTGTGATGGTGAAACATAGCAGCAGACCACACTAAAGAGTAAATCCTGACTTTGTGACAAAAAGCAGCCTGGAAGGTACAAAACTGTGGAGATCATCATCAATGATGTTTGCTGCCAAAGATTTTGTAACTAATTTTCACATAGTTTGTACAGTGGTTTTGTGAGGATGTTATTTTGCGGAGTTAGATACTGATGCTTGTTAAATGGTTTTCTCTGCCCTGTGTGTTTTATTTCCCTGTTCATGCAACTTTACTTCTGAAAAGACACAAAATAGCTTTCCTTGTGTCTTGGAGACAGAAAAATAAACTGTGACTTTTAATTCTACATAATCTTTCATCATGCACCAAAAGGGATAAGTACACTGGCAACTGATACTGTGTGTTTGTCAGAGAATAAGCTTTTATTATAGGCAGTAAGACCTGTGTGGTGTAGACTGCTAATGAGTGCCATTATTAAAGGATAAATATTTATTTATATATATGCTATTCAACTTTGTTGACTGCTTAGTTACCACCAAATACTTTCTTGTGATTCTTGTTTCATACGCTGACCAACAACCACTTGCTCGTGCAGGTGAAACCAAAGGTGGGCACGTATGATTCACTCTTATTTCCTATAATTTTAGATTTCATAATTTTAAATTGCAATAATACCATAATTGCTCATAAAATGATGCTGTTTCAAAGCACATACTCCTCATAAGCACCAACTGTAATAGATTTGAAAGTCAACACTGCAGGATAACTACAATTTGCTGTAGTGCTATTTCCTCAGGTTAGTCTTCATCTCTTTGTTCTGCTGTCCTTTCCCTCAAAGATACCCGCAGGCTACTAAAAGCAGCTTTAGTAGGTTGTGTTTCCTGTTAGTGAGCCTGGAACAATGACTTAGGATGCAAATTTGTGACCTGACACATGAATGACACTGTTTTCTTTGGCAAGGCTCAGGCATTTAGCTCTGCTGTGAATAACCGAGTCAAACAATGGACAGTAGGGAGGTCAGTAAAAGGCCAGGCAGGATAATGGAGCATAACCAAGGGACTGTTGCATAAATACACAGTGCTTTATTATAAACATTCAAATTCTCAGCTTCTTGTCTGAGAAAGGGTCCTTCGCAGGACCTCAAATAGAAAATGAAAGAGGGTGCACTTTCAGCTGTGCTCTGTAATCTCTAGGCGTTAATTAATCAAATCGGTATCTGGCAATGTTCATTCTTACATAATATCTGTGAAATAGTGACCCCTTATTTGTGCTGGGGCAGCATTTCAAAGCACTTTAATTATGCTCCTGTATAAAGTATTGTGTGAGAATACTTGTGAGAGGACAGCTGTGGAGACACGAAGTATGTCTGGATTTAAAGAAGAGTGACACAGATTTAATGGAGGGTGAGGACATCAGTGCTGCTTATACCTGAAGATACAGACCCAACATCCAGCTCAGAAAGTTCCTCAACCTTCGGATGCAGGGGCTGGGAGGAGATGCAGGGGAAAGCATCATTGTGAGACGTCCCTGTTTCTCGGGCATTACCCAGTTGTGAATGGCTGCTGCTAGAGGCTGGGTATTGCAATAGCATCTCTCTGAACTCAGAAAGTGTTTTTTTTTTAAATGCCATATTTTGCTGGTTTGTTTTTGTTTCTAGATGAGGAAGCCCTCATAAGAACTGCTTGTGCTGACTCACTCTTTTCATTATTAATTTGCTGGTTAAGAATAACTTGGGCTTTTGTCTATTCAAGTGGTGTGGAGTAAGACAGTTTTTGGCAGTGCTGAGATTAACTGTGTTGCCAGTTTTTAAAAGAATCCTTGCAATGTGATCTGAACTCCTAGGAACAAGAGCCCAGGAGCTGTGTTGGCTTGTGTCTTATGACTTCATTCATTTGCCTGGAATTAAGTGGGAAAGGAAGAACACTCTGGGTGCCAGACTTTCTGAAGCCTAAGTCCAAAAGCTTAAGCACTCTTCCAGATAAAGTAAAGTCATAAAAAGAAGGAGATTTTTTTCCTGAAAGTTGTCACTGCCTGGGTGCATAAGTGAATAGAGCATAAGTTTCAGTGATGTGATCCATAGATAAAGAATGTTAAACAAAGAATGAAAGTAAGTTTCTTGTCCCTGTTCCAATGAATTCCCTTTGATTTTTATTTAAAACATCCTCAGCAGTTTCCAATTTAAAAAAGAAAATATACTCAGTGACTGAAAGCTTCTCTGAGAGACTGATGCTGTTCTTCCCAGTCATTCAGTGTTACAAAGTGGCTGGCAATTGCTGAATGTTTTATGCCTTCAGGACTCATTTGGGCTACAGAACAGTAATCTCAATGTATTCCACGTCATCAGTACACAAACAGTGTAGTTGTATTTCTGTCCTCCTGGGAATCCCTGCATGCATTGTAGCTTTGCCTAACTTTTCCTCCTGTTGATTATTTCTCCCTTTCTCTGCATAGGGATGCATCACTGACTGTTTTCCTAACCTTAGCCTTGAACTTTTGACATTGCTCATGATTAAGATGTGCAGAACTGATGGCACTGAAAAGTCATTGATTCAGAGATGAGTTCCAGTAAAGAGAAGTGAAAAACCTAACCTCATCTGGTGCCATGATTAGCACTTGGGTCTTGAGAGAAACTCAGACATGCTGATCACTAGCAAAGATACTTGAGCTTCTACATCTACTCTTATTTGTTGAAAAAAAAACCAGACTTTTTTCCACTTTATTTTTTCTTGTACTTTATTCAATACAGATCTATTTGTTACTCCTGGAATTTACTAGGTAATTTTGGGAAACAAGATTTACTTCTTTTAATTAGCAGCTACTAAAAATTTCCTTGGCAATCCCCCCCACCAAATAAATAAAAAGAAAGACATCGCATAGAAGCAAAATCTATGAAACGCTGAAAAAAATATGACAAAAGAAAGCAACTTTGGGGATTATACTTTTGTGCTCTGTATGATGGCATCTTCTCATTTGGATTCATTCAAGCTACATCTTACAGAACTGAAGTCCACTCTGTGTGACAATGTGATGCCATCCTTAAGTAGTGTCCTCAGTGGAGTAGGGTCTCCCATTCAATTCCCTCTTCTGCCTCAAATCCCCAGACTCATTACCAGTTTGGCACTGGAATGAAATGATTAAGTTCTTGGCTCCCATCATCCCTACTAATTGTGCTTTCTTCAATAAACTGATCTCAAGGACAAAAATATAAGATGAAGACAACAGGAGAGAGAACAGCAAGAAACTCAAATGCACCACCTCTTTTTCTTCCTTTGCCCTTATTACAGTAAATGAGACAAGCTGGTAATTTTTGCTTTTTCTCAACAGTCAGTGCCAATCAGCATCCAGGAGGAGGACAGTGAGTCAGGAAGAGGTCAGACAGTGTTATCACCCTTTCATTGTGATGGTCAAATCCACTTTTAAGCTTCAGGACTGAGAGAAATGCACTTTTGTTGGCAAATGTTTTAGATGTGTACGTGCAGATGCTCATACATAATCAGAGCTTGTCTACTCCTGTGACATTATTGTTCAAAAAACCCTGTCAAATAGGTAGGGCTAGATATGGATATAGTTTTTGTCTACTCTGCTCATTCATTGTGCCTATGTAGCCTTTCCTCTCCTTAAGCACAGTACATTGGCTCTTTCATCCAAATGTGCCTTGAAGGCGTCATAATAGATATGTGATTTTCACTTCAGTGAAATGGTCAGGATGTCTGTTCTGATGCTCGCTATGAACTATATGTGAATAATCGCTGTGGCATCTCAGGGTCAGCTTTAGAGTGAGAATGATTAAAAATGGGCCATTTCCTATCACTCATACATCCCAAGTCATAAAAGCGGTTGCAAAATAATTCTGTTTTCTAATACAATCCTGTGAGTTTTGGCTAACGATACAGGGTAGTTTACATTTGTTGCTCATATTCATGAGTACACAGAAATCCTCTGTAACAGAGGGTGAAGATTCATCCACTGAAGCAGACAAGGAAATTCTGAAGTGCTGGGTTTGATGGAAAATAACAATGACTGAAAATGGCTAATGTTTTTTAACTAACAGGACTTAAAACACAAAGCCTTATCTGTAGAAACCCTTCCCTTAAAAGCAATTTCAGCTTGGTTGTTAACAGAATCTTGGGTAAGTTACTAGCAGTAGAGATGGGAAAATGGCTATTTCCAGTTTCTCTCCTGAGCCTCAACACTACTGGGGCTGTGGTAGTGCTAACCACAAGTGCCAGCAGACAACACTCAAAGGGTATGTGGTATTTTTAATTCTGACTATAGAAGGCTGGGTGCAAACTGATATTCCCCAAACAAGGATATTAGCAAGCACTGAGAAAGAGTTAGCCTGTTAACTACTTATCAGTTTTTAAGAAAGGGGCTTGGTTTTTTACATAGGTAAGCTGATTTTAGAGGTCATTCAAACATGAAGTCTCCATCTCTAGGTAAGCTCTGTATTAGTCTTCAGCACTTTCTTAGTACACCTTTAAGTCACAAAATTTGAGTCTAAACCACACAGACTTGCAATAGAGGATCTTCTTCTCTGTACTCAGCACTGGTGAGGCCACTCCTTGAATACTGTGTTCAGTTCTGGGCCCCTCACCACAAGAAGGATGTTGAGGCTCTGGAACAAGTCCAGAGAAGAGCAACGAGGCTGGTGAAGGGGCTGGAGAACAGACCCTATGAGGAGCGGCTGAGGGAGCTGGGGTTGTTTAGCCTGGAGGAGTCTGAGAGGAGACCTCATTACTCTCTTACAACTACCTGAAAGGAGGTTGTAGAGCGGAGGGAGCTGGCCTCTTCTCCCAAGTGACAGGGGACAGGACAAGAGGGAATGGCCTCAAGCTCCGCCAGGGGAGATTTAGGCTGGAGATTAGGAGGAAGTTCTTCACACAGAGGGTCATTTGGCATTGGAATAGGCTGCCCAGGGAGGTGGTTAATTCACCTTCCCTGGAGGTGTTTAAGGCACGGGTGGATGAGGTCTTGAGGGACTTGGTTTAGTGCTTGATAGGAATGGTTGGACTAGAAGATCCGAGGGGTCCCTTCCAACCTGGTTGTTCTATGATTCTATGATATTCGTTCCTGCCTCTTTTTCCCAGTGTCACTGGCAACACAACAGCAGTAAGAAGATACTAGTTTCTGGTTCTGTGCTTGGTAGCTGTATTTGATTGAAATGGCAAAATTCTGGCCAATGTGGAAGCAGTAATTATTTCTGAAATTGCTTCTCACAACTGATGTTTCACATGCAGTAACTGTCTACCCCTCTCAAATGAGGCATGCAGAGACCTCAAGAGAGGGGAGAAAAACAGGGAAGAAAAAGTAAATGAATCTAAGTAATAGGCATAGGCAGGGTGTTAGTCAGGGGTTGGTTGTCAGGGCAGCTTGATCTAGTGGGAGATGTTCCTGCTCATCAGAGAGGATTTGGAGCTAGATGATCTTTAAGGTCCCTTCCAACCCAAACTTTTCTATGATACTACATTAATTAGAGGAGCTGAATATTTTGGTCAAATCCAAGGTTCCATAAACTGATTCTGCCTCAGTTTGCTCCAAAAATCTCAGAGAAAAAGGGTGGCCTTGGTTTGTTGTCTAGGACTTCAAATGCGATAAGGAAGAAAGATTCAATCTGTAGGCACCTTTGCAAGATGTCAGAAAAGAAGTTCCAATTCACAAAGACATCTGAGCATGTTTTGAAGTGGAAGCATGCAAGCTATTCAAGAAACACTGTGAATAGGCTTATTTATGATACTTTCAGACATGTTAATAGGCACTTTGTAGAACAAGTTCTCATTTTGTTTTGGCAGGAATTCTCATAAGCATTTTACTGTGGAGTAAGTTGCTAAGCAGGTAAGAAATAGCTGCAGATGTAGATTTATGTGATTAGTGTAGGTTTTTATATTCATCTTATTGCAGATCTTTGAGATACCATCAGAATATTTTTGTTTTGGATGCTAGGAGGTACGGCTGTACTTATATATATAAATGTCAGCGATGATTTGAAGTCAGTTCCTTAACAGCTTTCATGTATTAGATTTTTACATTGCTTTATGTTTTTATCCTTTGCAAATAATTTTAAAAATCCAGTTATGAATTTTCCATTACCACTTTTCTTGCCCTCTAAAAGTTATGAATGACCCTTCCTCCTAATCTGACTACACGACTTCTGTGCACTGAATTTCTTAAGAGATAGAGTTATACACCAGTGCTGTAACTTTGTTTTAAAAAGAATCCCTGTATGGGCTATAAATGAAATGGAACCTTAAACTGCTGATAGATTTAAAAAAAATATTATTATGCTGTTCGTCTACTTGAAATTGAATTAACATCAATTAATGTTGATGAAGTTTAAAGGAAGGGAAAAAACCCTCAGCCAGGGTTTGGAAAATTAAAATGAGAAACTTAAAATCCTACTCTTTTTTTCTGCTTAGGAAATGCTCCTCATTTTATCGTGTTATCGATAGTAATAAACTCTTCTTATATGCCTCCTGCTGAATTCAGGCTGTGAATTGCCTCGGTGAGCTGAGGAGTAGTTTGAAGGAATTCAATGAATATTATTACCTAGCTCCACATACAGTAATCAGAAAGACAAGGTGAACCAACTACCAGCTCATCCTCAGCAACGTCCATGTCAATTAATCATTCTTTTATCTCTTTTTGCTTTGGGGAACTGTATTTCCTTTTCAGACCAAATAAACGCAGGTTACAAATTGAAACCCTGAAGTCTCCTGGCACAGTCTAAACTTTTGTTCTTAGCTGAACTCAGAAATATCAGAGATATTGATTCTTTTGCATAATCAGAATAACTAGTGCTACAGCCTCTGCCTTGAGGCAGAAGGATCCATGATCATCTATTTAAAAGCAGAATAGTTAGCAAAAATTTTGTTCTTTGACTAAAACTGGAAAGCTTCTTACTTCCAAAGGTAGCAAATTTCTTGGAGATTGTTTTCAGCCCTGTTGTCATTTCACTAAGAATCATGGCAATTAACCTTGAGTCGATTGGAGAGGTAATCTTTCTTTCCATCAAGAACCAAACACAGGCTGGATTATCATTGTGTTTTTCATCTTACGTTGCACTGATCTTTTCCCTGAGGGGTTGTAAGCAAGCTTAGGACAATAAAACCAAAATAAGATGGTTTCTTCTTTATTACATGCTGCTACTTAAGTAAATATAGCTTTGACTATTTCTTTCCTGCCCACCCGTGCAGCAAAAATCTGGAGTAAGAATCATACATTCTACAATGTTCGAAATATCAAAACTTGTCTTATTACCAAAACTTTAAAAACCACAGTTTTTGGTTACATTTATTTTAAGCATTTTTGTTTAATACTTTTTTTTATGCTGGACTTTATAAAAAAATTTCCCTCTTAGTTGTGCCTTGAAGTAGCGGAGGAAGGTCTAATCATTGTTCCCATCGGAGGTCTGGAAGGTCAAATTATTTTTAAAGCAGTGCTGCAGCTGCTAAACAGTTCAAGCCCTATAATGGTGTGACCTATTCAATGGTGTGATAAAATGGGCTGTGAAAATGACAGTAAAGTAAAATGAACACATCACTTTCTCCACTGAAGCGTGTAACTCAGGGGCTGTTGGGGTGCAGGGCCACGTGCCTTTTCATCCTCTGGCTTCCTGCTCTCCATCTCCCCTCTTCAATCTATTAGAAACTTTCATTATTTCAGCATGATGGGTGTTAACAACTAAACATGATTTATTGCTGCTTCCTCTCCTGAATATACAGGCGGAACCTGTGTTTTCAGCTATGCTGTTTTCCAGTTCATTTCAGATTTTTTTTCTTGCTATAATTTTCATTTTATAGTGTGGAGTTTTATTGCACAGCCTGGATAGCCTGTTATTGTTCAACCAAGGGTGGGGAAGAATAATTTGGACTGAGAGAAATTGTATATGAAACAGAAGTTTTTGCTTTCATTTGTTTCAGGAAGAACTTTCATGGTTTTTTTTTTTCAGAAGACAGATTATTTATTTATTTATTTAGTATTTTCCTAGACTTTTCACTACTTTTCTTTTGGAAAATAATGACAAGTACTGAAGCACTAATTTGGCCTTTCAGGAAAGTGCACCTATAATATGAACTATCTCTCTCCAAACTTTGCAGCAAGTCTATGCAGTGCCAGTAAGTTGTGTTTTCACATACCTCAAAGTGAAAAGTTTCACTAAAAAATAAAAATGTCATTTATTTAAGGAACTTCTTCTATGTTTTGCAGAATAGATAAAAAATAGAAAAATACCTTTAATAGCAGAGTCAGTTTACCGAAGCTGAACATTTTTCTATGTTTACATACTTAATTTTTTTTCAAAGGAGGCCTCAGATTTCCTTTAAAACAAATTGTTTATCCCATATTATTGTTGCACAATCCAAACCACATCCTCCCCTTTTTCTTAAATCAAGCCAGATTTAAAATGTAGTTGTACTGGGAGGTTTAAAAGTGATACTGGGGATGTTTACAAGTGTGTACTGAGCTCTCTTGTGCATGGCTGGGCTTGCAGAGGGCACCAACTGCAATCAGTATGGTCCTAGTGGAGGTTTTCTGTGCTGCCAGGTAGCTGGCTGGCAACTAGCAATACCATTCAGGGCTTATTCAAAGAGGATTTTTCTCCCAGAGGAGACAGATGGATTTCCTGTGGCTCCAGTGTGGCTTTTCTGGGAGTGGATAAGCAGGACATCAGTCAAGTTATGAGGGGACCTGGATATGAAAGAACAACCAAAGCACTAACAGAGCATCTTCCCTGATTGAGATAATGAACATTAACATGTCGTATCTGGGCCTTGCACAAGCATGCTTGTCTGTGGGTTGGTAGGCTTTTGTTTGTTTGCCAAGATCACTGCTGTATAAGATAAGTAGGATTGGCCTTTGTGTTTCAAGAAGAGCTAATGATGGAAAAAAACCACCACCAGAGATGATACCACTGGTTTGTTTTCTGTCATCCAGCGGATGGCTCTTGCAGGTCTTGCTCACTGTTATTTCTGAGTCCTGAATATGTCTTCTCTTTGTGTGTGTGCAAACATCTTTTCCATGCGTCACTTACCAAGAAGACTTTATTCCTGTATTACCAGTGCATTATTGACCTTCAGTATATTTGGTAGCCTTATACTTTTAATAATTTTGTGCTTTATTCAGGCCAGAGACATGCATTTTAACGATTATCAGTGTAAGAATAGCCTGAAGGCAAACTCAGGCATGTACTGCATCTTCAACGAAGCGAAGAAATTCCTTATAAGATTCAGGGAGTGTAGTGCTTATACTCTCTAGCACCATCCCATCACAGGAAAGTCACCATCCCTCAGCGTCATGCCCTTGTCCTTATTCAAGGACATTAAAACTCATAGTTACTGTGAAAAATGACTGCAAGATTTTCATTGGAATAAAGTTCTGCAACGCATAAAGTGTTTCTGACCTTCTTGCACTGCAAGAGTTACCCTGGGGGCCTTTTTTTTTTTTACTTTAAGGTATAGAGAGAAACATCTTACTTCATGTCAGATCAGACTTTAGAAATTCCGTTGTAGTCTGTGGCCTGATTTGGCTTGCTCTTTTCAATTGCATATGCAAGGAACAAGTTTCTGAGACCTTAAGTGCTATGCTGGTTTTTTTTTTTTTTTTTTTGGTGGAGGTGGTAATTTGTTTTGTTTTGGACTTTTTGGTTTTTTTCCTCCCCCCGAAACTGGTCTAATCTAGATATCAAGAGGCATCAAAGACCTATTTGCCTGCAAAATATGTTTATAGACCTAGACCAAAGTTAATCCCTAATGCATCACTGTTGACCTCAGCTGAACTATATCTAGTATATATTGCCTTATTGATTGTAAGTTGCTGCTAAAATTTGCTAAATGTTGCTATTTAACCATTTATATATTGACATGCTAAGTCAAATGACAGACGAACCTTAAACACAGACTGTGAGAGCTCAAGCTGTTAATGAAAATAGTGATAAAACCAATTCTTTTGCTGAAAAGGCTCTGCTCTGTAGGCAAGGAAGTACTCCAGTAATTCCTGTAATTAAGGCCTTTCTCCTTTGCTTGGAATATATGGCAGGATAGGATAAATAAGTAGGAAGAAGGAAGTTTTGTTTCTCATTATGACCGAGGTATTTTTTTTCTCTTGTGTGTTTCATGACTGTATAAATTAAAGTGTGCCTGAAACCAACCATGTTTTACCTCCTGTGGGTAAGAGATTGACTCTCTGTAAATGCTGTCATGCATGTTTTGGTTCGGCACACTAGTCGTTCTCCAAACCAGTCTTTCTTATGGGCTAGATGAAATTATATGTGCAGTCCAAGATAATTTTATCCAAAAATCTCTGCCTAAAAGAAACAAAATATCCCAAGGCAGCTACCAACAGACTGCACATAGTTCACATACATTCTGAATAGATGTTCTCTATCAAAAAAGGAAGCTTGTGAATTAGCAGAAATGAGGTAACTCTGTATGCAGTTTCCTTTTAGAACAAATAGTATAATTCTGATGTCTAGACAGTCCGTACTTTTATTCCAGGGGGAAAAAACCAGAAAATTTCTGCCTCATCCTGAGAACATTCTAATTCATAGTTGAGTCATTTTCTAATGTTATGGAAATGATAAAGATCATCTGAATAAGCAAGGACTAGCAATTCCTGTTGCTATCTCTGTGGTGCTGCCATCTGTTCAGCATCCTGCATATTTGGTAAGATAACTTACCAGTCTGTTCTTATAGCACAGATTAATCTTATTTGTGTGAGGGAGAAAATACTCTGGAAATAAATTCTGTTTGCAATAAGATTTTTTTTCTTAAAAAAAACATGTTTTACAAATTTCCTACCTCATCACATTGTTTTACTTGACAATCAAAATTTTGCATTATATTTCAACTTTGTCATAAGTTCTTAAATTGTATAATTTGTACAAATTTCCTAGAATTATATGAATTTTTTTTGTCCTAATGGGGATGCTAAGGCACAGAGGATGAGATCCCAATTTTTAATAACTTGGTGATCTGTGAGATGATGGAGGAAGTTTCTGCTGTATCATAAAGCTCAGAAATTCCTGGGGTTCTTGAATCCACAAAGCTAAATGAAACATACTGTTTTCCCTATCCAAGGTTCATATATTGTAGTATTTGTTTCCAGTTCTCTTAATATTCAAGAGGTTTTAAGAATGCTAATATAAATTTATTGGGTTTTTCTTTATATCGTGCAAAATGGTTGGACTCAATGATCTGGTGGGTCTTTTCCAACCTGATGATTCTATGATTTTATGCAAAGAAGATCTGGAGTCTGTAATGTAGCAGTTGTCTTTCACATCTTTTTTGTGTGCTTAAACCCAACAAATACTACCAACATTCTGCTTTTTTCCTAATGGAATATTTAAAGAATCTGCCATCCTTTTTGGTTTGCAATTAAATTGTAGAGTATTACAACTGGCTTTCTCTTTAAAGAAAGTTATTTTCCCTTTCAGAAATCCCTCCTTCTGCATCAACTCTTCTCTTCTGTTTTCCAGTCACTGTCAAAGCTGTGTACTGGTGCTAAATCCAAGTTTCTAATTGACATTCTAAGCAGGAAAAATTACATCACTGGCTTTTGTTCTCCCATGAAAGCCCACGTTAATGGACTGCCTTATATAAAGCAGTCCCCTTTATACCTTTGAAAACAAAGAAGAGTTCCTGCCTGAAACAAGTACTGTGACGTTTCAGTGTTTTGAAAGAGATGTACTGAGCTTTATCCAGAGCCTCAACTGTCCTCCTTATCAATGCAATGCATGATGAACACCAGTAACGGTGTGGTAAAATACATGGTCCAGTCAGGAGGGGGCTCCATCTCTGGAGCTGATTGCCAGGGCCGGGAGAAGGGGAGCCTTTGTTTTTAACCCAAAAGCTTGGCAGAGAGATGGTGCTTGACCTCAAGGCCACTGCAAGAAAATAGCTTTGCCGCAGGCAGGTGTATGCTTTGCAGTTTTCTGCCGTCTTACCTACCCATTCCAGCCCTACGTGTGCCAGAAATGTGGAATCCTATTAAAGGTCCCCAGACTGATGATGTCTGTCTGTTCATGAGACATAGAGCACAGTGGCACTAACTACTGTTGTTGATTTCTGGTTTTGCTTTTTGTCATTGGGCTATGATACTTTTTTTTTTTTTTTGATGAATAAACAGTTTAAAACGTTTGTCATCAGTGGAATACTAATGCAATTTACTGATAAAGTTTGGCAGATGAGCAGCCTGCAAGACTAACAATGTTTTTTTTTCTTTTCTTGTCCCTTGAAATTCAGCTATTATACATCACATCTGTATGCCTTTCATTGATCCCTGCTTAACCCAAAGGACAGATATTTGGGAGAAACTAGTATTTGTTGCAAGTTCAGGACACTCGTACCTCTTGTGGAAGAAACAGAGAATAAGTAAGTAATGGAGAGGCAGAAGAAAGTAAAGTTCTGGCAGTTTTTAGTGCGTAAGAAAAGGACCACAAATGCTAGAGGATAGAAAATACTGGCTTTAGGCAGGATGGGGTGTTTTTATTGCTGAGTTTAGAACAAGTCAAGGAAGGAAAAACTTTCAGTACAACATTTACATTTGAGGAAGATGGTTAGAAAAGATTCACTGGGCTTTCTTTATGTCACCTAGACACTTCATCAAAGGAATGAGAAGAAAGAAAATGAAAGTATTTTTGGAACAGGAATGTTTAGTTTTGCTTGAAATCTGTTTCTTCTGTTAGGAAACTGGTCTGCCTACTCTTAAGTAGGTAGTTTACTGAGTAAAGCAATTTCTAAATAAAACATCAGCTCTGTCAGGGTCAAACAGCAGCCAGTCAGAACTCCCCCCGAAACTGGTTGCTAAAGCAACTCCAGTTCCTTAGTGAGAATGACTGAGGATAGTGTTTATCTTTTATGCTACATTTATTAATGAAAGCAAGTGGGATAAGGCTGTATTGGAAAAAGCAGTTGCCATTTAGTGATGATAGCTGAAAAGGTTCACAGGGAAAGTGATGGTTCCTACTTTCTCAGGACCAAGGCCAGAGATGGGTTTTTAACTTCAACTTGAGACTTTGAATTGCACGTAGAAAGAAATCCAGAAGTTATGGAAACCCAGGGGTTTTGACTTAGTACCTCCTATGCAATTAAAGTCTCTGATTTGTAGCGGGGATGTTCTTTTCCCAAAACAGCTCAACTCTCTTCCTTTTGCTTGCTACAGCTACCCTACTCTTGCTGCGGATAGGAAACTATTGTAAAGTAATGCCCACCTTACTCTGGAATACCAAAGTGGGTAATACTTTAATTTTGTATACTGGTCCAGTTTGACTACTTGATCATAAGAAGTCTCCATCAGTCACAGCAGAATGAGGGCAAAAGACAGACGAATGTGGCTCCAACATTTTTCTTTTTCTGTTCGTAATTTTTCTTTCACAAGCAGTACTTGCACTCTGTACAAGCTGAAGAAAACTTATCTGTGCCACAGAAACTTCCATGCAATCAAAGATAGAAGCAATTAAACAAGTATGCAGCCCCTCATCACAAGAAAGATGTTGAGGCTCTGGAGCGAGTCCAAAGAGCAATGAAGCTGGTGAAGGGGCTGGAGAACAGGCCTTATGAGGAACGGCTGAGAGAGCTGGGGTTGTTTAGCCTGGAGAAGAGGAGCCTGAGAGAAGACCTCATTGCTCTCTATAACTACCTGAAAGGATGTTATAGAGAGGAGGGTAATGGCCTCTTCTCCCAAGTGATGGGACAGGACAAGAGGGAATGGCCTCAAGCTCCACCAAGGGAGATTTAGGCTAGACATTAGTTAAAAATTTTCCCCTGAAAGGGTCACTGGGCACTGGAACAGGCTGCCCAGGGAGGTGGTTGAGTCACATTTAAGTGTGTGAGTTTAAGGCATGTGTGGACAAGGTGCTGAGGAGCATGGTTTAGTGTTTGATAGGAATGGTTGGACTCAATGATCTGGCGGGTCTCTTCCAACCTGGTTGTTCTGTGATTCTATTATTGTAACAGTGGTAATGCACTGCCAAAAGTTGTGATTACACCAGAAGTTCTGTTTGGAGGATTTTTCCCATTCTGCCCTTTTATTTGGCAGTGTCCTACACTGTGCTGCACAAAGAGCATGGTGCAAGTGTGTAAGCGAGATACACATCCCATGTCCCATAGGTATTTGTACATAAGCACACAAGGTCAGAAAAATGCGAAGTTGAATCTCTGGTTATGATACTGAGTAAACCTAGCCTCAGTACAATAATCAAGAGTCCAAGAATTTGCTAGCAGTCCGAGTCATCTTCCATATAGGCACTGGTAGCAATATTTCAGTGATGGAAAAACCTGAGAGTGGTCCACAACTGTGTAGGTGTGCCATGGTACGTATTGATTCATTAATGAAAGAGAGTCATAAATCTCATGTTATTCCTGTTGCTTGTCTGAGCTCTGACCTAGTTCAAGTGTGATGTTGGTTTTTTTCTCCCTAAGGACAGGTGTTGTTTTACTTGATCGATTATTCTCCTAGACTTTTTTTTTTATTTTATAACTGAATTTAGTTGTGCTGTATCAAGCCATTGCAACAGAGTAAGAAGGGAAAAACTTGCATTTAAATAGTTATTTGCTGAAACTGCTCCTGGATATCATTAGTAACGATGTTATTCCACTCGGAAAGGAATTTGGAGCTAACTTCTAATGTTTTGTTATATTTTATACAAAAAATCAGTTGGAAATCACTGAAGAGATCATTAGACAATGGAATGGTCTGCCAGGGAGGTGGTTGACTCGCCTTCCCTGGAGGTGTTTAAGGGGCGGGTGGATGAGGTACTGAGGGGAGTGGTTTAGAGATTGGTGGGAATGGTTGGACTCCATGATCCGGTGGTGTTCTTCCAACCTGGTGATTCTATGATTCAGGTTTGAAGGCTTGAGCAAAGGCTGAGTTCAGAATTTAAAAATACTGATATTGAGGGAGATAATGCTTAGGTGACCATGTCTTTGAAATATATTTCCCCCCGCCCCGTTTCTCATGCGGGCATGTTGGTCTACATTTTCTAATTCTTCATTTATCAAGGTCCTTGAGTGCAACTTCAGCAAGGACAAAGAATCTGCTTCCCTCTTTTGCTGAACTTGAGACTTTGCTGCCAAGTCCCTCTGCTCGTGTGTGCTTTAACAGTCACTGAGATGGTGTGATATTTGCCATGGGATACTGTCGTTCTCGTGACACAAGGTGTTTTTAGAAAGCTATCAGTGCTTTACTGAATATTACCTTTAGGTAACTAAAGGGCTGGTTTAGGTTTTTGTGGATGTTCCCAGAATAGAATAGAAAAAACGGAATAGCAAACAGAACAGAACAAACAGTGTTCCCAGAACAGAGAATAGAAAAAACAGATTTAAGTATCATTTTAATATCCAAAGTCAAACAATCCCATAACATGTCTCATTTTTTTACTGCCTGAGTAAATATGGCATTTTATGGCTTTTTTTTCTATTTTGATGTATTGCAGGCAGTCAATAATATTCAGTGTCTATTCAATTTCCAAAAGTATAATTTAATTCTAGGGTTGTGCTGCCATGAGCAACATGCTTGAGTAACTCATACAGAGATTGTGACACTAACAGTCAATCCTTGCATTGTATTGTTATGGCATGTATTGCATTTGTGTTTGTCCTGCATGCCAAGCAAGGCAAATCTTGTTTGCTCAGCCTTTTAAGAACAAGATAGAAAACTGGCAATGTGAAAATTACTACTATTGACTGTAATATTTATAAAAAGTGAATCTGTGGAATATTCAGTCTGTAGTAAAATGAACAAAGAAAAGGGGAGGTTATAAAAGCCAAGAAGAGTTTTCAAACCGTTTTATACTGAACAATCAAGAGTAGTATAATGTTATAGAGTACAGGTATTTTCACTGTCCATATCAATAAATACAAGTAACCTTTAGTGTAGTTGGCTTTATCAAATCTTCTGCATAGGCACTCGTATTCATGAATGACCATGTATGCTGTAATGTATAGAAATGATGTGTAAAATTCAGTCCTAAAGGATGTAGTTTACAGGCAAGTGAGGTACTTAACTTTGGCTGAATTTGCCACCGAAGTCTCTCAAATATATTACCTAAAATAAAAATGCTAAGTCTTTGAGAATAAAAGGCATTAGTCATCAAGCCATTTTTGTATTTTTTAGTATTAATCAACTCCTATTTCAGAATTGAAGTTTCTGTTCATACCACAGATGAATAAGTGGGGGTGGGTGGGTGTTGTGCACACAAGGTCAGATAAGCTGCAGAATGCTGTGCTTCTTTTTGCACCAGATGGATAATGTTACATGGATTTAATTATTGAAATTACACCTGACTTTGAGGACATGCTCTCTTCTAATGATGACAGAATTGACCACATGGTAACATTTGAATTTTGTGGCACAGATGTGTTTATTTAAAGATGCCATGTCTCTGTCCTTCTGGAGAAGAAGAATAATTACTCAAGTTTAACTTTGTTGCTCCTCCTTTCTTAGCAACCTTTTATATCATATTGATATTTTTCAAGGGGAACTTGAAATAGACTTTTGTCATTGGGATAGCAGTGGGTGCAGATTCAAAGAGAGCTTTTGAAACACCTCTGCAGCTGAAAATTTGCAAGAATAATTTTGACAAGGAAGCTTTGTTGTGAGCATGGACTTACAGAACTGCAACATAACAGAGAATGTCCCAGCAGATGACTGCTTGAAATAGATTTGTACTTGTGAATAGATTCCTTGTACCCTTCAGCTATTTATTCATACTCCTTTCTAATGAGTATTGACAGTTTCTTGCAATGTATTTCTTCTCTCTCGATTCACGGTGAGTAACTGAGTATAAAAAGGAATATGTAGTATTAATTGGGGTTTCCTATTGTTTTTCCCCAAACATCTAGTTGCCTCAACATCTAGCTACCTTTGGTCCGTGACATAAACTATCTGGGGTCCTCACTACTCATATGCTTTTCTGTTTGTAGAGGCGGCAGAGGTGGCTGAAGATGGATATGGCAGGTAAATGGAAGACTCCTGCAGAAAGGAACAGATGCATTTATTTTCCTGTCTTTTGTGGGTAGAAGAAGAAATACTGTTTTCCTCTTGCAGTGTGAAAGACTTGATTTCAAATTAGAGTTTCAAAAAAGGCTTCTGACAAAGGTGAAAGTGAAGTCAGGAAACAGGTTTCTGAGAAAGGTGATGGGATCTGTCATTGGAAGTGTTTAAGAACAGATTAGATATCAGGAAGGACATAGATGTAGTTTCTCCCATCCTGGGGAAGACAAATGGACTGCATGCTGCCCAGGGGTCCCTTTGAAATAGATTTTTCTGTTCTTTTTATGATGTTTTGCGAGCTGAGGATCAGGATTAATTACGTCTTTGATTAATATGAACTCAGCCCCCTACTTGTTTAGCTGCACTGTCCTAAGGATCAGATTTATTAGTACTGCTGCCCAGCCCCAGGTCTGTATGTTTATGTGTTCTCAGCTTCTGCCACTCTAACATGGTGCTGCAGCACAGTTTTCCCACAGCAGAAAAAGGCAGAGGCACTGGATTAGAGATGTTGATACTGCAATGTCTAGCTGGTGTTTACAAGACCAAAGATTGGCTTGATCATGCAAATTGTAAAAGGCAGAGCTTGGGTAGTATTGTAATGCAGTGTAGGATGGGGAAACTGAGCTGAGAGCCTTGGCCTGGCACGTGCATCCCTTGACAGTGCAGCTTGATTACTGACAGAAGGAATATAAGGAAGGTAGGATTGAGCTAGCAGTGTGCTGTAATTAAAACAGGTCTGAGTCCTAAGGAGAGGAAGCAGTTGCCATGGGGAATGGAAAGCTTACAAGGTGCCTAGCTCAGTGCATGAAACATGGGAGAACAAAGTCACTGCTATATAACAGAAAATCCAGGAGATGGTGATGATGGCAATGGTAACATGCTCCGAAGTAGGGTATGACAGGGAAACCATCCTGACATGAAAAGTTAAAGACAGACAGACAAAAGCAATGCAAGCACTATCACTCAATTAACAGGGAGATTTTTTTTCCATATAAGTAAAGCATAATGCTGCTAAAAGAGTAAAGCTCACCCCTCTTATCTATTTGCTTTGGTGTCTTTTCTCTTTCCTCTTTCCGTACTCAGGAATTTACTGCTCCTCAGCATTTCACTGGATACAGTGAAATCTTAGTCATGTCGGTGGCTTTATAAATTTTTTATTTTGTATGGATAGGGCTGGGTTTCCTCCTCTGGTAACCTGAGTAGATCATATAGATGTTGCTGAGCAGGAAGCATATCCAAAATAGAAATGGCATGTTTTTGTGATGGCTGATGGTGTGAAAGCTAAGGCTGGCCCAAGGGAGGGTCAGGACCTAAGAGCAGCAGCTGTGATACTTCGGAGCTTAAACTGATCACAGCCCCACACCCTGTTACCACAACTTCTCTTTGTTGGTTAGCCAGTGCCCCTGTGGGTCTAAAAGGAAATTTGGCACTTTGCACCTGACAGATGGCGTCTCAAAGAGATACATATAACTGGCAGATGCCTCTCCCAAGTGATCAGTTAGGCTTTAAAGCCAGCTCTTGGTTTCTTGATGAGCTTGAAAAGGTCTGTGTGGATTCCCCCGTTAAAACGACTGCCTTGAGGCATTATTATATAGAATCGCTGCTGTTTGCTTCTTAAATTGTGGATAGAAAGTGACAACCTTCATAGGAAATGTTGTAATTGGAGGAAAGAAAAAATATAATTCCCTAGAACTCCTCCTCTTTTTTTTTTTTTTTTTTTTTGTCTAATCTGGCAAAAGCAATTTGAGGTTGGTATCTTTATGATAGTACCCAGTCAGCCATGGAATAAACAGTAGTGTAGAGTGGTCAACAGCCGTGCTTCAGACTGCACTTTCAAGTATTTGTTCCTCAGACATTATTCAGTGCAGTGGGAATAATGAGAATGTGGCAAAACAGTTCACCAAAAGGATGAAGTTAAGACCTGTCCACCATGAGTTGCACACTTCCACCCCAGCTGGACCATGGGAGTCCTAGGGGAGCCCACACCAGCAGTGGGGTAGGACGATGGTAGCAACAATACAGCATGGAGGAAACTGGTGAAGGGTCTACAGAAAAAGTCCTGTGGGGAGCAGGTGACAACTGGGCTGTGGCCGTCCCCTGGGTGGATGTAGTTTTGTCCATTGGCACCTGGAGAAATCAGAAGACCAGAGTAGGCCTGAATGGACTGTGGGAAGACTTCTCGGAGAGCATTACGTTTACAAGAAGTTGTTATCAGCCTGCTGCAAGGCACTTATATGTCATCATTTTTCTTTTACACAGTCAATGTGTTATTTATAAATAAATCCTCGCACTCCTTATAAATGTTTAATGCAGGAGACGCATGAGTACCAGAGTTTTAATTTTAAATAAAATAACCTCTTCAGTATCCTCATGGCAAAACTTTTTTCAGCCAATTGATATTTTACTATTTGCAATGATCATATGTTAATGTGTGACATCATCCTGCAGATATGTGGAAGGATCATGTTAACTGAACCATGATGTAAACCTGGAGTCTGAATTTCCTCTCATACTGTTTCAATACAATTGAGTTCACTGAAGTTTGTCTTTCTTTCTATGAAGGAATTAATTGGGAATATCACAACAGTGTTTGTCACAGGGTGCTAATGTTAATGATAATTAATTATAAAATGTTAATGATAATTAATTATAACTAATATACTAATATATAACTGGTATATAATTAACACATTAATACTAATGCATTAATTGCTATAAATGCAGTCAAATCAAACCGCTATTTTCCATTTGTTCACCAGATAAATATATACGATTAGAGATTTGTAGTGCATGTCATTTTATAAATAAGTCCATATAATATTAGGTGACAACAATACTCATCAGGAAAATTAAATAACTAAATAACCAGATAATTTCTTAGATCTGTCTTTTTATATATACTGATATATGAAAGTCAATAAAAGAAATGTTTTATAGGGCTTGCTATGTAGCAAGTTTTACAGCGTTAAATGTTGTGGGTTTTAAACTCTGTGATGACTACATAAATGGGCCATTTAATTGCCTTTAATAAAAATTCACCTTACTTCTTTGTATTTAGCATTTCACATTAAATGTGTTGAGCATTTCAGATAATGGAATTATTAGGGGTATTATAAATGTTTTATTTAAGAGATGTTGCTGGTGAAGGAACTTGAAACACATTCACGCGATCTGGCTTTTATTCAACATGCTATAGATAACAAATATCTGCTTTTTTTCATCCTTGTCTTTGATAGAGCTGTCATTTTGTTAATAAATCAGTGGAAGGGAAAGATTATAGGTACTTATGCTCTTCTACAGTTGTATTTAAAAAAAAAAAAAAATCTTGCACATAGCGGCATGTCTGCTTTTTTTCTGATTTTGCGACAGTGAATGATGTGTCAAAAGCTAATGAATGTCAGAATCATACCTAACTGCAAAAGTTAGTGATTTCTTCCTCTGCACAACAGGAGTAGCATCTGTGCACTTAAAGTAGTATGGCAATACAGCTGGTAAGCTCAGACACAATGTAATGAACTCTAATAATGCCATGTGAACTATGATCAAATAAATTCGATTAAAAAGGAGGATGCCAACTTTTAACAACGAGGAGGAAGATTTTTTGAAATAATTTATTTTGAGATATAGACTTATCTATGTATTGAAAGGAAAGTAAAACTGTTCTTTTAAGAGATGCCCTGTGTGTGCTTAGCTGGGACATCTATGTCTGTGAATCAGGGACATCAGGCTGCAAATTAAGCTAAAGGGTCAGACAAGCTCACACTAGGTCTTCCACATAATTCCATTATGCTTTCAAATATATCTGGAAACATGGAAAATGATATCCTTTCAGTTCAAGGCAAAAATTCAGTTATATGAAACAGGGAAGCTTTATGGCTAGTCTAGAGGGCTTCCTTTGGGGACTGAAAAGAGTTGATGGTAAAAAAATTAATGGTTCTTGCTCTTCTATTCCCTTTTGCCTCTCTTCTCTCAACTTCCTTTCTCACTTCAGAATGAAAAATCAGAACCTGCTGGGACAAGCTGGGTAATTGGTGCTTCCTGGCTGCCTCCACTCTGGTGTGGCAAGTCTCTTTCTGGGTCCTTTCTTACTACTATTTTCCTCTCTGTATTCTTCCATCAGTAGAAAGGAGGAAGGGTGGCTTTCCAGCGGTGTCATGCTGGTGAGAAGAATTCACGTCTTCTCATCTCTTCTGATACAGAATTTTATTTTCTCTGGCTTACGGAAAACAAAAAAAATGTACCTATAATTCATATTGGAGGCTTCTTAAGAGTTGATACAATTGGACATTGAAGTTTCCAAGGGTATAAACCTGTACGTTCTAGATACGATGAATCAAAGATTCTTAGGGCTTGGTAATACTTTCCTCATTAATTTCTCATGAATTTATTTGTATTTCCATGTTGCTAAGTAGACACAAATAATATATTTTAAAAGAAGGCAAAAGCATTGTAAGTCCAGAGGAGGGACACAAAGTTGATCAGAGGGCTGGAGCACCTTTGGTATGAGGAGAAGCTGAGAGAGTTGGGCTTGTTTAGCCTGGAGAAGTGAAGGCTCTGGGAAGACCTTATAGCAGCCTTCCAGTACCTGGAGGGGACCTACAGGAAAGATGGGAGGGGCTCTTTATCAGTTTGTGCAGTGACAGGACATGGGATAATGGTTTTAAGCTGAAAGAGGGAAGATTTAGATTAGATATTAGAAAGAATTTTTTTACTGTGAGGGTGGTGAGACACTAGCACAGGTTTCTCAATCCTGTCATGGATTCCCCTTCCCTGGAGGTGTTCAAGGCCAGACTGGATGAGACTTTGAGCAACCTGACTTAGTGGAAATTGTCCCTGCCCATGACAATGGGGTTGGAACTAGATGATCGTTCAGGTGCCTTACAACCTAAACCATTCTAAAATGGGATTAATTTTGGGCTGGAATGATCCTGAATGAAGTCTAAAACCTGGTTTTGGCCAATGTTGTGCTGGTAGTGTTGTCCAAAGTTCAGATCCATTACCTGGTGTGAAATAAGCGAATAACTACATCACTGAGAAAGACACTATTTTATTCAAAACACACACCAAAGGGTTTGTCAGATTCATTTACACACAAGTTACACAAAGCCATGCATTATTCATCATGCATGTGATCACATATTTGCATGTAGTTATAATAAATGCAAAGTCATTCCCTGCACCTTCTGCGCATGCTCTGAGGGGACTCTTCAGGGGTGTCTGGTGGTCAGTACCCCAAAAATTACGTGCCAACTTCATCTGTACTCATCTTCTCCCAATCTCCTCCCAAATTTTGGCTCACTATTTCTAAATCACTAGCTTAGAACAACTTTAATAAAGTTCCTAGTTCCCCATTCAAAAGCCATGCTTGTAAGTCGCATCATTATTTCCAAAAGCCTAGTACCCTTACAGCTGAACAAACTTATAAGTAAAAGTGAATCTTTCCATCATGCAAAAAATTCTGGAAGATAATCTTTAACTGGGACCATTAGCTGGTAAGTGTAAGTTGTATAATTACTAAGATATTTTTAGATATGTAAAAGATATTTAATATAATTAAAAATATAATGGATTTTTACCACAGTAGTGCTTCGCCATGCAAAGTCAGCCTGTTTGTAATTAAATTTGAACCCCTATTAAATTGTGCTTTCTATGCATGCCTATTATTTTTTCATGAAAAATACACCTTTTATTTTCCTCTACAGAGTAACATAAACATGGCATAAAGATCTACAATAAGACTTACCAACAAACGTGTGAGATCATGGATATCAATCTGAGCATAAATTTTCTATTACATTCAGTTTACTACTAGTGCAATAAAACTGTCATTGGATCAAATGGGATTTTATACTGCATCAGCTATAATACAATGCTATTAAATTGGAAGTACATAAATTTTCCATTGTTCTCTTCCCCATGAGCTATGAAAATTAGGAAGTTATGCACAACATCATGCTATGGCTGGTATTTTCCAACAGACAAGTAGTGATTTAGTCAAGGTGGTTCAGAGTGTGTAATTGATTTCTGATTATAAAGCTGTGTTGTATTGTAAAAAATAGTAAATTTTATCACAGCAAGGACCTGTAATTTTTTCATGGAAATTTGTATGAAAAAGGTATAGGAAGAAAGTTCAAAATCTAGTTCTCCAGTTTTGTTTGGGATGAAAACCAGTAGACAAACCACAGAAGTTTAAAAAGTCCTTTACGTACCCCAAGATAGGGAAGAACGCAAAATAGCTAGTGGAACTGCATTTACTTTGAAAAGAAGGCTTCAAAGCACAAGTTTTCAAGAAGTTCAGTTTATAGGCTTTCAGATCGAGAAATCAAGAGCCAACAGAGCTCATTTTTCACCTTGGAAATGGGCATATCCAGCTTAGGGTCACTGTCCCTTGACTAGTTTGGTTTCCTTAGGTATATTGATAGGACACAAAGTTATAACAAGTGACTTCCTTGGGCAACACCGGGCGTGTTCTGACAAAGAAAACAACCAGCAGGGTATCATTTACTTTTCCAGTCCTTTTTCACCATTTTCAAAATTAGACATTTCTGTTATTTCATTTTAAAGTACCTCCTCTCTTGCATTTGTTTGGTATTACACAATTTATTACAATGTGTCTACATACATAATTATTACAACATGCTCTGTATGTAGCATATGTGAATACAGCATTTTAAAAGTCTATGCTGAATCAAAAGCAAATAATATATTTGTATATCTTGCATTTAATTTTGGTAAGAACTACAAAAGTTTATTATTTAATATTTGTCTTCCATTGACGCTCAGAGACTTGTCAAGATTGAAGTGATGGCTGTACTATACAGATATACTTCTTACCCTGTAAAAGAGATGCCTTCAATTTTCCTGTGTGTAAATCTGAAAATTTGTCTAAGTACTCATGGATAGTGACCTGAGCAGACTTTATCTTAACTGAGCGTTCTGGTTTTAATTTCTCATGGTCTTTTCTGTTATGTATAGTTTCATTAGACAAGAATTTAGCTATGTGACTGACATTTTCCACAATTAGCGCCCACATATAATTAGATGCAATGCTGACAAGGACTCTGTTGTTTCCTATAGCTTCAGAGAAAGGCCCTTTCCTTCTTGTTTTGGCACTTATCCATGAAAACTATTGCACCATGTTCAGCCAGTGACTGGGATTGAAAATAATTTATAGCCATTATGCACATGTACCGTTAGCTCCACCTCTTGGATTACATTGGTTTTTACAGTTGTTCTTAGAGGAATCTTCTCTGGAAAAGTAAATTCCTGAGGCAGTGCCCTAGTAAAAGCACGTGGATCAGTTGCTCTGTCCTGCAGGTTAAATCTTCGGTACTTGATTACCAGTAAAGTTTAATTAGGAATTATTTTACTAATAATTTGGGTTACGTTGTCCTCTAGTGGCTCATATAGATAACTGCCCTGCTGACAGATGACTTTTTCCTTGTGCTTTTAAATCTTCTTGTACTGTTTTCATACAAGTCCAAGTCACCTCACAAGAGGACTGAGGCTGTGACCGAATAAAAAGTTTACATCTAGCTGCCACAGCATCTATGCAGCAAGATCTGTCCTCTAAAACTGTGTATTGTCTGCTTAAAGAAATATTTAATTTAAATAGTTGAAAATATCAATAGACAGTTGTGAGAAGATAGAATCAGAAGAAGATTTAATCAGAACATTGATGGAAACAAATATGTCCTGCTTTCCGGCAGTAACGAAGAACAAACTCAGCATGATTTTTCTTTTTTAATTGGCTGAAGACTAGGTCACTTGCTCAAAATGCTTGGAGATCTCCAATAAAGGTAAACAGAACAACCCTCCAGCATGTCCTGTGGCTACTCACTTGTAAACCTTGATAACACCAAGCTTTGGCTCTGTAATGTGGAAGCAAGTCCTTTTGCAGGAAGCAGTGAAAGCACTAGAGCACTTTGCAGCTGGATATATGCCAGTATAATGCAGGTGTTCACAAACAGGAGGAGGAATTCTAGAGCATGGAGAATAATGCTAGGGTGTCTGCAGTGACAAAATGAACATTATACGTTACCTCAAAAAGATTATGTCACATTATTAAATGTGCTGAGTTTGTTTCGCCCCTGTGGCAGAGCAGTAGAACTCCTTCCAGTGGAAGCCTTGGTCAAGGGAAAGATGGTAGTCAGCCCAGTTGTTGTCAGGGCAGGTGGGATGCTCTGACTGACGAGTCTTTGCTTTTCATACTGTTTCTTCCTTGATGAAGTGCTATGAGTAAAGACAAATAAAAGTTGCTCTGCAGAGATAGTTGTTCTGTGTTTAAAAAGAAAAGCACTATAAATACTTCTGTTTATACCTCCAAAATTATGTGGGAGAAGCAGCAGTTTCAAATGGTGAAAGAATGTGGTTTCTTTCTTCTTAAAGAAGTGGTGGTGTGGTCCAGCAGTATAGTAGCTCATGTTTTCTGTTCCTGTTTGCAGTTCTAGAAAAGACAAAGGAGTACTCTGACTCCACAGAGTTTTTGAGGATTTTTCCAAGACCTGTGCCTTGCAACTCCATCAGGGAAATAATACATGAGGCTTTAATAAAAATTTCTTGCTCAGGTTCTGTATCTATAGGCCACCTTTTTTCTTCCTCCCTTTTTACAAAGACCTTTTTTCAATCAGCGGTGCTGATGGCAGAGACAGTTTGGATCCCAAGTGAACCCTCAGCAGACACCTCTCATGTGTGATGCTGCCAAGCTCACTCCTGTGAGGTGCAGGCAGCTCTGCTGGAAACAGCTCACCGCTGCCATGCTGGGAGCTGGAGTGAGCAGAGCTCCTCCACACGTCTTCATGCTCCAGGGGCTCCTGTCAGCATAGGATGAATGTTAGCTGATTGCTATTCATTCCCTGGGCCAGTTGTCCTCCAAACACCATCGGAGCTGCAGAGTAGCTTAGTTACGCTTGACACGTTAGAACTGTGCATTTGGTGCTGTCCATGTACTGCCTCAGACTTGCATATATCTCCACACATAGAAAGTGTAAATAACCAGCACAGCTGAGAAAGTGCTGACAGAAACAAAACATATAAAGGGAAACCTGAGGTATAAAACATCTTCACTTCATGAAATCATCTGTGGTGCCATTCTTAGAGTGCACTCAGAGATTTTTTAGGCAGTGATGGATGCAGGAATATTTGCAAAGAGTTACTTTTATCCAGTGGGGATATTTTAAACAAAAGGTGTGCCTACAGTTAGGAAACCACATAGGTTCTCCATTTCTTCTTAATTAGCTGCCAGGAGGGGAAAGCTGATGGTATTTATTTTTCTTTAACAAAAACTCATCATTTAAAAAAAACCTTTCGTAACTCTTACATCAACTTTTTTTTTCATGCTTTACAATGTTGTTTTCCAGTGGTTTATAATTGTTTAATTAACTGAGGTGCTAAGCAAGGTTCTGTTTATCCTCAATTCAGAAGATGTGGTTTTATCCTTTACATACCAGAGGGTGAGTTGCACATGTTGATCTACTTAGAGCTTGCTGACTGCAATTTCTCCTGCAGGGATTTTTTTAAACATTTGACTTTTCCAGGTAGCTGTTAGGCCAATGATTGCCCTCTGTCCACACTAGAATCTTTTACAGAAAACCATTACTGCTTCCCAGGTGTGCTCTTTCTGACACCACAGCAGAGAGGAGGCTCTACCTCATCATTAAGGTCACAGTAGTGCTTCCTTCCACCAGCTGCTGTTGCAAACGCTCATCTTCCTCCTGCAGGCAAGAAGATGTGACCAATTATGCCTATTCCTATTAATCATGCATTTTCAGGCTTCTCTTCAAAGCAGGGAGGGAGGTTGCTCCTACAAACCTTATTGGTCAACAGTCTCTTCAAGCGTTAACTCCATCTTCCTGTAGTGCATTTTAAATCAGGGTTATGTCAGCAGATTCTTTCCAGAATAACCTGACCTTTGATATCAGACTTGGTCAGAGCTGAAATCCGATGGAAGCGATTTTTGGTGAAACTGATCCCTCGTGAGCGTTCGCAGAAGGCTGTCTGGGAACTGTATATGCTAATGGAAAAACTAAAGTGGTGACCTTGTATGTTCTCTGGCTGCTGGGTGTAATCCTGCTCAGCACATCCATGCATTTGTCAGGGTTTTGATGAGCACTTTGCAGACATCTGCCTGGCAGAACTGCCTCACCCCAGCCCCACACCACCTACCTGCATGCCTCTCTACTGCCTTCAGATACAAATATGTGAGTGCATCTTGCTCAGTAACAGATAACTTTACAGAACGGATGCTGTTACTCGCTGCTTTTCTGTATGAATGTATAAAGCATCCTTCAGTGGACAACAGGTAGTAATTTTATTAAAATCCAACTGAATCATAACACAGTACAACTACTGACATTATGAAGCCCTGCCAGCTTTTTTCTTTCAATAAGCATCTAATCTTAATATTGTTTTAATCAGGCTTTCTTATCAGATGTACTTATTTTTGTATTGCCAGTACACACTTGAAATTACTGCTTGGCCTCGGGTTATAAGGTGACATTGTTTTGATTTGCACATTTCTATTTGAGGATTATTTTTTTGTTTGGCCTTTCCTAAAGGCAGTGTTCGTCATTAAAGTGGCTGTGCATGAATGGTAATGTATTTGTGTTTTCTCTCATCAGAATAATGAAATGGTGGAACTACAGAGGGTACGAATGAAAGACGAAATTCGAGAATACAAGTTTCGAGAGGCGAGGCTCTTACAGGACTACACTGAGCTTGAAGAGGAAAACATCACTTTACAGAAACTGGTGTCCACACTGAAACAGAATCAAGTAAGCATCGAAAGATTTAAGGAAACATGCTTAAAAATGACAGAGTTTTCTCCATTTTCCATAATGTGATTCTGCAGAGTGTTTCAATGGAAGTTTCTTTATGTTTTTTTTCAGTTGTGGTTTTGCTAAACACATATTCTGAAACAGTTACTGGCCATATATTAAAAATGGTGAGGCCCTTACATCTGTTTTAGGCAAAATCCTGGTATAATATTTTGCTGCAGAACTTTGTAATAGCAGAGGAATTATTAAAATAGGTAGCATCCTATCTTTTCACTTCGTGCTTTTCCTCTCTTCCTTCCCTATATGCTGAACTCAGTGCCCTGCAGAAGAGTTCAGCCCTTTGTTTCCTCTCAGCTGGTTTCCTGCACGTCCTTTGCTCTTCTAAATTGGAGAAGAGGAAATAATCTTCTCATTTTCCGCTTTTCCCTTGCTACTCGGGTTTTCCTCTACCAGCGTTGCTCCTTCTGTGGCCTTGCTAACCTGAAAGTTTAGCAAGCTTCAGAAATAGATAGAGAGTTGTCTGATGTTCTTACTCAGTCTTTTCTGTTTCCCCATGATAGTAATTTGCAGCTGACAGCAGAACAACACACTATATTTTTGATGGCACTGCAGAAGTCACCCTGAGGAACCACCATAAATGACAGCCCCATTACATACAGTTGCAAATGGTCATGGGGTCTCTTCTCTCCCAGTCATAAGAGCAGAGCTTCCTTTGCTATTGTATATTTGTGCTGCAGAGGAAGCAATTGAGAACACAGTTGTCCTTTAAATTGAGCAAAAGGGATTTGTTCTCATGTTGGAAAAGTTAATTTACCATGATCAATAATTTAGAGTTAGGCTGGACATTAGGAAAAAAAAATGCACAGAAAGGGTTGTTGGACACTGCAGAGGCTGCCCAGGGAGGGGATTGATTCACCTTCCCTGGAGGTGTTTAAGGGGCAGGTGGACAAGGTGCTAAGGGACATGATTTAGTGTTAGATAGGAATGTTTGGACTCGATGATCTGGTGGGTCTCTTCCAACCTTGTTGTTCTATGATTTTTTTTTCTATGAAACGCTTTCTGTTTTGTAGACACTTTGGAGACCAGCACGACATGGCACTCTAACACCATTTCCTTAACTCCTAGCAGATGGTAACAATGCTGCATCTCAGCCCCTGATTTATGGCCTAACCTACTGCCTGGATCAGTTAGGGCTTCTATCAAGTAGCCAAAACAGTCTCAGTTTCTACTGGCAGCCTGGGAACAAAGCTGCCTTACTCCTGCAGGAATGCGCAGTGCTATTTCAGCTATCTTTTACTCCTGTTTTACTGCTCTAGCACAAATGCAATTGAAATTTTTAAAGCAATAGAGCTGTGCCATAGGGAATAGGCAGGTAATAGAAACGGGTATGTTGTTTCCTTATTTATGAAGATATCTAGACTTTCAGTCTCCTGAAACTGAATTTATAGGAGATGATCTTTTTGTCAAAGTTATTTACCAAGTCAGCAAATTCCCCTTTTGAGGCACAGATTATTTCCTCATCAAAATCACAGGAGGCATTTTCACACTGTCAGGAAATTGAAGACCCCTTTGCGGACTGTCTTATTTTTCCCCTGAAGAAAATCTGTTTGCAAGTGATTGCATTTGTCATATTTTGTTCTTAATGAAACTGAATGCCAGCAATCTGTAGAGAGAAAAAGCATTGCCACATTTTGAACGGCTTTAAAATTAACTCATTTTGCATCACATATGCATGTGCTTGTGATTCCTAAAATAGCTTTGATCTGCAAGGTAAAATTTCAAGAGCATTTTATACTTTAATACTTTAATTTACAAAACCATATGTTTCAAGTCTTAGTGCTGAACTGTCATTATCTGGGTTGGGGTGTTTTGTAGCTTTTGTAAGCCCAAATCCATAAGATGGTAATTATATAGATAATTCAGACCTGTGGTTTTCATGTGGATTTAAAATTTAAAAAGGTTTCTTTTTTCCATGTCCTTAAGTTGCAAACGTAGCTATTTGACAGGATCTAATAATTTTCAGAGGGACTTCTCTCTCCAATCAGAAAAGGTATCACATTCTTAAATGTAGATTTCAAAATATCATGTATTCTCCATTTCAAGTTAACATTTCCCAATATGACTTCGGCACTTTCTTTGTTGTTTGAAGTATTTCCATTCTCTGTGTTTGAAGATTAGTGCTTTGTTTCTTAAGCTGGCCTTTCCAAAGGCTTAGAAGTACAAGACTCTTGACAGGTTGGTAAATATTTTACTCTAGTTGGAATGGTTGATATTTCTATTTTATCGGAACATTATATTAATTTGTTTAAATATATACACATTACTTTAAAATTGCTGATACTAAAGCATATTAATGCATTTGAGTAAGAAAAGCATCAACTGAAAAAAAGCATGAAAATTCAGTATTTCCTTTCCTCTTTCACCAAACTGTTAAATTATTTCACCTGATACTGGGATTTTTTTTGCATTTTTAAATGAGAAGGTGGATGAGTAACATGATTAGAATTAACTTAAAGATCAAAGCATGATCATTTTTACCAGGAAAGTTCATCAAGCATAGACAAGGATCTTTAACAAAAAAACTCCTCTTTTTCACTGCTGTGGGATTTTGCAGCAGTGAAAAGGAAGATGAAGGTGGCCAGCAAGGGAAAGTGTTTGGCAATGGGGATAAGTTGCACCATCTAGATACTTCTGAGCAACTGGTTTTGGGCTAGATTTGGTTTACCTAGGCTTTGTTTCTTGTGAGGTGCAACAGAAAGGACTGAAAAAACATGGGACCTGCCTTATAAGAAGGAGAGAAGCATCTGTTTCTTTCCTCAGCCCACCCTCTCAGCAAATACCTTGATAACATATTGCAGTATTGGTGGAACAAGGAAATGACCAGTCCTCTGAGAAGGAGAAACACAAGCAAATACCTCCAAGCCTGGCAAAGATGCATCAGGTCACTGCGGAAGCACTTCAGGGAGTGCTGTCAGAGCAACAGAGTGTCGAGTGCTCCGCAATGGTATCCCCAACCCAGTTCAAGGATTGTGTGGCTGGATAAACTATTTAATACATTTGCCTGGTTGTTTAAAAATCTCCAAGAATTTGGGTTTGAGTTTAAAGAGATTGTATAGATAGTTTGCTTTTTAATTTCTGAAGTCAAATGCTCCTTGCATAATGGAAAAGCTTGTTTGGCACAGAGAAGAGAGATGAGGCTCTATTACAATTTTTGTACTTGAACATTTCTAAGATACTAGACACTTTAAAGTAACCGTGCCTGCTTGACTTTGCATCTGGTAACCATATAGATAAGAAATCATCTTCAGAATACTTGCAATTAATAAATTAGACCATGTTAACCTGAGATCTATAGATACCATGACATACCGACACTGCTTATGGCAATTCATAATAAATCTATGGTTTCCAAGATATCTGCCACTAAACAGCCTTCTTTCCATGAAATACATTTATTGTCATATGTTACTTAGAGAAAGGTGTTATTTTTCTTGATTCTCAGCATGCTGAAGAAGTGAGGACTGAGGTATTTAAATGAGTGAGCTGCACTTGCATTTTCTTTGCAATGAGGTTTTTTTCAGCTGCAGGCAGTGTCTGGTATTTCAAACTATTTTCTGGAACACCTATTTCAATAAGACTGATAAATGGCAGGTTTTCATGACTTAAGTTTTAGTATTATGAATGTTCTTTGTCTTGTCTAATTCAGGTTGAATATGAAGGCTTAAAGCATGAGATTAAGCGATTTGAGGAGGAGACAGTGTTGCTTAATAGTCAGCTAGAAGATGCCATCAGGCTGAAGGAGATTGCTGAGCATCAGCTGGAGGAAGCTCTGGAAACTTTAAAAAATGAAAGAGAACAAAAGAACAATCTGAGGAAGGAACTCTCCCAGTATATCAACCTCAATGATAGTATGTATAATAATCATATTAATATATCAGTAGATGGATTGAAGTTTGCAGAGGATGGGGGTGAGCCCAACAATGATGACAAAATGAATGGACATATCCACGGGCCTCTCGTGAAACTCAATGGTGACTACCGAACTCCCACAAGTAGGAAAGGAGAATCTCTGCACCCCGTCTCTGATCTCTTCAGCGAGCTCAACATATCAGAAATACAGAAACTGAAGCAGCAACTCATGCAGGTAAGAGCTGAATTTACTGTCCTAAAGTGGATTCTAGTGACAACTTTTGCAATTATTTCCCCCAATGACGTTCTCAGCTACATATGTCCTGTTCTCAGTCACCTGCTTTGGTGTTTCTTTATATCCAGGTTTTGCTAGAAGTACTGCTAATAAACAGAGTATCTATCTACAAAAAGTCAGTATGATTTGACCAGATATTTAGTGACAAGAGGGGAAAGAGGCCTAGCTGCTGTTGTTGCAGGTAGTTAGATTCTTTTTTTTTCCTGCTGTGATAATGGGAAGTGTTGCAAGAGGAATAAAGTACTCTTCAGTATGACCAAAACTATCTGGGAAAAAATCTCACAAAAATACAGACAGATTTATTTATGCTCCCTTGCAAGTCAGAGGGATTCCTTGCCATTAAATTCAGTTTGAACAAGATTTGGCATAACGCCAAGAGAGAGTAAAAGGAGAGGAGTACTTCTCTTAATAACTGTGCACTCAGAGAGCATGTGGCGTGTGAGATGCCACAGAGCACCCTTGTCCGCTCTGGCAGTCCCAGCGGATGCACAGGCTGCAGGGGGTGCCTTGGGGACCATACAGCTAGCATTTGTTCTCTATTCATCCAAGTTCAACTCAGGCATAACCAGAATAGGAGTCTGGGATGCAAGCCAGGTAACAGCTCAAGCTGCCAGACCCATTGCTGACATCATCTTAGAAAGCAGTACAGTGCCACACAGAGACAGGGTCCCGCTGCCCAAGCTGCTGACCATCCTCTCTACCACAAGAGCTTGAAAGGTTTTGGCACCATCAAGAAAACATCCAGCATTTTCTAGCTACAGACTTCTCAAAAGCACGTCTTCTAAAGGGAGTAAATATAAATCCTTTCCTGCTTAAAATGTAAAAGCCAATTTGGCAGTAAAGTAGAGCAAACCCAGTTTTTGGTGCTTGCAGCAGAACAATAAATTCCAACATTGTCTGCCCTATATTTGCTGAAAAGTTAGTAATTATATGTATTTCATTGCCAAACACACTGTGACAAGTTTTGATCTGAGCTATGACATGGCAAACACTGAAGACATCTAGTGCTTTGCACAAATAACTTTGATACAAGATATACATAATTTAAGTGGAAAAGTTTGAAATTCAGAATTTTATTTCAGTGAAAAATGCTGTCAGAAATGTTTTCAGTATTAAAATGTGAACAGTGTGTGTAGTTTGTGTATATATGCATATATATAATTATGCATGTGTATCTATGTGTTCATTTACATATATAATAGATGCACATATATATGTAATGCAGCTTCTGATTTCATTCAGAAATACGATGTTAGAAATTAAAAAGACAGCTTTAGAACTTACATTTTAAAATACAGTATATTTTCAACCATGCTTCACAATGAAGTTTATACAATACAAATTTTCAGTGAAAACCGTTTGGAAATGACAGAAACGAGATTGTTTGGGTATGTTTTGTCTTGATTTTATTAATGTAAATATTGAACTTGATAAATCAACAAACTTATACTTGAAAGATATTGCAAATGGTCTCTGGCTTAAAATTACTTATTTAATTCACACTTCTGAAGTGAAGAGACAGGCTTCTGACAGTTATTAGCCACAAACTGTCCTGGGTCCTGTAGGGGTGTAAAAAATAAATATAACCATTTTTCAATCACAGAGACTTTGCCAGGTCCCTGCACCCTCACAGCAATAGCCACCACCATTGTGCGGTATTCTAATCAGTGTTTAAAGGTTTAAAGTTTAAAAAGAAAAAATGGGTCCAGTTGGAAACCTAATTTCTTTAGCCACTGAAATGTTTACTGCAAAATGCTGATGTGTGCTTTTTTTGAACTGATCTTTCTCTCTCTTGAGTTGCATCAGCTCACCTTGGGTCACGTTAATTAATGTGAAAAATTCCTCCAATTTTTTTCCTCATAGCAGATGGGAGGCTTAATCGAGTTCAAGTTGACAAAAGATAATTCTTCAGCAAAACTGGATTTTTGCTCCTCTGCAGTATCTTTGCCATGTGGTGGTTCATTCAACCACATCTTAGTATTTTGTGCATATTCTTCTTGTTTTCCTTGAAGAGGCTGTACTATGGCAGAGTTGCTGAAGGAACTGTCCCTGTTCTGGCAATTATTTTGATGTCCATAGGACAGCAGGCTTCTTTTCTGAGAGAAGCAAACTTAAGATTTGCCATTATTTGGCAAGTTTTTTCACTCCTCAATCTCAAAAAGGTGGTGTCACCAGAAAAGTTAGTATGATAGTCTTGTATCTGCAGAATGCTGCTGCTGATCCCTTGAAGATGTTTAATTGCAAGTGTTCGTTTCCATCTTTTAAAGCCACTAGGTAACAAACATTTTGATGACATTTCTTGTATTCTAAGATTATTTTGGAAAAGCCCGAGGCTTTCTGCTCTGCTTTCATCCTTATTGTCTAGTGGGAAGAATCCTCTATCTCATCTTTAAAGCTTAAGACTCCTGTCTTCCTTCTGTGGTGATGCTTTCCCTATTACTGAGGCCAGCATCATGTCTTGAAAACTTGGATTAAGTTATCTTAAAAAAAGGTAAAGTGACTCAGATTGTGACACCCTTCTTCAGCTGTCTGCTACTCTTTGATAAATATGATACAGCTAAGATTCAGGGTTCTTGAGCTGAGTTTTCCTATTAATTTGTTCCACTCTCCACTTGGACTTGTTCACTGATCTGATGATATTAAATAAACAAACAAACAGGATAAATAGCAATGGTGAAATTGAATTGATTTACATAATTGCAAACCACAACAAATTGGGAAGGAAATCTTCCCAGACTAAATTTGTTGAAGGAAAGGATGCATCACAGAATAGGCACGGCTACATGTGAATTGCTTTTATTTTCGTTCTGTGATGATAAACGTCTTTACTGCAGCTACTAACTTCAATGTCAGAAAGAACCCCACCAACTGCACTGAAAAATAACTGTAATTCACAAAAGTTTGCTGTGGGTGGAAATAATAGTTTAGTATTTTCTAGAACAAGAAATACAGTAACAGCACTTGGAAACATCAGAACCTTTAATATTCAGCAGGTGCTCTCAGGGCTGACTTGGAGCTTTCTCCCCTTGCAAATAGGAACATTTATTTCTGTCTCTAGGCAGAATTGTATAATCTTCATCCATAGTTACTGAACTAAAAGAAGTGAAATCTAGTATATCTCTGTATGTTATTTAACCTGCTGTCCAGGTTAGCATATGGATTTGAAAAGTTGCATGTTTTCCCTGGAAAAAAAAATACTTCTTGTTTGAAAGAAGTAGTTGTTTCCAGAAAACATTTATGCTCAGAAGAGAAATTATCATAAAGATACCAATTATCTCTGTTATAGTTTTCCTGTGTGGTAGAGTATGACAGCTGATTAATTTAAAGCAGACACTGAAACGCTGTACTGCTGTAATATCAAGTTGTTTTCTTGAAGGAAAATCTCTCTGGGTATAATCTTTATATTTATTTTTACACTACTTCAATCTACAGTTATGTGTCTACTTCCATTGAACACACCCACAGTGGACCCATACATCGTAAAAAAAAAATCTGCCTTTGGTGTCTAATATATATGCATCTTTATTATCCATGTGACTTCTTCCCATAAGGTGAGACAGTCCTTTAAATTAACCAAAACTGAGTTTTTCATGCACATGTATAGCTCGCCTTACCAGCCTGAAAGAAGAAATACCTTCATTATTTGATGAGGGTAATGCAGTTGCTATACCAGGTGGTAACAACTAGAGTTCAGCTGAAAGTTTCCGGGGGCAGACTGCTTGATGGAAATAAACCAGAGGAAAGCTAGTGAAGAAGCTTTGGCTGGGTCAATCTCTGATGCCCTCTGGGGCAGATCTGAACAAGAAAACTATGGAGAGCAGTCATCTTTTAAGAAGACGCCCTTGGGAAAGGCTAAGGTTGCCTTATTTTGGATTTTCTTGACAAGAGTGGGCAAGGGGACAGCTGGCAGACTTAGATGGCAGTGGGAGAACAATATCAAATGGAGAAAGATACCCATATACTCACAGTACTCGGCTGTCCTCTTCTGCACAGACTATGTAGTGCCTAAAATAGAGCACCTTGTATCTCAGGAGACAGTCTCTTCCTGGATCATAAAATAATGATGAGGTTTGCCCCTGTTTTTCTAATTCCTAAGCTGTCAGTTACCTGTACACAAGAAAACGAGGCTGATGGTTTTTAGATGTTGTCTTCTATTTTTATTCTTACAGCTTTTGCCTGCAGTTGATTGCAGGTTTTAATAGAGGTTATAGCTTTGAATGCCTGTCTCTAAAACCAGGGGATCATCATAGGCTTTAGTGTCTTAATACATCTAACCAGTAGCCATTGCTCAAAAGCTTCATTATGGGAAAACAAGAGTCTGAACCACTGCTTGGAATATTTTGTGGGATGGCATTAATACCCTCTCAAGTCTCTCAAAGGTTTTTCTTTTCCTTCAACAAGATTCATGGTGGCTGATTTGAGTCTTTTCCAAACATGCTTATAGGGAAGGAAAAGATTTTTAAAGGTTTTTTGGGAAGTCACAGCTTGAAATTCTCCGAATTAGTAATTCAGCCACTCATAAAGGGAACATCAAGTGTACCATTTTCACGGCATGCATAAACACAGGGCTGAGATACTGCAACAGTAGGAAAAGAAAAAACCAGAAAAGTTAGTAGGCTCAAGATCCTGTTGCAAAAGCCATGAAAACAGGAAGGATTCCATCTCCTTGTGCCTTCCTTTGCTTCCCAATTCCCAAATCAGAACAGGACAAAGACATAGAAAAAAAAGTTGGAGCATTATACATAAAACTTGAAATCAGAGTCTTTTGGGGTGTTATTATGAATAGCAAGTACCTGAGTAGATGAAACTTTAGAGTATTTTTGTTCACTTGCTTTAAAATGCTGTGTATTAAAACTTCTAGGGGAGTCTTCCATGGCTTCTTATGCTGTTCAATGTCCATATTTCTCCATGGATATTCAGAAAGGAACTTAATAGGTCAGAATCAGTCAGAACCGTTTTGTTAATTATACCAGAAATACCACTTTTTCTGCCTTGTCTTTAAAAATATGGGGTTTGCTTACATTTAACTGCTGGGGATGAAGAGTCCTGAAAGTTGCATGTGCTCAGTCTTATGATCTGTGTTACATTCGCAGACAGGAGGTTATTTAATCTAATTTGTGGAAATGTACACAGCCATTTGTTTACTGTATTTGCATTCAGTAATCAAGCCTTAAGTAAAGTTTGCAACAGTGCAAAGATATAAATAATACTGTGAAGGATTAGTACAGCTGTTCATGGGAAATAAAAATTCAGCTCCATTGAGAAATGGGTATATGCCAGTGGAATGGCTTATAGGCATGCTCATTAGGCACTGAGTAATTCTTTGATGAACAATGTGTAAAGTCATGTCTCAGTGATATTGTGAATTGTAACAGGGGCTCGGACTTCATAGCCTGAGAGTTACATGCATCTCTCTCTGACTTAATTTTTTGATTTAGGTGTATATGGCTAAAAGCTCTTGGCAGCCCTCAAATTGTGAATGCAGAGTAGTGGAGTGGGAGGGAGAAATGAAGGTAATTGCAGAGGCTGGTGTTCAGCATGGGTAGGATGAGATCCTGGGTTTCTTACTTTGACTGTCTTGCAGGTGGAAAGAGAGAAGGCCATTCTCCTGGCCAACCTGCAGGAGTCTCAGACGCAGCTGGAGCACACCAAGGGAGCCCTGACCGAGCAACATGAGAGAGTCCACAGGCTTACAGAGCATGTCAATGCCATGAGGGGGCTGCAGAGCAACAAGGAACTGAAAGTTGAGCTTGATTGTGAGAAAGGCCGAGACCCTGGTGAGGAGGCACATGACTACGAAGTGGACATCAATGGCTTAGAGATCCTAGAATGTAAATATAAAGTAGCTGTTACTGAGGTGATAGACCTCAAAGCAGAAATCAAAGCCTTAAAGGAGAAATATAATAACTATGTGGAAAACTACACTGAAGAGAAGGCCAAGTATGAGAGTAGAATCCAGACGTATGACGAACAGGTGACCAACCTGGAGAAATCAACCAAGGAAAGCCAGGAAAAAATGGTCCACATGGAAAAGGAATTACAAAGAATGACAAGCATAGCAAATGAAAACCATAATACCCTCAATACCGCCCAGGATGAGCTGGTGACATTTAGCGAGGAGTTGGCTCAGCTCTACCATCATGTCTGCCTGTGCAACAATGAGACACCAAACAGGGTCATGTTGGACTATTACAGGCAAAGCAGAGTCACTCGCAGCGGGAGCCTGAAAGGACCAGATGACCCTCGAGGTCTTCTTTCCCCACGGCTTGCCAGGAGAGGGGTGGCGTCACCTGTGGAAGCGAGGACCCCAACCGAGCAGGTGACAAAAGAGGCCACAGAGCCTGGCAAGGAACAGAGCCCAACAAAAACACCTAGCATTTCTCCTGTCATCACAGCCCCTCCTTCCTCCCCCGTCTCTGATACCAGTGACATCCGCAAAGAGCCGATGAACATCTACAACCTCAATGCCATAATAAGGGACCAAATCAAACACTTGCAGAAGGCTGTCGATCGGTCACTGCAGCTGTCGCGCCAGCGTGCTGCAGCTCGCGAGCTGGCGCCTATGATCGATAAAGACAAGGAGGCCTTAATGGAAGAGATACTGAAACTGAAATCACTCCTGAGTACAAAGCGGGAGCAGATCGCAACCCTGAGAGCAGTGCTGAAAGCCAACAAGCAGGTAAGATGCTAATAAAGCTGTCAGTCATGAGCATCTGTTACTTATACAGGTCACTTGCAAGCTTTCCCAGGAGTGTTTCAGAGGAGAGATTTTACTTACAGGTTATTTAGCCATTTACTCACTTGTGGCAAGGGCAGACCTTTCTTCCCTCCCTCTCATGTTCCCTCCCTGCCTGCCTCCTCTCTACGCTTTTCAGCTTTGCTTTTCAGCACCCAGGATTTGCCAACGGCATAGGCAGAAGAGCCTTTCCTGCGGAGGGAGAGAAAAACAGAGGGACAGGGAGGGATCAGCTGCCACCCAGCCTCATGTGCAGGCATATTGCTGGTATTATTGCAAAATAATAAGATTGCCAACCAAAATGAAGTGTGCATGTTGAGGCTCCCAGAGGCATGCTGGCTGGATAAAGCAGTCAATTGGGAGTATCTGCTGTTTATACAGGTCACTTACGAGCTTTCCCTAGGAGTGTTTCACAGGAGAGGTTTTATTCACTCTGGCAGGTGTAGCTGGAGTGGTGGGGAGGGCGAGCACTGGGGAGACCACCTGGGCCAGCACCTCAGCTGCTGCAGTGGCCCCACTGGTGGGATTTAGTAGAGAAGATGGTGCAAACAACCCTTGGTGTTCTTCCAGGTTCTTGGTAATACTCCACTGGCTGCAAAACTTGAAAATTTAAAAGTATTAAAAATAAATGCCATGAAATCTATAGCATGCCTCAGGAAGAGAATGACAGGCTTAAGAGTATGACCAGTGGCTTTGGACCATAGAGAAGATGGGCATTTCTTTGATAAGACAGCAGGTGAACAGCTGAGTTATTTTCATTACAAGTGTTTGGATTTTTTTTAATGATATTTATTTTCAGTTAGAAATAATTTCACCTGCATTGTCAGGTTTTCAATCCTTTAAGAAATAGGAAAGGGGGATTCTTTTTTTAAAGAAAAAGGGCAACATTACTATCCAATAAAGCTGACTGAAACAGTAATAGCAATCTTTTGAGAAGGATTCATTATAACATTATATTTTAGAAAATAAAGAAATTCAAATTATTGTTTTGAAAACTTCCATGAAAACCCTATCAAACCACTTCATTTTTGATCTTGCACCAAAGCAAGTGAATTGAGAATTACTGTATCTTGCATCAAATGGCAAAAGAGGACCATGTAATCGCCTAATTTTAAAGATAACTGTCTCTTTTTTTTTTTTTTGTACACATATCCTCACAAGCCCTTTGTATCTGTTAGATTCCAGGTCTGCAAACACTTTAGGAAGTTAAATTTAAGCATGCAAATAGTCTAATTTACTTTGGTGCATATTCAGAATTCAGCCTGAATGGAAGAGGCTGCAGTGGAAGAATCATTATTCCAGATTAACTTGGAATTTTCTCAGCTGAAAGCGGCACAGTGATCCCCCATATAGGGGCATGAATCCTGGTAAACAGCTTAGGATACTATTAGCTAATGACAGTGATGGGATTACAGTGTTAAAATTCCCACTAGTCAAGTAGTCTGAAGTTACAGTTTCAAGTTTAATGGATTGTTCGATCTGTAACTGCATTTCTAGAATACTATGAAGTTTTAAATTGCAGCAGTATTTCAATATATGTTGAAACTTTTATAGTATTTCCCCCTCTCCAATACAACACGTTAAATATTAATTCAAGTAATTAAATACCATCGCTAGCTAATCAATAATAGCTCTGGGCAATTATATGTGGATTTTTCACATAATTAAAATGTAATTAAGATGTAATTGAGGCGTATGGGTTTAGATTCCAAATTAAAAGTTTTTTTCCCATTAGCAAAAGACTAATTATTTTTTGATACTACCAGCTCAGTCTTGCTCTTTTACTGCTGTCAGAAATAAAGCATCATCCTAAACTGTGTCCAGTAAAATGGAAAAGATAGATTTGCTGAGTAAGGAGGTGCCATTAACCAAACATTTATTGGATAACAGCATAGATATTTGTAGCTGTACAACTGAATGCAGAATCATGCGAGCCAAATATCAACATCCTCAAACTTTCAAGGTAAAAAACATAACCATATAGAATGGAAGGAGAAATTTAAAATTACAGAGAGCGCAGGGTGAGATTTATTATGTGCTAGCAGTACTGCCACCCTCAGGCGATGGGTGTACCCCAAGAAGCCAAAGCACATCTTCAAAAGTACGAGTCAACATTCATCACTTAGTGATTCGGAGGGGGAAACTTCTAAGTTTTTAAGCAGTAGTAGGCTGGAGAGGGTTTTCTTCTTATGGGAGTTTCAGTTTAGGTGAGCCCACAGAGGACATCTAGTTCAAGTTTGCTCCAGAACCAAAGCTGATGTTAATATGAAATTATAAATTATGACTTTTCATACCTTATGCAGTATTACAGGATGGGGCTGGTGCCCAGTGAAGAGCTGTGGGAGGCCCCTGGGCAAGGGAAGCCCATGACTGACAAATGGCTGGATTCCCTGGTCTGTCTTCAGCCTCCAAGAGGGGCTGCATCAGGGCTTACCGTGCCTCATAGCAGTACTGTCACAACCCCCCTGTATTCTTAGCACTTCAAGCAGAGACATTTTAGGTGAAGCTTTTTTGGGGTGGGGTAGTGTGGGAAAGCAAGATGAGCACAACGAGATGTACTGTAAAAATGGCAAGACCTGGCATTCCTAGAGCATCTTGACATTCGTATCCATGGGGGAGAGCCTGGCTCTGCTGTTTTAGACTGTATTCCGATACAGAAGTCACACCCTTAACTAGGGAAGCACGTGTGCGCTCTAGTGACCACCAGAAGAATAGCAGTATCAGGTTAAGACCAAAATTGTACAGTTTTCCTAGCTAGTACGCTTTGTCGCAGTGCACGGACATCCTCTGTTTACACAGGTACGCAAGGGCAAATGGTTCATCGGAGGAGAAAATTAGGAGAGTGTCAGAATCCACACTTGATTTGTGTTCTTTTCACAGTGACAGCCCTGAAGGAGTCTCTGCTTCAGTGCCATCTGCCTGACACTCCAGCAGTGCAGCTACACCTTTTACATCTTTAACAGCACACAGTCCATTTCTGTTTGAACCTGACGAGCTGTTGCCTAGTTTAAATCATTTGGCAATACATGACAATATTTCTTTTTATCCTGGCTGTATTTTCTTGAGTAATATTTTCAAATGAGCATTTTAGTATTAGGCTGGGCTGCAAACAGAATACACAAAACTGTAACACAATAAGGAAAAGCAAGATTTGCTCTAAGAAACTTTAAACCTAAGCCCTGGAAAAGAGATTATTAAATCAATTGCTCAAGATGGCAAGACATATGTGCTATGTGCTGCTAGCATGCTTGGTTGTCTTGATTTATGTATCCATTTATTCATAGCCATAGTTACTATGTCAGCATCTTTTTTTTTTTTTTTTTTTTTTTTTTTTTGTGGAGCAAACCCAAGTAGTATTAGCATTCACAAGTGGCATACATTGTAAAGTAATATCAAATTAATGATATAATAACTCTTAGGGCCAGTTCAATAATGGGCTTGATTTTGATTTCTAATAACATTCAGAAAGCAAAGCTGCCTATATGGGAATTTAATATCTTGAAGTTCTGATTGAAAAACAATCAGTTGTTCTTGCAGGTAAATGGTTTGATGGGAAGGAGCTGGTCCAGAAAGACCTTCACATCTGCATTGGCAGTAACTGTGGTGTCTACAGCTCCCGTAACTAGGAAACCTACAGAAGTCCTTCAGAACAAATAATTTGATAACCCTAGACATAGAGTACCTTATCTTAAACAATATGCTGATGCTACACAGGCAGGATTTCTGCTGAGAACATGAATCTGAGTGGAAAGATCCAGTGCCATGAGTGATTTCTGCACTAAAATAAGAGGCTACTGTTCTGTTTTCTTGTGTGAAAAAATAAATTGTATACCACTGTAGGACATAGGACTCTTTCAGAGACTTTTTTTTTTTACTTTCTTTGCTTCCCACACTGCTAATGTAAGTGGGATACAACATTATCTTAGAATGTGAATATATAGAGAAAAAGGGTTTTGTTCATGGCTTACAGGATTAAGATGACAACCTTTAGGCAGCTGGATTTGGGCATTGCTTTTTTAAGCATAAGGAGGGAGATGGAAAGAACATAGTTCTGGCAGTGCCTTGGGTCCTGAGACTTGAGTGTGTGCTCCCCTCAACCTGTGTGGTTCCATGGCTGCGTTTGGAGGATGAGGGGGCAGAGTGCTGTGTACCTTGGGTCTCTTATCCTGGTTAGTGTTTCACACCCCACAGGAACCCAGGTGTTGTCCTCTGCACAGCAAATGCTACGTGCTCTGCAAGCCATTAATCCTGTGTCTCCTTGTGGCTTGCTGAAGGAAAAGTAACATGAAGCTTCATTTTATTTTGTCCCTGTTACTCTTGACACAGTGTAGCAGAACAGCTGAAGTAGGTATTTCTGAAAGAGAGTCTAAGTCCCCATTCTCCCTTCAGCCCTGCTCCCCATTACTTAACCTGGATTCAGGGTTGCTCATGTGATTTTCCTGCCTCTTCAGGCTCCCCAGACTGTCTCACAATAAGCATAGAAGAAAACCATAAGGTATGCAAAGGACAGGGGTGGGGAAAGGCTGAGTAATTAGTCTTTTGGTGGCAGTTAGCCAACATAGATCAACTTAGCTGCATTGTAAAATGGCATCCTCTGAGCCGAGGGGTCTGACAGCAGTCAGCTTCAGTCATCTTCCAGGTCCCAAGCCAATGAGCTGTAGGTAACCTGAGCATCTGTGTGGTCTGGTATCCACCAGCTTTTACAAGGACCTCTTGAGTGTGCTGTATCTCACACTAAAGCAATGCACTGCTGCTCTGTTGGCCTTGGCGGCCTGTATGCAGGTTTCTAATAGAAGATGCTCTTTCTTGCTTTCCCTTCCTTTCTCTTGCCTATTAAGAACCACACTTTTGTTAATTTTATTTGCTTCTGCAGTAGAGCACATGTTCCCCTACATTCTTCACTTAAGAGACTTTCAGAAGAGAGACCCTTGATAGCTTGCAAAGGAGTGTTTTCAAAAGCTTGTCTGGTGTGTGGAGAGCCACCAGGTGCTTCCAAAAGGTTTTGCAAGTTATGCTTCATTTTCTAAATGGTGTTTTATGGAAAGTTCTAATAGGAAGCAGAAAGTAGACTTTATGATTTGACACAGTCCTTCTTCCATTACCTTTCTTCATGAAGTAAGTTATATTTCTAAATTATTTTTCATCCTGTGATGATATATATACACCCGTTTACCCTGACATCCAGATTAGAGCATAGTAATCACAATGATCTAGCTGATCATTGTGCACAGTTTCAGTGATGTGTAAGTCACTGGATTTACATGGAATGTATAAACTCACTGCTGAAACAATATAAGAATTTTTTTTGCAAAGTCTAGTATTAGGTGACACATATCTTTAACTCATTTTTATTTCCAAGCAAAGGAAAATCTTCACCTTAATATGTATTGAAAGATGAGGCATGGTAGGTTAAGGAACATTAGGTTGCATTTCTCTTACAGGGGTAAGGCACAACTCAGTTTGAAATATGGACTCTACCTGTGCTCTCAGAAATCACTTCAGCCTCCTTACTGACCTGAAAATTATTAAATAAATATGATATAATTATATCTGTTAAATAGGAATTTATTATCTGATGCACTGTTTCCTACATTTCTCTTAGAAAAAGTAGCTTTATTAAACATAGTTAATCCTTCTTCTCTGCATTAATTTATGACTGTACATTTTTGCTCATGGCTAAAAAAAGACAGAAAACTGACAACTTCCACTTCATCCTGCCAAAGCTTAGGGTGGTGTCTACCATCCTATGTTATATCAAGACTTATGCCAGCAAGATTGTCAAAAGCTGCATTTAATTGAATATATCCCTAAGTGGTTGATTTTTTTTTAACAACTATTCCAGATATGGCCCGGAAAAACTCATCTGTTTAAAATGATAGGTAGTTAGTAATGATTTTTTAAAATCCCCTTTCTCAGCGTAAACTAGCGTGAAAGTAGAGAAAAAGTTAGTTAGGTGTACAATTAGGGGGAAAAAAAGAATTATTTTAACATTGCCATTTATAACTGTGCTGTTTCCCCAGACTTGTATTTTGGTAGGAAATGCTAGTATGTCCTTTTGTTAAGATATATTGTTAGTGGGACACATATTCAGTTTCAGAAAACTGAGTTTAAAATATGTTTCCAGCTGTTCGGCTCTTACCATCTTTTGTCATGTCCCCTTGCTGGTTGCTTTAAACTAATGTTCTTCCACACTTCTCCCCTCTGGTGATGGTGTAGGAACCTACAAGATCAACAGGGGAAATTGATTGCCTATATGAAATGCTGCCAATTATTGTGCACTAAATGAAATGAATAAACAACCATAACCCCCTGTGAGTGAATGTAAAAGGAAAGTTTTTTTCTTCGAATCTCTCAATAGTGATGATTATAAATGTCCTATAGCAGCAGTAGGTATAAAGCATCTATAAAGCTTTGCATTTTGAATAAATTCAAAATGATACTAAATGTGGTAGGTAGAAGAGAAGGTTGAACTCTTGCAAAAATAGGACAAATGTAATTATTAAAAGGAATATGGCAGTAACTTAAAGGAATTTAATGGATGAAATAGAAAAAAAGAAAGGAAAGGGGCAAAAAATGAAGGAATAGAATGACTACAAAGCCTTGCTTTCCTGTTGAGTGAAAATTACAACTTACACTTTCTGTTGTTCTTTTTTTTTGGTAGTGGTTAAAACTGCCAAAATAATGCTGGTTTGCACAGCAGTAGGTCTTGACAGTATTCAGACATAAGAGCAAACTGTCAGGTGCTGGCAGTCACCTTGCCCGTGAAAAGACTCAGCTGGCAGGCAGCATGAGCAAAACATGTTAGTTCCCACCTCAGCTGTAGAAGCCAAGTCTCATGTGTTTTGCATCCGTCTTTGCAGCATGGTCAGGGGACACACCTGGTTGCTTATTGCAGCTCAAATGACATGGTGGCACCTCCTTAAGCTGTAGTAACTTACTTGCTTGCCCGAATCAACAGCATTCTGCTGCACAGTTTTGCAGAGATATTTAGGGTGTTGAGTTGTTGCCAGTGCATTGAAATTGGCTTTGTCCTTTCAACTGGTTTTCAATTTAAAAAATGACAGTAAAGGTTGAAATCTCAGGTCTAACTTCTCTTACCATGTGCATGAAGAAGGAAATCCAAAGTAAAATCAAACATGACATTTTAGCTGTTATCGGATATCTGTCTCATAAGCATGTATCCTTGTCTGTGTTTTCAGACAGCTGAAGTGGCACTAGCCAATTTGAAGAACAAATATGAAAATGAAAAAGCAATGGTGACTGAAACCATGACCAAACTGCGCAATGAATTAAAGGCTTTGAAGGAAGATGCGGCAACATTCTCATCCTTGAGAGCGATGTTTGCGACCAGGTAAGGGAAACAGTTTCGTTGTCCAGCTTAGCACAGTAAAATGAGATATGTGTGTGCTGAGTGAGAGCAGACTTAGCTGCGTATGTTGGGGACTTAAGAGGAGAGACAAATTATTTTCTGCAGCATTAGGGCTTTGCTGGATGAGGGTGAATGAGTCTTAGAGTGTATACTATGTGAAACCTGCAAGCTTTCAAGTGCTACTGAGATGTGTGTCTTGGAAAATAAAGCTGGAGAATAGCAATGTCAACACAACCTTGAGTAAAGTGTTACAAATGCTTCTATCACCCCCCAGTATATTTGCATTTATAGGGCTTTTTAAAGTGGAAATCAAGTAGTAGATTTATGTGATTGATTTGCACATTCAGAAGTATGTAGCGATTCTGTCATGTAAGGCTATTGTATGGTTAATGATGATCTTCAGAATCCAATGTTTCATTATTATAAGATTTATTACTTAACGCTAGAAAAATCTATTTCATCAACCAGCCTATGCTGTAATCCAACACTAATAATTGTGAGGCTACTGCAGTTTCCCACTCTAACATGAATTCTTAATTTATCTTGCTGTGGTATTTAATTTATTATCTTCTCCCTCACAGGATAAAAGTTTCACTTATCTTCTGTAATGTCGTTCCTCCTGGCAGGACAGTAATTAACGTCTCTCATCTTTCCTTATCCCACACCTTCTTCAGAAGAGCTTTTGGGTTTAGCTGCTTTTTAAAAGGTTACCTAAAAATAATATTTTAAGATCCAGTGCTTTCATCAATAAATTATTAAACCTCAAATAAACAAGGAAATTAATATCCTCAGGAAATTATTCTTTTATATCAAGGCTTTTTTCCCCCTTATCCTTAAACAGAACACAGATTTCTTGTTTGTGCTTTAGTCCATAAGTGATGTCTTTATGCGTCCTGTAAATATCTCTCCAGTAGTTCCTGCAATATATAGGTGCCATCTCACCTATTCTAGCCTTCCAAGGTCCTTTGTTGCTCAGTGGCAGTGGCAGCAGGGGCTGGGAAAGGTAGGGAGGAATGATAAGGGACATTTACGTGCTGTGGCATCAGTGCTGTGTACAAATTCATCACAGGTTCATTGTCAGAAGAGCACATGTAGTGCCATAATGGAAACGAAGAACCAGCTCAGCGGGCTAACTGCATTGCTTTCACTGGCATCTATAAGGATTTTCTTCAAGAAAGGAAAATTGTGTCTGTGTATTTTAGAAATGCATGTATCAATCTATTTGCAAGCTCATTACACTAGGAGATACACAAATATGCTAAGTCTATAAGGCTACCTGAATGGCTACTTAACTCCAGAGGAGAGGAGTGGCATAATGAGCATAAAGCAAACAAGGGCCTATGAGGTAAAAAAAGTTTGCAAAGATTTGAAAGTTGTTACTTAAAGGGTAGATTATTGCCGTATTATTGGGACATCATGAGTGCACACTTCTGTTGGGTTTAATGCATATTCTAATGCCAGTAAGAGATAGCAGCATCTTTTCTGTGACAATTAGGTATAAATTATGCCATTCATATAGATGCTTCTTCTAGATGTCTTTTGTGTAGGATGCAACGAAGCTTCTGTTTCTTTTTTATGAACTATAAAAGGAATCTGGGTGACTGGCCAAATTAGAGATTTCTATTTCATAAACGTCTAGTGCTACTAGAGACAAACCCCACCCAAAGCATTCACTGCTGTTGATAAACTCTTTGCTGTATTAATTAAACACCTATGGCCCTGGGGCACCTTTCACAGGCCTTGAGGTTGTAAGTTTTACCCATTATTTTCTGAGTAGTTATAAAAAATCATTCACTGCAAGGTCTTGCACATCAGTGTGCTCCTATAGATTTTTCTGTTGTAAAATATTGCTTTTCCTTCCCTACTCTGGAATCTAATGGCTTTTATAATTAAATCAATCTTCCTAAATGTTTAAATCATTGACTCATTCTGAATACTCCATTTGGAATAGCATTTGTTTAAATGATAGAGCTCTTATATACTATAAAAGTCTGTTCAAGAAGATAAACCTCTTTGAAAATATAAGACTGTAAGATTCTCCATGCAGTAACATTTGATGCAATAGCAACCTTCAGCATAAAAAAGCAATTGTTTAGTCTTCTGTTGAATAAAAGACTGGTTTCCATGGTTATCCTGCATCACATGGTACTTAATCCTGAATTTGTAGTGTAGCGAGAACATTTTTCTGAGCAGAATTATATCATAGATCTGACAATTATTTCATATACTGTTTGAGAGAGCAATATCCTTTCCCTTTCATAGACTCTCCTTTTTCTTTTCAACTTTATGCTTTCTTCCTCAAATGCACTGGATAAAGGTCATACCACATTACAGAGAGAGCTCTGTATATCCAACTCTAGTCTGAATTGCAAGGATTACACTTTTCTCCATAGTTGCTCTATGCAGAAACCATGATCCCTTCATCTTCTGTGATTTTTGGTGAGATTTATTAATCCTTCTGTTCCTTAGTTCTTCTCTTCTTGCCCTCAGAAGTCCCTTTGTCCAGCTTGTACCTCTACTTCTGCTCTTTTTCCTTCTGAGACTGTTTCTTTCCCAGTTAAAAACCTCTGTGGCTCTGATCTGTACAGCTTCCTCCTTCACTCTTCATTAACTTTGATTACTTTCTGAATTTCCTTCAGACCTGTAAAGAATATGTTCTCAATACAGTTCGAACTCTCTTACCCCAAACAGCTCTCTTATAAAAAAGAAACAACAGAGTACAAGACCTTCTTTTCTGTAGGATGCATGGGGCTGGCAGAGCAGAGCTGAAGTTCCTATTTGATGCCAGGGCTATGTGCTGTCCTGCTCATGTGCACCTCCTGCCTGGGCTGCTTCTGGTAGTCCCAGACCAGAAAAATGCTGAGAGCTTATCCTGCTCCTCCTGTCATTTCACCTCACTCCAACCCCAAGTCGGTGGCTCCAGGTGGGAGCTGTGGGATATTGAAGCAGTGGGATGGGCAGCCAACACTCATGCAGAGGGCAAAGGAAAAATAAATTCTTTAAAACATTAGTTTACACATCTAGAGTAGGGATTGCCCTGGGAGAGGTCTCGTGCTGAAGCAGAGAAGGAAGTGCTGTTAAAGCAGGATCCTAAAGGAATTAAGGCAGCTAATTTTACCCAGTCCCTACATATGCTTGCTTTTCCAGCCTAAATAGAGATACTCAAAAGGAGAGAGCCAGAAATATTATTTGTGATATTGCTGCAGTTCTGATGTGGCATGCGTTGATTTTATTCTCCATTCATCAAGACATTTTCTTATGATTAGTATTTGGAGAAAAAAGTGTACTCAAGAGATGGACTGGGAAGTTTGGACAGGTTTTGGAGCTATCCTAGGTGAGAAAACATTTATGAGCAGAACACAATTATGCTTATATGGCTAAAGTAGGGATCTGTCACTGTCATTGTCACTGGGTTTTAGCTCAAGCTCTGCTATGATTTATGTTATCTAAATTACGCATAAGCCTGACTTGGTATTAGGTTTACATTCCTAGACAAGAGAGACGGCTGGAACTAGAAATTTCTTAAACTGCAAAATCAACTTCTTGAGCCACAAAATAAGTGGGTTTTTGTTTGTGTCTGCCTCCTTTCAGAGACTAGAGAAATGAGAAATAGGTGAAATCTTGACTTCTACTCTGGTGATAAGTAGACCAGCAGACAGCAAGATAACAGTACTGGTGATTTAAGTCACTGGCAGCTTACACCCTTCGTAGGCAAGGGAGAAACTGGGAAAGAGCTCTGACCTGGGAAGACGTAGCCTAATTTTTGTTATTCACTACTATTTCAGTACTTCTGAAAGACCCATTCAGAGCCCTGGTGCATCTTGGAGCCCTCCTTGGTCTGCAGTGGTCTGTGTCATGCCAGAATTTACCTCTCTTAGGAGCTCTTTAACCTTTTTCTTCCTCAGTACGCTGTGAGATTTCATGAATGTTTATAAAATATGTGGGCTAAAGGCAATATGGGTGTATAGAATGTTTTTTGCTTTTTTACTTGGAAACAATTCTCTTTTTGTCCTATACTAGCATGTAGCAGGGAATATTTCAATGAGGGAAATGCCATGGCTGCAGGCAGTAGCTGCCTCCTCCTACTTGGAATAACCTTCACTGCTTCAGACTTCAAGGAGATCTGAGGCTGTTAATTCAGCAGTTTCTAAAGTTAACTAGGGCTTTTATTTGACTGAATTAGCTTTAACCTTTCTGAACACTTTTTCTCAAAAAAAAAAAAAAAAGAGATCGAGCAACAAATCATAGAGACAATGGACCATGCGTTTGTGAAAAATAATAGGAAATTTTGAGTCATGGTGGAGGTCAGATAACTGGAACCACCCAAACACTGCAGTGAATTACCAAGAATGCAGGGTTGCTATTATGGGGACCCTTCTAGGAAGGGCATATAATTAATCAGAACAGTTGAGTAAAATGTATTAATGAGATTAGTCTTGTCTCAAGTATGAAGCCAGCTAACAGCATCTAGTATATCTAGTTTTCTGGGGCCAGCTTGTCAGTAGTTCATAGCAGGTAACGAGAAGCAGGTTTGTCTAAATCTGCTTTAGTAATACTCATCTTCATTGAGCTTATGTTTCTTAACTGTTCTTAAGTCCTTTAACAAGTAAATGTCTAGATACCAAGAACTTATCATAAAGCCTGAACAAAAGTTATTATTTTTCAAAAAGAAAATTGGTTTACTTGCATACTAAAGCAAGACAGTTAGTTCTTCTAGTGGCATTGCACTGAAAGTGTAGCTGCCAATGTTACTTTTCTTAAAATTTCAAAAGAAAATATGTTGGGGAAAAACCAGTGTCTTCTAGACAAAGATAAAAGCAGGAGAGAATAAAAGGGATGGATACAGGATCAATGTGGTTACAAGAACGAGTCTTTAAAACTCTGATAACACAGATATAATTCTTATTTCAAATTAATTTAAGTTTATCTCCACTATGCTGATTTCATTCTAATGTCTCTCTCAATTAAACTGACTAATGCATCAATAGACATCTTATGGCTGGGAGCAGAAATAAGTGTGCAATGTGACTTTAAACCAACCAACATTGCAGAATTATCTCTCTTCCTCAAGGCTTGAATAGTGACAGTCATGCCTATTAAGGTCCAGTAGAAGAAAAGTAATACTGAAACTGTAGCTGAAACTGTGGCTGACTTAGTCATATTGCTTCCAGTGCCTGAATTATTCAAAATAAGAGTGCAATGCATATATGTGTGAGTTAGCGTGACAAGAATAATTATGAATTTTTAAGTATACTTTATTTCTGTTTCCCAAAGTGAAGATTCATGTTTCAGGGAAATTAGTTTTGTCCCTCAGTTTGCAATAATTAAAAGGCTGACTGCGTCATACATTTTGAGAAGGAAAACGCTGATAAAGTTAAATCCTCATCCATTACGCTATTGTAATTACACAGCAAAGCTATTTAGATTTATAGAGACCACATGGGGAGGATATTTAGTAAAAGCTGCATTATTCAATGTGAAAAATTCTTTGATGTTGTCACAGATGCCCAGTAGGCATACAGTACTGCTACCTAGGAATCATTTCACTCCAAGTATACATTTATGACTTTCAGTTCTTACTGATTAGATGGTCTGATTTTTAGTAAACTCAAGTGATTTTACTTCAAAAAGTGACTAAGACCATCCTGAAATGCCTAGCTCTTCCTATTATTTTGAAGAAACGCTGTGTAAAGTGCAACTAAATTGAACTCAGTCTTAAATGTTAACAAAATCATGAAAAAGTCGATTTGATTTCAAAATCTATCTCAGACACCTGAAGAGAATAAAAAGATAGTTTTTCATGCAGATGAAGAAGGATGATGGTTAAAAAGGAGCAATGAATAGCCGAGCACACCTCCAAGAGATTCTAGTGTAAATATGAAATAACTTCCAGATGTGGAGTTTCCTGAATAGTACCTCTTTAATCAGTTATCAGTGGCAAACAATTGAGGGCTTCTCTTTTCACAAAATCTGTTGTGTCAAGTGTTCAAAGTACTTGCAGGATTTTTTGGTCATTTTTTGTAATGTTTTGCAGAAGTGGATATTGCTATCTATGGAAAATGGTGCTATTTAGAAACACAGAATTGCCAAGTTGGAAGAGACCCGCTGGATCATCGAGTCCAACCATTCCTATCAGACACTAAACCATGCCCCTCAGCACCTCATCCACCCATGCCTTAAACACCTCCAGGGAAGGTGACTCAAGCGCCTCTCTGGGCAGCCTGTTCCATTGCCCAATGACCCTTTCTGTGAAAAATTTTTTCCTAATGTTCAGCCTAAACCTCCCCTGGTGAAGTTTGAGGCCCTTCCCTGTCATCCTGTCACCTGGGAGAGGAGGCCAGCACCCTCCTCTCCACAACATCCTTTATTATAATTAATAAACATTTTATCCATGATGAGTTTCTAGTAGAAATAGAACCCAAAATTGTTATTTGTGATCTAACCTGGAGATAATTCTCAACTTTCCCTCCGGTTGCTTTTTATCTGCATTTGAAACATATGACATTGTCATAGACTACTCGGATATTCTAGATACAGATTCTCCTGCTGAACAGGAAGTGTTGACATTCAGATCCAAGTCTGAATTTATTCAAAATGGGAATGGAATAATTCAGGCTGTTTGCTTCCAGGTTTCGATTCAGCAAAAGCTGGGATGTGAATCTGTCCTTCTAATTGTGGCCTGGGAATGCAGTCACCAGTAGCATTGATTCTTGGACTCATTCCTCAAATTTCTGCTTAATTTGTTTTCCCAGGTGTGATGAGTACGTCACGCAGCTGGACGAGATGCAGAGACAGCTAGCAGCTGCAGAGGATGAGAAGAAGACCCTAAACTCTCTGTTGCGCATGGCTATCCAGCAAAAACTTGCCCTTACCCAGCGCCTGGAGGATTTAGAGTTTGACCACGAGCAGTCCCGACGCAGCAAAGGCAAGCTTGGAAAGAGCAAGATCGGCAGCCCTAAAGTAAGTGAGGAGGCATCAGCCACCGTGCCAAGCATAGACACTTTCCTCCTGCATAGTCAGGGCCCACAGCAACCAAACTTACTGGTCAGCAGTGGCACTCAGAGGAAAAGGTATGCATGCAGTGATCTTTACAGTACAGTGCAGTGGCCAGACTTTAATTAAAGTCGTTCACTGAATTGTAAAAATTATAATTTTTTTTTTTTATTTCATACTTTGACTGGGGAGAAGGAGGTGGGGAGGATATGAATATGAAATTCAAAGCCTGGCGACATGGGGTTCTAATCCACCTACTCATTACGTTATTTCCTCCTCCTTAATGCAGTGTTTTGAACTGTATTCTGTCAGTGTCTCAGTGCATCTTGTATGTCCTTAATATTAGTGTGAATGTGTTTTCCTTAACAAGTTTTCCTTAAGTTTTCCTTAAGGTTTTCCATAACAAGCTTCTGAAATAAAAAAAAAGTTGTGCTTCATGAGCATGCCAGCACTTAACACAAATGAAAACTGTGTTGCTTTGTTAAGCTCTGATACTCACTTGTTCTTCGTCAGTGTGAAAAGAACATGGATGTGTTCACTTAGATAAATTTATCTACATGGGAGCAAGCAACCTTTTGAAAGCAGATGGCTGCCATTCATACCCTAATGCAAATATTTCTCTGTTCAAGCAGTGAATTCTCATCTTATCTTGTGACTGCCCTGCCAGAGCTCTTTAGGTGTGGGGATATCCATGGTTCTGAAGATAAAAAGGAGTTTCTGTTAATGAAGTCCTAGATAACCATTCCATTTTCTTGTATGCTTAGTCACAATGCAAAACCAAGAGAACATTCAGGGAGCCTTGTGCCTGTTGATTCCAGGATGCTGAGATATAACCTCATGGCCCTAATATGATCCAGAATTTCCAAGGCAGGCAAGGTGCCCCGCTGTGGAAATGCTAGTTTCTCTTTTTTACCTGTTAAGTAAATTAACATGATGTTGTCATTCAAGAGGCTTTGAAAGGTAATTAAAGTAAAACTCTTTTGTTTCCATATGTATTTTTCTTGGATCTCCTGCAAGACTATTCTCACCTTCCCTTTGTGATCAGAGCCATCCCAGGACTTCAGGGACCTACCTCCAGAAATTATTAAGAGCCCCCCCTCATCCTGCCTCCACAGAATCATATCTTCTGAGGGGCCCCCCTTCCATGAGTGAATTCATCCATGGGCACCGTCTCAGCAAGGAAAAAAGGTTAACCGTGGCCACACCAGGTAAACATTTTTTCCTTGGGTGCATGTGGTGCTGAGTGGCTAGCAGAACAGGGGACCCTTCCAGCACTGCAGATGCAATCTAATTTGGGCATCTTCTTGAGACCTGAAAAGCAAAATGTCTCCTCCTGTGTCACCTGTGGCAGGAGATGACATTGTGCTGGCAGTGGCCCAAACTGGTTCCAGATGCAGTGGTGAAAGTCCTGCTGTGTTCTAGGAGGATGCAGTCCCGCTGACATCCACAGAGGCTGCACCCTTGGTGCTTAGTGTGCTGGTTGTGTTGCTAGTCCCTGTGGAAGACACAAACCACACAACAGAGGAGTCAAATATGTGAGGATCGGCAGGCAGTAATTAGCAGGTTTTGGGAGCCTATGCAGCATCTGTCCTTTGCTCACCCTGGAGCATTCAATCCAGTTTTTCTAAAGGGTATTATTAAACGCACAGAAGGTTTAGTTTATATAAATTGAATCATTAAGTTTATCTTTGCAGGAAGCTTTTGCTCTTCATTTCCTGCCAAAATGTAGTATCTGCTTCGAGCAAGGTGTAGAAAGGAAATGCAAACTGGAATGCCATTTCAGAGATTATGATATCTTTCTTCTTCTGACAGGCAAGCTAATAATTACTTTTCTTGTGTGCCCGAGTAGAATATTTAGCCTTTAAATGTGCACGCTCTTGTCTGGTGGTAAATTTTTTCATTCTTTGTTTTGAAATTTGTTATACACAGAAAGCCTAAGTAGAAAATATAAAAGCTAAAACCCACAAAGTGATTTCTGCTGAAGTAAATGCTTATTCTGGAAGGCTGAGCAATATCCAATAGTATGTTATATCTCTCACTCAGTGCCAGCAATACCACAGGCGCCTTTGAGTAGTGCCGGGAAGTAACACCCACTCAGAGAACAAGTGTAAAAATGCAGAGAGTCTAAACAAGACATTTTCTTAAGAAATGTTGCAGTAAATAATCAAAGAGCTGGCTCCTGTGGAGAAAAAGGCAGTAAGAGGGAATGAAGCCAAGACTTTAAAATGCATAAAATACATGGTACTGATCTTCCAGCAATTCTCTTCCAGCAATTCCTTTGCATTCTGTTACCAGTAGAAGACCACATGCTTGATTTCTACTCCATAGCCAAGAATCTCTTTCCTAAACACTGGCAGGGTCTCTTTTATTCTTTCCATTTTATCGTACAACAGAATAAGGATTATTTAATTTCTGATGGATGCTTACGTCTCTTTAAGGAACTGGATAGTTCATTTTCTTTTTTTTAATTTTTTTTTTCATTTCCATTTGGAAATGCAAGGATCTAGGTTCAAAAATGGCAATCTTCTAACATAAAATTTATAAGACTCTTCTAACTCTAATTGTACTTCCTACGTACAATTTACAAGAGTGTCTGGCCAAAGAACCAGATTTTAATCCAAGGACTGGATGACCTTTGTGTGAAGAACTCTGACTATATATTTTAAATGCAATTTAATGGTTGGAAACGTAATGACTTAAAAAAAATATGTGTGCTCAACAGATAAGTAAACATAAATTTACTATTTTGCAAAACTGTTTTTTTGTCATCATTTTCCTGGACCATCATCTGAGATTTCATGGAGTATCACAGATGCATGGACAAGAGATTGAGAAATGCTTACAGTCTCTGACTTTCTTCAGCAAGAGAGGCCAAAGAATGAAGCAGCCTGAAAAGCAGAACTGTCCAGAAAGTAAAGCTTGTCTGGAGTCTTATCTAGCAATTTAGGTACATCTATATATTCAGAGCATAAGGGTCTTGAGATAGTATTACTAATATATGTTAACATTTTCGTTATGAATCTCTAATACAACAATCCTGGCTTTCTGAATGGATTTGTCAGCATTTTATGCCAATACACGACCTTAGTCTCAGCCTGTGAGACTGACAATTTCAAAGCATAGATTTTGCTGAGCATTCAGATTCCAGTATTAGCAGGATCCATCTTAGAATCAGAAGGAGGAATACAAATGAGGGAATTTTTCAGCATTGTTCTTACCAGTTGCTGGAAGATTTCATATTGTTAACATATCAAAGGAATGATATCCCAAGTAGGCTTGGGGTTCTTTTGCCATCTGCCTAGTTATTTGTTTCCTGGAAGTCAAGTACAGTGAAGGTGTTATTCTGATACTTTCATACAGAATGTTTAAAAGCATTATATCAGAAAGAATTTCTTTTCTCAGATGATTTGTGCAGTCAAGCAAGCCAGCAACCCCATCTGATTCTTCATCAGAGAGGCTGCAAAAGAGCAGCATCCAAACTCAAACATTGTGGAGCAGAGTATAGCTTGGCTTGAGGCTACGTTCTCTGGAGCAGAGGAGCAATGAAGCAGTCAGTTTTGGGCTTTTTTTTCTTTTAAATTTGTGAACTATTCCCTTCACGTGAAAATTTCATCCATGTGATATGCAGGCTTCCCTATCCCTCTGTTAGCTCCCAGAGTTGTAACTGAGGATGTATTTGATGTAAATCAAGAGCCGAAATAAGTAAAGCTGGTAGAGGGGGAAACTGGACAGGCTCTCCTGTCCCATGCAGAGGGCAAGTTGTATCTGTCTTTCGCTTACACCTTCTTCTTAGCCATATTTGTCTGCTTTAGGGAGAAAGCTGGAACTGCTTTTGGCTGCCTTCTTCAGAGGGAGACCCTAGCATGTGGACACTAGTGAATCCCAGCTTACTCAAAGACCTCTCAAGAAAGAGATTATCATTTCCTACTTGGTGTCCATTTGACTGTCTTCAGTTTTAAATCAGCATGCATATCCCTCTGATGTCAAGCTATGGCTGTATGACTTTATCTGCACGTTCTAATTGAACTAATACAGTGGCTAAAAATACTGCTTAGTCCATTTTAGAAGTATTGTCCATCGTTTCCCCTAGGCAATAGTATGCATTTAACTTCATGGTGTGTTTCTTCTTTCTTTCCATTATCAACACACATTTTTACACATTTAAGTCTTCAGTCTTTATTCACAACAAAATTCCAACCTACTTTTGGATATGACTGTTTTCATAACTACATGAAGAAGTCAGGGCATATAGAAAGCCCAAGGCTTGATTTGACAGTGTATAAAATGTGTTAGAAATTATTTCCTTTGCAGTTGCGCTCAAACTCCTTGAGTATAGTGTCACTAGATGCCTAATATCCCACAATTCCACATACAAAATATATTTCTCTTGAAGCTCCTGCTTCTTGCATGGGAAGGCGTCTTCAAAGGAGTATTATGGGTAGAAGCCCTTGGTAGGAAATGTAGCTCTCTTTACCCTCCCATTATAGATGAAGGAGTTGGGAAAATGACTGATAGGGGCTCAAGGTGACACTACTCTCCACTGTGGAACCTTTCTGCAGAGATGAGACTGTGTACCTTAAAGCATTGGAAAGTAAGAGGAATAAGCATTTGACAGTGGGTTTGTGTCTTCTTTCACTGTGTGGTGAAAAGGGTTTAAGTTCAAGGTTTTTAGCTGTGCTTGTTTTTAGCTTGTTTAGGAAAATTTTGTCAAAAATAGAGCCTGGTTTTTAAACTTAAGTACCCATGTCAGAAAGCTCCTCATGGATTTATAAATCTTGCCACTATAGACATAACTCCAGTACCTCAACTTTGGTTTTTTATGCACTTCTCAACTTTGAAACAGCAGGATTTTTAGAAATCTCAACACAGAGGAAAGTACAACTTCTTGTAAAAATTATTGTGGAAGTCTTTTGCAGAACCTTTGTAAAACACTGTCAGCTCAGACCAGAATTTTTCCAGGAGTGTTCTCTATAGGTCTTTATGATTACTCAGGTCACACTGAACAGTTTAAAATACTTCTTACTTCTGTGAAGAAATGTTACAGATTAATGAAAGGTAAAATCAATATGACTAGGATCTAGATACTTTTTTCTTTGCTGATTGTGTGTTAAAGAATTTTATTCTGAATTCTGAATATTCTGAATGACCTATATGGATTCATCTGTACATTAATTGAAAGAGTTTATTCTTGAAAAGCAGGATAGGCAGATAATTGACTGACCACTACTAAATAAGATATGCAGCCATATAATATTTAACTAGTCAGGCCACTTTGCTATTATTGTTCAGTCAGGTAAGTTTGATTTGTTTCATACAAGCAATACAAAGCAGACTGAAGCATGAAAATACTGCAGACTTACTATTTTCTAAAAAACCCCAAAACTTTATTCTGATGACTCAAATTTGCAGTCTAAGTTTCAAATTGTCCTTTGTCTAATTAGAGATCCAGGGATGATTCTTCTGATTCCTTGGTTATGATGGTGATCCTGCACCTGCAAGATCTCTCTGAGCTTGTGTGATCAGGCAGGCTACTGGCTATTCAAGACTCATGCAGTATTGCTCTAATCTATAACTGTTTTGTGTGAAAAATGAATTTATGTATTTTTAAAATCATGGGGTTTTTTTACCTGAACATGGTGTTCTTCACAAAAAGGACAAAGCGGTCATTACTAACTTGTTATCTGTGTTCACTTTTTGTTCTGAATTTTTCTACTTTTCTGTGGGTTTTGTAAATACACCATATTTGTGTATGTATGTGTTCATTGTTTTATGAGGGGTATTAAGGCATATATACAGATACATGTATATATCTTCCTGCTCCTGGGGCCATGTCCTTCATCTGATATGCTCATTTAACTAAGTTTAATGAGCATTAGATATTTATGTCATTTCAAGCATGGCACATTGTCCTTGTGGAGGCCGTTTTGAATTTTAAGAACAGTATCCTTGCCAAGGACATCAGTTGGCTGTAACTGATGAAAAAGTCAACTGGCTAAACGTACTTTTACCTCTTGGTGCCACTGTGAATAGAACATCTTTGCTCTATGCTTCTCTTCTGACATTTAGCTTTCCAGTTATCACTGATGAGAACAAAACCATACATTTCACGCTGATCAATATAATTTAGCTACTTCAGTATAATTTAGCTATTATGACATGAGTTCACTGCAGTTCTACAAATATTATTTAATTTCTGTCTGTAATTTTCACTATGCAAAGAAAGCAGTTCTGAAATAAAACACATTTTTAATAGAAGCCCAAATCTGTTTGTTAAAACATCAAAAAAAAAATTGCAGTGAAATCCATGCCTTACTGTTATATATTTTCATTAAAAGGTTATTGACATTTTTGTCTCTGTATCCAGTTATGATGTCATTGCTGAATGGAATGGTTAATATTAGCATCCTTTTTTGAAGTCCTCCACTGAAGTTGTAGACTTCTGGTTGTTTCTAACTAAATAGGTATATAGGTGACATACTGTATCTTTAAGGTGTGTTACCAGGTATTTGTTGCTTTCTATGAAAATTTTAGTCTTTGGAATCTAGTCTTGTCAATTAACCAAAACAGGTCTTGAAGTATCTTGCAATGTTGGTAACAAAAGCCATCTGTCTTAATCTTCTTTTGTGGAATATTTTAATGTGGTTTCATGACTGATTTTTTTTTTACTACCAAATATACAGGAATATTTAATATTGTGCTTCTTATCTCATAAAATAGGCAAAGCTGAAATAAGTCTCTGTTTAAATTAGACATGCTGATATTTTAGCTGTCTTAATAGAGCAGTTCCTTGGGATGTTGTGATGTGTGAAGTAAGTTCACCAGCAGTTCTTTATTCAAGACTAGTATCCCTAATTGTAAGTATGTCCCAGTCTACATTTATTAGGGCTATGAAAGCTTATAGCGGTGTCTTATATTGTTTCCTTCAAAGCCTACAAAATTTACCATTCCCGCTGACTTCAAGTTTTGGAGTCATAAAATAGTGCAAGTATTTTTTGTTGGGACATATCTGTGGCCATCTGAAATGTATCCTAGACACTCATGTTTCCATGAAAGATAGGTAACCAACAAGACAGAAGTGTGATGATTTCTGTATTTTTAAGACCTTTCTTTTCCTCTTATGAAATGTTTAAAATGTGCGTGTATTTTAATGAGTGTGTCATGAATCATCAGATCTTTCTAAATGTGCTTTTTATGAACTGTGTATAAAAGAAAGGAACTGAATACGTATTTTCAGCTTCTACCATTTCCATTTCTGCTATGTTACTAACCCATTATTTAGCTTCTCAGTAGATTTAATGAGGAATTATTTAAAGCATTCACAGAAACTGTTTGAGAAATAACATAAACACATCATGAAACAGAAAGCCTGCAGAGCTGACAAGAAACCTCTTAATGTTCTTAGTCTGTAATTCAAGGGAGACACATTTTACTAATTTTGTTAATTGCTAGATATTATTTATTTTTTTAAAATTACCCTTAATATTTGCCACAGCAAAGGGCAAGGCTAAGATATAGCTTTATCACTATACTTTGAGCTTACAGTACCACTGAAGCGTAGGGAAATGATGGGGAACAACTCTCTCTAGGTAGGAGGTAATTCAAGTCTTAAAAGAAAGTAGAAACCATGCTCAAAATGAGGAAATAAAGGGAAGAAACACTTAATATAGTGTAGCGTTGTATAGATGAAAGTACTTGCAAGAATACATCAAGAAATCTGACATGTTCTGGAAAACTGCATTGACCCACTAAGCTGTGTCTGTCAGGTACTTTGTGAAGTTTTTAGTGTTTCTCCACAAGTAGGCGTGTGGAAGTTACTGAGACAGATAGGATTTCTCTAAATGCCATAAGAAAATAGCAATTGAATACCTTATTTGTTCCAATAAGTTTAAACACCTGCTCTTACTCCTGAGGAGCATTTAGCGGTAGTCTCTCTGTTATGTTTATTCTGCCTGACCTTGTCCTCGAAGTAAAAATCTGAGAGGAGGAGGAGCAGAAGGAGGCCTGTGTCAGAAGCTTGAGAGTGTAAGAAACACAGGAACATTCCCAGGCTACTTTTGAAAGAAAAAGAGTAGGCATATAGAGATGATGGGAGATGAGGATATTATATACATCCTACCACTGCCTGTTGTATGTAGTTATTGTTGATGCCTTTGGCTCTGCATGTAAATGGGAGTTCAGCAGCATGCTCAAGTCTCTTAACCTTTATTCATCTAATAATTTTTGAGAAGACTAAGATACAAATGAGCAGAACAATTCATTTTTGTTGAAAGATATCCAACCAACAATGATCTAAGATGCCACGTTTCTCTGAATAGCAAGCTTAAGGCATGAGTTACCCGGGTATTTGCAAAACTTGATATAAAAATTTCGTAGTAGATCAGCTTTTCAGTGAAGTATGCCAAAAGTGGTATTTGAATGATAAATTTGCCCGTCTCCCACCAACAGTCTATTATTCAGTTTAATAGGAGGGCAGGTCATACTCAGACAGTGGCAAAACTCAGAGAATCTAGGTACTGGAAAATGTCTGTGCAGGAGCTAACTTGCATCTGGTGAAGTTTATTAGGCTGCCTGTGTGCTAGTTCTGCTAGAAAAGGGCTGACTCAGGGAGCTGTATAATAGCTCTGTACCGTAGGTGAGTCCCTTGGCACTATCCTTTTTGCTCCCAAAGCAGGACAACCCAAGTCAGTTCTGCTCCGAGAGAAGTGGGGTCAATAAGGCTGGCTGGGCTCCGTCAGGTTCTCCACTATAGCACTCTCCTTCCAGGGACAGCCCACAGAAACACAGAGCTGCACCCAGTCTGCAGCTGGCAGACAGACCAGCTGAGGCTGTGCATAGCGCAGAGGTAACTGTTATTGCCAGACCCAAAGTGACCCTGGAAGGGAGAGACTCTTCTAATCTTTGACCTGTACCATTGTTAGTGCTTTTTTCATAAGGTAAGCCACAGCTGTCCTCTCACCAGCTGTTCTTTGCGATAACCATTACCACTTAAAGTTCCTTTTGACCTTAAGGAAAGTCAGCATTTTTGTGGCATCCATTAGAAAATAAGAGATAAATTATAAGTGAAAGCAGCTAGTCAAATAATAGTATGAACTCCACCCCTGGAGATAGACAGTTCTGGAACTTTTTTCATCCTTCCAGATTACAGTTTGGAAGTGTCGCTAAAAATCTCAATTTAGCAGGTGGGTGATTGTTTTAGTATCTCTGCCCCATTCTTCTTGACACTTGCGTTTCGGACTCTGAAACTTTCCTTGTTCCCCACGTTTGAGCAGAGAGGATTGATTTATTGTTTTTGTAGGACTTGCTGTGTGATGCAATGTGTTTCTCACTCTGCACCACTAGAAGACTATTGATTTGTTCTTTGCCCAATACTTTTAACAAGTCATTCTTTCCCATTAATTTAGCATCTTGGGGAAGAAAACAATTCATTACCATATAGATGGCGACAGTTTTTCCTTTCAAGTAAATTGTAAATAACACCTTCATAGACATGCTATCAAATTCCTTAAATTTTGTGGAGCAAGTTCAGTTGACTTTGGGTAGCATGTCACAAAGAGAGATCATTCTAAGGCTTTTAGCTAGGAAAAAGGGATATTTTGTTAGCATGAAGTGGCCAGTGGGATACTAAAGAGGGTTTGTTTTTAAAGACTGAAAAAGTCTCAATCTCATGTTTTGTCATAAGCATCTCTTGAGAGCTTTTTCTTTTATCAAGAATATATTTTACCAATGATTTTAATATCAAAAATACCAAATATGTGACAGTACTTGTAAAAAATGATTGATATATTGCTTGACTCTCAACTTTACCCTTTCAGATAAAAAAGAAAAAAAGCTCTCATTTATTAATTGAACTAGACACAGTTAAAGGTATGGTAGTCAGTTACTGATTCACAACATGCCCAATAATTATCTTAGCCTTCTTACTAGTCTTGATCTTCAGCAGCACTATGTAGAGATTAGTAATTTACTGAGTGTCAAAATGTGCTGAAATGTTCCATTGCAATATTCTGTGTCCTGAGCAGGTGGGACTGAAAATGCTTGCATGTAGGATTTTCACTGAGGACATTGCTGATGTCAACAGAAGGCATTCCCATCTCTAATAACCCAGTTAAGCAGGCCTGTGTTGTTTGGAGTCACCCAGTTCACAGAGCACACCTTGTGACATTAGGGAAATGCATTGTTTTTGCGGTTGAGCCAAAGGGAAATACAGGAAAATACTTTTTTAGGTTTTTTTTGTGAGTCTTGTTCTCAGCAGATAATTTATAGCAGAACATTCAGTCCTCATATGAGCAGATGTAGCTTCTCTGAGCTGGGTATTTTTAATGCTCTTACATCAGAAGCTGATTAGCCCTATTAAGAATGGGCATTAGATGCAAAAGGAAAATTAGCACTGGCTAATCTGTGAGAAAAGAAATCTCTGAGCCCTTTGCTCACCACCTTTACCAGCAAATGGCTAAAATGTTAGGAACTGGAAAATTGGAACAGCCCTAATGTATAGCTCAGGTCAAGCCTCAAAGCTCCAACAGATGCAGTGGTGTACAGATAAGCCACAGGACATAGTACAGATTCAAGTCCTTCTTAATTCAGGAAAAACTGATGTGTACAGTAGCTCCTCTTTGCCTTTTGTGGTTGAAATGTCACTGAAATTTATTTGTTTTTTGTAGGTTCATAAAATTTTTAAAGGATGCTTAAGATGTCAGTCAGTCCATCCCCTGCCACTGTGGTTTATTTCCTCACAGCAGCTGGAGATGGAGAAATAAAATAGCCTGTATTTATATTAATAATTTTGTTGGTTGTGTTCTTGTAAAACAGATGCACTAGAAAATATAATCTGTATCTGTTTCCCAGTTGTACTCAATATAAATAGCAAGCTTGCATTGTGTAACCTGACCAACACTTCCCGAGAGTTGAAAAACTGGGAGTGGGCCTCTTGCAACATAATTTTAAAAGATTTAGTTTGTTTAGATTTTTTAGTAAAAATCTGTCCTTGTCTTCATAGCATGTGACATTGACCACAGAATCAGAAAAGGCATCTTTGAAAGTTTTAACCTTAAAGAGTATTTAGGAAAGAACCAAACACTTGTTTGATACAGGCAGGAGTTTCTTAGTAGAGAGGAGGGATTGGATGGTAGCTTCTAATTTTCACCTTTGGAATTAGTATACTTCCTGTTACATTGTGTTTATAACTTTCATTACATTAGAGAATAGGGTAAAACCCCTCAAAAATACTTATAAGGATTAAATATGTAAGGAACAAATTTAGCTTTGGCACAGTTACATGGACATAAAGAGATAAGAGCTCCTTTGAATTTGAAATCTGTATATGTAGGCCATATGCATTCTGCTTAGCTCTTTCCTAGCATAATCCTCAAAAACTTCACTCCTAGAGGATATAGGATGATTCAGCCATTTAAAGTCTTGTGGACCACTAGATCCCATCCTGATGTGAGTGCGAGCCAGATTGTGTGATCATTGCTGACACCAGGTAAAACTGTTGTTTCATGTGAAGTCAAGGGAGTTTAAATAGTTATTATCCAGGTGCATACTGCTTGCAGAATCTGGCTTTCTTTTCTAACATTCTGCCAAATCTAGCAGATGAAATGGCATCATAGAATATTTGCAGGATGCTTGAGGTGTTAGAAGAGGATCATAAATAGAGCATTTGCATTGTTTGGGAAAAGCCTGTCAGAACAATTGCTTTTCTATTTATGAAACCTGTCTGCACCTTTTCATCACACAATATTCTGTTCCATATTCTTTTTCTTATTGACAACCTCCTACAAGCTGTCAGGGATTACTCTGTTTTGGACTTCTGCAAACTAGTGTGCTTAGTGTAAGGCAATAATTTTACACAATCATTTTCCTTCTGCAGTTAACCAGCTTGTCTGTCCCCCCAGGCACCTTTTCTATTAATTGAGCTTTGTATTGAAATGACAGGACTTTCCCTTCATGGCTCAGATGCATTGCAAACTCTTGCACTCCTCTGCTAAAAGATGTACCAAGGACTATAGTGACTATCCTGGCAAATCAGCGAACATCACAGTATCCTTTCTTATTCCATTCCTGCTTCCTAATACAATAATGTCAGCATATTATTTTCTAATGTAGATACTTCTTCACTTGAAAATATGTCCAAACCCCTCTTCTCTTGGCTGAAGCAGTAAGAAACTAGTGAATTGGGCACACTTGTTTCCACCCACAGGAGGTCAGCACAGATCTTCATAGGAAGTAAGGAGAAGCACTGTGGGCGTGTATGAAAGGGAAATGTCATGATACTGGGTTTGATGCTTAGTGTTGCTAGGAAGGTGTGTTGCTCTGCAATGTACTTGAAGTCATCACAAGACTCTTGACAACAAATTACTTACATCTTCTTCCACTTGATTGAGACAAAGAATAGAAGTGAGTTTTGGAAAATATCCACATGGTAAAGAGAAATGATTACTGATCTTGAGCTTTAGGTAGCAAACAATTGAAAAAAACCCAAATAAACAACAAAATAAAATTCTTTCCACATACATGAAGTCAAATTGTCTCATTTTTGAGGTTCAGAGGAAAGTAACTCCTTTCCACTGAAGAGTCAGGTTGAGAATCAGATTGAAGCAGAGGATGATAGATCTGCAAAGCCTGCTGGAGATAAAAAGTAATCTCCAGTAGTTTTCCAGATGGTCAGAATTTTGCCCACAGATTTTAGTGTTCAAAAGGACCCTGATGATCACGCAGGCTGTGAAAAGAAAGGCCAGACTGTTACAGAGAAAATTAGTAAATCTTCAGATCTGGAAGTCTTGGTAGAAACTAGCAAGCTAGAGAGCAAGGTTGTCTTGTTCAACTACTTTTCTTAAGCCCCATAAGTATTAAAGCTGTTTTCATATTCCAAATGTCACAGTAAGTGTAGCCACAGAGAATTATTTGGCTTTACTGTTATTTAATAAATTAAGTTTTTTCTTGAAGACCATAATGAGGTGGCATCTGTAAGTGGTGTTATATGGATGTAAGTTCTCTGGAGAACTTTTGAGTAGCTTTATTGACATTCCTTGTATTAGATGTAAACAAAACGACTTCTTCAGCAGCAGCAGAATTATGGGTACAAGGTTTAAACCCAGTTCCTGACTGGATAAACAAAAATTTGCTAATTTTAAGAGAAGATAAACAACAGTGTCTTCAGTGCTTCTTGTGAAAAAAACCCAAAACCAAACCAAAACCAACCGGTAAAACCTAATGTTATTATTACTAGGAAAAAGGTGTTTCTGTCAGCTAAGGAACCAAGAACTCATTCCTCACTAAATCTCTCCATCAGATGCGTAGCCTATGTACTACTGTTACTAACCCCTTGCTCTGTAATCTCTCTGTATATATGTCTAATTTATCAGTTTCTTGTAGATTGTCAGCAGCCTGCTGCCTCCATACCGCCACACGGCTCACAACTAGCCAGGGGGCCAGATTGCCAGACTGTCAGGTAAACTTAACTAACTTCTCTTTGCAAATAGCTGCATGCACGTCTGTGATTACCCTCTTCCTTATAAAAAAAACTCTTCACTACCCTTCTTCACTAATAGCAAGCTTATAGCAATTTGAGGAACAGTGATAATTTCTGCAGTGACAGTACAAACACAAATCACAGCATTCCCGCATTTATATCTATGTAAAAATATGGAAGAGAATGCAAAGTTGGATTCTGCAGTCCTCATTGTCTTCTTATACAGAGTTTCTCAATATTTTTACCAAAATAGTAATGATTTTATTTTGTAGGTAGATAAATTTACATAAATGGGGGGCCTCTAATTTTAAGTGTAGGTGTCTTTTTTAAGATTTTATTTTAAAGGCATTTGTGAGATATTAGCAGATGCTTCTTCGACAGCTCTCCCTGACTTGGAAATCTGGACCCACTGCAGTCAGTTCTCAGTTTTGTTGTGAAAAGAAAACTCTGGTCTTCTTAGCTTTGTTATTAGAAGTAAACTCCTGGTGTTCTTGCTCTCAGGTGGTGCAAAGGCTAAGTCATGCTTATGAGACAGTTGAGTCAATCAAGACGCAAACCCAAACCTAAGCAAAAAGATTTTATCTCTTCACAGTATATTCTGTACATGTATTCACTTATGCCTACGCTCTCATCTGAAATGGGTTTTGTTATTTCTAGACCTTAACCTGATCTGTAGTGACCCAGTTGATCTATAGACCTACATATAATGAAGCTATTTACGATGCAGCACTGAACTTCGTGTGAGAAGTCTGCAGTGATGCCAGCTAGTGAATGGATGCGGTACAGTGTTCAGATTGCACATCAGGCCCCGCCAAGTATTAATTCTGCGAGTTACAGAAGGTCTCACTGTGGCCTTTGAGAAGCTGCTTCATCAGTGCTTCTCTCTTATTGCTGATGAAGTGGAAGTATTAGTAACTTCCTTACTATATTCAGGTATTATGACAATTTTACTGAGATGTTGGTGAAAGTTCATTATACCTGAGAAGTACCATTAACTGGTTTGCGGTTTGAAGTTTTACAGCACACTGAAAAAAAGCTACTGCTTCCAGTTAACATCCTTAAAATCCCTGTCAGGTAGTTTCTGCATTATTTAGATGTAACAAGAGTTTGAGAATACCATCACTTGCTTTGGATACACAGAAGTTTAATGCCAGCAAGTCTTACTTTAACCTTATTTAATTTACCATCGCAAAAACACAGCCTGTTCTGTTTCTTCTAGAGCAACTTTCCTGGTAAACAGTATTCTCTAATACCATCCTTCTCTAAATGTTAACAAACTTGTCCCTGAAATTTTAACCGTTTTTCAGAATGAAAGTAAGGGATAAAGTTTAAAGGAAGGTCTTAGGATTTTCTGGTTTATCCCTGAATGCCTCCTCAGTTAGGAAAACCTCATTAGCTACAACCAGAACTGGAAGTGTTGTGCAAGAGGCTTTTCTTGCCTTGTTTCCAAATCAAAATCATGGTATAGGAAAACAATAATAGTGATTTAAAATAAGGTTAATTTTAAAAAAATCAGTTTAGTCATCCCACAAACAACACACACCTGAACTGTTAATGTTCAAAAGCCTATTAATTTTCTCCACTAGACTGATACTCTTCTGGTGAACTGAAAGCCATGCAGTATTTTTGATGTATCAATGCTGCTGCCTTGCTTGTCTCAGCCACATAGCTGCATAGCCTCATGAAGCACTGAGGCATACAACAGATTTAATGCCGGTCAGCTTGATGGTATGAGTTGCTGATTGAAATCTCAAGTAAAATTTGAAGTCAGTTAAAGAACCAGTTTGACTTACTGAGGTTCAGATTTTCTAAATCCAGCATGAGAGGAAGACATGAGCTTGTACTGGCCCTCCTTGTCCTCCTGGTATGAGTCAGATCACATGGTGATGCTGAATGAGGCAGATGAAAGCTCTGCCCAGCCCTGAAGTCACCTGTTTTAACAGGAATGCCTGTTTTTTAAGTCACTTAGTCTTGCAGTAATATGATCTCTCAGTGGCATTTCACCCAGGATTAAATAGTAGCTTGTTAAGACTTGTAATTTATACAGATATTTTGTGCACCCTACAATATGTCTAATCAAGTTCGAACTAGTTAACATGCCTGACCACAGCACAGATAAATTCACTCTGAACTTTTAACATCAAATACAGAGATTTTTCCCTTATCCAATATCTAGACTGAATTTTAAGTGGGACTGGTGTAACTGGATTTTCTAGTAATTGTGATTCCAGTGTGTAGGCTTTGGTGAATTTCACAGGATAAGCTGTGAACAGATTCAGACCAAATAAACTCTGGGACACATATATGTAATTTATTTAGCTATACAACTGTCTGCCTTTTTGCTTAAGTCTGCATATTTCTACTGGAACCTAATCTAGAGAATCTGTGAGAAATTTTCTTAAGAGATTTTCTAAGCAAACTAATCCAACAATGCATGAAAGTATCACTCTGCCTTCCATGCATAAATTCAGTTTCTAGGTCCAGGAGTGTGGAACAAGCAACCAGATCTAGGCCTATCCTGAAAATCACCGGGTAATGTCCACTCTTTCTAACATCCGTAGCTTACCTATCTGATGGATTATATTAGACAAGGCTAAAATATTGCCATCAACCAATATGAAAAAGAGCGTGTCTGTCTGTGGGTCATATTCAGGTTTCTCTTGAATGCAGTGAAAACCTCATTTTCATTATCAGAGGCCAAACTCTAGACCCAAGTTATCTATTAATAAAAGCAAAAACCAGAACAAAAAAACCCCTAACTCTGCAAATGAAATTAAATTTCAATAAGAAACATTGGGTTTATTTCCTATGAAATAGGAAATAAATTAAAAATAAATTAAAATATTACTGCCTGCAAAATGGTTGCATTCTGAAAATATCACTGGTCTGTTTATGTTTTCTTTTGCTGATATGTTACCGTTATAATCAGTGCCAGACAATATTGCATGTGAATGGCATCTTTAAGACAGACAACAGAGTACTTACTAACACCTAAGGGCTTTGCATGCTGTTTTCCTATTGATTTTAGAAATTCAGGATTAGCATTTTGAATGCCTCGGAAAAAGAACTGCTTCAAAAAAGACAATAATACTAGCACAAAAAAGTGACATAGACTTCATTCATCAACTGAATTGAATAGATCCCCAAATGATACTGGCCTTTAAAGAAAAGGTTTACAAAAATATCTATTGGAACAAAATGTTTTAAAAGACACACATATCCCATGTGGGAAATGTAACAATGTTCTTCCTTGTTCTCAGTTAATAGTCAATGGATTCAGGTTCTTCCACATTTCTCTGTTGCTTTGTGTTATTAACCTCACTTGCTGTCTTCTACTACCCGTGACTGTCAATGTGCCTCATAACTCAGCTCCAGGACCTGCTGTCACAATCACCTATACTGCCATAAAAAGCACACAATGCTATGTGCGACTTGCTGACTCTGGTGTAATTTTTGATTATATACTGGTACAGTAATCTGCATTAATGGACTCAATGTATTGTGTTTCTGATGGTATAACAGTAGAGTTTTAGGAAAACATTCAAATCTACTGGGACTGCAAGTGATGAGGGTGTGTGTGTATATATATATATATATATTTATATATATATATATATATTATTACAAAGGTGCCTGATAACCTTGTAGTTTTTTCCTATTTCTAATGCCCCTGATATTTATTATTGATTGAAAGGAGAATGGTGAGACCAACTTTCATATTTCTCTGTGCACAGAAACGTGCTCGTATTTTGAAGTGAGAAGAAGCACAGAATTACCACAAAGTTGAAACAAATCTAATTCTAAGCATTGTGCTTCCTAATCTGAGCATAGTCTGGATTAGGTTGTATTACAGCATTTGCCATTGAGGCTGACTTTGTACTGAAGGTCATGCCAAAACATTATTATAGTTGTGCATATTTATATAGAGGAGAATCTTATGTGTTTCAAAAAGGTCGTCTTCCAGGCCACTGCTGTGCATAACTAGTTTAAACTATGGCTATTTCATCATCAGTCCCCTCAGAGCACGAACATCTAGTGTTGGTTATTTTAAAGCTGGGAAGGAAGCCCTTAAGGAAAAGTGCATCTTGGCTAATGAGCAATGAAAATGTCTTGTCAAATTTCTGTTCCTTTCTGACAATTAGAGAAATTCTTTGAAAAAAAGAAATGGAGCATTGAGGGAGGAAAGTAAGGTAGTCTTTGTAGAGTAACTTGACCACCTCTTTGTTTGTCTTCTTCAAATGTGACAATAAAGTACTAATTCACTTTTATTTCTCTGAAGGACTTAAAACTTCTCCAAAGCCTGTCTTGAAAACTTTGGAGGTGCTAAAGTGAGGTGCTGGTTCTTAATGAGTGGATAAGTTTGAGAGTAAATGCAGACCTTTTGAGTCCATCTGCAGTTGCTCCTGACATAGACTCTCTTAAGTGGAGCAGGCAAAAATCTCACTCATATCCCTCCATAGGTGTTGTATCTGCATCTATATTTGGAAGAATACACCAGAAGAAAAGTATAGGTACAGCTGCGGGAAGAATTACTTAGAGAAGGCAGGTTTGATGCCTTCTCAGAGTGTTTGATTAAACAAGTTCAACTACTAAGCTTCAAGTAAATATTTTAGATCAAATATTATGCCTAGGTGCTTAGGTTACACTAAATCTATACGTACACTGAGTAGTCATGGTCCACAGCACTAAACACTTTGGGACTGACCTACGCAGCTGAGCTTGTGAGGTCCAGAGGTTCTGTAACCCACTCCCACCAACTATTTTGCAATCAGGAAATTCATCTTCAGGAGCACTAATGTGTAACAGAATCTGCAAGATTAAGATATACAAGTCTATGATCTTAGATAAGTCCAGAGGTGCAAGGACTGTAGCTCCTGCTGAACTGTAATACCTGTGGATTTATGGTCATAGGCTTCTCTAGGCTTCTTTGATTTGAATATATGGACATTGCCATCTACTTTCTTGATGGTGATGGTGCACATTTGTTTCTGCACAATGTCCTTTCTTTGTTTCCTTAAATAAATGATATATGTGGAGCTACAGACATTTTCAGTGGCAGATTTTAAAATACCTCTGGCATTTCAAATTGATTCATTTCCAGCAGTAAATTAATAGCATTCCTTCAGCCAACACTCCAGTAGTCTGTGCTGCAGAGATAATATGTAACAGCACAGTTTCTGAAGAAGGAAAATGGAAAAGGCAAGTTTTCTTGAAGACAGGGACGAAAATTATTGCATTTCATCATTTATCACACCATTGGACTTGGAATATCTTCAAGATTGTAGAACATTTGCAGAGCATTTGGTATCTTGTTTTGCCACATGCTTTCCTTTAAAGCTTAATTGCTGTCACTTAGCTTGACATTGGCAAGATGAGCTGCAGTTCACCCTTTGAAAACAGGAGAGGCCAAGGCTGAGGAGTCATATAGGACTCAGTTAAGCTGTGTGCAAATTGCTTTCCAGAGTGTAGCATAGACTCCTGAACTGCCTTTAAATGAGCAGACCTGAGTATCTGAAGCTTTTCTAGCAGGAGCATCCTGGAACTCTGCACCAAGAAGTGGGATATGTTTGTGTTCATTGCCCTTTATCTTTATGCTGCCACTGCTAGGCTGCAATTCCAGCCCTATCTGCTTTGCTGAAAGCTGGTTCAGACCTCACTGCACTATATGACAGGGTACACTGAAAATGCACATTTAGAAGCTTAAGAGGTGAATGCTGTTATTGTACATGAAAACCATCCAAATTTCAAAAGTGTATTACAGAATTGAAGAGAAACCAAATCTGATTTTCAGATTGGCACTGTCTTTCATATCAAACAACTGATAAGTTGTATATGCAATATTTTTAATGTTCACTTAAAGACTGGCATCTTTATTTTGTCATTCAAATTTGCTCCTGCTTTTCACACATGCATTTGTTTTTCCACACAGCATTTTTCATCAAAGCAAGCAAATGGCATCTGTGTACATGAACTGTCAAGCAGGATATCCATGGCATTTCATGTACATACACAGGTGTCACTGAATGTATGCACAATGAGAATTTTCTTTGTGTATACTCTGCATCTGGGAATACAGGTTTAGAAATTAGATTTCATCCCCTTTAAAGTTTGTTTTCAGCCCTGTGCTATTTACATACATGTAAAAACTTTGTTGTGTATTTTAAGCCCTTTTTCTCTTTTCTTTTTAATTTTCAGTCCTAATGCTCTTCCAGAAGAGCAGCCACATTCCAGCTCTCAGTGTGCCCCTCTCAACTGTCTCTCTAAGCCTCCTCCTTACCCCTAATCTTCATATGCAACGTAAGAGAAAATGCAAACAGAGTGGAGTTCATGCAACAAAGGCTGGGGGTGTTCCCAGCAAGCAGGTTGACAATCCTGCCTTGTTGCTGCATTGACAAGTCTGGATTCCTATCCCCTGCTCTGTTGACTGAGAGAAGGTTGAGAAGAAGAACACAAAGCACAGAGCCCAACCTACCAAGAAGACTTTTTATGGTTCCTCTGATCGTATTCAAAGTTTGCTATCACAACTAAAATGTAGTGAAATTTAACACCTCGACAGAAATGTTCTTTCCAGCTGCTTGGCTTTACCTCTGACATAACGAGAGACTTAAGCCAAAATTAAATAACAGTATGTTACAAAAACGTTACCCTCACATTCTCTTAAGTTCAGCCATAGGAACCAGGTCAAATTTCCTCTTGTCATTAATTGTGAGATATTTATTTTTTACTTTATTTGCACCAGAATTTTGTGTTTATAAAATACTCTTTTTTTTTTCCTTTTTATGAGAGTTGTATTTAATTAATTTTATTTTTAAAAAAACAAGCAGAAATAGTTTAAGTGAAGAATCTTTAAGTAAGAAGAGGCTTGTTGCATTGGCCAGCACATGGCCACTTTTTATTGCACGAAAATGTTGGAAATGGGTTGAATTGGAATGTTAACACTGACTGTATATTTTGCTGCTACACTGATATTGTTTATGCACTTGGGTTTTTAAATTCTTATTACGCTGGCTTCTGGTTTTGTTCTAGCTCTTCACTGAAAGATAGTTATTAAGCCTAAGAAGGAGATGAAAGGATGATGTACTGATTTGTTTTCACTTGTTTGCTTACATCATAATTATATTTTTGCATTTCAGACAAGTAGATGAATTGGTGCTGTATTTTGGGGTTACTCTCTACTTGGTATCTAGAAAGAAAATCTAAAACATGTAAAATGTTGTGTGCTAATTAAAAACGTTTTTTTCCTCACGCTCCCACATTCAGGATACTAGCTTGAGGCCTTACTGTGAAAGGCTAGTAAGAATGGCGAAGTCAAATGCCTTTTGTGTGAAGTATTCTGTGGTGAAGGAACTCATGCAGGTAGGGTTGATGGTGTGGATGAAAGTTAGTAGGACTTTACTGTAGTGCATTTTTTCCTTGCCAAAAATCAACAGAACCTTAGCTCATGTCAGTTTATGACAAATACTCAGGTGATCTATGCTACACAGACTCTATCGCAACAGTGCACAGTGTTCCTAGTTAAAGATTCTTTCCTGGAAAAGCTGAGTAAGTTTGAGTTTTTTAAAAAAGTAGTGGATTTCAGAACAAAATCAAGGATAGCAGAATTTGTTTTGCACAGTACCTGACAGCAAGGCAAGTGGCTAAGGAGGGGGATCATAGTTCAGGATCTGCTGGCTTCCAGTCTGGTCATCAGCTGAGAAAAAAAGTCCTCAGTACTGCCTACTTGTGGGTAATTAGCACACTCCTTGCTTTGTCAGGTGGCCTTAATTATTTACAGAAGAAAGGCTTGGATATTTCTGTATGTCTTTATTCCTTCTCTGCAGCATCTGTATGACCTAGAAGTGGGAAATGGAGTACAGCCTAATGTACAGGAGCAGATGGGGAAAAAATATTGCTGCAGGTGTGGTTGGAATAATTCTTTCATATTCTGCCTGAATTGGTGAAAATGAAGTCAGTCTTCTGTTAGTAACAGTGCTTACCAAATGTTATGATACACAAAACATCAGCAGAGGAAAGAATCGGTGACCACTCAGTGTGCCTAACAAATCATTATTACCATAGTACCAATAACAAAGGTGCTGTAAATAGGAGTACTCTATGTTATCAACAATGTATGTCATGTAACCTTGGCAAAGCAGCTGAGCTATTGTAACAAAACATTCAGAGTCAGAGAAAATAGGAACAAACTAATATCCAATTCTGATCAGATCATACAAACAACACTCAGCAGTGTTTTGACTTTGGTTTCCACACAGTTCTTATGGTGATTCTTGTACACATTTGCATTGTTATTCAGTATCATGCTTAACTGACATGTTGTCTTGTCATACAAAAATGAAGTAAAAACTTGTTCAGCTCTATCCTACTGTCTGACACTAAGATTACCTATTATTTTGATTTTCATTTTCATTAAAAACAAACCCAATGTAACATTTTGTCTGAGGCAAATGCTGCCTTCAAAAAGTGTCTCAGAATTCCTGATCTTGTCAGACTTGTGTATGAATATTGTACAGTGGCCACGTCTGCATCCAACAAAGACAGCCACTGTATATTGTTAAAAAGGAAAAGAATTTGCATTGCATTTTTCAATACGCTTACTGCTGGCTGCATTTGGAGTAGTTCTTCCTACATTCATATCCTCATATCGAAAATACGCATTTCCCCTATATGTATGTTAAACAGAAATTCAGTGAAATACATTTCCTTTCTATACAGATACAAATTTATTGGGAAAAAAATGTAGTATTGGAACAGCTGTCTAGAAATTTGTTTCCAGCTGTGATTTGCAAAGCAACTCTGGGAAGCTGAAAAATTGTACTAGTTATGTCCATGTGGATCCAGATCTATTACAAAACAGCTACCAACGGTATAGAAATTGTGGCCCTGTTTTATAGAAATAAGTGGGTTTATTACATTTTTTTATTCTCTTTAAGCATTATATTCTTCCTTTCTATGTTTTCAATTTACATTTTTATATGTAATATATCTTAAGTGTTGGGAATATAAGAGAAATAGAAACAAACCTAAATGTACAAATGGCTGTAGTTATTGCAGTGTAAGTTATAAAACTGTGTAGGTCCCTGGGACAAGCTTTGTCAGTTAACCATTACAAAATAAAATGTATATCTTGAACTTGAGATGATAAACAGTTATTTATTATATAGTGATTGATAATGTACAACTTGGTGAGAGATTTTGTAGGAAATATTTACATGCAGACAAAACCAGAAAGAAAAGCATGTTTTTTAAGGATTGCAAAATACTATGTTTTGGCCGATTAAAGTCAATTTGTGGTGTGTTGATTTCTTAATCTTTAAAAATCAAGAAAGATAAAATTATACATATGTTTGCAATGGTTGAGTATACACAGAAATGCTGAATGTGTCCTACACAGTAAGGAAGCCATTCAAATCTTGCTTTGATTTTCATATCTGAAATGCAGCTTTTGTTCTTTGTGATGGCCTCGAAACTTCTTTGGATTTGGACTAGTCTGTTCAGTTCTGATTTTTTGCTGATAATAGGTTTTATTTTCTGATGTAGTGCAAAAATATTCCTTGTTCCATGAAATTATATTCTTCTGGAAATTCACGTTATTGGAAATGTGTGGAAAAAAAGAAAGGGAAAAAACCTGAAATATAAGGGGAGAACAAGATTAATGAATCAATTATAAAATGTAATATAATGTAAGGAATGTATATTTTCTATCAGTCAAAAGATAAATGGGGGGTTTACAGAAGGAGGAAATACTGCCATTTTTCATGCTAATTGTAGAAATTTCTGCCTTCTAGATGGAGGCAGTAGTGATATTCTTTCTGATTGATCTGATTGACAGGTTGGCATCCCTGTGCATTCTCCATCCATTTGGTTTTTCACAATTAATGTAACCGTAGTTATACAGTCGGGTTCATAGAATGAAACTGACATTAAGGTAATGTTGCAGGTTTTAATGCCAAGATGACTTCCAACTTCTTTTTATTTTAAAATTTGTGAACTTCCTTAAGCCATTTGCCATATTTAAGTGTGAACAAAAAGGATATTATGTTATGAAATAAAACCTGACTTATAAAATATGATCTCACCTCTGACAGCTGCTCATGATAATTATGTTGCAAATACTTAACTAAACTGTTAGCAAAACATGACACAGTTCTCATCACACTGGGAACGATACCCATGAGTCCGGACCCTCATTTTGACACTAACCTTAGCATTCAGCCTGCAATGCCAAAGTCAACAGTTGTGCTGCCAGTTCCACTGTAGCTAGATAGATCATCATCACCATAAGTTATAGATTTTATCAACTCTTCTGAGGTCTGTTCCTTTTTTTGGCAGAGGATGCATATCCACTGAGGGTACAGTAAAATTCTTTCTTTTGTACTTCAGAAATCCTTGTCTGAGAATGGCAGGCACTAAAGCTTTACCTTTGAGGTACGATAATTGCTATAGTTACCTCTTTAAAAATTCCAGTCATCACTTTTCTTCAGTTTTCCTTTGCTGTGTGTGCAGTGAGTCTGAAAGGGTTATACAATATTCAGACTTTTTTAGCCATTAAGGGTTGTTCTTAGTAGAATTAAGCATCATGTGGAAAAGAAACAGAAAAGTAATTGCCTTTCACCTTCAGGCACAAATGCATATAAATATGCAATGTAAAATGTGTGCATGAGATTCTTAACATCATGTAGCTTTTCCATATCCATAATTAAGCTAGAAAATTCTTATTTCTTATGTAATCTGCATATTCCTCTTGCTGGAGAGGCAAGCGGACTATCACATAGTCTATATATTTCATTCTGAGGTGCACAGCTTAAATCCTTATTGGATTTTAATCTGTTTCCTGTGGAGTTCTTGAAAATCCCCTTCATGAGATCTAATGGCAACCAAGTGACAAACTGACAAAAGATAAAGGAAAAATCCTATATTCTATAACTGGAGTTAATGGGCAGGCAGACTCTAAGTGATAGGGCCCTGTGATTCAAAAATGTCCTTCTATGAAGCTTTGTTTGAATTATCATGATTTGCTGTAAAGGAAAGAGTGGAGAAGAATATATGGTTTTTTTCTCAACATTAGTAAACTGAGTTGAAAAGTTTTTATTGATTATATGAATACTAGATTTCAAGAATATTTTGTAAATCATCAAACACAAATGATTGATAAAAGTTTCAAGTAGAGTGGCTTGCTAGCTGAGTTATTATTTTATCAGCTATGAAGAAGAAATAAGAGTAATCTAGCTTTTTTCTTTTCTATTCACAGATATGGCTATGTGTGCTATGCCAGTGGATAAATTAAGTCCATTTACTTACTGCCCTATTGTTTTACAGCCCTGTGGTTTGACTGTTAAGGAGTTAATTAACTTGATCCTTTGTAAACAATTAAAAAAAAAGAAAGAAAACTGATGTTTTGTGACTTTTGTAATCTATTGAATGTTTCCATTTGCATGATGTTCTGTATCTAATGAATCATACAGATTGCTGTGTTCCTTTCAAAAGAGTTTTACCATTGGTGGAGTTTGTGACAAACACAAATTTGTATACTGTATGTTTACTGCTGTAATAACTCAGCTACTCCTATGTTGAATTGACATTATGTTGTCCTGCCTTCTTGGGGTTAAATGATGGAGTGTTTCTAGATGGTGAAGACTATAAAAGTATATATGTTCATTTGCTAAAGACTGAAACTCTTCTTGTGGCTACTTTATGCTAAAAGCAAAAAAGTTAAATAATTCTTGTTTCCAAAAATGCATAATTTGTTTTTAAAATTGAAGTAATTCCCATGTTAACTCTTCCTTGTCCTTGTAGACAATCCTAGATTAATACCTTGTGAGGGATTCATAAAGTCTGTGCTTGTACATGTGTAATATGATCATGCAGTCAAATGGTTGGGACAAACACTCTAGTGCTGAAGAAAATATTTAAAAGAAGCCAATATACTGATTCTTACATCTTTATGTTCCAATTAAAATTACAGTGTAATGCATAACTGTTCCAGTGAATAAACTGGCCATTTTTGTTCATTTAATTCCATGCTGTCTGGTCTACTTCTATTTACATCAGTTTGCAGTGCATCCGCGTGGCTTATACATTTTCCATTTATTTAGTTCTTAAAGATCCATAATCAGTTGAAAAGAATTAAAGGACAGGAAAATGGGAAGGGAAATCAACATTAAAGAAAAAAGGAATAGGAATTAAATCAAAGAGGTTTCCGGGACTGAGGCAGATACTAAGATGAAGACAGATTTTCCATATACTATTTCCAACAGATTTGAGTAATCTCTGAAATGCTGCAATATCTGCATAAAGTATTGGTGCAAGGATGCTTTGTAAGATGCAAATCGCCACCCTCAGGGGAGATGGAAGCAAATGAAGAGCTCAAGTCAGCAAAAAATTGGTTTGGGAGTGCTGTGTACAATACAGCGTGCCATACCTAGTTTTTAAAGTAAGAAGCATCTTTTATACCTTTTGGAAGAGCCTTCCTCTCACAGCAAGGAGATCAAAACCCTCCCGCAGTGGCCAGTCATCCAGGAGCACAGCCTGGGTAGGCAGGTAACCACCTCCTCAGGTGAACCTCACTGCTGGCGAGATCCCTGTGAGGCAGCAAATATCCGCATCTTAGAAATGGGCCAGGAAGAGGGGAGAGCCTGGAGTAAGGATTGTGCCTCCAACGCTGCTGTGTTGTTTGACCCAATGGGAGCTGTTAGAAGGTGGGTTTTGGTTTTGGCTAACTGGTGAGGTGCTTTGGATAGTAGCAGGATTTGTGCATGGTGACAAAATACAGTTCAAGACCTGCTGCTTGTCTAAGTTCTCCCCACTTCTCTCTTTTCTTCCTTTCCCTCATATAGCAGGGGGAAGTCTCCCTCTTTATCTGTGTTCGTTGCAGAAGTGCTTTTGGCAACGGTGTTGCATGAGTATTTTAGCAGAAGTGTGACTGCTCAAGATAGGATTTTCTTACACTGAGTGTTCCTCCCCTTTGATTTTAAATTAAAAGTTTCTGAGAATTATAAAGAAAAAAAAAGGAGAAGCCAGACTTCTCTTCCTCATCACATTTGCTTTGATTGCAGTTTCACGGAATTGCCCTTTGTGTGAACATTCTTATGGCAAACTTGATCCAAGGTACTTCTGACCCATATTGCTCCTTCCCCTTTCTCTGTATTATCCCTTCAGCTGGTCCTGTGCAGCTCTCTGAGGAGTGGTGGTATGAGTAAGGTCACTGAAATAGCCTGGGTTAAAAAAAGCAATGAAACACACTCCAAAAAATACAACTTTTGTGTCCAAGGAAAATTTCTGTGTAATATATCCCTTGAGAAGCCCTGTTACCCTTTGTTCTGGAGCAGGACGTAATTGCTGACAAATGAACCATCAGTTTTCCAATATAGATATGCCAGATGATAATGAAAAATATCCTGAAGCCCTTTCCTCTCCCTTAAGTCACTTATCTGGAAATTTTGGAAATAATGAGGCAGTGGTGTCCACTTAAGTTAATTCATAGGATTTTCTACCTGGAGAAGGCTGTCAGTTTTTTTAAGTGTTTATTACCTCTCTCAAATAAATTTATTTTTGCTATCCAATGCCATCATATTGGTTAAGGTATTATTATAAAACTGAGGCTGTTTACTCAGATTAGGAGTATAATATGGCAAGCTACATGAGTACAGAGCTCCCCTGAAGATCAAATTCTTGGTGGAAAGGATGTAGACCAAATATTTTGTTCCCCCTCACACAGACAAGAAAGGCCTATGGTCTCAGGATAAAAAGAGCTACTGTTTTTATGGCACAGGACATCTTCTGTCTCCCTATACAAGACTAAATGACTTTGCTATAGCAATAAGAAACCTCCATTGGAGACAGATAACCTCAGTAAACTCAGATGGCTCAAACCAGATACATACAATGCAGATATTTCTATGGCAATACAGCTCATTACTGCTCTAAGATGAAGCAGCAGCTGCCCTTCACAGCTATACAGATGCCACCATCAGGCCTCAGACTAGGGAAGTTACTTTAAAATCAGGTGGAGTTTGGCCCACGTCATCCACAGTTGGTTGTGAAACTTGCTTTGACCTGACTGAATAGACCTGCTAGTCAGTTGGTTCCTTGGAGATTTGATTTAAAGAGATCTCTGAGTAGAAGCAAAACTACACAGACTTTAGTGGTGTTGATCTGGGTGTTGGTGATTCACCTGTGTGGAGCAGCTGAGAAGACTGTGGGCATAACATGGAGTATTTCATGCAGTTTGAAGATGTGACCGGCAAGTGCTTTCCTGACCAGCTTATGACTCAACATCAGCCATGCAAAACATAAAATTAAAACTTATATAAATGCATTGCATACAAATACCAGCAATCTCAAAGTCCTAGATTTCTTAAAAAGAAAATGTATCTGTGAAGCCACCACTGCTTTCAAATATTTTTGTTATCTAAGCCAAATGCAAAGTAGCTCTTTTTATCTTCAGAGCACTCTATGCATATTAATTCATTACTGAAACATCTTTGCGAAATGGGCTCTGTTATCTCAAACCTACAGATAGACAAATTGAGACTGTGCAATGGAAAAAACATCATCAACATTCGACAAAGTGAGTTGAGGTTCTGTACAAGTAACCGTTCACCCCTCTGTGTACATCCACCCTACACACACCGGAATACTAAAGTGGTTTTTTAGATGGGGTAGCCAGGTGCTCTCAGCAAGGTGAGTTTAGTCCATGTGGTACACACCCTGCTTCAGAACCTGCATCGCTCAAGTGCTTGAGCTGGTTCAGAGTTCATTCCTTGTTTCCGCAGTGCTTGGTATTAATAGAACAGCACTATAAATAACTGAGGTTTAAAATCCACTTTCTAGTTTTAATTTCCGTAGACCTATTCCCTCCTTCTGACTTTCAGGCCCGTAAATCAAACAGGGAATTTAACTCACCAGGCCTAAGATGAAAACACTGCCTAAGCATGGGAAAACTTCTCTCAAGGTTAGCTCAGTAAAATATAGATGATCTTTTTCTGGTAGAGAACTTGGATTTCCTTTAAAGTGACTGCATCTCTTTAAAGACTGTGTTCAAAATTTTGAATATAAATCCACCACAGTGCCCGGATTAAGATTTGGGAGTTTCTGAAGATTCAGACCCCTCATCTATGCAGTAACATTTAGTGCTATTTATGCTTGAATATAAAAGTGTGGCATATCTCAGTATGGTAGCGCTACAGCCATTTGCATGCATAATGCCTTAGATGTGTATGCTAAACGTGCTTGAAGTACTGAGTTCCAAAATTAGACAATGTTAGATCTCTGTAGGTAAAAATACATTTTAAAAATTATAAATATGAATGGAATGCTATTTGTGAGATTCAGATAGAAAAGAGAGTTTAAGTGGAACAGGAGCAGCATTTATATCCTTTTCACAGCCTTTGCACCAAATAATTGCATTTCAGCCCCAAAAGATCCAAAGGAGTCTGTGGAATGTGGAACAGAATGAAGGAAAACAAGGGTGGTTGATGCTCACTTTGAGAAGCTGGCAAATGCAGCAACAGCTTTGAAGTCTCTCTATTTTAAGTCAGTATAAATTATTGAGAAGCATGCTGAAACCTCCTGTGTGTGTACCAGATGCCTCATCAGAAGCAATCTTAAGTACCTGACTGCTTGGATTTTACAAAAAGGAAAAGAAACAAAGTTGAGGGAGTATTGCAATATTGAGACCAGTGCATTCTCTTCCACCGACTTAAGTAATACTATCAATTTGTTTTCACAACATGTTCTATCAGCCAATTGCTCTCCAGATGCTGATTTGTTAAGGAGAGAACCAAAACATTTTGGTTTACTGTTTAGGTAAGCATTCATAGAGACTATGGTTAATGTATACCGCACCACAGCAGTGCATGTTTTTTTTAAACAAACTCCAATCCCATATAACATAGCACCAAGAAAAGACAGTGGAGCTGAGGCTTAGCATTGGGAATAAATGCAGAGCAATGGCAAAAAAGCACTTTGTTTCATTGTCACATGTTTCCATGTGGACAGAGTCCCTTCTCTTAGCTGCAATCCTTCCCAGAGTTTGTGAACACCACATATGTAACACGCTAGGGGAACAGCTCAGAGCATCCACCAGCTCCTTTCACACAAGCTGCCATCTTTTTCCCAGAAGTCACCACCAACTTTTCTATCAACCTTCCAGGAATGGGCTTCCTCTGAGAAAAGGGAGAAGCAGGGCTCAGAAGAGACGGTGGTTAGGAGCTAGCTGCTACCAACAGCAGTATAAGGGCCTCTTGGACAGGCATACAAGGATCTTGCTGGCATCTATTTTCCTGTTAGACCACAAGGAACTTGTGGGCCGTATCAAGACCAGTTTTGCCTAATTTATTAATTCACAATTTTCAATAGTGAATTTAATTTAATCTGGCAAAAAGGTAGAGGCACTATTGATTTTGGATGTGAGGAACATCTCAAAGGGTTGTCACTCCTGCCCTGGGAACCAGACATCACTAAAATGTCTCAAATGGGGAGATATGGTTTTTAAACTTTTTTTCATAGTTGATGTTAGTTTTCAGTGTAGAAAGAAAGAAGAAATGGGAAAAGAGTATACCATTTTACTGAACAATGCTTGCTTTCTCTCTCCTTTTTCTAACATGATCTTAAAGAAGTTTGCTTGCACCAGTAGTTAATCCAAATCAAAGCTAAAGCACTGCTAATAGTACCTAAGTGTCTGACATTAATTGGATAGCGGGAAACATATTTCATTAACCTGTGGTGGTGCTGATGAAGAATATTCTGACTTGTAAATCAGTCTTTGTTAAATGAATGCCCTTCTGCAAGTCTTAACGAACTGATTATATAGCAGTTAGTCTCTCTAAGCAGCTTCATTAAAACTAAGGCGTATGTGCAATAGCTTTCTCTCAACATGATTTCAGTAACTTCCAAGAATTTGCTTGCAACAGACAAAATGCTTCTGTGTACCAAAAAAGGGTTAAGATAAAATAAACATCAAGGCTGTATGTATCAGGAAATTTCTTTGTTTGATGATCATGGTGCTGTTCTTGCAAAGCTGTGTGTTAGCATTCATCCAGTGGACTTCCATGTGGTAGAGAAAGAAATCCTGGCTATAACGTGTATAAATAGGATTCTTTATTGCAGAGGCTGGAAGTGGACAAATTCTGCTGCTGAGTAGTCCCTATAACTGTCTTTGATAAGGCCCAAAATGGCAACAGGAGGAAACAAATAAAAGACAACAGCATTCCTTCTTTAACAGTCAAGCAAGGTAAAAGAGAGATCTGTATTAGAAACACCGTTGTCTGGGTGAAAAGAGACTACCATGAATTTTCTTCTGAGAGCTACCTACTCATTCACAATTTTTTATTCCAGTGGTTAATGTCTGGGCATTGTCTACCCCCACGGAGTGCTTGTCATGGGTTACTTCTGATGTTTGACTTATAGTTCACGCTGCTGACCCTAAGGCTCCTTCTAGCAGGGAAGTGTAGTCAGTGTGTTCTAGACTTTTTGATGGAGAGGAAGTAACAAATAAGCTGGGTGCATTTTCTTGGTGTAAGCCAGAGTAATGACATAAATTCAGGGTCCCCACACTGTTCTAAGACACACACTGAGTGCTACACAGGAAAAAAGCATCAGGCTTGAGTCCCTCTCGTCTTTGTAAGCCACTCCCTCCACTACGAAGCCAGTCTGCAGCTCAAAATAATATTATGTCTTTGGATCCTGGATTCTGTGTTTGTCTGCTAATTTAACTGAGGTTAAGTATCTGCCTCACATTTGATTGCTTAGTCTGTACGTCCCTGTTGCACACACTGAAGCTGCTTTGTGCATTGTAACTGCTGCTGCCATCAGAAGAGACTTTTCATCTGGAATGTGCATGAGGGCCTCAGTGAGATTCTTCTCTAATTAGTATCCTACTCTATCTTTTGCTACATCGGTTCTTGTTCTTCATTATACTTCCCTACTAGCAGAACTGGTTTGTGGGTTATACAACATGCAGTTCACAGAAGTTTCAAAATATATGATGAACTCTACCCTGACTTAAGTAGGACTTGGCTTAGTTTGCTATGTATTTAAGTGTGGATTTTCTCTGCTACAAGCTGCATTTGAATTTTGGCTTTACCTGGAATTTTGTGTCTAACAGAGAATGGCATTTCTCTGTCAGACCTCAGATAAGATACTGTCCAAAGTAGTTCTAAATAGCTAAAGTTTGTAACGTTATAAAGCATTATAGGTATATTTTTATTAGATGCTGAGTTAATGCATCTTCTCTCTTAAGGGCCTGTGCATTAATTCTCTAAGAATACGTTACTAAACAGATTTGCTGTGGAGTACAGCACAAGATAGTACTCAGAGAAATCAAAGCTCATGGTCATGAACTGAATCCGGGAACAGATTTATTGTGTAACTGAGAAGAAAATAAGGCTAAACTCCTGCAGAAATAAAGAAACTTGACCAGAAGTAACCAGAAACAGTCTTACTTAGGGAGGTAATCAAAAACAAGTCTTTTGAAGGCTATTTCTATTAGGGGAAGAAAAGGTTAATACAAAGAGGTTTACTGGAGGTACAATGGTTTACATACAAAGCGAGGCATTTGTTTTCTCACAAACTAAACAAAGACTGCTTTAAAATCCTATTTCCCCTAATGCTTTGGGGTTCCAGCAGCATAAGATGAGGGTAAAATCCTATTTCCCCTAATGCTTTGGGGTTCCAGCAGCATAAGAAGAGTGCTTGCAAGCCTTTCACATGCCAGAAGTGCCCTTTCAGCTTTTTCTTGTGGTTAAACCTTTCCAGCTGTCCTTGCCTTCTTCCTACACCTCTGTGTGCTTCCATAGCTTTCCTGTTGTTCCTCTAGCATGCAAATAGGTATAATTAAATCAAGTCTCCACCACTGCATTTCTCAGCACTCCCACAGAGAGATTTGGAGCCAGATGGCCCCACTAGTGCCCACACTTGAAAGGGTTAGCTGTGGTTTACTGGTTACCTCAGTTACCATACAACAGAGGGGGTACATCACTCCTCCCACACTTCACCTGGGATGGGAGGTATGCTGCAAAGCTTTTCTTCAAGTAGTGTCATTTCATGACCTTCATATATTCTAAGTGGAATTGGCAGCACTGTTTATGTCAGCACTATGTTTAAGCTTATTCAGTATTTTCTGTCCTCAGATTCCATCTCCAGTTATTAAAGTTTTTAATAATTTAGAGTGATGTTTTCCAAGATTATATCTATGTCCAATTGACTTTTTACACTGAAAAAATGTTTTTCCTCTTGCTGATATTGCCAAAAGACTCTCTGTCTCTCCCTGGGAATGGGGAACAAGAGAGATGCAAAGCAGTATGTAAAAAAGAAGGAAAGGCATGCCAGAAAGAGCAGCTTTAACACATTTAAAGCAGGCAGAACGGACCCATTGCTGGTGCACAGTAGTTCAGAGCCAGCTTGAACCAGCTGCTCCAGGTCTGTGACATAACCTACTGAGAAGAAAAGAGACAATAAGTTACTCTGAGAAGCCTGTACTGCACTGAAGTGTACAAATGCTCTACAATTACCATGAATTCACTGACTGTGTGAATTTCTTATATCACATGCTGCCACCTCATTGCTTTAAGTACATCATCAAGATTCAGGAGGATTTTCTGAAGAAAATTAACTTTTGTGACCACTCTCCTGATGCCACAGGGTTGTCACGATTCTCTTTGCTGGGGTGATCTTTATTTTCCAGAGTGACATGGTAGTAAATTCCCCCTCACTGATAACATCGCAGAAAAAAAAATTAACATAGTTCCTACCATTCGGTTGGGATCTGTGGGGGTGTGTGTTTGCCCTTGCTTCAGTAGCTTTTCTTCCTTCCAGGAGCTGAGCTCTGTGTTTAAAGAGGCAAGTACAAAGTTCAACAATAAGTAATAATTATGCCTGGCTAAAGACTGGCCATTGAGCAATCAGCTAATAGCTGGGTTAATCTCAGCTAAGTTATCACCTGTCTTTTTTTTCTGTCACAAGAGAAACAGAGGAAGGGCATCTATTTTCAATCTTACTTTCATTCCCATAAAGTATTGTTTTTACTACTGTATTGACAACTTTAAACAAATAATTTCTTCATGTAATACTTCACTTTGCTGTCCTATCAAGAGAGGTAGGTACTTCCTCCTTGGTGAAGTGCTTTGAGAATTATTAACAGCATGTTCTCAGCCTCTCTTGCTCTCTCCTTATTTAAATCAGTAATACTAAAAATTACTCAGTAATAGAATTGGTGTGAGTCTACAGGAAGATTTAAATGCACACGAGTGCTCTGGAAGAAGATTTTTATCTGAACGAGTTAATGATTGATCCTTGCTACACACCTATGAACTGTAGGTAGCTAACGTCTACAAGAATGTGTAGCCCAGATCAGGTGACTGAAGTTAAGAACTAAATCAGTCTTTTATCTCTAAGTCACTTCTTTTTTTTTTGTATATTCGCAGAAGTAAAACCTAATGTTTGCAGTGATAAGCACACAAACAAAATTTGGGAGGTGATCTGACTGCCTCGTTTTTAATGGGGAATGAATGAAGTGGGGGGGGGGGGGGGTCTGTAACTGACTTCTGCCTCATGATCCTTTGCTCCTGCATGTGTGGTACAGGTAGCACCACCACAGCCTCTCTCTGCTGCTGTGCCCCTCCCATGGGTGGGAAATTGCTGTTGCCTCACACAGATGATCCCCTGACATCAGAAGAAGGTGCGTTACTGTTGGGTCCTGTGCACCAAGGAAGCCCATAGGAAAGGACTCAATCAGAGCCTCACACCACAGCACTGGACTCTGGAGGAAGGTGATGCTCCACCACGTAATTCCCTTGTATAGGTGTGGCCATGTTGCATGCATGACTCTGCGTGTGCTGACGAAAGGTATCCTTATCCCTCAGGAGATGAGGAAGTTGGAAAGTCAGCAGGTTGCCTCAGCAGTCCATGAAATCCTATTAATGAAGATGTAAGAGCATAAGAGTAGCAGGTAAGGGTCAAACGGAAGGTCCCTCCTGCCCACTTCTCATCTCTGACAGCGGCAGTGGCCAAAGAAAAGACGGAAGAACAGAGCAAGTGCAGAGCGGGACTTCCCCAAAATATTATTCTAAGCTCCAGCAATTTATGGGCTTCCTGGTAACTAATGGTCGTGTTTGATCATCACTAAAAGGAGAGCATCTCTGGACTAGACTTTAGCCGACTACACTCCTAATTTGTGGGGAAATACTCCAAGTATGACTGACAGCAAATGAAGCAGCATGTTAGGAAACAGGAGGCCATCTTCTACAGAAGCCTTTAAATATGGTGTTTCCAACGCCCAGGAAAGAACTATGTACAATGAACACCACACTACAACTATTTTGCTACTAACTGCATCAAATCAAACTCCCTGACAGAGTAAAAAGTTCTCATCCTGCCAGACTGCTGTTACCTGCTCTCGTGGTGGCAGAGGTGCAGCTATTCTGCCTCTAATTCGTGACATCCAAGTTAAGCACGTAAACTGTTGCTCTCAGACACTTTTGCTGCTTAATGAATTTACTCCCAGCTCTCACGGAATCGTAGAATCACTGGGTTGGAAAAGACCTCTTGGATCATTGAATTCCACCATTCCTACCTGCCACTAAACCATGTCCTTGAGCACCTCATCTACTCATCTTCTAAACACGTCCAGGGATGGTGAATCAACCACCTCCCTGGGCAACCTCTGCTAGTGCCTGATGACCCTTTCTGTAATTTTTTTTTCCTCATATCCAGTCTGAACTTCCCCTGTTGCAGCTTGAGGCATTCCCCCTTGTCCCATCAGCTGTCACTTGGGAGAAGAGGCCAGCACCCTCCTCTCTACAACCTCCCCTCACCGCAGCACAGCCATCTGATTGCATTTCTCGGTTAATACTGATTAAAATTTAGAGAGAGAGGCAACCGCTTTGGCCAGAACGAACCCTTTTAGCTGGAATTATTATCGATGTGAGTACTGCAGCTCCATCCTTGGCATCAAAACTCACTTTTAAGTGCCGGGACGCAGAGGTCTTTCAGCCTTTTCTCCTTGGGGAGGGTGGGGGCTGCATTACAGCCAACTTCTTGCACTCATAAATCTTAAGAGGACTGGGGAAGGCATTTCGGAGGAGAGCGGCGATGGAAGGTGGCCAGGCAGCCCGGCACGGCGGGGCAGGGAGGGAGGACGAGGAGGAGGAGGAGGAGGAGGCGGCGCTGGGGCAGGTGCCGGCGGGGCGGGGAGCGGCGGCAGGTGCGGGGCCGGCGCGGGGAGCGGGCGGTGCTGCTGCTGCCCCCGGGGCTCCGCCGCCCCCGGGCTTCTCCCTTCCCTCTGCCTCTCTCCGTCCCGTCCCGAGGATGAGCGGGGCCGAGGGCCCGCGCGGCAGGCGGGCGGCCATCCGCAGGAAATCCAGCCCCTTCGCCGCCTACGGAGCTGCGACCACCCGCCCCGCGGGGACCGCCTGGAGGACGCCCTCAGGTAACAGCCGGGAGCCTTCCCACGGCTCTGCCTCTGCCCCGGGACCCGGGGACTGCGGGGGGACCCTGGGATGGCAAGGGGACCCAAGGATTGAGGGGGCACCCGGGGAAGGCGGACTGCGGCTTCCCCCGCCTGCTTCGACGGGGTGTTGAGGTCAAGGAAAGGTTGTGCGTTTCCTCCTCGAAGGATTGTTTTAAGTAAACTTTCGCCGTGCGTGCCTGTGCGGTGAAGTCCAGTTCTGGGCCCCTCAGCACAAGAAGGATGTTGAGGCTCTGGAGCAAGTCCAGAGAAGAGCAACGAGGCTGGTGAAGGGGCTGGAGAACAGACCCTATGAGGAGCGGCTGAGAGAGCTGGGGTTGTTTAGCCTGGAGAAGAGGAGGCTGAGAGGAGACCTCATTGCTCTCTACAACTACCTGAAAGGAGGTTGTAGAGAGGAGGGAGCTGGCCTCTTCTCCCAAGTGACAGGGGACAGGACAAGAGGGAATGGCCTCAAGCTCCGCCAGGGTAGATTTAGGCTGGAGATTAGGAGGAGGTTTTTCACAGAAAGGGTCATTGGGCATTGGAACAGGCTGCCCAGGGAGGTGGTTGAGTCACCTTCCCTGGAGGTGTTTAAGACACGGGTGGATGAGGTATTGAGGGACTTGGTTTAGTATTAGATAGGAATGGTTGGACTAGAAGATCCGATGGGTCCCTTCCAACCTGGTTGTTCTATGGTTCTATGAAGGAGCTTGCGGAGCCGCTTCTCGGAGCGGGGGCGGGTGTACAGACCCCTCACCTCGACACGAAATGTTCTTAACCTCTACTTTTAACAGCTCTTGGACTGTTCGGAAAACATCCCTCTTCCCCGGCAGCCCCATGCTTCGCACCTGCCCCTCCCCGTGTGCCTTTTTCTTTGCCCCCTTCAGCAACGAAGCTGTGTCAGACTTGTTTGACGCGTTATGCTTCAGTGGGCAGCTGCTAGGACGTTAATGCAGCGCTGCTGAAAGTGTCATAGAATCATAGAACAACCGGGTTGGAAGAGACCCATCGGATCATCGAGTCCAACCATTCCTATCAAACATCAAACCATGTCCCTCAGGACTTCATCCACCCGTGCCTTAAACACCTCCAGGGAAGGTGAACCGACCACCTCCCTGGGCAGCCTATTCCAATGGCCAACGACCCTTTCCATGAAAAACTTCCTCCTAATCTCAAGCCTAAATCTCCCCTGGTGGAGCTTGAGGCCATTCCCTCTTCTACCTCATTCTACCTCTGAGTCGGTAGGTTTAGGCCAGTTATCTGTGTTGGCTTGGCTATGCCATAAAAATAGAATCATAGAATCCTAGAATCACCAGGTTGGAAGAGACCTACCGGATCATCGAGTCCAAATCCAAACTTCAGAAAGTTGTTGGTTTATGAGTAAGTTGACGTACACGCCCATTTATGCATCTAACCTCGGCGACTCTATGGTGCTATGGCAGGTGTGGCGTGCTGGGCTTATGCTTGTTGTGTCAAAGCACCTTGGTTTTATGGATTTTATGAACGTGACCTGAGCATAAGGAAAAATTTCTTTACTGTGACAGTGACGGATCACTGGAACAGGCTGCCCGTAGAGGTTGTGAAACCTCAGCTGCTGGAGATATTCAGATCCCACCTGGACATGTTCCTGTGCAACCTGTGCTGGCTGAACCTGATTTAGCAGGCTGGACTAGATGATCTCCAGAGGGCTTTTCCAACCCTGACCATTCTGTCATGGGGAAGGACCAAGTGGATGATGTAAAGCTTGAAACCTCTGACATATGCTTGTTATAATGGTGAGAATGGTGACACGTCAGATATAAGGATGAGATAGTCTCCTTAGGGACTGCCTTTTCACTAATTACTGGACAAGAGGTCTGCTTAATTTAATAACACATGTAAGAACACACTACCGCAATGCTGTCCCTAGTGTGCTTTATTCTAGCTTTATTGCATAGTTATTCTAGATGTACGTGAATCCAATTTTTTTACCGGTGGTGGGATTTTTTTTTTCCAAGCCTTTACCAACATGTATACATTGAGAAAGAAGACTTGGCATCTGTATTTATAGAATGTAGACTTTATTCTTCTCTAACAGAGGTAGGCTTTACAACAGAGACCCTGTGTTTTCTGTTAGTTTCTACTTCAGTTTCATGAGCTTCTGCAATTTCTCACTGCTACTTTAGACTCCTGCGTACCAGTTACTCATTTTACAATCTTTTATCATTGTGCTTTTCGCTGTATGACTTTTATTTACTATATATATTTTCAACGTGTAGCTTTTCAGTGTCAGCATTATTCTCATGGCTTTTGGATGGCGGGAAGGTTGTGAGGGCCATGACAAGAGCAACGTGCTGCCTGTCAGTTTGGCTCTGCACTGCAGTAACCAACTTCATAGTACTTTCTTATATCATATTTGCTAAATATGACTGCAATATGAATACCTCCCGATATCAAAATGAGGAAGCAATTCCCAATATATGGGAAATAAGAGGGACACTCAGTGATACAGACTTTTCTCATGTAGGTAAAGAAAGCCTTCCTTTTTTTTTTTTAATTCATAATTCATTTCTCCTAGAAGATGAAGTAAAGAAACCTTGTGTATACAAGTTATTTTCTTCTAGTGGGACTCTGGCTCCCTGGCTGCTCCTCCTGTTGACAGAGGCCATAGCAGCATGTGCTCCAGCATCCTGTAGTCCCAGGATAGTTGTTTAGCCTCCCTCTGTGTTTGTTCTTTGTAGTCAGAATGTGACTGAAGTTGCTTCTGCTGCTGATGGAGGGGGCTGGGGGAGAAGCACAGGTGTTTATACTTATTTGGCTTACAAAATGCTAACTGGATTTTAAAGAGATTTTCTAGTGCAGGAGTATGCCTTTGACCTGCTTGAAAACTTCAGGTGGAAGGAGGAGTTAATGTAGTACACACCTCTGATCTTTGCCTCTGCCAAGTGTTGAGAAATATGCTAGTTAAGTTATTGCTTGGGGACAGGACTCTGGCAGTTGCTGCAGATCTGTATCTAGAAAGCAACTGGAGAAACTAGATGTATACAACATGAGGTATATTTGATTATAAATGCTTATAAATGCCTTTGAGAAAAAGCTGGATTATATATATATTAGGCTCACTGGAACTTCTCTTCACTAGCGAATTTTGTGTTAATTAATGCAAAGACTTAATAAGACCTATTGTAACTCCCGTGCACTTAATAGTTTCCTCACAGCCTTTGACATTGGCCTGATGAAGTTAGGAAATGATGCAGATTTTCTATGTTGAGAGGCAGAAGATCAGGGAGTATTTCCACTTTTGGTATTGTTTGAAAACATTTATGATGCTGAAATGAGCTACTCTAAGATTTCCATTACGCCAACTTTTGTTATGCATTGCAGTCTAAGTGTCTCAAATCTGACAGAAAAATCTTTCTGCTCTTCAACATACTGTAGTCCAAGTCATTCAGGTTCATTGTCACATGAAGAATTGCAACTGAATTTCATTAGTACTCACGTTTGGAAAAGCTTGGTGTGCTTACCTACAGAGCAAAGCAAAAATACTGTTGTATTAGAAGTTGACATTAGTTTAAAGGTTTGGACAAAAGAGTACTTCAGTCTTCAGAGATGCTTTGAAATGGCTGATATCTGGAGGCAGTTTAGAGATGAGAATTCCGTGGAGTAGCATGAATAGTAATCTGTTTTTGAAGGGAATAACTAATGTGGATTTGGTGTCTTTTTTTTTTCTGCTAAATTAGAATTCACAGTTGATACTAACTTGAACAAATCTTTACTGCAACTGCACGTACGTGTGTTAACTTGCAACTAGCTATTTGCCAAGAAGCAGATGTAGGCTACTGCTTGTTCAGCACCTTTCATAAGCCAAGAACTCTGCAAGGTTGAGAGCATGACACTGCTTTGATTCTGCATGCGATTAAGCTAACCAAGAAGGTTTTATCTCCACTTAATCACTTGATTTAGCTGTGAAGACATAGCTTAGAACAGAAGGATATAGTAACTCAGTTCCATATCAAGAAATGGCAAATTCCTGCCATTAGTACAGTCACTTCTGTCTTTGCTGGAGAGAGACCAGGTTAACTTCTGTGTCATTCAAATCTTGCACTGGTTTCTTGGCTTTATTGTCTTAAGTGCAACTTTACACCCTTATGGACTGCTTTCTTCTGATCCTTTTTTCCTAAATATATGTCTGCTGGCATGGTAATATTGGCAGTTGCAGACACTGCAGTGAGCTTAGGGAGCTGAGATAATTTGCATTCAGGACAGCATTCATTGCAGCAAGGTGTCTGCAAACACTGACAGGAAAAAAATTAGTTCCCCACTGCGACTGCTATATCTGTGCCTGTTAAATATATATGATTTTATGTGATTATTCAAAAAACACTTCAATAGTTTTGTGGGTTTCCATCTTGTAGTGGGAGATAACTAAATGAGACTAATAGTGTGCTGTTCTAGTCTGTGAAAGATGCCTTAATTATTCAGGGGTTTATTCTTTAAAAGCTAGAATGACAACTATACAATGATAGTCATACTATTCTATAAGTTTTCCATTGTTGTTTTTGGTTGAGTTTTGAAAATAAAGTCATGAACTCTGGACTATCATTCTCCTTGCTCCAGTGTTACCCTCTGCATTTTGTTAACTGGTCTGCAGTGATTGAAAAACTGATTGCTATACAGTGTATATATATTGCTATACATTAGGAGTAATCTAACCAGTGACTGGAATCTGTAGCTGCATAAAAGACCACTGCAAAAGAGAACTAGCTGCTTTACCTGCCTTCCTGGTGAATGCAGTGTTTTTGAATTTTTTTTTCTGAAGTTGAGATTTATTAAGGAGAGCCGATACTTAAAAAATGTGGAGAGAGGAAGGTGCATGTATAGGAAACTGCTTCTAAATATTCCTCTCCCCACAAATATGAGGAAAAGTGTGGAAAAAAATCACTTTGTGCAGAACTTGCATGAAAACACAGTTTTCTATTGTTAGAGAGCTTCCTGTTTCTGTGTGCCAAGTTAATCCCATGTGCCTCCTGTTGAAGCAAATGTGTTATGTGAAAGTGCCAGAAAATGGAGCTTAGCTTCCTCAACACAATTTTATTATTTTCTTATACCTTTCTTCTGCCTCTTCTTCTCTAAATGTCTAAGCTAGATATTTAGAGAATATTCTCTAAATATTTAGGCTAGACATTAGGAGGAATTTTTTCACACAGAGGGTCATTGGGCATTGGAATAGGCTGCCCAGGGAGGTGGTTGAGACACCTTCCCTGAAGGTATTTAAGGCACGGGTGGATGAGGTCCTGAGGGACTTGGTTTAGTGTTTGATAGGAATGGTTGGACTAGATGATCCGATGGGTCCCTTCCAACCTGGTTCTTCTATGATTCTATGATCTAGGATCAAAATAATCCCTTTAAAACCAACAAGTGTACTGTTTGGTTCGCTGGCTATCTAGGACTGAGGTCACTTACATATGTATCTTGGGTTGGCTTGATGTATCTCTTTAGCCTTTGCCTGACAATGTCCACTTTGCCCAATAATTGTGGTTGATCTTGTAATACTGACTTCCTGGTCATCAGGATGGTGATTTCCTTACATAAATTAGAATTTGTATTCACTGCTTGACTTGGTAGTGACAATACACAAAGGGTTTCAAGGAAGAGTTACAATTTGACATGGATAAGCTAAAAGTAAATCTGCTTCTTGCTGTAAAGACTAATTTAGAATATGTAGCCAAGGCAAAAATGCAGAGATGCTGGTAAATGCCATTCTTGAAATGCATTTAGTCACAGCTGAAATTGGGAAAGTAATAGCTTGCACACACAACATAAATTAGTTTAATGTACAAAATCACAGAAGCAGGCTGCTCTTGCAGATAAATTCATTAATATAGTTGCAAGATTGGAAAAGGAGAGCATGCTTGAGGAATGTGTTACTTTTGGGCAACCAGTAAAATACAAATATTGATAAATGAAGCTGTCCATTAAAAAAAAAAATCATTATTTGCCTTTGGCTATTATCTTGTCCTTTGTCAGTACCTGTGCTGCTTAAAACTGTAGTTGTCAGATTTTTCACCCACTTTGTAAGTCATGGTAAGGGACTATCCCATCTTGTAGCATTTCAGCAAAATCCCATTTATAACTGGGCAGTATTTGATGCTGTTTGTCAGTATGTCATGTGTACAGGGTGATAAATTGCTCCCACTGCTGTATTTTGCACTGTTATGTCTTAAATTATCTTACTGTATAAGACAAACTTTCCTCTCAGGATGAAGGATTTGTCAAAGGGAAAGGGAAAATATGAAGCGAGCAAATTTTGAAACAAGATACTTATGGGATTTTTCCTCTAGTTCCATTAGTGCTGGGTAGATTTTCTTCAAGAAGTTATTGTCAATTCAGTATTTTAATCAAATGACTGATTGTGAATCTTGTAGCTGAGACTCTGTTTTCTATGAGGGAAAACTTTGCTTTCTGTTCCAGTATGGGATACTGCATGTTATATCTCTCCTGAATATAAGATGATCCAGGATGAATAGTTAGACTTAGATTGTAGAATCATAGAATCATCAAGGTTGGAAAAGACATCTAAGATCATCAAGTCTAACTGTCAGCCCAATACAATACCATATCCTAACTAAACCATATCCTGAACTACCATGTCTGCACATTTTTTGAATGCCTCCAGGGACGCATCACCACTTCCTTGGGCAGCCTCTTCCAATGCTTTACCACTTTTTCAGTAAAGAATTTATTTATTTCTAATATCCAATCTAAACCTCCTCTGGCACAACTTGAGGCCATTTCCTCTCATTCTATCACTTGTTACATGGGAGAAGAGAACAACATTCGCCTCACCGCAACCTCCTTTTAGGTAGTTGTGCAAAGCAATAAGGTCTCCCCTCAGCCTGCTCTTCTCCAGACTAAACAGCCTCAGTTCCCTCAGTTACTCCTTGTAAGCCATGTGCTCCAGGCTCTTCACCAGCTTTGCTACCATTTTTTTGTAGTGAGGGGCCCCAAAACTGAACACAGGATTTAAGATGTGGTCTCACCAGTGCTAAGTATGATCACTCCTGCTTTCCGCACCATTTCTTACACAAACCAGGATGCTAGCGGCCTCCTTGACCACCAGAGAACACTTCTGGCTAATGTTTAGCTGGCTGTTGACCTCTACCCCCAGGTCCCTTTTCACTGAACAGCTTTCCAGCCATTTGTCCCCAAACCTGTAGCATTGTATGGCATTGTTGTGGGTAAAGTGCAGGACCTGGCACTTGGCCTTGTTAAACCTCATAGAGTTTACATGGGCCCATTCATCCAGCCTTCCCACTCTCAAGCAGATGGACATTGCCACCTGATTTGGTGGAAACTTACTGAGGGAGCACTCAAGCCCCTCATGCAGGTCATTGAAAAAGATATTAAACAGAACTAGCCGCAACACTGACATGATCAGAATGATCGTTCCATCATGTTACATCTATGGAAAAACTTTCCCTCCAGCTCTTGATGGTTGAAACATTTTAATCAAATGCATAACTGTGGACAGCTCAATATATCCAGGTTGTTATCAACAAACTCCCGTTCTTCTGACAAGAGGAGAGAGAATTCTATGTAGAGAATGTATTCCCAGAGCAGCAGTTTTGTCAATAATCCAAGGAATCATAGAATCACCAGGTTGGAAGGGACCCACTGGATCATTGAGTCCAACCATTCCCACCAATCTCTAAACCATACCCCTCAGTACCAATTCTACCCGCACCTTAAACACCTCCTTGGAAGGCGAGTCAACCACATCCCTGGGCAGCCTGTTCCAGTGCCTAACGGCCCTTAGTGAAGAAAGTGAAAGGAAGAAATTAAACAAGGAATTTTAAACGTGTTCTTCTGCATTGGAAGTAGCTTTTTAAGAGAGATGGCTTTAGGAGAAGAAAGGACTTGTGAAATTAATGTGGAGAAAGGAGAATAGGACTTTGTAGAAATGTTGGCAAAGCGAGTAAAAATCAGAGATGCATTCCCAGTGCGCAAATACAGAGCAGTAAGATGATATTGGAAGATAAGGAAAAATGAGTAAAAGCAGAAGAGGAGGAAAATTAAAGTGCTACAGTAGTCTGCAAAGGCAGACATGTAAAGAAACATATTTTTAATGAGTTTCAGAGCAATTTGATGCCTCTGATTACACTAAAACTCTGTGAAACAGAACATAAAATGGTTTAAAATTGGAGACAGAAGACACTGAGTAGAAGGCAGGGCAGAGCAATGAAATAGTGTTAGTAAGTATTAATGTTAAGCATGTCACAGATTTTAATGTAAAGTAAGTTAAATAGCCTGGCAAGAAGAAAAAATGTGATGGGACACTAATGTGAAATATGAAGTCTCTATGATGCTTTGCTTTCTTGCAGCAGAGATGATAATACAGCCAGTTTATGGGTCTAGCCTTCCCCTTGTGAATAACTGCAGGTCCATGTTCTCCCTCTCAAATATATGCTAGGGTGCCCAGATTTAGATGAGGATCAGGGAGGCAAAATGGTGACCAGTGATTGATTGGAAATAATTCTGACTGATTCAGCAGCTGGATTTCTTCTGGCCTTTTTAAAGATTTGGCTTTTTATTAGTTGAGCATGTGATGTGTCTGAGCTAGGCTTTTGGTTCTGTAGGTGGCTGTTGTGTCTGAGTCCTCGTGGGAACTTGTGGTGGTTGTAACACCACCCAGCCTTGCAGGGGTTTAATTACGTTATAACTTTGTCCGGTTCTTGCACATATGAAACCTGCGGGTTCTGAGCTGCTGCTGAGCACTACTCCTAGAGGACTAGGGCTGCTGCTGGCCCAACTGCAGACCTTGGACCCTGATATGTGCTTTCTCTGGACCAGCTGGTTTCTTGATGGGGCTTCTGTGTGATCTCTTTGGGGACGCTGCAGCACTCTAAGCAGAGGTCAACAGAGAAGTTTCTAAGGACGTGTTTGGTACATGCCTTCTGTATCAATGAAGTGCAAGGGGCCTCAATCTGGGCAAACCTGAGAGCAGACCCTCCTGCCCATACTTGGTGGCTTCTGGAGGCAGAAAAGGGAGAGAGATAGCGAGCGTATAGCTCCCTGCCATGCCCCTGGTTCTGGCTGAGGATCCTGGCTCACCAGCCTAGTTGCTATTCCTTGCAGAGACTCTTCAAGCTCCAGCAAGTATGCTGGGGTAGGGTGACTTTTTATTCATTTACTTAAGCTTCTGTCTCCCAACTTGGCTGAGGCATTGAGTTGCTTATGCTTCTTTCAGACTCATAGGTTCTCTTCCACTGTGAAACAGGTATTTTGGATCAAAAATCAAAGTTAGGGTCTCCAGGAGACTTTAAAAAACGCTTTATAAATTACCTGAATAGTAAAATTGTTAAAATTTAAGTCTCCTGGAGACCCTAACTTTGATTTTACTCCAGGAGACTTAAAAAACCCCTTATAAATTACCTGAATAGTAAAATTTTTAAAGCAAATAACATTTGAAGATAAGTTTATTTTTAAATTTGTCTTGTATCAGAAAGTCTTGATGACATCTTCTTGCAGTAATTAATCAGAATGTTTCTCATTTTCGCTCTTACATACCAGCATTCAATATCTTGTCTGTGACACTTCAGTTTATTAATTGAATATGAATATACACATTATGTGTATTAACATCAGCAATTGAGTTAGGAAATGGAACTTACTGGCTAATTACATTCATCTTCAGCACTGGTGATTTAAGAATCAAAGCAAAGACACTGATACAGAAAAAATAGATAGAATTGAAGCAATTACACTGATAGTTTTTATTCCATTGACTCTTGCCAAAATGCCCCTGTATTATACAAGCATACTGTACATTCCTTTCCCTTCAGTCTGTCACTGACTTCTGTAATTAAGAAATTATATTTCATCTGTACAGTCCTTTTGTACTTCAGCTATTCTCCTATAGGCAAGCAGTACTATAGCATTCAAGAAAGTTACGACAAACACCATATGGTTTTCAGGAGTTTTTGGGGATTCTTTTTATTTGCACTTTGAAAGAGGCTTTTATGTCTTAAAAACAAAATCTTGTGAATTCTTGGGTGAAAATATGATTCTAGAAGAGGCTTTGGAAACCACCCTATTTTTGTAATATATACAATAAAATGAGAATTGTGGTTAGTGACTAAAATTATTCAGCTCTTGTACTTCAGCTTATTTTAATTCTAAATACAGAACTGTGAATTTTATTAAGATGCATTTTAAACGTGAAAGCAAGTTGCATCTATTTACTACTGAAAATAACAGTACGTTTTAGAAAATAGAGTAGTTGTTAATGCAGAAGTTTAAGTTGATTTTCACGTAGTTCAGTTAATCTAATCCAACTGTTGCTCTGTAATTACCTTCACACTCACTTGAGTTATGCCTGATAATGCATTAAACAGTGTTCTTTAATTAATTAAACTATATCTAATCCAGTGGACAAACCAGTCACCAGGCTTACAAATGAAAGGCATGCTAATGCCTGAGCTGGCTGTTAACATGCTGTTCAGAGTCTGCCAAGCTAGATCAGGTAGCAGGAGGTAATCAGCATAGTGCTCGGTAGTGGCTTCTGTAGTCAAGTTGAATGGAAGAGTGTAGGCAAGTCAAAATACAACCCAAGTGCTTGGCTGTGCACATAATCTTATTTCTAAACTTACATCCCTTCCCTGTCCTGTATCAAGCACAGAGGATATCTTCAGAATAACATTCCTGAAATGCAGTCAGAGGGGTGGGGGGGGGGAAATCCCTTACAACTGCTGTTTATAGTCAGCAAGAGAACTGGCTAGTACTGGTGTTGACTGCCCTTAGTGTTCAACTTCAGTGTCGAGATGAGGATCAGGGAGGCAAAATGGTGACCAGTGATTGATTGGAAATAATTCTGACTGATTCAGCAGCTGGATTTCTTCTGGCCTTTTTAAAGATTTGGCTTTTTATTAGTTGAGCATGTGATGTTTCTGAGCTAGGCTTTTGGTTCTGTAGGTGGCTGTTGTGTCTGAGTCCTCGTGGGAACTTGTGGTTTATCTTATTTATCTTCTGGACTTCACTGCTTGTGCACAGGATGTATTAAAAGACTTTTGTTCATAGAAATAAGAACAATTGTAATATTGTGTGTAATAATAAGGAAATGTAAAGAAACATCAGAACCCAAATGTTACCTCTTCTGTTACTCTGTAAATGTTACAGAGTTTAAACAAACAAGTATCTGTTCATCCTAGCTGTGGAAAATTGCTTCCTGATTTCAACAGCTGTTAACTGTAAAGCTCTGCTTTTCTCAAGTGGCCAATACCAACTGTATACTTAACTGGTTTTATATAGGTTTTTTTGGGTTGTTCTCAGCAAAGGCAGTTGAGTTGTAACAGAAAAGTAGGCTTAGCGCTTTAAAGTCTGGGTCGTATGGGTGTATCTTCCCACTGTGAATATTTTGTCCTCTTTGTTATTTCTTAAATGCCATTTGGCAATTGTGTGGGACTGGATCCTGATTAAAATTAATCTTAATTCAGTTTTGAGCCTCATGTAACTTGCATAAAGTATTGAGATATGAAGATGATAGGTTCTAATAGAAAAAGTTGGGGGGGAGCATTAAGTAGTTTCACTATGTGCATTTTTATCATTTGCCAATATAGGTACTTATATAATTTATAAAAATGAAGAGTATTTCTAGGGGCGTCTCATGCATCTCAAATTGTCAGATTACTTCTTTTCCCAATGGGATTTTCAACAGTGATATTTAAAGACATTTGCCAAGCCATAATCGATTGCTTCTGTTCTGTTGGGGTCAAGTTGTATGTGTTCTGCATGCGTTAGAAATAGCATGCAGTATTTGACAACTTTGAGCAGTACTATGATCCTCTTTTATGAGACACCAGAAAGCCTTCACAGTCTTCTAAAACTTCTTGATACAAATAATTCAGACTCTTACTCTCTAATATGCATGAGTATGACCTGAGAGAATACTAATGCAGTCCTTTCTAAAAGGAAAGTTGTTGTAAAGCTGACAGAGAAAAATGGCCAGTGTGTGGGAGACTGGGTTAATAATGCTTCTGAAATATCTGCATGTGGAATGGTTCTTGGGCATAGGAGTTTAGGATCACTCTTTTCCAGTTAATGTGTCTGGGAATGATGTAATGAATACTCAGATATGGTGAAGTTACAGAATCCACACCCTTACTTGTAGAGAAGTGACTGTACAGCACTGCAAATGAAAAGTTATGTTTTTCAGGCCCTGCAGGTGTCATAAGTGGGCACCAGTTTGCAGCACCAGGCTTTCCAATTGTTTCCTTCTCCCTGGAGGTGCTTGAGAGAGATTCTACAAAACAGGAAAAATTTACAGAAATTCTCTATTACAGTGACATTTTGGAGAGAGTTTGCTGCAGAGAAAGCATCCAATTCCTTCAGCTGCCTTGTGGTGTGAAGTCCTATTGCTTACGTCAGTGCTGGTTTAAAAAAAAAACCCCAAACTTTCACTATTTCCTTCCTTTCATCCCAGGGAAGGAGATTAGAGACTTGAGCAGAAATAGATGAGATGTGGTCTGTTAGGACTATAAGAGTGAGTATTTTAGTACTCTTCTGTTTTCCACAGTGCTCTACTGAGTTCTGTTTGTTAGTACAAAAGTACATACTGAAAGAAAAAAAAACACTCCTCCCTGTCTTTATTTCCAGTATGTTCATTCTGACACAGTCCTCTGTGTCACTAATATTTAGGCAGCCTTTGTGCCCACGTACCACCCTGAATCTATATTCTGGGAGGAAATGGAGGAATTTCTCTAAGTATTTTTTTTATCCCTCAAGAAAACAAAGTAGCTGCTTGCTGTCAAACGTTAGCTTCAGTTTCGGGAAGGAAAAATGCCTTTTACTTATGTAAAGTGAGAATATATCATCCTTGCTATGATTCTTGCTGCATGCTTATTATAGTCACTGAGATGACAGGCAACACTTAAATGTGGGTAAGACTAGCAGAGCTGGAAACTGAAATATACAGAGCTGTGGTAGCTGAACTACTACAGTTAGATTTTTTTTTTTATATATGTAAGGAAGGGCAGGTTGTTTGAAGTTAAAATGCAATGTTTGTAGTGGCTCGGGGTGTAGAAGCAGGATCAGCTTTCTGATAAGGGTTTTTTTCCAGGTAGGGATTAGAAAAGCAAAAGCAATTTAGTAACTGGGAGAAAGGAGAGAGGACTGCAACTGCACGGTGCTGAAAGGACTCTTTATCTTAAGATTTTTTTCTTTTTTAATTTTTCTTCGTGTGTGGGCTTTACATTGAGAGAACGCAGAAGAATCCTGAAGGCTGGTAAGCATGGGAAACTTTAAATGAAAACTTCTGAACTGCTTTAGAGCAGCTGCTAACAAGCCACATAGAATAAAAACAGGTAATCGTGAACTAATAAAGCAGAACCTCCATTTTTTACCACAAGCTCTTGAATGACATGTATTCAAGTAAATAGAAGCAAATCCAATTGGCAATTTTTAATTATTGTCTTTGGAATATTTTCTGTTGATAAGGTTAGTTTCTCTTTTATGTACCAAATTTAATTTGTGAAGAAAATATAAACAGAATGAATTTTGTATGTTAGAGGTGGTAGTTAATAGATGTCTTATATAGTAAGATAATTTAATAGATTATAGGCAAGTTTCTAGCAGTCAGGAATCTTCATTAAAAATATTTGTCATAACTCAGCAGTGACTTGCATTTGTCTATTATTACAGCAGTCACATGGGAAATATATCAAGAGCCTCAAATGTTGTCCAAAGCTGAAATTTTCCCTTTTCAAATGGTCACTTCAGCCATACTTTTTATCAGTACCATGTAGTAGGCAGCAGGCTATCTGGCTGACTTTTCTACAGGTGATCTGAAGGGCAGCATGTGCCTCAGCTGCTGCCTTCTGCAGAGTGTTGAAGCGCTAGCACTTGAGGCAGCAGCTTGTGTGGCACTGGAGCGTTGTCCATTGTGATTCTTCTTCTGTTCTCATGCTCTTCCTGGTTGCGTTAGCATGATGGAAAACAGGCTCTTTCTGCTCTGAGCAAGTGGAATGAATAATCAAAATACAGTAACCTCTTCTGCAGAATCATCATGTCTTATTTTGCTTACATGTTGCATATGGCATGATGGGATCTAGATCCATTTGTGTACAATAAGAAATTATTGAAGAATTTAATTCAGCAGCAAACTACTATAGGTAATCTTTCTTTGGTTTTGTTATTGTGGTTCCTACAATGATCATAATATAAAATAAGTAAGTTGAAGATCCTTTTTGCACAGAATTTTGGGTCAGTGAAAGGGTTTTTTTTTGTTGTGACTTCAGACTGGTTGTTTCTTCCTTCAATTCACTGCCCCCTGTGCTTACTTTTACTTAGCAAAACCACCACAGAAAGAGTAAAGATGACTCACTGTTTACTCCTTATTAACTCAGAAGGTATCAGTTGGGTTTTTTTTGTTGTTGTTTTTTTAAAAAATATAATCCTATTCCCCAATTAGGACTTAGTAGAGCATTTAGGAATATACAGGCAAAATAACTTTCTGTAAAGATGCATGTTTGTTTCCAGATTAGGAGACGGTGGACCATGTCTGTGTGTCCTCTCTGATTTGATCCATCTGATATTAAACAGGAGGCAATCAAGGACATGTTCAGTTAATTCTAAATAACGTATTTTATGAAAAAAAAAAAGCACACTCCTCAGAGGCTAAAATGAAGGTAACTTTATATGCTAATTGTATACATATGACAATAACCTGTTTTTTTTAAAATCTAAATCAGAATTTTATTCAGCTTCAGTTGAGGTAATTTTCCTATAGCAAAGTTAATAATGTAATTTAAATTTATGTAACTTTATTTGACTTCAGTATCTTTCAAAAATTCAGCAGTGTTGGTTTACAGACAGAACTGTGCCTTGCTATGCTGAAAATGTAAGTTCAATATTAGTACATGGTACCTATGGAAACTTAAAATATGAGCAGCTGCATGTTTGTCTTTATTGACAAATATCAATAAAACATTGCATGAGATCCAACAATATATAGACAAATCTTGACAGATAAATATTTAACTTGATGTCAGTACACAAGCTTAAGTAGGGATCCTGCACTTACTAGGCTCAAAACAGGCAGGCAAAGCCAGTGCAGTAATTCCTTTGAATTCATATTTGAATTTAAAACAACCTTAATTCTCTTACACCACCTCAGTGAATTCTCCACTGACTTCTACTAAAAAAAAACCCTAAAACCCTGCTTCCTTGCTGGAACCAGAACGTGAAGGCTGCAGCCTGACTTATTCTCTTCGGGATGTTCACCATAGCAGCTGTACACACACAGCAATGGGGAAGGTGAGCCTTAGATGTTGGACTCTCACATTTTTTCAAACTCCTGCTGCCATTCTTTGGGCCAGAGCTGGTAGGGTGGCCGCTGTCACCACTGTGATAGTGCTGTGCTCTGACAGCAGGGACTACTGTTGTGTTTCCAGCTGGCTTTGATTCAGCAAAGTGGATCTGTGGTTTCCTTCCTATTAGTGATTGTGGGACTGGGCTAGAGACTGTATTTTGATTTAGCAGTTGCTAGGGGCATAATTTTAAAAGCTGGAGAAGCTCCTTGGTGGTTCTGAGCTTCTCACATCCATTGAAAACAGTGAACTGGTAATGGTATGGGTCATATATGCAGTGCTTATGACTGTATGGAGAAACACACTTTCTAAATGGATTACAACAGGTCCATGTGTCTCTGAGTACTGTCATCATCCCATGTATTGGTTATCAAACTTTTCTGAGTACTTCTCTGTGTCCTCTTTTATGTGTATGTACAGATGAAGCTTCTCACCTGGTGTAGTTTTTAGCAAACCAGGAAACTGACTGACATGGAAAAGAACTATTCAAGACTAATGTTCATGCACTGAACTTTTTTTAAATCTTTGAAACTCTTGAGTACTGTTACATAGCCAGTAATCAGGTTTAGTTTCTTCTAGTTCCTCCAAAGTTTAGTTTACCTGTACAAATATTCTGTACCTGGTAATGGGATAGTTCAATAAAAAATTTGTGCTGAGTAAATTTGCCATGTGATATGAAAGGTAAGGGGATTTCTACCCTATCAACTGCATATTGATATCTAATCAGATCTGGTCTTTTTTACATTCAAGGTGAAAGAAATTTGACCAGGTGAAACAGGTTGGTTTTTTCCTATGGATTTTATTCAAAATATTACCCTTTCACAGATTTGTCTGTGATTAATCATAAAACCATACATTTAGCAGTAGCTGAGCAGGTTAGTTTTCTGTCCTTAGTTCAAAGTCTAGAATGAAAATGGAGAGATTTACCTGTATATTTTTAATTTGGGAGTGGCTAACTTAGAGATCAATGACAGAAGTTTGGAATTGAGGATGAACTACTTATGGAAATGGATAAAGATTACTCCTGCTAGTAAAAATACCTTGATGTTTTAGTGGTCAGAATTCCTTGTGCTATAACTCCTGCACTGTTGTTTTCATATCTGATGGGCAGCTACTTATGCTGAACAGTGAGTTCATTCTAAAGCTGGGTTTGGCTTTCTGCCTTTCCTTTTCCCTTTTCCTGGGGGTAACTGGGAGAAGGGAATTTGGACCCCAACTGCTTGGTTTTAGCTTCCAAAATTGGCAGGGCCAGGACTAAACTGTGACACACAGCAATAGATGCCTTTAGAAAAAAGCAAGTAGAAGTGCAACCTCCTTTTTATTTTCCCAGGCTCTACGTTACTTAGCATTTCATAGTTGCCATCAGAGACTGCTTCAAAAGCTTAGTGACTCCTGCTCTGAATCCATTAGTGAATCTGCTAACAGTTGACAAAATAAATTTGTCTTAGCAACTTTCTCTCATGTCCCTCCTTCTTATGACTGAGCAGTGTAACAAAGAATGAAATACAAATTAATGGTTAGATTTCTTTTGGATGTAAGAAGCAGATGTACTTGTCATGTGTGCTTCCATCTAAATAAGAACGAATGTTCCTCAGAACTGTTTTGTCAAATCGTAGGCAAAACCACTGCATCCTGCACTAAATCATGTCCAAAATGAGTGAAAACATCTGACCTATGTTTTTGAATGCTACTACACTAAAGCTACTTAAAAACCATTCTTCATCTACCTCATGTATATTTCATTGCCCACTTGAAATTATTGACCTACCTGAGAAAGTCAATCCTGGTTTTACTAAATTATCACACTGAGGGATCAACAAAGACTGTAATTCTCAAAAAGACATGGAGCAGTCTGAGATCGTTGGCACTGTGGGCCGACCATTTCAGAAGACTAATCTTCTACAGATGGAGATTGGCTGTCATTAGATTTCTGGAATTTTAAGTGAAAACTATGGGGCATTTTTCAAGTGCAATGGAAACCCAGTATTTTTTGCCCTCATTAAAATAAAAGTCTTGATAGCCCAAGCAATTTTTTTTTTCATGTTTTAATTTTTTAAAAAGCAAACCAGCCTATTGGAGATAGCAAACCTTTCATCAGATACTTTGTCAGTGTTGCTGGTATAATATCTAAGTTTTTTATTTTATTTTCAAGCAGCTCTGTATGGGAGGTGTCATTTTAAAAAGGTAAGGGTCCAACGTGTGGCTAAGGAAAAGGAAGCCTTCCTGCTGAGTCACTAGGCCTAGAAAGGACCCCCTTGCTTTTGAAGCCCAAGGGGTTCAGATGCAGCCTTGGTACAACCAAAGGGCGCAGTCCAGTTTTAGTCCCCGATTTGGTCAACACCTTATGGTGCAAAGGTTTAGTGTGGAGCCACCCGTCAGAGTCAACTTGCCCGCTAGAATTCAAGAATCGACTTCTGCTGAACAACTTTGTAAATTTGACAGGATCAACCAGGCCTGTCTGAGTCCATAAAGGACTTTCACCAAGCAGTTTTGCAAGGTTAACAAGACCAAGATTTGTCTGTCAGAGCCCATTAAAGGACTTTAACTGAGCAGATTCACAAAGATGAATTAATAAACAGTTTATTGAAGCAACAGGTATACCAAGGCTGAGACTGCTGGTGATAAATTCGCAGTCTACAAAAATACAGGCTCTGTAGGTAGTCATTAAGTGATTGTGCAACTTTCCCAGGGAACATCCAACATAGTTGGAGGTGTGAGTCTTGCCTAGAGGGTGTTCCTCCTTGGGAAGGGCATATTAGAGCCTGTTCATCCGTCTGACAGGTAGACTCTTCATTCTCGCCTTCATATCCTCCAAAGGGAGCATGACAAGTGCCAGGTATAAACCCCTGTGAGGTGAGACTTAAGTCAAATACAATGTACCAACTGGTTTCTTTAAAAGTCATTTTATCGAGTCAGAAAGAGAGTAGGGGGTGAGGTGGAGTGGCACAGGAGTGTGTTTATCCTTCTGGAAGCTTTGCCCCATGGTGAGGGGCTTCTCTGGCTCTGAGACAGCACCCAGCAGCATAACCTTTGTCTCAGCCTGGGGGTTGCCCAGCCATTTGCAGTCTGCAAAGCTTTGTGTTCCTGTCCAAACCAGACCTCCCCAACTGTCTCCTGCCTACTCGCTGTGGTTTATAAACAGGTTTAAACAAAATGGACAAGGCCTTTGTCCCATAGCAAGTAATACAGTTTTGAAAGGATTGAGACTCTTTACAACTTACTTCTTCAAAACGAGCATGTTTTCCTTTCTAATGTTCTTATTTGTATATGTATATTTCACCAGCAAACTGACAACTTTTAAAGATTTTGTGTTTCCTTTGATAAAATGTTTTTGTAGTCTGTATGGTGAATATAGTTTTGCTTCCAGAACTGTCTTCTAAACAAAAGAAACCTTAAAGGATCAGTAACCCTCCCTCTCTTTTCAAAAAGAACAGGATGCAGCGACTGTGTTTTATTAGAGTGCTATCTCTCTCTATCTACTGGACAAATAAGTATTAAAGCATCACGTTACTGCATAGACCACTTGAAAACAGTATGATGCACAAGACTGAAGGTGTTGTTTCTATTTATATTTTAGGGTGTTTCCACACTTCAGACTATTAAGTTAGAAAAGCCAAAACTATGCTGCTGGTTATTACTTTTGGACTGCTCTGCTGATGCTGAGACTGCTTTAACAGCACTGTAGTGAGAAGATATTCTTCAAAACATTAACCAAGTGTACAAGGAAAGCAAGATGTTTCAGCTGCATTCCAAAACATTTTAATATGATCACATTGCTGTAATGTGAAACTTAGAAGAAATTACTGGAGGCTGTGATGTCTTTTGTGTCCTGGACGTCCTACAAAATTGAATTCTTCCTTCAGCCAAATAAGTGAAGTACAATGAAGTATATTTATGATAACCTCATAAGTGTGTATGCCTTGCTTTAAAGATAAATTGGCAAGCATCAGGTTTCTCAAAGATATGTCCTCTGGGTATGGGTGATAAAAATCCCCTTTGTTATTAATGTCAACTCAAGCTTTCCTACAGAAATAATGGGAAAAGTTCAGCAGGAAACAAAGTTGCTCTGTAAGGAATGGTGAAGTGCAGTCTAACAATATATTCCTCTAGTTGCTACAGTAGTGTGCTTTCCATTCATCCAGACAGATTTTTAATGTTCACTCAAGAATCTGCTTTCTGGAGTATGTGTTATGTATGTAGAGTGCAACAGTAAGAATGAAGAGGAGGTGTTCTGAGCTTGTGTTGATTCTTGTGATCTTTATATGCATCCCTAGATAGGAGCAAGTTAGTCTGAGAAGGTATATCAGAAGGCAGGAGTAAAGTGCTTACTTTGAAAAACCAAAATATTAATAAAATAACTGAAAAGTGCAATGTTCTGGTGAACTAAAGCTCTCTCTCATGTTTTGGCTTTGAAAGCCACAAAAGGAAGTGAAAGACATCAAGCCTTTCGGTGTGTAGGTTGTGCAGCCGCCTTGGGTGGTGGCATTGAGCATGTGATTAGGAGGTCAGTGTGATATAGAAAAAGATACCTGTTGCCATGAGGAGAAGACATGGATCTGTAAATTCTTAACAAATGCTCTTAGATGTCTTCACTGGTAAGTAAATAAATTACTATGAGTAGACATCACTGCTTCAGAATAGTACAGTTCTGGTGTGGGTGTCATCATTTTCCACGGAGCTTTTTTTCTTAAGGCAAATATTTAATGGATATTGAAGTGAAAAAGTAGCTTGGGATTTGTTTATCTAGAAACATTGGAGAGCAAACAGAAAAAAGAACAGAAAAATATTTAAACTGTTTTCTACTCAGTCAACAGTATTATTCAGAATTAAAATAACTTTTTAAATTCCTGCCTGCACTTAATTTGGGTTGATTGTCTGTTTCTAAATCATGCATAGGAAAAGCAAAAGTATTGCTCAGTGTCGTTAATCGCAGAGTTGTGAGAGCAAGGTTTAAAGTGTCCTTTTCTTCAGACAGGATTTTGTGTACAAACAGCTAAATAGACCGGTTCTCTGAAGTGCTGAGTTTAAGCTCTTCTGAAAATCTGTTCACTAATTTACAAGTCTAAATACTAGATTGCTATTTTGTAACTTTAAGCATTCAAACCCACATATTCAAGTACATAATTTATAAGATCAGCATCAGGAAGTACATTTCTAGGTATTGTGGCTATCTTTGGAAACCTGACATGTATATAACATCTGTTTAAAAAAAATTTGCCTTCTTTTTTTCAGAGTGTTAAATTGTCAGTACAGGCAAAATCTAAGCTGGGCATCTGCAGACAGCTGAGGTTTCTGCTGCAGTGAGAATGTGGGGTCTAGAATGCAGTAATTAGGGCAGTCAATACTTGTTAACGGAGGCAGTGCTTGTGATCTATCTTTGCAAGGGGAGCAAAGCAACACTGCCCTTCCTACAGTGTCTTATTGACCTGCTATAGCAGCCACTCTCTGCTTGCATAGCTCATTCATGGAATAATCGACATTCTTTCTTTAAGAATAAATAACCTATTTTCCAAAAGTTCTGGAAGTAGTTCAAGAAAAATGGAAAACTCTTGCAGCTGAAAAGGGTGTGTCTAGATACATTATGTGTGTATGCAATCACAAGGGTCTTTTTGGTGGGATTTACAAGCCCCAATAGCTGCCTTTTGTGAAAAATTTTCACTATTTTTTTTAAATGTAGCTTTGATTTTGCTAAATAGATCAATCTTACAGGGTATTACACCTTAAAACTTGAAGAAGAGGTATTTAGTCTATGAACTGCTTGCTGCTGTAGAAGGATGAATAAAACATTAGGTGTTTGGCTTTAGACATTCTTGTCTGAGTGATTTAAAAAAAACCAACGCAACCTCACTTAAAAATATCGCTGCTGATTAATTCCATTAACTGTATGGGATGCCTTTGCAGTAGCCAGGCATGTTACTGCCTTAGAATTTGCATTTTGTCCACTTCTTTATTTGTGCTGTTCCCATGAACTGGTTTTCCGCTTTTTTACTGGGATGCCAGCTTGTAGGAGGTGATCAGAATACTCAGCTTGTGGCACTAACCTCTTCTTTATTGTAGTTGTCAGAGCGGGTTTGCCAGGATTAAAGATGGAGAAAGGGTTTCTATTGGGAAGTGAATCTTTGCATGGCATTTCTTTTAAGGCTATTCTTAATCTGATTTAAGATGAAGAACATGTCACAGAGGTCTCTGTTATGCTATTTAGTTCCACATTTATGGAACAAAATACTAAAGATGGAGAGCTGCTCATTTTCCCATGAAAGAGGGAAAAATATTACTCTTACTTTTGAAGCAAGGTAAATGAAAGAGAGAACTTCCGTGAATTTCTCTGTGAAACAGCAGTAGATAATTTTAACTAGTTTTATTTAAGGTAGATATGCTGCTATGAGCAAGAAGAACTAGTACATAACCCAAATTCTGCTTCTTTGATTTATCATACTTGTTATGCTTATTAGCATGATTTGATAGTGATCAAGGCTGTTCTTAGAAACTCTAACAGCAGTCTATAAACATGCCAGGTGATGTCATGATATAGCCCAGGGCTCCCAGAACAGTTCCACACAAAACAATGTCCTTTCCTTCTTCTGATTCCTGGGCTTGCAGCATTCATGATTCCTGAATGTGTCACTTGCAAGCCTACACTGAAGTGTTTGGGTTCACTTTGGTTTCTCTTCTTTAAAAAAGCTTCAGATACTGAACGTGTTTTATTTTTGAGGTAATACCGAGAATAATGACCCTTAAAATCTCACTAGTGTTTTAATGGAAAAGACGTTTTAGAAGTGACTTCTGTTGAGACATGAAGCTGAAAGATGGTGCAGTAACAGATCACTGGTGCTCCTGGTTGGCTCTAGATTGCAGGCAAAATCTGACAGACATTTAAAACTTCTTTGCTGTGGTGTTTATAAGATGCCTCTGTAAACTTTAGCACAGTTTACATGCTGCTATTTTGAAACGAGTCCTACAACTATATTTATCAACTGCTGTCTTTGTTGATGGTTCATGTTCTGATGTTTGCAGTCCTTTATGTTTTCCGCACTAAACTTAGCGTGGTGGGTTCTTGATTTTAATGTGGAAGCTACTACTCCAAATATTGCTCTGTGCTCATACAGGGTTATGAAGTCAGTCTTGTGGGGACCATAGAAAAGGTACTGTTTTTCGCACTGTTATGACTGGAGAGAGGGCAGAAAGTAGAAAGTCGAGCTTTTGAGTACACTGAACTTCACCAAAATCAAATGCTGCAGTTCAGGCTTATTTTTCACTCTTTCTGTCTCTGGTAAATCTGCTTGCAGGACGTACCTTGAAGTGCTGATGGGACCTTATTTGGGAAACGATAACCTCAAAGCATAAGTCTTGTATGCCTAAAATTGATCTATATTGGTTCTATCTGTACTGCTTGACAGATGAAAGGCCTTATTTAGATGCTTCCTTTCTGCTGCCTTGATGGAACCATGAAGTCATCCTCCTTAAACAGGGGGTGTGTGCTTTGAAGTAAAGAAGGAAGAAAATGATGCTTTAAACAAGGCATTTTTTTCTTGTAGAAGTTCAGGGAATGCAGTGGAAAGAACTGATATTCTGAGTATGAAATACTATTTTCAAAGGAAAATGTTTACTTAGAAGAAAATACATTAAAATTATGTTGCTAATTCCAGCTCTGAAAATTTTGCAGGAGCCCAGGTATAGGGGAGGACAGGGAATTAAGTTTGTTTTTGTAAATCAAAAGAACAAAGAATAGTTGCCTGATGTAACTGTTCTAGATGAAATGTTGTCTGTCACCCATAAAAATAACCCAAAACTTACCATCTTCCTAAGCTGCTCCTTGTGTGTCTAAGGTAACTGGGACAAACCAAGCCACTGACATCTAGAAATCTGTAAAAATGTCTACTTAAGCCTATCCAGTCCTATACATTTGGACCTACCCTATACTTTATCAAGTGAGGACTTCAAAATTCTTGGTAATAAGCACCTCTGTATTAAAATTGGGAGAGAAGCCAGAAATATTCAGTTTCAGCATTAGTCAAGTATATGACCCAGGTCCTTCAATGGTCTTGGGGTAAAATTGTAAATACTGCTTTGTTAACTGAAGTTTGCAGTCATGATGTGCTTTAAGAAGGAAAAAGAGAGGGAAGGGGAAAATGCAAGTTCTTTCCAAATGCAGGTTGCAGGTTTAAAGCAGGTTGTAAATTCAGGGTCCTGTGTTGCACTAGGGGTAGTGCTATCTGCAGTCAGCTCAGCAAGGCCTTCAGAAGAGGCTTAAGTGTTGCTTTTGCCATATTTCTTCCACCCTTTCTTCCATGGGCTGCAGGCTATGAAGGAAGAAGGGCAGGGTTTGTCGTGTGAGTAGGATGCATTGTATATGTTTGTGCTTGTATGTGTAGGACACCATTGATACTCATACAGACATGCAGAAAGGGACACAAGTATATTGAGGCAGAATGGATTGGAAGAACAGATAACAGAGAAGAGAAAAGATTATGTATTGAGGACAAGTGAAATACATAAGGCGGCAGACATCCCTATCAGTTGTCATTTCTGTACAGAATAAGTTTTCTCCTCTGAATTTTGTTTTGGAAGCAGACATGTATGTTCTGCTTTGACTGAATTCAGCACCTAAACATGCTTGCATGCTACTTACTGCCAGAACCCAAGTGAATCATGCAGAGCTTTAACATTCTCATTTTTCTAGCTGGTTTACTTACAATGGGAAACTTTCAGACTGATAGCTCAGTATCTTTCAGTTTATGTACTCAGCCTTAGCTGCTTTCTGAGCCCTTCCCTAAATTGTTGTACATGTGAAGGCATCCTGCCTGCTCATTCTGTGCAGCTGATGGTCCTCCAGTCGTACTGTTTGCATCCTTTTTGCAAAGTTTAGTCTACTAAGGTGGTTCTGTCAAAAGCTCTACCCTCCATACATTTCTTTTTGCTTCTTTCCTTCTTGTTTCTTCAGTTATCTGGGAAAAGGCTTGTCAGACATAGCTTTGTACAAGGCACTGTCTTGCTTAAAAGTTACTGTCACTCCTGGCCTCCTGGGACTATTGGAAGTCCTTTTATTGGAGTTGTCTGCCATAGTTAATGAAGTCTAAGCACTGCACTCTGTTTGTTGCCTACTGCTGTGTTATGTGATCTTCCTGTGAACTTTTGTCCTTGGCTTTAGGATTCTGACATTGTCTAGAAATAGCTCATGGTCATTCTTTTTGCATCAGACTGCACTGTAACCATGAGATCTGTGGTGCAGAAAGACTGTGATATAGAGCACTGTAACTGCAATGCAAATCGGTTCTGATGAAACATAATCTTTATGCATTGGAGGTTTGTGGTGATCACCTGGGTATCTCAGGAGACAGCTTGTTCTTTCTGTGAAACTTAACTTGTGTCCTTTTTTTTTTAAAAAAAAATGTAATAAAAAAGGAGAAAGTTAAGCGTTCCTCAATAATACTTTATCTCCCTGTAATAGTCAAAATGAAACTGGTGAGCTAATGTCAGTGTACGCCATTAGGCTTATTTTTAAAACTTCCTTTTTTGTCTTAACTGTATTCCAGAAATGTGTTCTTATCTTCATACCTCCAGAAGGTATGGTGAATGTCTGATAGATAACTCTAAACTTGATAAACTTTCCTTTGAACTTTTTTTTACTCATCTTGATACTTGAACTTTTAAATGCCTTACTGGATATGTATATGTACTGGAGAAAAGGACTGGCTAAGAAACACATCTTTTATTAAATAGGCATTTTTTAATTACTTGTACAGTGTGTTAAATACATATATATTTTCATCACTCTTAAACGTAGTCACTCCACTCTATAGTTGTGACAAATCTCTTTGGTGTCTTGTTCTGTCTTTAGTTTTTCTCTCTACTTCTGTGTCCCTAGATAGGACTCTTGAGGCTGAAGTAGGATTTTGAGGTTCCTCTTTTGTGGACCAGTTTGTTCTGTAAATAGAAAAGTAAATAGCTAGCTGCTTTTTCAGCAGGAAGTGCGCACTGCCTTAGAGGTCTGTCTGGGCTCTGCTCACTAAAAGTAACAGCCATGCTGATTGCTTAGAAACAGCAGTGAAGTACTATAACCATGATTGAATTTCTTCTATTGTGTTAATGGTAGAGGGAAATGCCATAAAATACTGAACTGTCAGGTAACATTAGAACTCTGCCACTTTTTTTTTTTAGTATAATGTTTGTGGTTTGAAGTGGCTTATACTTTTTGTCATTCTTGTTAAATAGATACTTAAGCTTTTATAACAATACTTGATGATAGTCATCTAGTCTTCTAGCAAATAATCACCTTCAGTGCTGAGTAGTCCCCCACAGATATTGGGTACAGGTCACCATTGTAACTACAGGGGAACAAAATTAAATTATCTGTTCCCCAAAAGTCAGTAAATTTTAGGTTATTCCATTGCTTCTGATTCAAGAAAATGAGTAGCAGAACCTCTGACTAAAAGTTTATAGACTGGAATAAATATTTCTTGGTTGTCTTGAGTGGTTAAAATAAGTGTCAGCTTACTCTTGGGTGTTAAAGGACATGATGCTGTGCTAGTGGACCTGGGTTTCTTCCTGTACCCGCCTTTGACTTGCTTTTTCCAGCTAATGCTCTGTGTGATATATTTGAAATCTAAGTGCAGCTGTTATCTAATGAATCTTTTTGGTTTTGTTGGTTTGGGTACCAATACATCACTTTCCTGCGTTGTCTGTTTGAGGGGTTTCTGTTAAGGTCTCAGAAGTATCACAGAGGTGATTTGATCATCCTTTGTGTCACTTTTGATATCAGTGCTGTGCCATACTGACATACTTTTCTGCTAAAAAGAATGTGAAAAAAGTCATGCTTCATAGTTGAGTTGTAAGCACACTGTTATGTGAGGAAAACCTTGATACTTTTTTTTGGATTTTTTTTTCCACTAGATTTAGCCTTTTTAAGTCCTAATATACTTAGAAGTATGTTCTTCTACCAATGCTCTCCTAAAAGCCTAACGAGAGAGCATTGCTGACCATGAATAATCTTAAAATACTGAGAGAAATTTTATATCTGCTCTCTTCCCAGAAACACTGTGCATCACTCAGTAAAAATAGATTTGTGATGATATAGTAGTAACAACATTCTCAGTCTAGAAGTTGTTCCCTTTGGAGTGGCACATGGGAGACTGGCAGCTCTGTGGGTAGGGATGTGAGCAGCAGAAAGCAACATTGGTGGCATTTTTGAAATAGCTGGTTTGATGCTGAACCTGGGAAATCGTAAGATGACTTTTAACCAAATCTCTGGTATTCTGGAAATTTGCTTTCTTCTCTATGGATTTTTTCCTTACAAGGTCAGTACTTAAACTCCCTAGTGGCATTTCTAGTACACTTTTAGAACAAGCTGCTCTTTAAACTTGGCAGAGACAAGCAGCTTCAGCTTTTGAAAGTTGACTACTGCTTTCCCTAGCTGGCAAGTTTTCCTGTTGTTTTCCTCTTCCCTTTAGTGTTGAGTAGTTGATATTTGGTTTTTTTTCTGTAATGGGGAAGCTGTTTCCTCCACCCTATATTAGAACAAAGTTTTATTTTTATTTTGATTTCTGAGACACTTCTCCCCTCCGACTGCTTAAAACAGCATGGGTACCATCCAGAGCTGCATGTTTGGGGTTTTTTTCTTGCTTTATAAATATCTGCACAGCCTTAAGTAATTAATGATTGTCTCCTCCTTGTATGTTCATAGTGAGTGAGATTATTAATGCTATGGTTATCAACACATAAGTCTGTATGGAGGATTAAGGAATGTGTTGAGGACAAAAAAAATGCATTGTGGACTCAAAGAATTTGAACTTAGATTTCATAAAGTAATTCAGTAGCTTACCATCAGATTTGTTCTCTTTTGTCATGGAGTTTTTGACATCTTAAATTCTCCATATAGGATATAATACAGTAATTCCTTCATTCATTCCTGTTTGGATTAGAGTGTTTCCCAGGTTGTGGCATGAATAGCTTTGTTTTCTTGGTTCAAAGCACCTCTAAGAAAAATGTAGATTTTTTGTAAACTGTTCGTGGGGTTGAACGCAATGAGGACACAATGGTGTCATGAGCTTTCTTCTTTGAAAAGGATTGACCTTTCCTATGCTCCATTCTAGTTTTTAATGGAGCTCATTTACCTCAGAGAAGGTGAAGCCACCTTTCTGAATCCAAGAGTTTATTAAATGTTACTTTGACATGTTTTCTATGGTGTGATCTTGATAATCTATGCCTTGTCTAAGATTACTCCCTCTATTGCCCCAGAGTACTCTTGTAAGTTATTTCTCTCTACCCTAAATAAACTATGTAAGAATTAAGAATTAGATGTAAGTGAAAATTCTAGACATGTGAGAAAGAGGCCAAATTAGTTTTTTTCTGAGACATTAATTGCTTTGTTTTATGGAATCTTCTAGCAGCTGTGAGTATTGTTAGTTTCCAGATTGAAGATACATGTGATATTCCCATGAATTTACTTATGCAATAAGCTAAGGTCCAAGGTGTTGGTGCGCTTCATCCATGGAAATTACCTGCAAACTTATTTTCTGTGAATAATCATAAATTGATATAGCTATTATTAAAGTTTTCCTGCTTTTTCCTAATCCCACCCAACTCCCCTGAATAAAAGCCCAAGAACCCAAACCTAACAATCTGACATTCAGTATGTTCATTTATTTTTTTACAAATAGCTGTACCATGCCTTCATACACTAAAAATGTAAAAAATCTTTCCCTTCTATGAACTTACTGTACTCTAAAACTCTTCAAAGGACCTCTTGGGACAAGAGCCCACCAAAACAGTTTTGGAAAGTTCTTGGCTCTGTCTTGTTTATGTTTTCTTTCTGTCATGTACACAAACAGTTCAAACAAGGGAAAAACTTAAAAAAGTTAAAAAATCACCAGATGTAAAGAGATAATGAATAACAGTTATGGGTGATGTTCTTCTGGTACTTTAAACTGCACTCAGAGTAAAGCAATTTTCTACAGTGTTAAGCTGAAGTATTCAAGCTTGGAGGAGCCACCTTATCCCACTGTATGTACATTCTTGGAATGTTGTCCTTTGGGTAGGTTGTGATGGCCAGACAGTGATTCTGGGTATGGCTCTGGCTCCCAAAGCAGTGTTAGTAGTTTTCTGGAGGGCACTGGTCAGTTGATAGGCCAGCCAAATTACAGTTACTGCCTGGCAGTTAGGATAGGAGGAGAATTAATTTTTCCTGGGTTAATACTGAGGCCAAGACTGTTTAAATTGTTGTACACTACCTGGACAATGGAAAGAAGGGCATCTCAAGAAAGTTTGTGGAGGATACTAAATGGGGTGGGAAATAGCTGATAAAGGTAGGGTAGGGGTGGTTTTCAGAAGGACTTTGTGAGTCTGGAAAAATGGATTTGGATTCATTGGATCATGTGGCTCATCAAGGACAAATTAAAGTTTTAGTATCTGTCAGGAAGATCTCTGTGCAATAGTACTGGCTGGTGGATGGAGAGCAGTGTTGCCGAAAAGGACATGCGGAACTGATAATGAGGAATATGAGTCGTTAGTGTGTCCTTGTGGTGAAACGGAGCCAACTACAGCAAGCCAAGGAAAGAGAGTCTTTCAGGGATGGTTCTGCACCTGTCAAACCACACCTGGAGTATTGTGTGCAGTTCTGGATTCCTTGGAAGGAAGATACTGATGGACTAGACTCTTCTCAGAGTTAGCACAAAAGGCAACAGATGCAACTACAACAAAGGAAATTCCAACTATGCCTCAGGGAAAGAAAAATTTGGCATCAGAGTGGTCAAACACTGGAAGAGGTGCCCAGAGGGCCTGTGGGATCTTCATCCTTCAAGGCACTCAGACCTCAGCTACCAAGGCCTTGAACAACTTGATCTAAGCTGGCCCTGCTCTGAGCAGGGCTTTGGGCCAGGTGACTCTAGAGATTCCTTTGAAACAACGTTACCCTATGGACCAGGTAGGGGAGAGAGTGGCTTGAACCAGATGGGGCCTGTCAACATATGTTGGATCTGCTGTTGCAGTCTACAGATATTCTTGTAAACATGCAGATGCCTGAATGCTTAGCTGAAAATACAAATGGCACAAAGCATTCAAAATTTTTCCTTCCCTTTTCCTTGTTCTTACTTCAGTAATATGCACTAACACTTAGGGCAGTGAATGTCTTGCAGCAGTAGGACAATAAGAATATGTATTATGGGAGGGGCTGCACTGAAGAAGCCCTGACTGGGATATAGGTTTTGTCATTGGCTGCTGTTTTATCTAAGAGAGATGAAGTAGTTAAGTTTACCTCCTACAGAAAAGAAACACAAACTTCTGTGTCTTGGAGAGCAAAAGAAACCATGCAGAGTGTTCAGTTCATGGTTCATTCTCCCTCTAGTCCAGCACCTTAGCTGCAAGAACTTTTGATGACTGCCCAACTTCAGGGATCTGCTTTGAAAGTCTTTTATGAGAATATCATCATACACATGAATAGTTTCAGTTACAGAAGAGGTAAAAAGTCATCATTTCTACCCTTACCCCACCTCCCATCTCCAGGCTGATAGAATGGCTTAACATTTATTCTGACAAATGCTTGGAACATATTTTGATATCATAAATGTGTTTGAGTCCTATACAGAACAAATAAATTGTTGGAAAAGGCAAAGCTTACCTGTTGGTTTGGTTTTGAGTTTTTTTGTGGTTTGTAAAGGCTTTTATTTATTTTTGTTAAAGTAGTGAGTGTAGACTGTGGTGCTTTTCTGGTTGCATTATGTCTTTCCATGTGCAACTGATTTTGAAGTCATGATGAGGATGTCCAAAACCATAAAAAGATTAGGAAGCAGCTAAAGAATAAGTAGCAATGTTTGCACTTTAAAAGAGTGAGTCAGAGTCATGGGTGTATGTGGCCATGGACTTGGCAAAATGCAGGGCAGCTATTAAGAATCTGCAGTAAAGGGAGAGGGAAGCAAATTAAAGTGGGTATCATTTTGAACAAATTTTTTTAGTGACGTTTATCACTTAAACAGCTCTGTATTTAAAAACAAATTAAATGTCAGTGTCTATTTGAATAATAATGTAGATAGCATGAAGTAAACTTGAGTAAAAAGCTTTTGTGCTTGTTTAGCTTTGTGAGCTATTTCCATTTTACTTGGGTCTTGCTGCATGAAAGTTTTGTGTGCTGCCACTGCTGATGAATATGATTTACAATTTTAATTCAGAGGGACACGTACAGAATGTACAAGTGTAAGAACAATGAGATGTTAGCAACCTGATGTGATTGGAATGTGATAACTATGCAGGGCCTGGCTTGTTCATAGACTTAAAAAACAACCAACTAGACAGCCAGCCAGCTACCACCCAACCCCAGCTCTCCTCACCTTCTCTGAAATGGAAACAATCTTCTGTGGTTATGTACACATCGGTTTTCTCTAGCAGTTCCTCCTTTTCTTTAGCTTCCTTGCTTGCAACCATGTCAGCCAACTGATGGACTGGATGAGATTCATTTTTTGCTAAAAAAAACAAGAACATGTTTGCCTTTTTCCTTATTGGCTATTCTACTGGAATTTGATGTTGAGCAGGTTAGTCTAAAGTTCTGTAAAGCCACTGTTTCAAAAATACCTGAGGCTTTATCCCTTAGCTGTGACATAGTGTATGACCAACCAGGTCTCAGAAGGGAATGCTCACTCCTCTTGGTTGTTCATTAAAAAAAAAAACAAACAAAAAAACAAAAAAAAAAAAACCCCAAAACAACAAAGCAAACAAACAAAAAAACCATAACCAACTAAAAAAAGCCCTCTAACTTTATATAATAAAACATAGCTATTGTTTTGTTAGTCCCTGGAAATAGGATAGTCTGTGATGTGAATATCACAGAATCACAGAACAACCAGGTTGGAAGGGACCCATCAGATCTTCTAGTCCAACCATTCCTATCTAACACTAAACCAAGTCCCTCAATACCTCATCCACCCGTGCCTTAAACACCTCCAGGGAAGGTGAATCAACCACCTCCCTGGGCAGCCTATTCCAATGCCCAATGACCCTCTGTGTGGAAAACCTCCTCCTAATCTCCAGCCTAAATCTACCCTGGCGGAGCTTGAGGCCATTCCCTCTCATCCTGTCCCCTGTCACTTGGGAGAAGAGGCCAGCTCCCTCCTCTCTACAACCTCCTTTCAGGTACTTGTAAAGAGTAATGAGGTCTCCTCTCAGCCTCCTCTTCTCCAGGCTAAACAACCCCAGCTCTCTCAGCCGCTCCTCATAGGGTCTCTTCTCCAGCCCCTTCACCAGCCTCGTTGCTCTTCTCTGGACTTGCTCCAGAGCCTCAACATCCTTCTTGTGGTGAGGGGCCCACAACTGGACACAGTATTCAAGGAGCGGCCTCACCAGTGCTGAATACAGAGGGAGAATCACCTCCCTGGATCTGCTGGTCACACCATTTCTTATCCAAGCCAGGATGCCATTGGCCTTCTTGGCCACCTGGGCACACTGCTGGCTCATGTTCAGTCGGCTGTCGACCAACACCCCCAGGTCTCTCTTTTCCTGGCAATTTTCCAGCCAGGCTTCTCCCAGTCTGTAGTTCTGCATAGGGTTGTTGTGCCCCAAGTGCAGGACCCGGCATTTGGCCATGTTAAACCTCATGCCGTTGGACACTGCCCAGCAGTCCAGCCTGTTTAGGTCCCTTTGCAGAGCCTCCCTACCCTCCAGCAGATGGACACTTGCACACAGCTTTGTGTCATCTGCAAACTTGCTAAGGATACCCTCAATGCCCTCATCCAGGTCATTGATGAAGACATTGAACAGGACTGGACCTAGCACTGAGCCCTGGGGGACACCACTTGTCACTGGCCTCCAGCTGGACTTAACACCATTTACCACCACTCTCTGGGCCCAGCCATCCAGCCAGTTTTCTACCCAGGAGAGTGTGCGTCTGTCCAGGCCAGAGGCTGACAGTTTCCGTAGCAGAATGCTGTGAGAAACTGTGTCAAAGGCTTTACTGAAGTCCAGAAAGACCACATCCACAGCCTTTCCTTCATCCAGCAGTCGAGAGACTTTGTCATAGAAGGCGATCAGGTTGGTTTGGCAGGACCTGCCTCTGGTAAACCCATGTTGACTGGGCCTGATCACCCGGTTCTCTTGTAAATTCTTCATGATAGCACTCAAGATCACCTGTTCCATGACTTTCCCTGGCACCGAGGTCAGACTGACTGGCCTGTAGTTCCCCGGATCCTCCCTGCTACCCTTCTTGTAAATGGGAACTACATCAGCCAGTCTCCAGTCCAGAGGTACCTCCCCAGTCTTCCAGGACTGCTGGAAGATGATGGAAAGGGGTTTGGCCAATACATCCGCCAGCTCCCTCAATACCCTAGGATGTATCCCATCTGGCCCCATAGACTTGTGGGTGTCCAGCTGGCCAAGCAGGGCTCTGACCACCTCCTCTTGGACTATGGGAGCCTCGTATTGCTCCTCTGTTTCCCGGGTATCTACACAGAGGGAACAGCTTTCTTTACAATTAAAGACTGAGGCAAAGAAGGCGTTAAGTACCTCAGCCTTCTCCTCGTCCCCTGTCACTGCTGTTCCCTCTGAGTCCAAAAGGGACTGTATGGTCTCCCTTGTCCTCCTTTTACTGTTAATATACTTATAAAAAGATTTTTTATTGTCTTTTACAGACTTAGCTAATCTGATCTCTAGTTCAGCCTTAGCCCTTCTGATTTTTTCCCTACATAGCCTCGCTTCCCTCCTGTAGTCCCTCAAAGAGGCCTGTCCCCCCTTCCAGAGCTTATAAATATTCCTTTTTTTTCTAATTTCACTCAGGATTTCCCTACTCAACCAAGCTGGTTTTTTCCCCTGCCGGCCTTTTTTCCAGAACACCGGGATAGCTTTCTCCTGAGCTGCCAGGATCTCCTTTTTGAAGAGCTCCCAGCCCTCATGGGCTCCCTTGCCCTCAAGTGCTGTCTCCCAGGAGACTTTGCCAACCAGCCTTCTAAACAGTTCAAAGTCTGCCCTCTGAAAATTTAGTGCTACCATCCTGCTTAGCACCCTCTTCACTTCACCTGGGACAGAAAACCCTATCATCTCATGATCACTAAGACCTAGGCGACCTCCTACTATCACATCCCCCACAAGCCCCTCTCTGTTGACAAACATCAAGTCCAGGAGGGCACCTTCCCTCGTAGGTTCATTAACCAGCTGTGTAAGGAAGTTGTCTTCCACGCACTCCAGGAACCTCCTAGACTGCTTCCTTTCTGCTGTGTTGTACTTCCAGCAGATATCAGGGAGATTGAAGTCTCCCACAAGGACAAGAGGCACTGACTTGGAGATTGACCCCAGCTGTTTAAAGAAGAGCTCATCAGCTGCTTCTCCTTGGCTGGGTGGCCTGTAACAGACTCCCATCACAAAATCTCCCTTCTTATGGGCTCCCTTGATCTTAACCCACAGGCACTCAATCTCCTCATCGCCACAGTCCATCTCGGAGGTGTCCAAGTCCTCCCTTACAAAGAGGGCTACTCCACCCCCTCTCCTGCCCTCTCTATCCCTCCTGAAGAGTTTATACCCCACCATACCTGAACTCCAGTTATAAGAGTCATCCCACCACGTTTCCATGATGGCAACAACATCATAGGCACCTTGCCCTACAACGGTTTCCAGCTCTTCCATCTTATTCCCCATGCTGCGTGCATTGGTGTAAATGCACTTCAGCTGAGTAGCTGAGCCTTCAGCCCTCCTAGAGGGGACAGTGCTTGTTCCCAATTGCCTATTAACTGGAGTAGTTGATGCCAGAATATCTATATCTCCCTTGTTGAGCGAGGCTGCATTCTCCCCCACTTCCTGTATGGTGACGCGCTGGTGGTCCTCACCAGCACGCCCCCTCCTAAACTCCAGTGGCCCACGTCCAGGCACGCAGTTGTCTAGCCTCGACTCAATCCCCTCCCCCTTCACACCTAGTTTAAAGCTCGATTTATGAGCTTAGCTAAGTTATTAGCAAGGGCCTTAGCCCCACTAGGAGACCCACGTGTCCCAACCTTTGCACCCATGTCAGTATGGAAAAATTCCTCTGAACGCACATAACATTTTTGCTTATCTTGGGTTGGTGTTCTTCTGAAAATACAGGCCTTCAGCAGGCTTTAGTTTCAATATTCAGTGAAGATATATACTGCAAAAGAGTGGAGGGAAAATAGCAAGAATGTTTACCGTCATGTACTCTACTTGCGCAAGCTTCCTGTGTATCCCAAGAGAACTTCTCAGATCTTTCTGCTCCCAAGTCTAAACAACATGATGCCTCACATCTCCAGAGAGATTGCTGAGGAAGACAATAAGGCTTCTTGTGGTTTACAGTGTCCTCATTGTCTAAATAACTGTGATTGGAGTCTCCTTCAGCTATTTCTTCAGCGTTTCCTGAGCTCTTGGTGAAAACAAAATGGTTGAATTTTCCTTTCTAAACTAAAATTTTGAGCAGCCTCCCCATCCAGTCAGTAATAGGTGTTTCTAGCTGCCAGATGCTGCTTTAGAGGGAGGTGTACAGAAAGTATATTGTGTTCAGAGGAACACACAATCGCTTTGGCAGTTACCACTGCTTGTATGTTGTGTTGAGTCAGATGAATTATTTATATCCATTTTTAATGTCACTTTTGATAAATTACAAATGTGGATGCCTTTGGTTTGACAACTGAGTGTCTTAAACTTGGATGTGCTAAATCTTATCTGAATTGAGAAGTGGATGCATTTTGGGGATCATCTGTTTTGGATCAGGTAGGACTGAATTAAAAATCTGTTACAGGGTGCTTCAAGATCACATTAAAGTCTCTACTTGTTATTGGAATAAAGTGACTGATTAATACCTAAATCTAAAATTTGTTAAACTAGAGATTTTGCCATATTGTGACCCATCATACTGTGGGATTGCCTTAAAATTAGATTACAATTTACTGAAACAATAGACTATTTGAAGAGAGAAAAAGTATCACTGTCTTAGAGTGCAGCCTTTATTATTTGTCATAAAAAAGATTAATATAAGTTTAAATAAAATAACAAGTTTTATTAAGTGGCAGTCTATTATATTCTGTGATTTAATACTACTGTATTCTAGGTAATTGGGATCCAGATGAGCAAGTGCTCTTTATAGACTGTTAGATGCAGGTATTTTCCAGTCAATGACAGCAATCGCTCCATATAGCTGTAGTGCAGAAATCAAATATAACTCTGCAAAATGAAAAACATCATCTTTGTGTTGATTTTATTAATTTCTGTTAAAGTACTGCTTCTCTTTATAACCTGATATTGCAGGAAGAAAAGGAGTGTAAAAATTCACTGTATCTGCTGCTTCAGCATTTGAAGGAAAGGTTGAGGAGGGTTTCTCGGTGAGACAGTGCACAGTGTTAGAGCTGATGATGTTCGAACTCCATTTTCTCTGGGAATGTTGAAGGTTTTAGTCCAACTAGTAGTTAGGAGTAAATGAGAACATGGTTGACTTATGCTAGTAGCATCAGATGTCTTACTACTGAAGAACAATTAATAAATAATTCACAAATTCATTAGCTGAACTTTCTGACAGCACTTTTTTCTTTCAATTCTGTTAGGCTGAGGTGCATAGATTTGATGTAGTGTTCTCAAAGCCATCTTCCCAGGAGAGACTAGGCATACCAAATATGCTTTAGGGCTGAGCACTGGACTATATATTCTTCCATTCATGTATTTCTAGAACTGTTTTATTGATCCTTAAAGGACAATTTTCTGAAATATAGATTTTGAGACTTGAAGAAATAATGTATGCTCCCCTTCTCACGTAAGCTCATAATGCTTCCTGTTTTATTTAAAATAAAAAAAAAAAAGTGTTTGAGGAAGAAGTACTCCAGTGGAGCTCTCCTAGTGTAGCTGCTTGAAAGACACTGCTTTGCAGGAACCCTTAGCACATGTGATGCAATTAATTTTGACTTTGCAAGCATTTATCCATTTGTTTTTCTGCTTTGCACTATGGTTGTATGCTACTGTTCTGAAAGCCAGGAAAATATTCAGTAGTTTCTCAAAATAAAAGAACACAGAAAAACCCCAAGCCCTCAAAACCACTGTAAAATATTGCATCTTTTTATTTGCTTAATTTTGTCGCATTTTAATTATTTCTCACTTATCCCAATACGAGGGCTGTGAGACTCTTTCATGTGGTACCTCAGATTCGTTATAATTATTCTTCTGTTACCATGAGATAGAACTTATAATACATTAAGAGGTAATGATACTACCTGTTTTTTTCAAGTAATCTTTTTGTACAGCTGATGCCTATGAGTTGTGCTTACAAAAAGGGATTCGCACATTACAACTTCAAAGGAAGAAGGCTGTAAAAGAGGCAGTTAGTTAAACACAGTGGTTTGTATGACATGGCTTACACCTCATGTCTTTGAAAGTCTGTTGAAATCGGCTTATCTTTCTGTATGTAATATAGCTGAAATGAGCAGTGGAATATTTAATGGACTTATAAAGAAGCTGAAGGCCTGAGTAGTGTGACAGGTAAGTATCTCGCTGTCTAGAAAACTTTCTATAGGAAGGTGTTGACATCGTGGTTGTGGTTGGAAGAGACCTCTGGAGATCATCTAGTCCAACCCCTAGTGGAAGCAGGTTCACCTACAGCAGATAGCAGAGGAATGTGTCCCTGTGGGTTTTGAATATCTCCAGAGAAGGAGACACCACAACATTCCTGGGCAGCCTGTTACAATGCTCCATCACCCTCACAGTAAAGCCATTTTTCCCCATGCTCAGCTAGAATGTCCTGTGCTCCAGTTTGTGCACAGTGCCTCTTGTCCTGTTGCTGGGCACCACTGAAAAGAGTCTGGCCCTGTTCTCTTGACACCTGCCCTTTAGGTATTTATAAGAATTGATAAGATCCCCTCTCAGTCTTCTCTTCTTCAGGCAAAACAAACCCAGGTGTCTCAGCCTTTCCTTGTAAAGGAGATACTCCTGTCCCCTAATCATCTTTGTGTCTCTCCACTGTACTCTCTCTGGTAGTTTCTTGTCTTTCTTGAGCTGGGGAGCCCAGAACTGGACACAGTACTCCAGGTGTGGCCTCACTGTGGCAGAGTAGAGGGGAGGATAACCTCCCTCAAATTGATAGTCACACTCTTCTTAATGCATTCCAGGATACCATTGGCCTTCTTGGCCTTGAAGTCACATTGCTGGCTCATTGTCAACTTGTTCACCAGGACTCAGACTCCTAGGTCCTTCTCTGTTGGGCTGCTTTCCCTAACCTGTACTGGTGCATGGGGTTGTTCCTCTGTGTGTGCAGGACTCTGCACTTCCCCTTGCTGAACTTCATTAGGTTCCACTCTTCCCAACTCTTCATCCTGTCCAGGTCTCATTGAATGGCAGCACAACCTTCCAGTATATCAGCCACTCCTCCCAGTTTTGCTGAGGGTACGTTCTGTCCCCCCAACAGATCACTGATGAATATGTTGAACAAGTACTAGCCTCTGGGGAACACCAGTAGCTACAGGCTTACAAGTAGACTCTGACCTGCCCATTACAACCCTTTGAGCTGCCCCCAAGCCAGTTCTCAATCCGCCTCACTGTCCACAGATCTAACCAACACTTGCTAAGACTATCCACAAAGACACTATGGGAGAAAGTGTCAAAAACCTTGCTGAAGTCAATACCATGGGTTTTTAATGTGACCTGCTAGAAAATGTCAAGGTTTTTATTCATAGAATCATAGAATCATTAGATTGGAAAAGACCTTAGAGATCATCAACTACATCCGTACCTGTTTGCTGCTAAATCATGTCCCCAAGCACCACATCTACCTGCATTTTAAACACCTCCAGGGATGGGGACTCAACTGCCTCCCTGGGCAGCTGTTTCTGGTGTTTGACTACCCTTTTGTGAAGAATTTTTTTTCCCCAGTGTCCAATGTAAAATTCCCCTGATACAGCTTGAGGCCATTTCTACTTGAAAAATTTTTAATACCACTTTCAGTAATGTACTAATTAACACATTGAAGAGTCAGAGGGTTCTGGCAACCACTGATTACATATTTCTATGCTGAATTTTGCATGTCTCAAATGTGTAGCAGTAGAAGGCTTGGAGGCCTTCTGCCTACATTGGGTATAAAGACTCTAAAGATGAGAAGCAAAAATGAAAGAAGTCCCAATGCAAATTATAAGATTGTTATATTTACAGGTTTCCTAGCACTGGAAGATAGCAAATAACTGTGTTAGACAGTTCAATACTCTAAAGGCTCCAGTACCTGAAGGGGGCCTACAAGAAAGCTGGGGAGGGATGTATTACAAAGTCATAGGACAAGATGGAATGGCTTTAAACTGAAAGGGAGAAGATTTAGATTAGATATTAGGAAGAAATTCTTCATGATGAGGGTGGCGAGGCACTGGAACAGGTTGCCCAAGGAAGCTGTGGCTGTGGACAGGGCCTCGGGCAGCTTGATCTAGTGGGAGGTGTCCCTGCCCATGTCTCGAGGGTTGGAACTGAATTATCTTTAAGGTCCCTTTCAATTCAAACCATTATATGAAAAGAGTAGTGAGATTACAAGTAGAAGCAACTCACACAATTTTTGTATCTGCATTTATTCATGTGTTTTTAATTCTGGATTATGCACAAACTAGAACACAGAATTGCTCTTTTACGTTGAATGACAGTCATTCTGAATTGCCAGAGCTGGCCATTATATTCTTAAGAAATGGGTATTCTTAAAAACTCTTGAATATATAACTAGAATAAAGCTTATATAGAAAAGGTCTTTTCCAGCCTAGGGATTCTATGATATGGAATAGAACATAGCCATGGTGTTCTCCTTGCTGATGGCACTGCATCAAGTGAATCTTGACCTGTAAGGATTTTATTTCTTTTTGAAGAATTATTTCCTTTGACTTAAGTATCCACTCACACAATTGGCTGTTAATATGTGTTGAAATATTTCTTGTTGCCTATTTCCTGAGTTATGTCAGTGAGTTATGAAATTCAGAACTTCCTTTTTTATATAATGAGTTGATAATGTTCATTCTATGGCCAGTTTAAAGACTAACTGTTAGATGAGTTACATGCCTGCAGACATTGGAATGTATGGAGTTCTAGTTGCTGTCATGGTATTTTTGTATAAGGCATGGGTAGCTGTAAGTAGACCTCTCTTTTTTTTTTAATACCTTACTGTCTTTGAGTTAAATTTATTATCTGTGGAAGAGTGTCTAACATGATTGAAAATTAAGGTATTCTGGTCCTGTAGCTGATACAAACCTCTCTTAAAGAATCGGAAAACAGCAGGAGTTCAATAAGTTCTCTAGCAGCCTGTGGCCATGCTTGTCCACACAGGGGTGCACTCTATAGTCTAGATGTAGATTTTCTGCTAATGACAGTGAGAAACAGACCTTCTTGTTAATGTTGAGGAAGGAGAAGTTGTCTTTCAGTGTCTGTGAGTGCACTTACAAGGAACTAAATTCTCATTGCTTCGATGAATAGCAGCAGCAGATACAGAATACAAGTGCATTGATCCGAAGCAGATATCCCTGAAGTGAGAAGTTGAATCTTGTGACCTTACTCAGAACACATGATGGATTTATGTTCAAATTCGAACTTATTTTCTGACAGTTTCATAACCTTTCCTTCCTATTTTTCTATCACATACAGTCTGAGAATTGTGATGATTTCTGAAACTGTGGATGGGAGGGAAGTGGTGCATGTCATTACAGCCCACCCACATTGTAAGCTAGCAGTGCATTACTAAATGTTTGTTTTCTTGGAAATCAGTTTGTGAAGTTTAGATAGTACTTAGATTCATCACTGTGCCTATATTCTACCTGTTTAAATTAAGTACAGCCAGACTGGATGGAGAGTATTCCACTGTAGTGTATACATATTCCACCCTGTGTATAGATATTTGCGCTATATTACTTGGGGGAATGTAGAAATGCTGTTTGATATCCATCCCTGTTTATACTGCATGTCTTTGAGCTCCTTAAGTTCACTAGCTCTATGGCAAAGACAATCAAAACTTCAGAACTGTTTCCAAACCTTTTTTGGGTGAGGAAGATGAATTTATTATTTCTGCTTTGTACATATATATGTCAATCATCACTCATTTCTCAGAATGTGAAGGAGTCTTTCTTTGTAGGTATGTATTTATTTAGGTGGTTTATTTTTTCCTTATTCTTATGTGTATTAAGTACTTGTGCAATTAAAGACAAACTATGAAAAATCTAGGTCTTTCAAGGTGTTGGAGTGACCCATGTGCTAATGTTCTTCCCTGGCCCCTTGCAGCAAAGGAATAAAATCCATGAAAGATATGGCTCCCTCTTCGTTTTATTGTATGCTACTAATAATACAAAGCTCCATCATATTCGTACTGCTGTACAGTAATAATCTCTATAAGGCCTATAACTTATATTGAAAATAATCTGAAAATAAATGACCTGTGCTTTTGTCCTGTATGCCTCTAATGCCATATATCTGTCATGGGTCCACCTGGAAGCTCCAAGGGCAACCAAATCCCCCAGTACACCTCAGACTGCTCTAAATAATCTCTGCTAAAACCTTTTTTTACTTTTTTGGTTGCTCATATTTTTGGGAGGAGGTAGGCTGCAAAGACAACTTTGAGCCATTGACATACTTGCAAAATAAAACCAGGAATATTTTGAGTGACTCCCATGGAACGCAGAAGTGCTGTTGGCCTACATGGTACTGTAAATCTGGGTTGTAATAAAGTTAACTCACCTGTGTTAACTGGCATGGGAAGATAAATGGGATTTTTAGCTTTTGTTGTGGTCTTGGCAGCTACCGGTAAGTCCTGCAATACTGCTTTTCCTTCTGCTTGGCAGTGGAGCTGTTGGCTGTGGACATGGATGGGGCATGCTCTGCACCTGCCTGAACAAATTACCCGATCCTGGTTTCATTAGACTGCTGGTTGATCTGTTGACCTGCTGAAGGAGCTTCAGGTTAGGGAAAAGCAAGATATTTTGTAAATATAATCTAAATTTAAACAGAAAACTCTTACAAACCACTTGGAAAAGCGTTTGTTTTGGATCCAACACAGGTGTTTCTAGACCTTATAAATCTGTGGCAAAGTGGCGTCTACCAAGATTGGAGACAAATTTAAGTCAAATCAATTCTAATTATGTGAGTGGGTCTGTTAAATGCATTTTAAGAATTTTTATGGGTTCTTTGTCACTAATAGGTTATCCACCTGCAATGGGCTAAAGCACAAGGATCCTGATGTAAAGCTTAGTACAGTTCAAATACGACCATTCGTGCTATACCTCAGATTACATCTATGAAACATAAATTAAAATTCTGGAATTATAATAACTTTTTCTTTACATGTTTGACTGATGAAGTATGAGAACATCCTGGAGGAAGACTCCAGGAGGAGACTAGCACACTGAATACACATAACATCTTGAATTATTTTATAGTAGCATAGTTTCTCTACATTTCCTTATTTTTCTACTGTTCGTGTTTTTTATTGAACTACACTTTAGAGAGGAGGGAATGTACAGCCTATTCTTCCAGAGACACCATTTTTATCTTTTGTTTACAAGTCCTGTTGGGAATTGCCCAAGCCAGGGTAGAAGAGCAGTCCTCCAGTTCTCATCCAGACTCTTTAGTAAAGCCTGCGGAGAAAGGAAAGCCCCGTGGCCACAGTTCCCACCCATGTGCTACTCTGATATCTATTCTGCTTTCATTGAGATCTCAGCTGGTAAATAAAAGGCACAGAGGAACGCCCCTGGGGTTGGGCTCTCCCCTAGAGATGGTTTTAGTCTTGCATTGCTCAGAACTCCGTCCAAAGAACTGTCTGTGATATCTCTTTGGGCCTTGTGTGTCTGAGCTTCGTCTGGCTCACTTGTCAGATGCTGAATGTCAAACCTAGGAGGCTGCTGCTTTTCCATGGAAACGCACTGTGCGATTGCAGAAATAATCAGGCATGTCTGGTGGTTGCTGTGCCCTTTTGTTGGGTACTTCTAGACACACAACTGAATTTTCTACCTTGACAAACTGAGTTTTCAGCTGAAAATCTAGCACTGCTTTTATTATCCCTTCTAGGTTTTTGTTTTCTTTTATTTTTTTTAATGCTGATGAATTGAAAAGCATTACTGTCACAGTTTATTCTACTGTTGGAACGTAACATGCTTGATGTTGTCTCTCCCTTTCTCTCCGTTCATGCATATCTTGCAAAACCAGCTCCAGACCTCTTGCTTCTGGGTAGATACAGCCAATATGAACAGTCTCATGAGTTCTGTGTGCAAGGCCTGAGCTACAGTATCCTATTTAGGGAGACTATGCTGTTGCACATTGTCCTTAACAATTCTTCTGTGCTCTACATTTTACTGTTAGCATAAAAAGCAATTACAAAAATATCCTGTTAACTAAATATTTATTTGTGAACTGCAGTTGCCAAGAGGATTTTCTTTACTAGAGGGAAGAGTTTTAATCTCGGGCCTTTGGATTGATGGAAATCTTTTGAATTACATCTTACATGATTGACTTTCTGTAGTATTTTAGAATTATGTTAATAAAAGTTCCTGACTAACTCTAGATATGCTTTGGTCTTGACTTTAAAGAAAAAAACAATTTCTTTTTCTACAGGCATGACTAACTTGGAAGCATTACTGATACAGCTCAGGGGCCAAGATGCTGTAAAGTATTTGGAAACTAGAGTAATTCCAAATTTTGGAATAAATGTTTCAGTGTACATCCTGATTCTGGCTGGGAAGGGATTGATTTCTTGATTTTTGACTGGGAAAGAGTTAATTATCACAAGACGCTGGTAAGGGACAGAGCTGGGGCAGCTGACTCACACTGGTCAATGGGCTATTTGATACCATGAAATCATGCTCAGTATATATAAGGTTGGCAGTATGGTGATAGGCATGGTTTCTGGCTTGTTCTCCTCAGCACAGTTAATGGCTGGATTCACCAGTTCTGGATTGGGAGCACACATGGTTGTTGGTTCCCAGACAGTGAGCGATTTGCATTGTATATCACCTTCTTTTGTATATTCTATTATTTTTATTATTGCTGTTGTGTTTTCTCTTCCTTTGCTGTTCTGTTAAACTGTTTTTATCCCAAACCACAAGTTGTACTCTGTCTTTTTTCTTTTTATTTTCCATCCTTAGGGAGAGGGGTGAATGATTGGCTACTGTGGTTCTTTGTTTGCTGGGCAAGGCTGAATCAAGTGACCATGTGGCTCTTTTTATTGCTGGTTTAGGGCTAAACCATGACAGCGAATTGGGCAGATGCTGTTCCTGATCTGAAAATAACTATCTTTGGAGACATAACAGTGGAAGTCTTGGTTTTTCTACTTCTGTAAGGGATTTAATTTCATAACTTGAAAGTTATTCTGGAGGACTGCTTGTGAAGGACACATAACTTTCAAGCTTGTACACCACATAGGCCACTAAGATTGTCTAATTCAAGCTCTATTCATGTTTCTTCATTGTCCTTTAATGATGGTTGCCAAAATTAAACATCCACAGAAAAAGCTGTTGTAATACTGGAAGAATTATTGCTGCAGTAGATGGAGACAGTCTATGCCATTGAAATGGTTAGAAGGAGATAGCTAGTCTTGCTGCTGTGAATTCTGCTTTTGTAAGCAGCAACAGCTTGGGAAGGAAAGGTTTGTCACTGAAAACATTGACATCACTTAATCAAACGAGCAAAACAGTCACTGCTGCTTCTCCCATTCCCAGCACATGTGTGCTCCCAGCCTACAGGGGCACCGTGTGAAAAAAGGAGAAACTCTATAGTCTTGTTTCTTGTGATGTTGAGGAAGCATGGGCCAATGCAAAATTGTTAGGCCTGAAAATGCTTAAGTAAGGGGAGTGCAACTTACCCAGGTGTGACATCTCCATTTGCTTTATATTTGTGGAGGTGCTGCTGAAGAAGCATTTGCTGTCTGCAGGGCATTAATTTATTTCTTTCCTTCTGCAAAGTACAGTGTTTTTTAACTTAGGAAAAGAGCCAATTGAGATAAGATTGGAAGACCATCTCTGTCATATAGATTGGTCTTAAAGGATCAGTCTGGAAGCCTTCACCATTTTGTCTTATTGCAAAAAAAATGTTAAAAAATGGAATTCTGGACAAGAAGAGATTTTGCAAGTTTCAGCCCTTACATTTGCTTACAGAATATTTTTTTTATACTCTTCAAAATCTAGACGTCCTGTTTCCCTTGAAATGAACTTCCTCAATATCAGATGGTTAGTTAAAAGAAATACATATATACATACTACACTGAAGCTTCTTTCTTTTTAGAAATGAAGATGATACTGTAATAGAACAAGGCAACAGTCCTTTGTATTGCTTTGTCTCTAGCAGTAACATATAGTTGGTACAACTGTCAGGAATTAAGAGATTGTTTTAGTGGAACTCTGAAAATAGGTATGAGAAATGGGCAAAAGCTCAAAACCATGCATGTGTGATGCCTGATGTCAATTACCTAGGTGCTGTGTTTGGGTTTATAAATAAAGCTTTTAAATCTCATGCAGAGAATGGAGACTAACTTAAATCTATGTGACATTCTAAACTCACATAACTTGTTTTGAATGTATATATTTTAAGCAATCATCAGAATAAAAAACCCCAACTGTCCAATTTGAAAAACATTTCTGAAGTCCAGTTTAAGTCCCCATCAGCTTGTGTGAAATACCAAATTCTTGATCTGTCAAATCAAGAACTGAAAAAGCTGAATCACATGTTGTTGTTTTAAGGACAGTCCCTTTGTTGCAATCAATTCAAGAGACAGGATAACAATATGTTGTTTATTTTTTATTAATATCTTTCAGCTAGAAGCAAATTATTCCTAAACTCCTATCTGGCTTAGACTGGGCCAGAGAATAAGAGTTATTGGCCAAGTTTTGTTTCCCCTTTCCAGCCCTCTTTGGAAGCATTTTGGATGTACTGTTTTCCTCTTTCCTTTTCAAGTAGTTTGAATAAAATATACAGAGGATACTTGTTTAGTGTTGCTTCATGAAACTTACCTACTGCTTCTGCCAAAATTAGTAGTGAATCTCATGGTCCATTTCCTTATGTGCCAGCTGCTCCATGTAGTTTATTCAAATTGTGGATTGTATCTGTGTATAATCATATTTAAGAATTAAAGAAATTCAATTAAGAAGCTGAAGTGGATTCAAACTACTGTTGCTCTTCATTCCTCCTATAATGAGTACAGCTAGTACTTGTTCAAAATCAGACTGTCTAAAGGTCTTTGTTGGTGTCTGGAACAGGCTTTCCAATCTCAAAATTACTTATTTCAGTGAACAACAACATTTTGTATAATACAAAGTAAGAATTACATAAATTTAGCAAATTACTTTGTAGGAGGTCCCTTTCATAAAGGGGTGGGGTGTACTGAAACTAGACTTTACTCCCTGTAACTTAGAAGTCAGTCTGTTTGCCGCAAAGTCAATTGCTACAGTTTTTTTCCCAGAAAAGCATAAATACATAAAATTCCTTGGTGTACTAAAATTAATTTCTGAGCTATGCTCTTTATGCTTCCATGGCAAACCAAGAAAAGCTATCAATGTGCTTCATAATGCTTAAATGCTGAAGAGATTTTATTATTAACAATTGGCAAGTTAAATAGGAAACTGGCTTCCTTCTTAATATTTTACTGTTGTTGCTGATGGATGATTTGGTTTTGGTTTCTGTGGTTTCTTAAAAAATTTTTGGTGATGTAAAGATATAGAGGAAGAAAATTGATTGAAATCAGCAGCATGAGTTGGAATGCTCTATTAGTCCTGGAAGGGAAGTTGGCAGACCTGAGTTTCATCCCATGCCCCTCACCAGCACCCTGGTGAAACAGCACAAGGAAAGCGTCCTTGTGAGCTGTGCAAGACCCCTTTGAAGCCTGGGTCTGATTTACCTGTCACGCTTTCCACAGCAGGGATTCTTCTACAATTCACGCCCTGTCAGGCACAATGTAAGGGGCTTCCATTGTTAATGCACTAGCAATGTCTCTTACCAATGTAAGAAAAACTGTACTAGGCTTGCTGTGAAAACAAAGCTTAACTTCCTTATTCAGTGAGTATGAAGGAAACTGAAAATGTGGGTGTGGGTGGCGGTGAAGAAAAAATTACTCCTTGCCTGGAGCCAGTCAGAAGAAAAGGTGGTTTTGTGATGATGGATTCCTGCACAAGGATTTTACATCTTTTGTAGGAGCAAGCACTGCCCTGCAGGACCAGCTACAAGATCAAAGGTGCCATTAAGGGAGAGAGGAAACCATTTCCCCTTCCTTAAAAGAATAATTCAGCACACCTAAGTTAGCATGTAGGAACTTGAAGTCCAGATTTGGCTCAGCTTTAAATAAAATTACCCATGCTTTTTTGATGTGCTGTAGTCCTAGGAGCTGTGCATGCTTTGGAGAGTGAGGGAGAGAAAATTTGAATGAGTCCGAGTCAGTCCATGGACTACTGTGCTGCACACTTTTTCACATCCAGTGGTTTGAACATTAAATATTTTGAGACGTGATGGTGTGCAACTTGTAAGGATTTAAAGTCCTACTCTAGTCTACCAAAGCTTTTTATTTTTGTAGACAAGATCGTTATTTGTAGATCTTCTCTGGAGGTGTTTAAGGAGCGGGTGGATGAGGTACTGAGGGGCATGATTTAGAGATTGGTGGGAATAGTTGGACTCGATGACCACTCTGGTGGGTCTCTTCCAAGCTGGTGATTCTGTGATTCTATGATCTTGAAAAGCCACTTACCTTTCCCTGCAGATAACATTGGTGGGAATTTTGCCAAGCTGGTGCATACCCCTGGCGTAAGGTGTGTAGCAGTGTAGGATCTGGCCCCATGAGAGCAGTGGTTTCAGGCAACAGCTTTGATGCAAAAAAAAGGCTTTTCCAGACACGCCTCCCTGGCAGCCTGGTCGCAGCCGAGAGACACGGCAGTTTTGCCTACTGCTGACTCAGCGTTGGTCTTGGCAGATGCAGGAGCAGATAAGCCTGACAGAAGCCCTAAGACTAAAAGTCAGGGTCTATGCAGTTCTTGCTGGGGCAAACCCAGGTTGGCAGATTATAGTTTTCTTTAGGGGAGCAATTTCAAGGTCGAGGAGGTAGAGATCAGGCAGCAAACGTCCCCACTGTGCTGAAATCAAACCCGTTTAGGGGAAAATATGCCTGCTTTCAGAAAATCATTTTTTTCAGGGGAAAACAGTCCTCAGCTAATTTCTCCAAACTCACCATTTTAATAGTAAATAAAAACTCCTGCTAGCTTCACCACCATCTTAGCATGTGTTGTATCTCCCCCCTTTTTTTTTTTGCTGGCACAACACAGGAATAGGCAGCATCAAGGTTAAACCTGGTTGCAAGCTTTTGTTAAGGTGCTCTGCCTGCTTGTGAAAGCAAAGCACCTGCTAGGCATGCCCAGTGAGCGCTAGTTGCTGGCTCTCCCTTCATTAAGGCTTTGCAAGGCTGAAGCACAAAGAGCGCTTGTTGCCCAGTCCCCGAGAGTCTCCCAGTGCTACCACTAGCTGGGGAGGACTGGTTACCATGGAGGCTGCCATCTGTTCGCTCCCCGCTGGAATGTGATTATCCTTGCTGGGTTGGGAACCGGCAAAAGAAGGGGAGCGCGTGCTCTCGGCAATTATCTGCAATGGAGTGCGTTAATGGAAGGCTGGAATTAGGTAGCTGGAGGAGCACATAAAAGGATTTTGCCAAAACTATTAATGATTTCTAGCCAAGAGGAGGAAGCTTTTTGCAAGGTCAGTGCTAAATTAATTATGTATGTAGATAATTTTTAATTGGTGCAGTGGCTTTATGATTTAAGGATGGTAGCGCCACAGAAATAATGCTTATTGTTGAGGGGATGTGTGTGTGGGTAATTGTGTTTTAAAGATCTTTGTTTCAGTTCAAGCAGTTTAATTTGGGGTTGTTAAAGTAGTAAGTCAGAAAAATAACTAGCCAAACTGACACAAATGGAGTGTTTCATATATCTTGTCTTTATGAAATGCTGTTCACTGCCAAATACATTTGATTTACACGCCTTTTCATGCTGATTACTTTATGTTTGAATGATTTCTTTTTTTGAATGTGAGATGTGTTTGGTTTTCTTACTGCCATAAAGGGTGAGATGAGGGGGAAATCTCCAAACAGAGCTGGCAATAAAATAGACATTTAAGGTGTTCTTTGCAGTTTTCTCAGAGGAAGCAATGTAAGGGAGGCAGAATGCAGGAGCAGGTCTTCCGCTCTTCATTCCCACTCTCTGCTCCTCTTTCCAACTCACCAACTGACCTAACATTGTGGACTTTTTCCTCTTATAGAGGAAAATGTATGGAGTCTTGACATGAGTTTTGAGGTTACTCTGCAAATATTCTGACTGCCTCAAATGTAGGATTTCATTTAAAGAGGAAAGTAACACCCTATACTTGTAAGGCTTTTGTGTGTGCCGTGGGAGCTAGTACTGTTATTTTCTTTCATAAATAAATGCATGATAAATATTTGTATGCAGTTCAAATTACTGCCTTAAATGAGGGGCATTAAAATTAATTTGTTCCCCAAACAGACAAAATGTTCGGTCATGTATAGGCTTTCCCTTTTCAAATAAAGCTTTTATACTGCATCCCTCTTGCTAGGACTGCCATTTTTATTTGGTACAGGGGAGGACACTACTAGGGGCTTTTAATTTAAACTGTGTCAGCCTCAATTCCACTGGACTGCCCTCTGCTTTTATATACTTAAAGTGTTAGTGCCTTGGAGTCTGGGAGGAAAGTTACCAAAGGAGTTAATAAGTCACGATTGCAACATATTTGACTAGGATAAATTTTTAACCTATGAGGTGCTTTCCAAGTCTTGTTGCTTAACAAAAGTGCATGTGGGGGAGTTTGAAGGCGTTTTTACTTCTTTGAGTACTTTAAGTGTTCATCATGTATGAGCTTTTGTTGTGCTTGTGGGAGCCTGGTGTATGTGCCTTTGGTCCTTTCAGACCTCATGTCACACTCACATGTTGGTGGAACAGGGCGAGCACTCTTAATGGAAACTATATCATCTTGTAATTAAACAGACTATTTTTTAAAACCCCTTTATTCTCCACAGTTTAAATATTGTGTTGCCATTGAAGTGGATGACTCATGCAAAACTTGCTTTTAATGGGCTGCAGTGAACTTGTTCACATAAGCAAGTTGCAGGTCTGTAGTTGTGTTGTTAAATAGAGCCCAGAAGGCAGATTGGCTTTTGTGCTTGAAAAGAGATTAGACTTTCACCCTTCAGACACTAGGCTGAGCCTTGCTGGAGGGAAGGGCAACCGCCCCAAGGTTATTCTGTTGCTGGTGTAGGATGTGTTTCTCTTCTACGGTCTGTTTCTGGTAAGGTAGCTGATGCTTACAGGATTCGCCGCTGCTGTGGATGTGAATTATTGTCTCATTGGCAAGTCTTCACAGACAGCAACAATCATATCAACTTAAAGGTAATGGCTTGTATACCCCTTCCGGAGGTGATTTCTCCTGATTGCTTTCTGGTGGTGTGCTGAGAAGCTTGCTTTTCTAATGCCTTTACTAAACCTGTTTCAAGGATAAATAGGGGACTTTACATTTGCCATTTTCTAGCTTTTATATTCTCAGACAAGCACTATGCAAATGTCCACGTAGTTTTGAGCAGACAACTTTTTTATTTCCTTCTTGAATGATCTATATATAGCAGCTGAATACTGTTTTTTTCCTTATTAAATTTTACTTTAGGTCACTAGGTCAATGTTGATTTGTGGATGCAGGATTTAAAGGCTAGGCACTTTTTAATCCATTTGAGCATCTGGCCCTTTGTTGTAGACACTGCATTTCCATGTAATGGAGGAACTATTAAATATCTGTTTGAAATTAATGGGTTTTTTAAAAGATTATTTTTTAATCTTTGGTAGATAACAAGCAGTCCTGATGTTTATGCTTAATGCAAACAAATAAATGTCAGTGTAATCTGATCTCTTGAAGGAGATTTATTCTAAACTACAGCAGAGGTCATGAGCTGTACTGAGTAGAGGTTTGGGTTTTTTGAAGAAGGTAAGCACAATTTAGGCATATCGTCTCAAAAAAAAAGTAAAGAAAGAAAGACATCCTGAATGAACTCTCAACTAAATAGTGCCTAGAATTACAACTGAGTATATAGTGGACTCACCATATTCTTGTTTAAAATGTCTGTGTATATTAAGCTTTTGGGAAACTTGTCATTAAATGGTAAAATCCTGAGTCAATATATAGGAAGCTGGCTTGCATATAAACGTTCACAATTGTTTTCTTCAAACAGACAAGTCATTCTCCTTTTCACTTGACACATGACTGTGGAATGCTGTTTGACACGACTTGGATTTATTTACACATTGTGTTCAGGCTGCTGCTTGGCAGAGCTTTTAAACATGCTTAGTTCTCAATATACTTTATTTTTCTGTTATTTACTTGTGTTTTCTGAACATGAAAACAAATAAAGAAGTCCAGGCTCTGTTCTATCTCCTTATAGAGATATGGTTATTTCAAGGTTAAAGCCTGCAGCTCCCTCTGAAGGCCCAACAGTTTTGTAAAGTCCTGGTAACTGTTTACAAACTATTCTCTTCACAACTCCCATGAAATAATGGAGCAATTCTGGATGTGGGAGGATAAACCTGCTGACGCAGGCACTGCTGCTGTTGATCTGTTCACGGGGCCTTAGTAATGTAAAATTGGTTGCATCTTTTGTGCTTTGTCTGAGCGGGGACAAAATGCAGGCATTAACGCTTTTTTTCATGATGCTAGAAATTAATGTACGAGATTTTAGAAAACATGATGTTTGGTGAATTTGTTCTAAAGTAGATCACCATACTGAACTGGTGCAGTGAGACTATAAGTGACTAAATGTTTGAGACTGGCAGTGTGCAAATTAATAATATATCTATGAATTGTGGCAGTTTTTTTTTAGTCTTCTCCAGAGAGGCTTACATTCAATACAGAAGTACTTTTGTCCTTCCTTGTTGAGGTGTCTAGTTGTAGAACCTGAAAACTCAGAGCTGCTCTGCAAATGGTTTCACAAAATGTTCCACCCAGGTAATCCTCGCTCACAGTTGGGAGGAGAACAGGGCAGGGATAAGTGACTGCATGCCAGATAAAGAATATCTTGAAGTGGAATTATTTCTAAGTTTTCTTTTGATTCATCCAGTTACTCTTTCTATATGCAACAATTAGCTGTTCATTTAAAGTATAAAAACACTAACTGAAATGATAGAGACATGGGAATTATTTACATTTTGATGAATGTTTGACTAAAGTGAATACTTGAGTATTTGAGACTGTGGAGCTCAGAACTGGAAGTAGCCTTTTTTGTCACTGAGGGGGTTTTGTGTCTTTTTTGTGTCTCATTTAGGTGTTCAGTAGAGTTTCTTCCAGCACACTGAGAATCACAGACAGTTGTTGCTTATGGGAAACAAACTTTAAAGAAACCTTTATATTGTAATAAGCTAATGCTACATTGTGCTTCAGAAAGACCAAAGTCATTGCTGGTGTCATGAGATTCCCAATAGCAGAGAATTTAGGTAGGAGCTTGAGAAATGAACTGTACTAGCAGCATGGTGCTCTTGTGCACTCAGTAACCATAGTCAGTCTCCAATATTTCAGACAAAAATGAACCTAAAGCAACCACATTTTGAATTAGAGGGGAAAAGAATCCTAACAGGTGGCTAGCCGAAGTGTTTTTCTAGGTAGAAGTGCTTTTTCTGAGTGCTGATCTTTAGAGGATCCTTCACTGCTGTTTTTCATGCTTGTTCTTGAGTATCTGTAGATGTCTGCCGGCTTGAGTGTCCTTTGGATTGTACTTTGACGCTGTTATTTTCACCACCAAAGAAGCTCTTTACCTTCATGAAGTTAGTATAGATGCAGATAATACTGTTTTGCAGGCATTGAGTAGTGCCATGGGTGATGTGTTGTATTCCCTGGAGTGGTGTCATAGCTGCTGTTTGAGTAGTAGAGGGAAAATTAGCTCAAGAGCTTGTAATATTACTTGAAACAACAAGTTGATTCTGTAATGAGTTATTTCTGCAGGTCACAACCTGAACTCACTTGTAATTTTTCTTCTTAGTATCTCCTCCTCAGCCCCAGCATCTCTTGTGTACTCTCACAGCCCTGTCCCATTTCCTAAATGAGTTAATTTTTTTTCTTGTCCCTTTATTAAGGAGGTAACTGGCTTCCAAGAAGATGAGTGAAAGCATGAATTATTGTTTCCATAATTCAAAATAGTGTGATGGCTTCCTGTGTCATGCTCGCAGCGATTACATTGAGATGGGGATCTATTGCCTAGAATAAATAGTATGATGCTATTTTTACTTGTGTTCAACATGATTGAGTATTGTGTACTTGTTAAGCTTCATAAAATATCAAAAAGTCTCACAGGTTAAAGAAGATTACTTGTACCCTTCAAAGATCCCGTGCCACTTTTCTTTACAGCTGTTCTAGTTCTCTGGCATCTCTATGTGCCAAGGCTCTGTCCATAACTAATTCTGATGTCTGTTTTCTTCAGCAGCTCTTGTTCACGCCGTTGCTTGGAGCCCTATGTTCCCATTATGATTTGGCCACTCTCTGTAGTGCAGCTGGCAAGTGCCTTTGTTGCTTGGCTTGTGAAGATTTCTGTGTCTAAATCAGTTGTAACTGTGGAAGTTGCTACAGATGAACACTTAGCAATAGCTGCTATAAGACAAAATAGAATGGAAGACTTAGTGGTGGAATTAGAGCTTTATCCAAGAATCAAAGCGCAACAATTAAATTCTAATATGACAAGCATATTGACTGTTAGCACTGTTTGCCCTTAGTAATGTTGATGATGCTGCATCCTTCTGTTGTCTGCTAGCATCCTGTTATTTTGGGTAAGAGCTCTTTAAAAACTTGTCTTGAACACTGTAGTTACAGCACCTTGCCCACCTATTTCCCTATTTTACCACTTGTTCTGCAAGCTGTGGCCTGGGACAGTTACTGCTTGGATTTTGATTTTCATGTGTGTGAGAGTGTATGTTTATAAAGCCGATTTTATTGATTTTAATATATAGTCTTTCTAAACAATTGACTTACTTTTTCAAGGTGTGGCTTATTGCCGACATTACATCTCTTATTGCTGAAGTTTCTCTGGTTTGACTTAGAATATTCCACATTTTTTCTGCTGTTGAAAAATACTGAAAACTGCAGAATGCTTTTTTTGCTTACTACTTAACAGGACTGAAATTTCAGTTGACAGCTGAGAGTCTTTTTGTGTCTTCTATGGGATGTCCTCAGCTTCTGTGAATGACCCACGAAGCTAACAGAAGTGTGATAGTACTGCAATATGATATCAGACGTTTTGAGTGCAAAACAATGCACAGGATGTAGTCATGATGAGAAGGAAAAGCCACGCAATACAACACAATCTACTTAATTTTTTGATACTATAGTCTATTCATCACGTCTTGGTGGCCAAAGATTTATCTTTTTGATCGCTGAAACCGCTTTAATCCAGTTTATTTCAGAACCAGGTGGCATTTTACAATGTCTTCCCCCAAGAAAGGCAGCAATGAAACTTGACTGTGTCTGTTTTATAGCTGTCATCTTCTCTGATTCTAGGTTTTTAAGACTTCATAGATAGCAGTAAAAGAACTATGGGGAAAAGCTTATTGATTGCTTTAGCATTAAAATAAATGATGAAAAGCTATTACTGTCTGGTTGATGAGGTCTAGGGTGTGAATAGCAATAATTTAAAGGAAATTATAGTTTCATTAGTGCTGATGTGGTCTCTGTAAAGGCTGTGTTTAACTATTAGCACAACTTCACTGTGTACAACAGTCACAACTGTCTCTGAGCTTGCGCTCTTTTTGCACCAAAAGCTGAAATGCACTTCTACATTGTCTACATTTGCCACCATTGTTACTCTCTTTTCTGGAGGAATTTGATTTGAGGAATTCGTTTCAATCACTTTTTTTCTGTTGCTTGAGATATGCAAGGCGTGAAGGACTGGAGAAAAGGAATACAACATTTTAATGGCAGGGGAGAAAAAGCTTTCTAAAGAAGGTCCAAATTTGCTGACTCCTCTAAAGCACTAGATTAAATTGGCCCTAGCAGGACAGAGTCAGGAGGTGACTAAAGCTGTTTATGTATTTGAGGCAGAAGGAAATAGTCATGAATAGACAGTAGAATTTTTTGTTCCAAGACCTGATCGGATGAAAGATGTCCCTGCTTATGGCGGGGGGGGCTGGACCAGATGAGCTTTAAAGTTCCCTTCCCATGTCAATAAAGGTGACATGATGCTTTCTGTAACGTGACAGGGAGGATGGAGAAAGGTTGAAGGGGAAGGGCAAACGTATTGTGCCATTGTTGGAGCAAGAATCTAAAACTTTATACAGTAGTTTGAATTAGTTGCAAATCAAGAAAAGAAATGATTTAAATGTATGTAGTAGTTTTAAAAGTTACAAGAAATCTTAAAACCTAGTGTTGTAGGAAAAGGTGCTAGTTACTTAGGAATGCTAACAAGATAACACTAACAGCACTTCGTTAAAACAGGAGACCGTAAATCACTCAAGTAGCAAGATAAGAATGGAGTCTACCAAACTAGAGTTAATTAAAGTAGAGATAGAAGGAAATTGGCAGTAAATTCATGTTGGACAATGCCCAAAAGAAGAAAGGTAAAAAGTTCACAATAAAAAAACTATTTTCCCCTGAGGATGATGAAGGAACCTTCCTCTTCATGACCACCAGAAGGAGGTACGCAAGCGCAGTAAGAGCTGATAAAAACTTGCTGATGAGGTCATCGAAATATACATATGCATTGGACAATGATGTAACCTGTTGAATGTACATTAGATTGCGAAACCTCACGAGAATAAATATCAGTCGAGTTATAACAGTGTTGGGGGATCAGATTTGCGAAACTATTCCCTGATCCCTGGGGTCCCCCCCCCAATAAAGCACCAACATATAACCCTCACAAGAGTGTTATGTGTTTATTGTCACGCCGATGCTAACACCATCACGTTTCTTTTCCCCAGAAAGCATGGTATCAGAGTTAAGGTAGAATAGATTGAAAATGCCTATATTGTCATGTATTCTGTGCAAAGAATATAAATGAGATTTTGGAAGAGACTGAACAAATTCATGGTGAATATGTCTTCCAGCAGCTGGCAAAATACAGTTGCATGAAAGCATCTGCTGATGTGGGTGATCCCTAAACAACTGATGCTGGGACCTGTGGGGATTTGAGGGAAAGATCATTGTGTATTTACTGCCTTCTAGGTTATCCAAACATTTGCTACACTAGTGTTTATTGTGAATCTTCCATGCTGTTCTTTAACATCAGAATAACTTGTACTTTAGTGTCCATCACAGCCTGAACTTCACTGTTGCTGCACTTTGACTTATTTCATTTGTGAGTCTTGTACTGCAGGGGTAACTTATATTAAAGGTGTAGATTCAGCCTTTCATTGCACTCCCAAATCTAAGGAAAATACTGTGTGGTGGTCTTCCTGGCATGAATTTTGGTTTTCGTTGGTTTGGGTTTGGGGTTTTTTTGTAGGGGGAGGAATTTATGTGGGACACACACAAAGGGGGGCTATATGTGTGTTTCGTGTGTGCGTGACCAGAAGCTAAACAAGCTATAAAATGAGGGTCTGTGCTCTTAAGCTTTTTGCAAAGATGTTAAATGAGTAATATGTTCACTCTGTGAAGGTGAATAAAGGTGAGTGGCACAACATGGTTACCATACGTTACAAGCTTCTTCCTTTTCACATTTTTGTACATCCTTTCTTAAAGAAGGATATGGGTTTCTGTGATAACAGCTACAACATGGTGCCCAACTTTTGAGGCACCACAGCTGCTCTTCTGGTGTAGCACCACTGGGTTCTGCTGGTCTGGCTGTATATCCTGGCTGGCAGAGAGAGCACAGTGGCAAGTAGGAATGTTGCCATCAGAGGTAATACTCTCTCATGGGGAGAGGCAACAGCTGTAGCAGAGGCAGGAGACACGAAGAAGCAGCCTTCTCAAGGGGGAGAAGGCAGAGCTGCAGGGCCAGAGGGTCTTCTCCTTGTATTTATTGACCAGCTGTGTGTTAGTGTAATAAAATGGATAACACTATATGTAGTAATTTCCTCTTCCCTAAATCAAAACATGAATCTTTCAGTTTTAAAATAGATAGATAAAAAGGGAGGATACGAATTGGTGAACTGTTAAATTTTTTTAAACACTGGCAAACCAAACCTGGTTGATAAAGAGAAAGGCTTTAACCACTTCCCACATCTCAAACCAAAAATACTTTAAGAATTGCTGATATTTCTTTGCTAGAGAAGATTAATTGAAAGATGAACCCCAGATTCCTGGATTGCTTTTTCTTAAGCATGGGAAATACTTAAGCTACAGAAACACAGCTTTATAAGTTAGTGTAAAACATACTGTTGCCATAGCAAAAGCACTACCTTTGTAAATGCTAATAGAATAGATGTCAGTGACGTGGCACTCAATGATCTTTAATACAGCTATTTTATCTTTGTAGAACTACAACCATTTGATCATTTGTTTTGGAAGATTTTTAATTGTATTATTGTTATGTTTGGACTAAATTGCAAACACCAATGACAAATGCTGTGCAAACATAGGACCAAAAGGCAGGCTTTTCCCCTAAGAAATTTTATTGCATGTCCTTTGGGCGTTTGTGCAGCCCCAGGCTTTCCCTTTGGGGCACATGATACAGCTGCACTGAAAGAAAAGGAGAGAAAAGGAAAGATGGAAGAATACTGCTATATACTCTCTAGTTATTGCATGATAATTGCTTATCACACCTGCCTTGAGATTGTCCTAAATACAAATCTTTGCAAATGAACCAGGAAAACTAGGGGTCATAGTGTTGAAATAGTCTTTGATTTCAAAACTGGGAGGAAACATATCCTTACAACAAACTTGTTTCTGTTTTGGCTGCAGATCCAGTCTTCCAGACTGTTTCTCAGCTTGTTTTTAGGGAGCTAGTTTTAAGATGCTAGTTTTACATTTCCTTGTTGCAGCAGTCCCGAATACCCATTCCTAAATTACCTTCCTAGTCCACTTCTGTGTGGTTTTTTTCTCTTCCCTTCTTTTCCCAGTAGTCCCTTGTTTCTATAGGTCATTTGCTTAATCTAAAAATTTTTTCCCCGTCTTTTTGTTCATTATATACCTACAAATCTTGACTGTTTCTTCCTTCCTCACATAACTGTGTGGCAGAGCTTGAAGGATGCAGTTTAACAAGACAGTGAATAACAAGGTCTGCATCCTGATTTTGATCTTCTCTCCCACATTCTCCTGCTGTTGACACTGATGCTCATCTGACCCCAGGGCCACATCAGCCTGCTAGGTGTTAACAGAACAAAAGAAAATTAATAAATTTCTGGCAGATTGGTAAGCTGAACTGGTTTGCTCTGGTGCCAGACAAGACCCAGTACAAGGAGAGGTAGAGCAAGATGTTGCTTTGCCAGCAGCCAGCCACTGGCTAGGCATAAAAGGTGCTCTTGGGCTGCTCACAGTCTCTGTTGCTTTGCCTCCCCTGAGGGTCTTGGGCAACCATGCATGAATTTCATTCTCCACGTACCTATTCGGGGGTCCTTGTCAGTGCTTCACAGCTACTGAATTCAGTCATCATTAACCTCTGCAGTCCTCAGGTTGACCCCCATCGCTGTCCCTGGATGAGATGTTGGAGCTGAGTTAATGTGACAGCCTGGCGTTTGGAAGGGCCGTCATGTTCTTTCCCTCTGTGGTGAGCTATGCTGCACTATGATTACCGCACACCTCCTGGAGCTTCTCACATTAACAGAACTCTGATTCAGCTTGCTGACCTGGAACAAAAGAGTTTGCTTTGTCTGCTAGGTTGCTTTGGCTTATCATGGGCTGGATGTTTTTGTAAGGGAAGAATGTGATACAGCTGCATGGGGATTGATGGCAGTGGTTGGTAGTAGAAACACTAACCTGAAATGCAACTCTTAGGTTCACCACCTCCTTTTGGGCTTTATCTCCTTTTCCTTGGGAGAGAGAACAAACTCCTGAGCATCCATGTGGTGGTTTCCCTTGTTTGTATCTCTTGGTATCTGGCTGCTTGACTTCAAGCTGTTTACTTAGCTATGTTTTGGCTCCACAGTTTTGCTATCAACTCAGGATGATGAACTCAGGATGATGAAAGGCAAGAAGCCCCCATAGTATCCCCTGTTACAATCAAGACACCACAAAGCACGAGTGGTAGGCTTTGCTTGAGCTCTTGTACAGTACTCAAAAAGAAAGTAGGGGATAGTTACTGCTTCAGTAGAGGAAGAAGGTGCAGGTGGAAAGGGCACATGGCCACCTTCTGTTCAGAATAGTTTGGGTAGTGCAACTTTTTCCCAAATTTTGACCTAGACGAGCATGCACTTCTACATATCTGCGTTTCCAGAGGTTTCCTTTGTTTTCAGTGCCTGCCCCCCAAATGAATTATCAGAAATTTTATTACAGACATATCTGTTCAAAACTGCACTTATTTAACAAGTTGTGTGCTTAGGATTTTTTTTAAGGTATAGTTTATATCCATCCAGCCTTCTGCTTAAAATCAGTTGTTGCTGATTTTGAACTACACCAAAAATCATGAAAAGGGCAGCACATTTAAAGTCTGACAGAAGCAGGGGGTTACTTTGGGACAAAGGTGTGTAGTGTCTCGGTAGATAACCTTAAGAATAGCTGGCAGCCAAGTCGAATGCCTCTGCAGTGTACTGCTCGACTTTTGAGAGAGGTTTTTAATAGCACCTTAGAAACTGGTTTGGAGTAAGGAGAAAGCCTAACTTTCATTTTTGCCCAGGACCAGACCGCTGGGCTTTTGAAGTACAGGGGTGTACAGGAGAAGGGAGAGTGCCGTAGGCAACTGTGGATCAACCACACTTACTTTATGGGAGTCCTATAAAAGGTACCTTTAGAGTTGTTGCGGTTTTACATTTCTCTTGAACTCATTGAGATGTCTAAAGATCTCTCCCAGGGGAAAAAAAAAATAGGTGGGGGTGCTTTCAGTACAGAGAACTGATAAATTGAAACTCCGAAGTGCTCATGCTGCATTCTGTACTAGGGCAACATGTGGGTTCCTGATCCTTTAGATGGAACAAAAATCACTCTCTCTCCATCACTGGCTTGCACACACTTTGTATCATGTCCTGATACAGCATCTTCAACAAACCTCTTCAAGTGCTTTGTGCCTGAAGTGGGTCTGCAGTAATGACAAGCCAGCTGAAGTCTGCCATACTGAATGCTGGGCTGTGATTCACTGTCACATGAACTAATTTGTTTTCAGGGGTGTGTGTCAGTGTGGCATGCTGCCCGTGTAGCTCTGTAACACTTAATTCAGCTTTCCAGGCTTCCTAACAGTGCTTGTACTCATGTGACTTCCTTCTCAACTCCAGCGTCATCACATTAAGAATAACCAAAGAAGTCAGGTACGTAATTTGAGTCCCCTTATATGCAAAATAAGGGAAGTACTGAGAGAAAGCTTGTGAAATGTAGTTTGAAAAGTGTGTGGTAGTGGAGAACAAAGTGCCGTGTTTATTGCAAGATGCTTGTAAAAACTTCTAATTATTGGAGTGATGATGTCATACGATGAGCCAATAATTTTGATATGAGGTAAGCTGGTTTCATAGAACTAGTCTACTGTGCAGTTCTGGGTTAAGAATGTGCTGGGTTTAATTTGACTAGCTATCTTATTCATACTAAATGACTACTGGTTTTAGTACTAAGATTTTAATTACCCACTAATGAGGAATCTATTTTTAACTAGTTGTTCTCTACACATCTTCACCTGCTTTTTAGAGAAATTTGATAAAGCTAACTTTATTTTTTAATACAGGCATATTCTGGTTACATGTAGGATGTTGCTGCACCTCTTGTCAATGATTTTTCAACTAATGTATAACTGCATTGTGCATTTTGTACTTCGTTTACTCTAAGAAATGTGCAAAGTTACTTATAAAAGTCATATGAAACCAGGGAAATAAGTCAGTGAGATGTCCCCATTGTATCAGTTCTAATCTCTCCCCAGTCCCCTTATCTGCCAGCTAATCAGAGATAAAACAATTAATCTTTTGTCTTTTTTTAAAAAAAAAAAGAATAAGAGCTAGGCATTTGTTTTGAAGTTGAGTTTTGGAGACTTCTTTACACCTTTTTAATGTTGCTACTTCTGGAAATTAAATAAAATTTACAGTTCTTTATGTGTGTAAAATTCCTTTTCTCTCCTCAAGTGATAATAGACCTGCAGATACTCTCTATAGGCTCTTGTGAGCCGGAGGGTTACCTCTGTGGTCCAGGGTTGCCTTTTTGGTACTGGTCAGAGCGCTGACCTCTCACCTGTTCTCTGCCTTGTCCCCTGCAGCAGGGACAGAAGGAGAGCAGAGCCTGGCAGCTTAAATATCATCCCTCCCACATGCTCACTTTATGAAGTTTGTAACAGTTGTTATATAAGTCTTCCCAAAAGGAAGACTTGATTTCCCTTCCGGCCCCTGCTTTTCCTTGTGTGATCCCTTCTCTTTGCTTCCATTGGTTAGTAGTGAGCATTTATGTAGCTACTTCACTGAACCAATTGCTTCTTGTGTTGTTCTGTTGTCTTAAAGTTTTCCAAGCTACTGTTACTTGTGTGAAAATTTAAAACTTCATTGCTGATCCCATCTGAATTTCAAATCTGTCATATACATCTATGACATGCATTATCAGTGCTTTTTTCTGAGTTGGGAAAAGTATATCAGCCTGAAGAAAGGCTGAAATGCCAGACTGGTGGGGAAAGTGTTTTGTTTCAAATACAGGATATCGAGAAGAAAATTTGTCTTCTGTGGAGAGATGTTCTGATGTAGATTTACTTCACATGGAACCCCAGGCAAGGGGGAAAGCTTTGAACTTGTGGAGGTGAACTTCAACATAAATGTATAACCTATGCATTAGAGATATTTTTAGTCTGGTTATGAGACTTGGTTATTTTTTAATGTAGTGATGTGTGGATGACCTAATAAAAATTTGTATGTGGATAATATTTCTATGTATCTTTAAGTAGGCTTGGGTTACTTGCTAGAAGTATCAAGGATGGGGGATTGCAACTTCCTAGCCCAGCAGTTTAAAAATAAGCTCTCAAAACAAAAACAACATATGCAAATTTTGGTCTGAGTGCTAAAAATGGGCTGACTCCATGTAGATTTCAAATCCATGTGCATGGAACTTGCATCTGCTCATCTCAATAAGAAAAACATAGCAAGTGTTGAAATAACTGGAGGAAAATGATTGGTTTTACAGCTTTTGGCAATACCTCCTCTGCTTAACATCTGTAACAGAGAGGAAATAATTAGCTGCCCTATTCCAGAGAGGCGTCTCCTCAGTTAAAAACAGATACTCATAACAGTGGATTGTTTTGCAAGTGTGTTCCCTGTAACTCTTGGTACTTGTCCTTCAGAGCAGCTCTGCAGCAGTGTGTTTCTACATAGCTTTGAATGTAAGTGCTGCAAGTGGCCGGAGGTGGAAGAAGCTGTAGGGAGCTGTGGTTTGGACCAGCACAGTGGTAGAAGATGACCTCAGCTGCAGTGAATGGCAGGCTGGCTGCTATATTCTGATTCATAGTCTCCGAACTGACAGGGCTGGATTTTAATCCCGGTTTCTTTCTCCTGCTGTGATGAAAGTGTGCCAGTCAGTAATCACATGGTGTGAGAGCTGGTGTGTGAACAATAAAGTAAAAAAAGTTACTCCTAGTAACTTCTCTTTTCCGTTAATCCTTTCGCTTTTTAAAAATGTGTATTTTCACAGTTCAGAATTCACTCTAGTATCTTTCTGTTCTACCCTGGAGCACAATACCCATGTTATACCATTTAAAAATGGATTTTAAGTTATTGTAGTGAATTTTAATCTGTACCTAAAAAGCTAATACTTCATGACAGTTCTTTAATATAGACTTTTTTGGTCACTGCACTGGTATGCTGTGTGTTGTATTTGCTTCAGTTTAGACATAAATTTAAATGTAGATTATGCAATGAAATATACTATTACTATTGAGCATTGTGCGATATAAAGGGAGAACAAAGTACTAACCAGAGAAATGTACTAACTTATCCATTAACCTTGATACTGCTTTAATTTTGAAAAGGAATGCAGTTAATAGTGACAAAACTTTCAGAGTAGCTGAGGCATTAGACAAAACAATTTACAATGGTCCCTCCTCCTCCTCTTTTTCCTCCTCCCTCCTCCTTTCTCCAGCAGTTTGTAGGTTACATAAGCAGATTTCTTTGTTTTTCCTCTTTAATAGTGAACAGACTTCACTCTCTTCTCTAACTGGACTCGTTTGCATGATTACGTTTTTCCTCTCCAAAAAGACTTGCCTTCAAAGAGGAGGAGCATAGTGTAATTGAAAGACCCAGCATGTAAACTGTCGGCATAAGTTAAACATCTGGTGAAAAGTCCTTTCCGGCAGCTTACAGGTCTTGTAAATAGGATATGTGAGCATGTCATAGGGTTATTACCATAGTGAAGTTAATTTCTTGTGCAGTAGTACCGGATTGTATTTATAAACAATGTCTTCTGAACCAGGTAAGACTGAAAGGGATGCTTCTGTTTAACCTTCATCTCTTCAAGACTTGGGGCATATTTGTGTCCAGAGACACCAAGAGTTAAACTTTCTAGTTGGAAGCAAACAAACCGGTGAACATCCAGCTGCCTTGTGATGCAATACAGCTGGAATGCTCTGGTGGCTTTTTTCTCCTATTCTCACTAAGTGAGCCTGCGGTCTCTTGAACTGCTTGCCTAATACATCTGCCACACTGAGAGATCTGCTACTTTTAGCTTGTTTTGTTGCTGCTTTCACCAGCTCAAGACTTTCTTAATAGCAAACCAGTTTTGTATTGTTGATAAGTGGTTTCTGTTTCTGGCTTCTTTGCCAGATTAATTGAACTCTGTTTACAGCTGCAAGGTTTCTGTAAGGCACTTCTGTAAGTCAGCACTGGCTCTAAGAATTACATCTTTTATTGTTTTAGGAAGTAGGTGAATATTTCTGACTTAAGCTCAGCTTTCAATGTATGATGTTGCAATAAACCATTTAACTGATGCTTACGGTACATTTAATGTACAGAATTGGCTTCCAGAATTAAAGAATGTTTTCTTTTATTGCACCATCTGGTGAAAGGTTTGGATTTTTTCCATTGCAAATATGCTTGTAACTGAATCTTTAAGAATAGTACTGAAAATACTGATGTACTCGTGAGTGAGTGAATTTTCCAGTTCTGAGAAAAGCTCAGCTGAGGGTAAGTTAAATTAAAAGGCTTGCCCAACACAGCCTAATATAAGACAGTAAGTATTCTGAATTAAGTTTTCCACAAGGAGATGAAACAGATCTGTGGAAGGAGGGAAGGAAGGCGCTAGCTGAGTGAGTTTGAGGGATTTGCTAGAGAAACTTGGACTAGTTCCGTGCAAATAGCTGTACCCCAGCTCTCTGGATTTCAGTACTTGCAGGCTCCTGATTTTTTTTCTTGAGTACAAGGAATACTTGTTTTAAAATAATTCTGTTGGCTCCTTGTTTGTTTTTTGATTGAGTTTTAAATTGTCTTTCTAGCTTTTGATAGCCTACCAAAGGATGGGAATCACACCTTTCCTCCCACTTTTCATGTGTGATTTTGCTGTATCCTGGGAAAAATCTACATCTGGATGCAGGAAACTTTTTTCCTCTGATATAGTTTTTAAGAGCTGTTTTCTAGGACGTGTAATGAATATCCTGTTCCTGTAAATGTAACATTAAACCATTGCAGATTTTCAGGAAGCTCAGTGTGGTGGTGGTAACTGCTATTTTTGTTATTTTAGTTCATCTTCCCTCTTGCCCTTTGGCTTACTTTGGATTATTTCAGTTTGCAGAGGCCTACAGTATACTTACATGTAACAGTGGCAGTCTGAATGTCAAATATATTGGTGAAACTGTGATCATTGATTTTTATTTTTGAGAGATAAAATATGTGAAGTTCAAATACATTTGTTTGTGTTTTAAGGTGACATAGGCTATATTATCAGTACTTTCCAGGCAGTGTATTTCCCAGACTCCAGTTAGAAGTTGTGTGGCAGCAATTGATGCAGGAGTAGACCATGGTGCAAAGATATAGCTTGAAGGACAAGAAGGGGTGAACTTCTGCTAGGGTCTGGAGTAGCGTATAAATACTTCCAGTGTCACCTTCTCAGAATGGTATAGGAGACCTAAGGTTATAGACAGTGCACTTAGAAAAGTTGACAGCACGTAGTTCCAGTTTGTGAGTTTGAAATCTAGTGGACAAATATCCCTGGTCATGCCTAAATAGTATCTGAGAAAAGCAACAAGTCACTTGCTGAAGCACTGGCAGCCTCTAGTCTGAAACAGAAAGAACTCCTACTCACTGGTGGGAGTGGGTGAAAGGGGAATAGTATGGCCGAAAGGACAGTGCCTACAGGAGGGTATAAATTCACATGTTTATACATGTTTATTCATTGTCATCTCAATGTACAATTGCGAGTGTATCACAGACCTGAGCAAAGCATTTTTTTCAAGTTCTAAAGGCCCATAACAAAGATGGAAAATATGTAGAATGTACCTATTCTGGAGCTTTGTTTTTGAAGACTGGAACTTTAGAATTTTTTTTTTTTAGTACTACTCACTATCGAGTGAAAGCATCACTGAGAATAAATATTGAGCAATGTCAGTTTGAAAAGTTCAATGATACTGTCACCCAGAGGTCATCCTTCATTAGTACCATCACTATGCTTTGCTTTGTGACTGCAACACCTTGAGTCTTATGTTGGTCTTTTATGTGATACGTGCAATATAAACAGAAACAGACGGTCTCATGGTTTACATCAATGGTTGTAAATGTAGTGAATTTTTTGAGTCTTTACTAAAATTCAAAATAGTCATGGAATGTTCCTCTTTTACATCTTTCCCCCTGGGTTTATGGTTACTACAAAATAGAAGGAATTATTTCCTTTAACATTAAGAGTTTGGAAATGTAGAACCTATGTGTTCCTTACAGTTTCATAGGCCATGCTTGACCTTAAGAAGGATATGTAGTTAGGAAACACAATCTGCCCTTTGGACTGCCATAGAATACATAAAACATTGTTACTGCTCTTGCTTGCTTGTAAAAAGCCGTTATAATCATCACCTGCCCTGAAAAGAAAATTAAAAATAAAAAAAGGAAAAATAAAAAAAGAAAGGAAAAGAATTGGGAGCAACAACTGCTTTAGGTTGTGTAAGGTCAAGACCAACTGGAGAATTGCCAAACCATGTTATTATAAGAGAAATTAAATGTTTAGCCTTAAACAAATGTTACATTTTAAGAGTAATTTCATAGATTTTATTTACCCTCTCTTTTGGAAAACTTTCTTCCCCAACATGCAAGCCATCAGCTTTTTTTCTAAATGAATATTTTGTTAGTCTTTCTTCTGATGCCAAAGAATGAGACTCTAAGGAAAACAGTAAATATTGCATAGGAGTCAGCAACATTTTGCTGGGCTGCAGTTCTGTGATCACAGCTCAAGTCATCTAGTGGGCAGCTGCTGCCAAAAGGCTGCCCAGTCCCTCCGTGGGACTTTCCCAGACTTTGCTCTCATCCACAAGCCAGTTCAGCTCACTCACACAGCATAGAACTCTCATGCTAAAACCAACAGCGCACGTTTGCCTGCTGCAGGGGTTACATTGGCCTAGAGAGAAATCCGGTGAGTGTTTGAGCTGGTAAGAAGCAAGCAGTGAGAGCTATGGGGTGTGGAGGGATGGAGGAGATAAAACTTTCTTCTTTTGGTGGTGGGCTGTCTCCCTCTGTGTAGGGTAGCTGTGGTTTGGATTTGAGCAGCTTTTTTTTTTTTTTCATCTGTCCTGAGGTCTTCAAATGTTTCAATTTGTGAAGTGTTTGCAAAGTTACAGGCTGCACATCTTTCAGATATGTTGGCCAATACTTGAGCTATTACAAAATTATTTTTCCTTCTGATACGTTGTTGGATTTAATGTATTTTTACATTGTGTGACTTTTGGTTTTTAATTGTGTTCTATCCATTTGCACACCCCAAGATAAATATTCACTAAGCTTTTTTTGACATTATGCTAAATATTCATCCACGTTTGCATCAAAAGTTATTCTAATTCTTCAACTTAAGAAGTTTTAAGAAATTACATTTTAAACTCATCATGCAGTTATGATGTTCTTTTTTTTTCTTTTAAAAGAAGTATATTTTAAATGGGGATCTAGGGAAGAGTGGAGGGAAGACAATAGAATTGTTCTGAATTTGTATCACTCAGTTCATTCATACTGTAAAATGTAAAGCTGTTCCAATCTGTAAAATATTCAAGAGGCAATTGTACTGATGTGCAGCTCTGTTATTTTGGATTTAATTCTGTGGACAGCGTGAGCAGTGGTCTTTGGCAATTTAGGGCTGAGGAACTTTTTCCCCTTTTCGATTCTAGGCTACTTGTATTTGACTTCCTTACATGAGGATGATGATGAACTGTTGAGTTGGTGTGAAATGGTGATCCCTCTTGTTCCATAACAGCAGAAGACAATGTAAAAGTTGGTATCATTATGGTAGGCTTTAAAGGGATGGGGCAAGGAAGGTCCTTTTTCAATAACTCCACAGGAAGGCATAGATGTACTTAAACCAGGCTTTTTGTAGCTATTCTTACTTATTTTTACCAACCAGATCAAAAGCAGGAAGCAGTTGGAATTCTTGTGAAGTGTCCAGCTTTGGGTTCTTTATATTTCTGTTTTGGTGCAGCGAGCATTCCCAAGTTGCTGCTTGTTTTTCTGTCTTTTGTAGATGATGGTTGTTTCTTACTTGGTAGGGAGACTGAAGTGCTTGGGGAGATGACAATGGGCTTCCTGCCCCTGGCTTCAGGGAAGGAAGGCATTCGCCACTGAGCAGCTGGAGTGCTGCTCAGCTGCCCTACTTGTGCTGTTATAAGGGACGAGCAGCTGCATGTTCCTCTCCACTCTAGCTTTGTTCTCCAGCCAGTTCATAAGTTTATATTTACTTGTAGTCTTTCACATAACAGAAAGTAGTGCCTGATAGGCTGTTGTGATGCTATTGTGCAGTTTATACCTTGCCTCCTGTTCTTTAATTAAGGCAGATTACTTGAAATCTCAAACCACGTGTTTTAGAGAATCAGGATTTTGGGGTTTTTCTTTCTTTTGTTGTTTGGGTTTTTTTCAATGAGGTTTTTTGTTTTGGTTTGGTTTTTTTCTTCTGTACTGTTTGCTCCAGCCCCACTGAGATGTGATTCAACACAATTAACATTATCTAGTGCTTGCCTGCTTCTGGAAAGGGAGTCTGGTCTTACCTTCCCTGTCACTAAATTTGCATCTTTGTCCAAGCTCCAGTGCATCTAAGGTGAATGAATGAGTGAAGTTCTGTGAAGCTGGATTCTTTTTTCTTTTTTTTTTTTTTTTTGGCAGGGTTACATTTCTGATGGCAAAACTTTCCCAGACTCCATCCTGGGACTAAACGCATGCCAGCACTGATGCATGGAAAGTGCTGGGAGCAGGCAGCCGGGAGGAGAGTGGGTGGAATAACTTGTGTCCGTGACAGCTGGCTGCTGGATAGGCTTTGGGTTGTCTTTTGCTGGCTGGACACATGGACTACCTCAGCAGTTGGATGAGGGAAGCAATTTCCATGTATCAGTGACAATTTTATTGGCTTGTATTGAATAATTGACTTCTTTTTGGATTTGGGGGTTTCTGCATTTTAAAAATATTACTTTATGTATTTATATATTTAAATTACTTGAATGCTATCAGTGTGTATTTTTATACAACTTCTGCTCAGATCTGAAATAAGACATCACTTACAGTTTCAACCTCTTGTAATGAGATTATTTCCCACCTTCCCCTCCATGGCTCTGTGGGATTTTTTTTCAGTGGATTTTTTAAAAAATTGTGGTTTTAAGCATCCTGTTTTCTAAAAATGCTTTTCTCCTTGCAATCTTTTTATCAACAGAAATAGCCGATCTAATGTCTCAAAACTTGTGCTTCTTGTCTAAAATAGCTCTAAACTGCGTTGAGGTTTATATAAAATAACTGCACAGAAAACTGGCTAGAGTCAAAGATCAAAATGTCAGTGACTGACTTGTTAGAGAAGTATTCTGAAGCAGTATATGCTGTGAACAAACTGATTAAATTTGTAGTTAGATCAAATTTTCCAGCTTTTTTTAAAAAAACTCTTAGCATTTGTCTAAAAACCTAAATATTCTGTTAATTCTTAACAGCTTATGAATTACAGAAGGAGAGGTCATTTTGTCATTATCAGAGTAATCACTGCAGTTCCGTAGTATCTGTATCTTAGTTTATCAACTTGAATCATTCCAAAGTTTTGTATGAAATATTAAGCTGCATGTTTCCTTCACAGGACCCTAGTAGTATAGTTGCTATCCTTAATATGAAGTTAGATTATGCTGCCCAGTATGGTGTCATGCTGATTATCTTACATATGATAAAAGTAAGAAAATAAATCATCTTAAGATGACTGACAAATAAAGCAAAATCACAGAAACACATAGGACTCAGTGCCACAACCCTTGCTCAGGAAAGTCATTCTTCTGTCATCAGTGAGTCTGCTTGTACAAATAGGTGTATTATTTAGTAAAGAGGAGCTCAGGATGTTTAGGAAGCAGTGACTGTAGTGTGTGTAGAATATGAATGTGTCAGCTGAAAACTCAGTGAAAAAAACATTAGTGTTAAGTAAAATAATAGTTGAGGGGACATTCCTCACCTCACTCAGCCCTGCACAGAAAACTGAAAGTGAAAGACAGCTTGGAGAAGACTTGGTGGAGGTATCTCATCTTTTCTCATAGTAGAGTTCATAATCAATGTGGCTGTTCATGCAGTAGGATCTCAAGAAAGCTACACAACTTTACTCAACCCTTTCCTTCATCAAGCACTTAAGAAGCTGTGAAGAGCTCATGGGGCAGGGAGGGGAGGAAGTGACCCTTGGACACAGGAGATGCCAGTGTTCCCGTGATCGCAACAGAAGAAGCAATTGAAGTACACAGCTCCCACGACTTTGTGAAATAGGACCATGTGAGAAGCCATTCTGGAGCTCAAACTTGCCATTATGTGTTATGATGCTGGCAAAAGACTGTGCTTACAGGAAGGGAGGAATTACCTGAAGTTACTTAGTACAGAAATGAGACAGTAACAGCAGGGCAACACACTTCGCTTACAGGATCATCTTTTTCTGCCATTATCCTGGAGCAATGAAGCTGCTGCTACTTACTGTTCTTCTCTTCTCTTTCAGTGTTTTGATTCTTTTTTGTGTGTGGTTTCCTTGTGGTTGTTAATTAAGCTCATTTTACAGGGCTGCTAGGATCAGGAACCATGACCACCTTTAAGATTTGCAAATAGGCTTAATAAATAGAAAAAATATTGTCCAAAACTGCTGAAAGAGATATTGATACTATTTTATGAAAAACAAGCTATGAAAAATCTCTACAAGAACACTATTGTATATTTTCTCTTTGTGTTTGGGGATTAATAATACATATTCAAAGACCAAAGTGAAACCAAGGGTTTGAGGGAATGTTTTGTAATACAGGAATTAAGTATGTGAAAGCAGTTCTTGGTTCCTGTATACAGAAATCATCTTATTCTGAGCTTTCCCTTCAATCATACATCCTCCTGGAGGTGTGGCTTGAATGGTTCTTGTCTCTTCTTTCATATAAGAAACCTCTGTTATTCATTAAATAGTTGTTGAATAACCACCATCAGCAAAACCATTGTCCCGGTTTGTACAAGTGTAGGTTACTCATAGGAACCTTGGTGTTGAAGCTGTGTTTTTGGCAGAGGACTTCAATCTTAAACCATTACTTTCAACCCACAAGCTATTCCTTGGCAGCCTATTTGAAATCAGTGGTTTCCAGTCAAAGGAGATGATACCGCCATGCTTTACCAACTGAACTGGGTAGTTCTGCCTGCTCCCTCCAGCAACCCTGCTTCCCAGTAGTGGGGGGGAGCAACAGTGGCAGGTTTCTGGAGGTCCTGCCAGTGGGAGCAGCTGCTCAGTCAGTAGCAGGTCCCGAAGGCTTTCTGCCTGCCCTTCCTCTGATGGGGTATGAAGTAGCAGTAGAAATCTACAGAAGCAGTAGCTAGGAACAAAGTTGTCATCCATTAGTCTCCATGATTTGCAGACTCCACAACCTGTCATGTGAGCAGTGCTCTGTAATTCCATTCCTGTGGTCATCAATAACCATCCAACTCCCCTATCCCTAAGGTGCCTCAGCATTGATTTTGTTACCAGTAGCCTCCAAAAACTGGGTAATTGGAGAGCAGTGGCACTGCTAAACTGTAGATGACAGTATGAAGGCAGTGATAGAGCAGTGGGAAGGTGTAGAAGATGGTAACTGCGGGGGGCCTGAAGCTTCAAATCTGTGCCTTTTTAGTAGAGATCAAAAAGTACTGTTTTTCTGTTTTATTTTGCACAACTAGTTAACACACATAGTGTGTATTACTTGGACTCCTATCAAATAGACTTTGAATGTAAGATATTTTTTGACTTGCTCTGCATCCCTTTCCCTCATGTTGTATCTCCAAATTCCAGAATGTGCCCCTCTCTGATGAGGAATGTATTGTCATCAGTGCATATCACATGGAGGAACCATGATTACTTCAAAGCAAATAGGGTTTTGGTCTCAGTCTGGGAAAAAGCCATTTGAAGTCTGTACAGCTCCAGCAGTGCTTGCTATATTATTGTGCTAATCCAAAATTCAGACAAATCTTGAAAAATAATCCAATTAATTGCTGACTTATTCATTTTACTAAAATTCACAGCAGATGTGCAGACCTGCCTGCATGGAAATGACTGTTAGATCAGAGCCAAAAGAAAAAAGATCATAGGCAAGAGGACAGCAGACTAAGGCACGCTGAGCCTGCCTGCTGTAGCCAGTGTTGGCAGCACATTTATAGTGAATGTGAAATTCACCATCCACCATTTACTTTGCATGATATGCAGTATATTGAGACAGAGATCAGGAGGTTTTTGATAAATATTTTTTAATTAATATTTCAGTCCTTCCTATTAAAGTTTAGGCTTTATAATCCCGAAGAAGGTTAAGCTGTTTAAATGTGGTGGCATCCTTTGATGGTATTTCAGCCTGGCAAACTGCATCTCTCAAGTAGCAGTTACTATAAGCTCTATTTAAAAATTAATGTTACTGTGGGTAAAATGCATGGTTTCTTCCAACAAGAACAACTCTAAAGCTTGAGAAAACGTAGGAAAGGCAACACTGAATGCTTAAGTCTTGTGAATACCCACAAACCAAATCAGTGTAGTAATGTCTTATCTTAAAGCAAGATGGTATGGGTACTTTTGATATGGGTTCTATCACTCACGCTCTGCACAACTCAGTGTAGTTTATTAGAAATGACAGTATTTCCAAAGTCAAAGTTGTTTCTCTTAGAGTATCTTTTATATGTTGTACACAGCTAAACTTGCTGAAATTTGTTTCAGTTCTCCTTCATTGTTAGTGTTCTCTCTACTGTTGCAAGTGGTTCACATGGTCTGCTATGCATGTCACAAATTGGAAACCTCTGTTCTGTATTACTATGTACAGTAGGGTGTCTATGGAGAAGCTGAATATTTTCTAGTTCTGAGCAGGAATTTTGAGGCAAATGTTTGGCCTGCTAGTTTCAAGTATAAAATTGTTTCATCTATTTAACTTTACTATCACAGAATCACAGAATAACCAGCTTGGAAGGGACCCATCGGATCATCAAGTCCAACCATGCCTATCTAACACTAAACCAAGTCCCTCAATACCTCATCCACCCGTGCCTTAAACACCTCCAGGGAAGGTGAATCAACCACCTCCCTGGGCAGCCTATTCCAGTGCCTGATGACCCTCTGTGTGAAAAACCTCCTCCTAATCTCCAGCCTAAATCTACCCTGGCGGAGCTTGAGGCCATTCCCTCTTGTCCTGTCCCCTGTCACTTGGGAGAAGAGGCCAGCTCCCTCCTCTCTACAACCTCCTTTCAGGTACTTGTAAAGAGTAATGAGGTCTCCTCTCAGCCTGTTCTTCTCCAGGCTAAACAACCCCAGCTCTCTCAGCCGCTCCTCGTAGGGTCTGTTCTCCAGCCCCTTCACCAGCTTCGTCGCTCTTCTCTGGACTTGCTCTAGAGCCTCAACATCCTTCTTGTGGTGAGGGGCCCAGAACTGGACACAATATTCAAGGAGCGGCCTCACCAGTGCTGAGTACAGAGGGAGAATCACCTCCCTGGACCTGCTGGTCACACCGTTTCTGATCCAAGCCAGGATGCCATTGGCCTTTTTGGCCACCTGGGCATACTGCTGGCTCATGTTCAGTCGGCTGTCGACCAACCCCCCCAGGTCCCTCTCCTCCGGGCAGTTTTCCAGCCAGGCTTCTCCCAGTCTGTAGTTCTGCATAGGGTTGTTGTGCCCCAAGTGCAGGACCCGGCATTTGGCCGTGTTAAACCTCATGCCGTTGGACACTATCAGGTGTTGTGAGTACATTCACAGGGGTCGTTGAACTAAAATAGTGGTATCAGTACACTTTCTGCTATCTGCAATTTATACCTGACAATTTACCTGAAGATTTATTTGCTACATGCAGTAAGTCCTGTGAAAGGGAAGATAATATTTGTTTGGTGGTTCTAGGAATGTTCCCATGCAGTGAGAAACCATACCCATATATTATTTACATCTTCATTATTCCCAGAAAGAAGTCTGCCTTCTTCTGCTGAATACTAGAATATTTTTGCCTGTGTCTGGACAATAGCTTTGCAAGTATAAAACCTCCATTTTTGCATTTTACTAGTATCTGAACTAATCCTTCAATAGAAGCTGTTGTGTTCTATACTTTGACAAGATTCCACTTTTCAAAAATAATTCTAAACCTTCTGCCTTTTGCTTTTTTTTTGGCCAGCACCTTCTTGCAGAAAGAAACCTAATTCCTTCAGCAAGACAGGTCTCCTGACATCAGCAGAAGTTCTCTTTTTACAGCATTGGGTTATCGGCTGTTTGCAGTATTTCAGCAGTGGCTCATCACAGTAAAGGCTGTCCCGATGTTTAACCTTTAGAGCTCATCTGCACAGAACAGAGTATCAGTATGAAGTTTTCATCCTGTTCCTCAGCTGCAAAGCATTCACACCTCATATAAACACTGTAATGGGAGAAGTGAAGATATATCAAAAGTCAAATGTGTCATTAGCTTGAGAAGGATAGAATTTGGAGGAGGTAGGGGTTTTTTTCACCCAAGAAACTTGAATGTCCAGACTTCTACTCTCCTCTTCCATACTCCTAATTTTCAGGTAGTATGGGCTTAGTCCATTTATTCTTAAAATGTGGTTTTGTATGCATCAGCAGTATAAGCCTTTTACTAACATGCTGATTCTTCTCACAAAACGGGACAAACCTGTGAAGGTACTAAAAACTTGATTTTGAGAGCAAATTTGAACACAACTGTGGGCCAAATTCTTGACATGATTTACTAGATGTCTTGCAAAGACCTCAACGAATCTATTGTAACTGCCTGGGCAAGAGACCTCTTTCTGCCTTCTTATTTGTGCCTAGGTTGCTGCTCGCACTTGCCATGGCCTTGCTACAGCTCCTGTAGTGTTTGGTGACTATGTTGATAGATTGAATTGGTCTCTTCTAGTGTCAGTGTTATTTAATGCACTTCTGAGCTGATCAGCAGATTGTATGACTAGGGTACAGTGGCTAAACCAATGCTTTGGCAGATAGACTATTAGCTGAATCTCCACGTGTGTCCAGGAGTAAGAGGGGTGAAGCTTTGCATTGATCTTACATGAAAAGATCTAGTATAGGTAGCAGTGTAATTTTAAGAGAATTCATTTTGAGACTTAAATTTTGCCTCCTTGCAGTCACAAAAGAATAACTTTTTCCCCATAGGCTTTGGTTACACCCAGGAATGCTGTATTTCTTTCATTCGGAGTGTATGATTCAGAATGGGATTGCATTGGCAGTAAAAATTTTACAGCGCTGGGGCAAAGTAGATGCGCTATGTGCTATAAGGAGGACTGAAAATAAATATAATGGAAGACCAGATGGTGTTGAGATTGTCTTCTTGAAGCTTATGGAACTGCTGATGAGGAACCTATCCAATAGTAAAATGTTAGTTTAACCTTTTGTGGGTATAAATAAGCCTCTTTTTTGTTTTGTTTTTGTTTTACCAACATTTCAAGCTTGCTGCTGATGTTTGTCTAAATGTTCATGGCTCCAATTTATTTCTAAATAAAATGCTCTGAAAAAATAGATAATGCATCATCTAACTTCAAACATTTTTGCAGATGCAAGCATGTTTACATTTGTTCTAGCTTCTGCTTTCCTTGCAAATGATAAGCAAAATAATTAAGTGCTTATCAAATCTGCTGTGTTTATTTCTCTTTTCTGCTAGTTATTTATTGCCTCCTCTTTCTGATTTCCATTCTTGCCTGCCCCCATTTTAAGTTTTTTAAAATCTTTTCCCCCCCCCTTTCTCTCCTCTTCGGTGTAGTTAATCATATCCCATTATAAGATGTAGTATTAATCAAGTGCAAGTGAACGCAGTGTGTACGGAGTGATCCCACAAAAACGAAGATGTGGCATTTCGGCCTAAGATGGCAAACGTCTGAGAAGCTCCTGTAAGTGTGTGGGCTTCATTAATTTATCCTCATCATTTGGGACCAGCAACCTGGTTCTTGGGAGATCCATGGCTAATTGAATTAAATGGAAGAGAGAAGGATGCTGTATTGTTGGGGTGTGTCCTGCATGCCTTGTAATCCAAGTATTTGTGCTTTGGTGGGGGTGGGGTTGATCTCTTCATGGACTTCTGCAAGTTTCCATGCTTATAGTGGAAGCGTCTTGGTGTAGGGCTACTTCAGTATTCAAAAGGTAAAAAGAAAATCTTCTAAGAAATAAAGCATAAACGCTTGAAGATATTGTTGGAATCCACAAAATGTTTAAGAGCCTTTAAACAGTATTAAGCAATAACTATGGCATCTCTTTCCGCTGCTGGTCTAAGAGCAGGACTAAGTGTTGCTAGGAATGGCTTGATATGATGGATTTTGCTGTGGGAGAGGGGGATGGACTGGATCAGAGGGTCCAGACTGCTAACTACTTGTTGTTCAGAAGACTTCAGAAAATCACTTTATGATGTGGTCGACTGGGTTTTAGATTTGATTTTTTTGGAAACATGCAAGCAAGCCACCACTCATCTTTGCATTTGTAATAGAACAAGGAACGAGAGGTAAAATAATGACAAATAATAACAATAGATTTATGTGTTCAAACTCTACGCTAATAATTTTGTCAAAAATGAAAATAATTATGAATACAGTGCAATAAATGATAAAAGAGGTTTCCTCCTTTATTTTATTGGCTCCAGAGATGATGAATATTGACCTTCATACTATGTCAAGTTTTTGATTGTATTTACAGAACCAATTACTTCCACACCCCAAACCAAAAGTACACAGTTTAGACTTGTGTGAGCACATTCTAATAAGTGACTTTACTACAGTTTCTGTTGTTTGAATATGTTTTGCTTTATATTTTTCTTCCAGCATTTTCACAAGTGGCAGCATATTGATTCTCTTCATAGGAATAAATGCAATGGAGATATCAGCTGGCTTTGTGATTTGCTCTTTTTTTTAAAAAAAAAAACCACTTAAAATAGCCCTTTCCTACAAACTAAGTTGCAATGCATTTCACTAATTTTGGATGCTACTTGCCATAATAAATATTTTGAATATCTAGCATTTTGTGAACATTTTGAATACAGAAATAGAATGGCTGAACAAAAATGCTGGTTTTTTTCTATAGTTCTTTGTTTGAACAAATGCACTGACAATTCAAATAGGAAAAAGATCTGTTAGAGATTATAATCTTGCTATAGAAGAGCCTAGGATAGTCATGGTGGAATTTTTATATATATATCCCATCTTCAAGGTTTAAGCAACATAATAAATTTCAGCAAAAGGCAAAGTATGTTTTACGATGAGACACTTCTGAGGGAAGACTAATATTCTGAATTTCTCTGTAGAGAAGGGTTAGCAGTTAATAAATGTGTTTATACTTGTACCACTTTGTATTTAATTGTGTTTCTAACTCTTTTGTACCAATTTGTTTTTCAGGCAACAGCATCTGTCCAAAGTCCTTAATATTTTCTGGATCTTGTACAGCAAGTGCCACAACCAGGCTAGTTGAGCAGAATGTACACAATGAAGTGGCTCAGGGAATAAATGGAAGTGTGCCAGTCAAACAGCCCCCACGTTCAGCTTCAAATCCAAAGCCACAAGGTAAATAGCCTCAAATGTTTTGGTTAAGGAAGTTGTTTTTCATGTCTCGAAGACAAATGGAGCACCTCAAAAGAGCTGTATTTCTCTGAAAGTAAATAGTAGGGTAAAGGCTTGCTGCTGAAATATGAATATTCCAAAAATGCTTTTTGAATGTGTCATTTCTGATAATATTTTGTTGAAAAAGGTTCTCAGAAGGAAAGCTAGACTTAGTAATATGTTAAAATTTGTTGATACACCAATTTGCTTCTATTTCCAGTGTCTAGTAATTTGCTGTGCACTTAGTGTGAAGCAGCAAGTATTAAATTGGTTCTCTGCCCAAAAAGTAGCTCATAAGTAGAGGTGGGAGAACACATGAAAGGCTCTTGATTGTATTGAACTGTTGTCAGGGCTTATTTTTCAAAAGGCTCACTGCATTTGAACTGGAAGGTTGTGATATTATTTTTTAATTAGCTGGAGGACTTGGCAGACTGGCCTCAAGATAGAGGCAGGGGGAAAGATATTCAGGTGCTTTGGGGTTCTAACTGAGTTTAAGATGTCCTTCCTGAGGGGTAAGTGGAAGGAGATGGAAAGTTTGTGTTCCATAGAATCATAGAATAACCAGGTGGGAAGAGACCCACTGGATCATCAAGCTGGCCAATAATGTCTGCAGAGTACATTACCCTTTTTCCTTTCTATAAATGGTATCTTTAAGTCTAAAAGCTAAATAGATCAGCCTACGTGTTGACTTGATACACATGAAGCTCAAATTATCTTTTTATGTGGGTTTCTCAGTAATATGGATGATTCTGCTGAGGGTGATCACAACAAAAAGTCCTTATGTTCTGGAAATCTTGAATTCAGAGCAGATCTGAACTGATGTCTTTTAGGAGTGACATTCAATAGGAATTTCATTCACCTCAAAGGTTAAAGAGTGAGTTTAGAAGTCTGATATCATGTTCCTGCTCAGTGTATTGGATTCTGAGACAGTGCTGATGTGACACAAACTAGAATTACTTCTAGAAAACTAGCTCACATCTAAATCACATACAGGAAGCAGAATCATGTAGAATCATCGTTTAGTGGATTTAACTATCTGCATACTGATTAATGGGAAGACGCATCTTGAAGAAGTTTACAATAATCCTGAGTTTTAATATTACAGTTAAGGAAGGAAGAAATTTATTCAGATAACAAGACAGTGTTGTTTACTTAGGGAGAATGAGAGCAAAATAAAACTGTGTATTTGTATTGTTTGTTTTGATGGAACTTCTACCAGTATTGTTCACTAAACTAAGATGTTTTTATCAGTCATATGTAAACATTACTAATATCAGTGGTCTTTCTGCACTAGATCCTAGGCCTCTGAAGCACATTCTCTGAAGCTAAGCTAAGAGAACATATGTTCTTCCTAAGTAAAAGATTTTAGAAATTTGTTAATGGAGAAAGAGAAATGAGCAATCAATAAAAAGATTTTAAGCCTTTCAAAAACAAAGACAACCCACTTATTATACATTTTAGCTGATAGATAAATTAGAAGTTGGCTGTTACTGGACCCCATTCATTCAAGCAGTTATGCAGCTGTTGTTGCTCCTTTCTAGCCATGACTTCTGTGTTTGTCAAAATTGTTTGCTCCAAAATGTGGCATAGCCAGGAATAGTGTTGTAATCTAAGAAATGCAGCTGTGTAGATTATGTCCAATAATACTGTTGTAAATAGTATTTTGTGCCTGCTTTGTTTGTGGGCCTATGTCTTTCTCCATTTATTTCTCATATTGTGTATCATATCGAAGTTACATAGTATATCTTTTTCACCTCTTTATTTAATTGGAACAAAACAAAATAGACTTAATGAGATGAGCATTGGGGAGTCCAAATGATCCAAGCAAACTAAATTGGTTTAAATGTGGTTGCTAGTTTTTTTTGGAAGAGCTTTTCACATACAGATACAAAACCACTGTTGGTTTATAGTAGCACAAAATGTTATTCCAAATTCTTGTTCTATCCATGCAGATACTAAATGTTCTGTCATAAAAGGAAACAAGATGACGGACCTGAATTGTAATGCCGGTGTATTTGCTTGTTGATGAACTAACTGCAAAATGACCTTCATGTAACCTACCAAAATGTATATGATTAAAATGAGAGCCATAAAGGTGACTTTCAGGTTATGTTACAAGTGGGATACAGCTAATTTTAGTAAACCTACCTTCAGTAGAGGAACTAGAGCTTTGATATTGAAGGAAATTGTCTGGAATCTTGATGTGAACCCTGGATTCTGAATCTTTTTTATTTGTACTTGATCCCTGAGGAGCAGTTTAAATATTTGGAAATGGATCACTCAGGGTAGCTGTATCACGTGAATAAATTTCTGCACAGAATCCAATATAAAATTCTTTCTTTCAATTTTCTCTTTTTTTCTCCCCCGTTGGTATTTTGGGGATAAAACAATGCCTGATACATTGACATTAAAAGGGCAGTTTTAGTTACCCAGTAATTCCTTCATTAACAATTTAGCTTATGTCAGATTTCTCTGTTGAGTACAGTTTGATTCCTGAAAGTCTTTGCAAATTTGGAACAAAGCCTGAAACTGACTGTAGGCTGATAAGGGAGCTGAGGAAAAAAAAAAAAAAAAAAAAGAGAGAGAGAGAAAACCAGTCACAGTGTGTACCAGCAGTGAAACATGGTATTCTGCCTTTGCATTAATGCAGTGCATGCTGCAGACTAGAAGACTGGCTAGAAAGCTGCCTGGAGGAGAAGGACCTGGGGGTGCTGGCTGACAGCCAACTGAACATGAGGCAGCAGTGTGCCCAGGTGGCCAAGAAGGCCAATGGCATTCTGGCTTATATCAGAAATGGCGTGGCCAGCAGGTCCAGGGAGGTTATTCTCCCTCTGTACTCGGCACTGGTGAGGCCGCTCCTTGAATACTGTGTGCAGTTCTGGGACCCTAACCACAAGAAGGATGTTGAGGAAGCAAATCCAGAGAAGAGCCACGAAGCTGGTGAAGGGGCTGGAGAATAGGCTTTATGAAGAACGGCTGAGAGAGCTGGGGTTGTTTAGCCTGGAGAAGAGGAGGCTGAGAGGAGACCTTATTGCTTTCCACAACTACCTAAAAGCAGGTTATAGAGAGGAGGGAGCTGGCCTCTTCTCCCAAGTGACAGGGGACAGGACAAGAGGGAATGGCCTTAAGCTCCACCAGGGGAGGTTCAGGCTGGACATCAGAAAAAAAAAAATTACAGAAAGGGTCATTGGGCACTGGAACAGGCTGCCCAGGGAGGTGGTTGAGTCACCATCCCTGGAGGTGTTTAAAAGATGTGTGGATGAGGCGCTGAGGGACATGGTTTAGTGTCTGATAAGAATGGTTGGACTCGATGATCCAGTGGGTCTTTTCCAACCTAGTGATTCTGTGATTCTCTGATAAAGTGGACTGGTACAGACTGGAGGTAGTTAGTAAAAATAGCAAAATATGCTACTGAGTTCCAAGGTAAATACCTTGCATGAAAGAGGAAGCAAATTTTTAGATAAATTTACCTTTACCTACAGATATTTGGCAGCGATCTTAACCTAACAATGGCATATTGCATGTATACATGTGCAAATTGAGCAATTTTATCTAGTTTCTTCTTTTCCCTGCTCTTTGAACATCTTGCATGACTTTTATACAATGCCCAGTTACTAAACACTGAGCACTGAAACTGTTGTCTGTACCAGGCTGTATTATTGTAGGAAGGAAAATATGTTGAAATGTCAACACTTCTCCGAAGTACTGAAGTGTCTTGTCAGTTCAAGACTGTACATCAGTTGCTCATTTAAATTTTTCTAATGAGTGCTTGTGAGCACTTGTGAGCCTCCTGCTGAGGCTAAACAGGCATTTTTGTTTGAGTTGGAGATGATTTTCCACTTCAGAAGATGGCCTGATTTGTGCTACTGTGAAGTGATATGGACACAAAAGGATTCAACACATAGACTTCAGCAGTTAATTTTAGCTGACTGTCTACTGTGTAGCATCTATCCTGTCCTCCTTTCTCAGTTAATTATAATATAGTCTGTGATTCTGAAGGTATTCAGTGGCCTGGGCCCAGAGAATCTGAAAGACTTCTTAAAGGTCTGGAATGCAGACTGTACTTCTCTGGCAAATGAAAGTTCTACAATTAAAGATGAATTGAACTCAAACTGAGAGCTGTTTCTAGCTAGACTTACCCAGTCGCAGTGGTGCATTAAGAAATCTGTGACAATATCTCTTTTAGTGATGAAATTGCCAAATCCCAAACATGTTTTCCTTGAAGAACAGAAATGAGAGAACAAAGCACATCTGATTACTATTGGTCTTCCTTCTTAATATATTGTTAGAAGATACCTATTCCCTTGTGATATGAAAAGTGACTCTATCTCTTTCTAGTGAGTCTAGGTTACTACTTATTTTGTACTTTTCTGGCAAGTGTAAATCTTTGGTATCTATCCAGATGTGTGCATTTGACCTTTGTGAAGGTGATGAAGCATGTAAGGAGGTGATGAAGTCAGGAGAGCTGAGGTTGCTTACCACAGGAACTTTTAACTCTGTATTTTCATTGAATCAGAGAGTAGTAGCATTTTAACCAGCGGAATTTAATGCCTAGAGGGAGATTGAAGACATACTTTCCAAGAGAAGAGATAGATGATCTTTGCTAATGTGCTTTGGCGTCAGCAAAGGTGGTTGCACCTTTTTAGCCATTTGTAGCATTACTTGCCATTTCCTTATGTATATGTACAGATTTGAATGTGTGGCAGCTTAAACCTTGACTGGGTGTTTTGGCTAGCATTATACAGTAACAGCTATCTGAGTGTGCTGAGGCATTTTCTTTGGGCAGAATATGCAGTTCATATCTCCTAATGAGCTCAAAAATCTACAGAATGGAGACAAGAGTATTTATAGACTCAAACAGAGCTCTGTATTATGTGGGGTATTACAATGGGTCAGTCTTTTCTCTTTTTTTCTCTTTAAGATCCTTGCAGTGTGCACATTGAAAAATAATCTGCTTAAAACAAAACACTTCAGAAGTACATTGAGGGGAGAATTAATGGAATTTGTTTTCTGTAATTCCTGTTAACAAGGTTGACCTTACAAGAAGGTTTGCAGTACTTTTTTACACTACTGATTCTTTATACTGATCTTTTGACTGTCCTTTTCACATTGCTCTATTTCTAAAACACAGTAGCTACAGCAGCAGCTGATTAGGGGAAATGTTGTCTGTTAGACGTTAATAGGGAATAAAGAAGAAAATACCTTGCATTAGTGAATTGACGTGGCTGTTTGTTTTGTCTTTATCATCTGAGGATATTACAGGAGTTTTCAATGTATTTCTGTTGCCCAGTTTGACTGGAGGTTCCTTGTCCATGTCCCACAGAAATGCTGCTAGGTTGTGGACACTTCAGTTTTTTCTTCATAGTAACAGCTGCAAGAGCATGCAACACCTCCACAGCATGCCCTAGAATTTGATTTTTGTCCCAGTGGATCTAGTATAAAAATAACTTCCAACTAATTCCTTCTGCTTATTAGTAGACATTAATTCCCTCAAGTTTAGTAGTTTCAATACATCTCTGTGAGGATATTAACATTCTGTGAGATGTACGAAAGAATTGAAGAGATGTACAAGTCCATTGAATTCTCAAAACTACAGGTTATACAAAATCTATTGCAAGAGCAAGAAGTGTTTCTACAAACTAGCGTAGTGCTGTCCAATAAATGCACCCAACATCCCCTTTCCCTTACGTCTTCTCCACAAGGCAACAGCAGTACCAATGCTCAATTGCATCATGCTTTTTCCCAGCCTTTTTTCAGCTGTCCCACTGCTCTTATCAGTGCAGCAGGCTAGTCAGTGCTTGGGCAATTATCTGGTGCTCGTTGGCCTAATTCTGCCAGACCTTCTCCAAACTCCCTGCGAAGAGGGAAAGCTTCTGCACTGCACTGCAGCTGCTGCTGCTGAGCAAATGTGTGCGGCTTCTCAGGAAAGACTTCAGTTTTCACACATATTTAAGCAGTTACAGAATTTAATATTCTGCTTGTTTCAGGCTTGCATTGTAACTGTTTGAAAGTTGCCGCATTTTAAGTTGTCTTTTCTGCCCTTCATCCTTCCCTAAACTTGCTTTTTTCTTGTATTAATAAATATAAAATAAAGCTTAAAAGGACCAAAGTTGCACACATCTACACAGTAAAAGAACCTGATCTACAGTAATTCTTTTCCTTCTCCCTCTGATTATTTCGTTTATTCACGTTTTTAGTTGATATGGTTGAAGTCTAAAGCTTTTTGTGGTACATTCATTCCTTCACAGAGGCCCTCACAGTACTTTTCAGACTGCAGGGATCACTACAGTCCCACTTCAGTGCAATTGGGTTATTGGAAGGACAGATAATTACTCTCTCCTATAAACTGAATGTCAGGTAGAGATAGAAAGTCACCCTTAATCAAGTGTTCCTTGAATTTTATCGTAGTTTGTGATAGTGTATTTGCAAGAAGTTTTTTCAACAGTACTTTCAAATGTCAGTTGAGGGGATTTAAAGTCATTCCAGTGGTGCACAGGTTTTCCAGGGTCTGTCAGTCTGCTGTTCCAAAGTCAACAATGCAAGGAATATGTCTTTTTCACATCCATCTATTATGTATCCTGTACCGATGCATATTATCCTATTATGAGAGTTGCACATGATTTCTAAAGCCAGTTCCTGTCCTTTCCTTTGTATTTATTCCTTGGCAGGTCTGTGTAGTTACTGGAGGGCTGGTGCCTGTGGAGTGGTGGCCAAGTCCCTGGGGCTGCCGATTCCACTGGCACTACATTGCCTACTCCTTCCAGTTTATGCCTGCCTGTTATTAAAGGGATCATACTTATTTTTTAATTTCATATCAAATGCTTTTGTTTCTCCCCACAAAATGTTTTGGGAGTGTGTGTGTGTGTGTGTGAATGAACAGAGTTCTTGTGTTCTTGGGAGTTAAGTCTCTCTTCTTGATGGGGCCAGAGGAGCATTGCTCTGATAGTGGAACACCTTTTGAGCAGTGTTTGAGGTGTGTTTGCCCACAAATGCTGCATAGTTGCTTAAAGGGTTAAAAGTTAATTTAAAATCTAGCATTTTTTACTTCAGTTGCTTTATGTGTCTTTTGCATTCTAGCCACTGCCGCATTACTCAGTGGCTGATTATTAACAATCTGATTAGAAGGACTTACTGTAGGGATGGTGAAAAGCAAAAGTAAATAATATTTTCAGGGTTTCAGGTTTGCAGCCGTGTAAAGAGAGAAAGGTTCAGTGAGTAAAGGACGCTCAAAGCTGAGGCAAATAACAGTCAGTGGAAAAGGTATTATCATTGTCACTAGGGAGAAGGTAAAGAATGAGAGCACCAGAGTTTTGAGGCAGCAATTTAAATGGCTCGTGCTCCACAGCACAGCTAGGTCCTCTGATTATGCTTAATTCTTTTTTATGATAAAACATGCATTTGTGGATGCCATGTATGTTTTTACAGGGCACTATAAAACCCAAATAAACAAGAACCCACCCTGCAGTTTTCTAACTTGTTCAGCATATGTCTGGCATGTGGTTCAACTTTTATCCGAGAAATATAACAAGATGTCTGATGCCAGACATTGCTTAAACAACCTACATTGAAGTCTCTGTATTGATAAATCACCTTTAGGGTCAAACAAAGACAAAAGCATCTCTTCTTCATTACTGCAATAAGTTCTTATGCAAAAATTTCATGTATATTCTAGCAGTTCAAAGAAATAGTTTATGAGCAATAGATTGATGGTGGTGGTTGTTGTTGTTGCTTGCAGTGCCTCCAAAGCCAGTTCATCTGCAGAAGGTGTCACCTGTTACGTACCAAACCCATAGACATAAAGCTTTATCAAATCAGAAACCAAGAATGGAGGAAGAGACACCCACCCCTGTTTCTGGTGTTGCAAAGGAAAAGTCCAGTAAAGTGTCAGATCTCATCAATCGTTTTGAGGGAGGCAGGTACGTAACAGAATTTGAATTGGTTTGTAGTTCTTTTGTATGTGGATTGTTGGAACTTGAACCTGTGAGGAAGAATGTTGGTACTGTGGTAGGGCTCAAACACATCCCTGCCAGAAGAGGTGATGGCAAATCTGCATGTGTTTTGAAGTGTTGTGAACAAGTTGTATATTTGATCTGTACAAGGTGTGCTTTTTCACAAGGTTCTAGACTTAATTTTTCTTTTAAAGAAAGGAAACAAACAAACTTGTAGCATTTATATATCCTGAAAAATGTTGACAATTTGAAAGAAGTAGTGATTTTTACAGTGAAACATATAGCTAATCTTCACGTAGGAAAAAAAACCCCCAGACTTCTATAAGTAAATGGAAAAACCTAAAATCCTGATTTCTTTTTATATTGTCTTAACCTCTTCAGATCATTCATGTAAGGAGAGTGAACTGTATGAGTTATTTGTTTTGATGGCATACATTCTCAATACTGTATGTTTTGTAATACCTGGTAGTTTTGGTATAGCTTGGTATTCTTGAGTTTTGATACTGCCTTTTACAGGAAACATTTGGAACTTTGAGAAACTTGAGCTACAGTGAACTCTACTTTAACAGAGTAGTGTATGTGATAAGAAGTATAAGCTCCGAAACAGAACATCTGAATATATCTGCTCTATATAAGGAGAGCAGCCTTCCAGAAAGCCCATTACAGATGAATAGCCCAAGAAACAGTCCAGTGACAACTAAGTATTGCAAGTTTTGGACATGGCTTTCTTGTGTTTCTCTACTTAATTGTAGTCTGTAGTGGCAGTTTCTCAAAGATGGGGGGAATTAAATAACTGCACCACTGGAGGTCTGGTGAATTTTTCTAGCACAACTTATTAGTCCTGTTACCTGTTTATTTCCCAGTCCTCCTCCAAAGCATCACCCAAGTCTTTAACAGTGTAGTATCCTTAGAAAACACAATGTTATCCTTTCTGAAAGGAAACTCCTCAGGTTCATTGTGCTCTACACCAATGAACCCTCTGTTTCTTCCTCCTGGACATGCCTACTGCACTGTACAAGAACTTTTTCAATATTATTGGATTAAAGGCAACTATAAAAATAAGCAAGGAAAACTTTCTTATTTGTAAACTTTAAGTAAGGATGTGTTGTGGACTAGTGGTAGCTGAGTTCATTAAGTATGCTTAATATCTGTCCAATGATTCCATTCTCCTCAACATTATGATCTCTACTTATGGGAAACTTCCATAATTAGCATGTGAGTTCAGGAATCTTATGTTGTGACTGTTGAAACAATTCCTGTTTTTTAAATGAACTCAGCTCACAAAATGTGTCTTCCATGAAGGTGAACTTCACTTGTAATTATTGGTCTTCAAATGACTAGGTAGTATGTTTATGAACTGCAAAGTGTGATTGTCAATTATGATAAACTATTTTCATTACTCTGCACAGCCCACGTATATGTAGTCCTGGTAAAAAGTTAATTAAAGATCTTTGCTGCGTGCACGCAATTGAAAAATGTAAATAAATTCTATCTTAGATTTAAGCTTTTTTTTTTTAAAGGCATAATCTTTATACAACTAAATGAAAGCTGATTTAGTTTTTTTATGTGATAGATGATGATGAAGCTAGTGTAAGATATTTTTTGAGATTTGTGTACTGAAGTGCAGAATATGCTTACAATATTTCTGTTAACTGTCCTATAAATAATGAGTAAACATATGATTTATAAACAGCCTTCAACTTTCCAGAAGATTACTGGCCCGTATTAGGAAAAATATGATAGAGGGACAGTAGTGGTATCATTTTGCAGATTGAATATGGCTTCTTAAATGTACTTAAAGGTATAGGTTTTATTTTGATTCCAATGATTTTTATTTTTTTTAAACTATAGTGAAGCCAATCACTTTTGCAGAGTAGGCTAACATTTATATTATTCTAAAATGCAAAATCTCAAAAATGTGAAAAGAGAAAGAGATAGTGAAAAGGTAAGAAGAAGTGATAACATATGTTCAAAGAGGAGGTAAATATTGAGGAATAAAATTTTCAGCAAAGATACAGCATGGCAAAAGGACATGCTAAAATAACAAAAAATGAGGAAGAAATGGGATAAGAATTTAAAGCTTCTCTTCCAGGAGGCTGAACTAAGGAAAGGGATGCTAAATGTTCTTTTTTTCCATGCATTTTGTATAATTAAAGGATAATTAGGGTACAGGTGTTGCTTGTTAGTTTAGGTATTGGACTGCAACTTGGGAGACCCTGATCCTTTCTCCTTTTCTGCCTGTCATCTGAGCAACTTTGGGCAAATAGCTTTGTAGTATATCAGTGCCTCGGTTTCCTTATCTATTACATGCAGCTGATTATATTGCTTGCCATTTTATATTCTCATCCCTCTTCAATTTCAGTTTTTAACGTATCATTGAATGATGCTCCAGGTTTCCAGTAGGAGATGCACGTTTGTGTAATTTAATGGGTTAATGTAGTTCAAGTCTTAATGACTTGATCTTCCTAGCATTAACACAGGAAGAAATGGAGGAATTGCTTGTATGGTGCAACTCTACTGCTCTTCATAGCAGAACTTGTCTGTAATTCTGTTTTAAACTTTTCTCTGTGTTTCGTTTTTTGATAGTTTTAGCCCATTAAATCCTAGTGATTTGAAGAAAGATTCCTCTGTTCTCCATATTTCTAAATCTCAAGGAAGATATGGGTCAACACCACCACCTCAGCCAAAACTCCCCTGCCAGCACCCACTACAAAACCAGGGAAATAGTAATACCGACAAAACTCAGACTGCACAGCTGCACACAGCCAATGGAGTAGTAGCACAAGACCAGACAGAAGACGAAGACAGGAGATTACCTGATCGAGGCTCCACTATGTCCACCCCAGTTCCAGATGATGCCATCAAGAGCAGCTTGATAAATGGGGAAAGAGAAAGTACCTCCAGAGAGTCACTGCAAAGTGAGACAGCTTGTGAAGGACAGATGCTTAATAACTGCTGCAGGACTCCAAGCAGTGATACACTGCTCTCATCTGAAAATGAAACTCTAGCAACTAATGCTGATGTGAAGGAAGAACAAAATGAGGAAATTGGCAAACAAGATCAACCTGTAGAAATAAAGGTAAAAAGAGAAAATATTTCTTTCTTGCTATATTACCCCTTTGTACGTTTTCTCTAGGGTTTTATTTACAAAAATAAGCTTTCTAGAGCAGGTCAGAAAGTTGAAATCTTTCAGTTATTTTTCTTCTGAAGCTGAAAAATTTTTACCGTTTCCTGTACCCTTAAACAAGGCTATTTTAAAAACACAACCCAGCAAATTTGTCTTAAACTACAAAAAGAGTGAGAAAAGTTTGACTATCCAGTATCAATTCAGTGACATGCTTCTGAAACTAGTGAGCAAAATAAACTATGAAAAATTTTTTGTCAATAATTTTTGTGTTGTTAGCCTGGAACATGTTGTTTTCATGCCGTTAGCCTGGAAAATTATGCAAATTCCAGAGCAAGGGGTGTGCCACCACAAGGATATAGGTGCTTGAAATGGGTTGTCAGAGTTTAGAAGGAAAAAAAAAAAGAGGAAAAAAGTATTTTGTTCTTATTTTCCCTTCTCTGTTTATTTCCCCTGTTAGCTATCTAAAAGTTAAAAAAAAATAGTGAAACTGAAATATGAGTACACGTTTAGCACCATGCTTCAGCTGTGCTAGACTGCAAGGGACACGTGTTAATGGTGTATAGAAAATCAAATTGCACGTGTAGTAGACTGCAGCAACAGGGCTTCAGGCAGAACTGTCATGTGAATCCTTAACTTGGATCTAGTTGTCAAGTCGAAGCTGGAATGGCAGTGGCAGCCTGCTAGCTATCGGATAGATCTGTGGTTCAGAGTATACTAAATATATGCCTTGTTAGCAAGGAGACTTGCATCATGATGAATTTGAGCTTCCTCATAAGGAGTGTTTTAAATAATTAAGGGAAATAAGTGGGTGGAAGAAAATCTGTCTCAGGAAATTAATTGCTAAAAAATTGTGCATATATCCGCTTCTAAAAGTTTGATTATGCAGTTTGTCTTCTCTTACCGAAGCATTGATGACTAATAAACATCAATAACTGTTCTGGTCTAGCCATGCTATGAGTGAGTCATGACAGAGGGGGCTGAGCTTGACCCTGTCAGCCTTCCTCTTCACTGCAGAGCCAAACAGCTGAGTGCACTGATAAAGCTCTTCACTGCCTGCCAGGAGTACACCTGCGTCACTTAACTATAGACCTCTCCAAGCCCTTGAGTTGGGTTTGCTAGGGGTCAGATATGTACATGCTTGTGGGTAAACTCTGTGTCAGGGAAATGTGGGTTTCAAATCCTTCTATATTACAGGATAAAATATCCTAGGCAATGACAAGAAGATGCTGGCATGTGAGAGGGGGTTCTGGTTTGTATGGGGGGGTTGTTTTGGCCAGTAATGAGTGAGCATTATGATTCCCATCTAAACATTAGCCTGGTAACGGTCCAAGGCACCTTTAAACTGCCACACCTCTCATTATGTTTCTGTCTCCTGTTCAGTAATGCCTGTTTCCCATGTCCATGCCAAGAAAGTGCTGAATGCTCTGTGCACAATGATGTTATACTTGAATCCAAGTCACGCAGTAAGGTGCTGCAGCATTTTCAGGAAAAAGCAGAAATGGGAGGCAGTCCTGTTGTAAAGTCCAGGAAGGAAGTAGGTCAATACTAATGGCAGCAATCTCATCAAAATCTGTCTTAGAGCTGCTGGGTGATGAACATGTGATCTGTCCTGACTGGCCAACAGTCAGACTGTCAGATTGTGAGGTGTCTGTCACTAGAAGTATTGTTTGTTGATGCTAGGAGGATAAAAAACAACGACCAAACAAGAGCAACCAACCAAAAAAAAAAAAACAAAACAAAACACCCAAAACCAAACAAAAAAGCCCCAAGTAAGAAACTAAAAGAAGCCCATTCAGGATGACTCTTAGGTCAAAGCGGCACTTGACAAGATACCAGCTCACTAGCGACAAGAGGACATCTCCTTTAGTCCGGTGAAGTTAAGATCTGTGTCTACCACAGACTGATATAAGGGCCACTATTTAGGAAATGAAACACTGATTTAGATTGGTTTGATGCAACCTATAGACTGAAATGGTCCCTCTGGATGTGTAAGTAGCTGCTGCTGTGCTGTCTGGAACAGGGGGAGAGTGGTGAGGAGCAGGTGAGGTCTGTTAGAGCTTTAAGATGTTACCATTTCCAAGCAGGCTCTGGGAAGAAGCAAGAGTATTTATACAATCTGTTATTTTGATAAGCACTCGCTTAGTCAGTAAAGAATCTTCAAACTGGCATGCAGTACAGCTGAATTAGCACTGTACACACTAACAGAACTCTTTTGCCCTTTTTAATTAACAAGTCTAGGTGCAAATGATTAAAAGCAATAGGAGCAGATGCATGTGAGTCACAGAGAAACTTTAAATTGCATATCTGATATATATACTTCGATACTGATGCAAAGTATGATCTTTTTCTCCTACAAGCCATATTTCCTAATTCAGGGAAGAGAAGAAAGTGGTGCTATTGCTTTGTAAATGCATACCTGTAGAACAGGAATAATCAAAGTTCGCTGCTAGAAAGGGTGAATTAAATTGTGGAATGGTGCCAAACCAGGGGGAAAAAAGTGCTTTTTAGACTTGGAAAAGAAAGCTTATTTTGAAATAAAGTTGCTCTGACAGTTATTTTTTTTTGTTCCTCACTGCTGTAGATTTGACTAAATGTTGTATCCTTGCAGGTTCTGGAAAAGCAGACTAAACTTACTGGATTTTCCAGTGTTCTTGCATTTTCCCCAAATAACCAGCGGAGACTATGCTTTACTTATTTACTGTCTTAGTTTGAAAGTCACAAACCACAAATATCACAAGTAGAAAGACAGTTAGAAGTGAAGTTTCCTGCCTTGCAGCAGAAGCACCTTCTGTCGTAAAATTTGGTTTGCCTGAAGTGCGGAGGCTGAATAGTACAAGAACATCCCAATCAATTAACATCTAAATAACATCTTGTGAGAAATCTGCTGCTAGAACTAACTGAAGACAAGATGACAAATGTTTTGGTATTTATTGTGAGACTAGTAGGAAAGAGGGATATAGACTGTATGCATGCATGTCACAGATGGGGAAGAATTCATTGCACATCTTTAAGAATGTCCTTATTTGAGGTCTCCTTTTTAATGGAAATGTTGAAGACTCTGGTATTTCAAGTCCAAAACCTGTGGAGATCATCAATTTCTAAATGTAAGGTGAAATTTTGATTTAAAAGGATGAAAGTTCCTTGCTAAATTAGTGACATTTTTACCTTTGCAACACTTGAGAAAGAGAGGTTCTACCAGCTTCTTCCTGGTTCTACAATTTGATGCTCATCTTTAGCAACAGTAAATCATGAATAAAGCTGTATATTGTTGGTACTGAATATAAGCATCTAAATTCTCTTGCTTCTCTTGGTTGCTCTGAAATAAACTTGCCCATCATCTGTGCATTGGACTGTTGCATGGGCTTAGTGTGCTAGAAGGTGATGGTAGCATCCAGGACTTTCCATGCAGGTCTTGCAAAATTTAGCACATTCCTTGATTACAGAAACTGAGGACTCAAGTGACTAAGGAAACTTTACATTCTCTCAAAATTTACTTAGAGAAGAAAGCTTTGGATCAGGAAGGACCTATGACATGGTTTTAGGAAAGAAAATTCCACTCTTGCATTGAGTTCCAATCTCACATTGCAAACAAACAAACACAACATAAATTGAATTATATTTGTTCATAGTCTATGTTTCTTATCCTATCTGTGTGACTTCATATATTACAGCAAAGCCCTTAGATACCTTGAATGGGGTTGAATCATATGCAGCTTCACTATCATGTTGGTAGGTATTGTTTTCTTGGTGGGAGATGGGTTGGGTAAAATGTTATGGTGATATTGGGATTTAATTTTATGTGAAGTCTGCTTTACATTAGTGTAATTTTTACAAGTTTAAAATAATGTAAAAACAGTGTTAGGAAATATGAATGCAGATGAAAAGAGCATATATCCTCAGCAGTATTTTTCATACTTCATCCTAACTTCAGAGTTCAAGAACGATTTGGGTAAAAAATATTCACTTTCATTTCTTAAGCATCGATAGTGATGTAAAGATTCTGCATATGTGCAACTAAAGGATATATAACTAAATCTAGATGAAATATTTACTTTAAGCATCCTATATAGAGACGCAATTTTGCAGTCCTGCCTGATGCACTTTGCAAAATGTTTGGATAGAAAGGGACAGACACACACTCTCCTGGGTAGGAAACTGGCTGGATGACCGGGCCCAGAGAGTGGTGGTAAATGGTGTTAAGTCCAGCTGGAGGCCAGTGACAAGTGGTGTTCCCCAGGGCTCAGTGCTAGGTCCAGTCCTGTTCAATGTCTTCATCAATGACCTGGATGAGGGCATTGAGGGTACCCTTAGCAAGTTTGCAGATGACACAAAGCTGTGTGCAAGTGTCCATCTGCTGGAGGGTAGGGAGGCTTTGCAAAGGGACCTGGACAGGCTGGAGCGCTGGGCAGTGTCCAACGGCATGAGGTTTAACACGGCCAAATGCCGGGTCCTGCACTTGGGGCACAACAACCCTATGCAGAGCTACAGACTGGGAGAAGCCTGGCTGGAAAACTGCCAGGAGGAGAGGGACCTGGGGGTGTTGGTCGACAGCCGACTGAACATGAGCCAGCAGTGTGCCCAGGTGGCCAAGAAGGCCAATGGTATCCTGGCTTGTATCAGAAACGGTGTGACCAGCAGGTCCAGGGAGGTGATTCTTCCTCTGTATTCAGCACTGGTGAGGCCGCTCCTTGAATATTGTGTCCAGTTCTGGGCCCCTCAGCACAAGAAGGATGTTGAGGCTCTGGAGCAAGTCCAGAGAAGAGCGACGAGGCTGGTGAAGGGGCTGGAGAACAGACCCTATGAGGAGCGACTGAGAGAGCTGGGGTTGTTTAGCCTGGAGAAGAGGAGGCTGAGAGGATACCTCATTACTCTCTACAAGTACCTGAAAGGTGGTTGTGGAGAGGAGGGAGCTGGCCTCTTCTCCCAAGTGACAGGGGACAGGACGAGAGGGAATGGCCTCAAGCTCCGCCAGGGGAGATTTAGGCTGGAGATTAGGAGGAGGTTTTTCACGCAGAGGGTCATTGGGTATTGGAATAGGCTGCCCAGGGAGGTGGTTGATTCCCCTTCCCTGGAGGTGTTTAAGGCACGGGTAGATGAGGTCTTGAGGGACTTGGTTTAGTGTTAGATAGGAATGGTTGGACTAGAAGATCCGATGGGTCCCTTCCAACCTGGTTGTTCTGTGATTCTGTGAAAGTATGGTCTTGTAGAGTTTATTACTTTTTAAATACTTTAGCTAATAAATCATTCAATAAAAGAAATATCTTTTTCACATCATTGGAAATGATGTCCATGACTGACTTGAGTTATTGTCGTATCTTGTCTTCACTAAGAAATACATCTGGTTTTTGTTTATGTGTGTATGCTTTAGCATATAAATTATTTCATTAAAAGAAATAAAAAGTTATAGTATTTGGAATAGTTATGCACTGTGCCAAATTTTATATGCTTATTGTCTTAAGAGATGTAACTAAAACTCCAATTTTAGACAATTTTTCAAAGGTTACTTTCTGCAAGACAGGCAGAGCTGAGAATTTACTTCAGCTGCAGCCATAGAATGAATAGTAGTGTTACATTCAACTTTCATCTTTTATTGAAAAAAGATTAGAGGTGCATTTTTAAAAGTTGCTTAAGTGATTTAAAAAACTGCTTCAGGCATTTTTCATTCTGTTTTGAAGTAGAACTCAGGAACCTAGTGCTACCTCACGTTTCTGATATTTTGATCAGCAACTGAAATCCTGTAACTCTATTATGACCAACCTCTATATATCATGCTATATACCGTTCCTGATTAGTTTTATACATTAAGTTTCAGTGTGTTACAGATTGTTAAGGAAGTTGGAAAGGTTCCCTGAAATCATTTGGATCTTGTGCTTGAAGTGACAGAGTATGTGTCCAAGTACACCTTGTAGACACTTTTGTCTCATTTCTTTTGTTAATGGCAAAGAACTCAATATAAAGACTAATGGACTAAAAGCATAGAAAAATGCTAGGAGGGAAATACAAAACCATTCCAGGAAAAAATGTACCCATATCTTTAATTTCTGTTATCTTATTATCCTGCTTGTGAAAGAGATGTGCTTTTGTAGTTATATCCTGTGAAAATAAAGCTTAATTTGTAAATTAACACAGAAGTAAAATTCTCCTTACAGCTAACAATTAGATTTGATACTGCAGTTCTTTATAGATTTGATACAGTAGTTCTTTAGGGAAGCATTGAAGTTCTCAGAAGTTGAATGCTACCTTTGTGTTTTTCACCAGTTTTAAAATTTCTTCTTTTAAGTTTTTTTTCCCCCATTATATTTCAAGGCTGTTTCATTGAACTGCTCTGGTAATAAATGGCTTCATGTCATTTTCGCTGTCACAACAATCATTCAGGAATTATTTCCAAATTGTGTTGTAAGAGTTTCTTCCTGCTACTCAGAATAGCCAAATTTGGGTCTGCGGAACCTGTGGCCTTTTTTGGCCTCTACCTGCTCTGAACTCATAGCTTGGCTGCTCCCTGTGTGTCTGCTCCAAGGAGGGATTGATTGGCAGCTGGGGGCAATGGCTCAGTGCAGCATAATGTGTGCCTTGGTAGAGCTGGGATGGCTATTATTTAATTCCCTGAAAGCAGGAAATTTGGCTTAAGCTGGCTGTGTCCCTGGCTTTGTGTAATAGTGAATCTTTCCACCAAATGTGCCTTGCTGTGTGGCACGGCGCTGCCAGCACCCATGTGTCCACCTGTGTGTCTTATCCCAATTCACCCCATGTGCTCAGGACAAGCGGCTGCTACTTCAGTCCAGAAAAGCTCCATGGGAGATGGATGCTACTACTAGCAAAATAGCCTGTGCCCTATTATTTCCAAAAGAAATGAAACTGGAGTGACTTTGTGGAAACCAGGTGTTTTTCTTTGGTTAGGATACCAGATAAGACGCTGAAGAGGGAGAATGAGTAGGGAGGAGGATGGAACTAGGAGTAGAAAACACAGCTGGAAGTTCATGTAACATATGGACAAGTTTTGAGGTAGTGAAGTAGCAAATTGAGGACTCCTCTAAAACTAAACTAGCAATGTAATTCAGGTTTTGCACTGATCTAACCCTGTAGGTGGGTGTTTTCATGCTGGAATAAGAATATATCACTGTGATTAAAGGATAACTCATCTGTGGCATGCATTTTTTCCTACACAGAAGAATCTGGACTGACATTCAAGATTAGGAAGATGTGTAGGATTGATACTGAGAGGATGGGAAAGCTGTGGTCAGAGTATAGCAGGAGAGTATGAGAGGTTTGCCCTGACTCAGGAGTGAGGATTGAATGCTTTTTCTTAATTGCTTATTTTGTGTGATATTTTCAAGTCTGCTATGTGTAATTTTCCTTCTCAAGTAATCAGGTAATCGTCTGAAAACTGATGATTGGTTGTATAGCAGTGCTTCAGGGAGAACGTGAGGCTTGGGGGGAGAAAAAATAATGCTGAGGAACCAGTAGCCTTCATGGTTTTATACCTCAAGATTGCATGTGAAAACCTTTGTAAATGGCTGCACTGAACAGCACGTGGTAGCTGCAATAGCTAATCCTCCAGCTCCCTGCAGTGTCTCTTGACAGCATATGAAATGCTGTTCTGTAGGTTACTGTGGTTGCTATGCTGATTTAAACAGATTTAATGAACAACTTTGAAGTCACTATTGAAAGCTTGTATTTAGGGAGGAGGCTTGCCGTGTAGCAGTGCGACTGTTAACACTGCAGATTAGAACTGAAATGTGTTCAAATTTGAAATACTTATTGAGTATTGAAAAGGGGGGAAAAAGCCACTGAAATCCTTTAAGTGAAAAGAATGTGCTTTAGCGTTCAGGATTCTGCAAACTGTCTTTATAAATGTACTTGCAAGTATTTATCATTCTCTTGTGAAAAACAGCGTGCAGTTTGAAATCAGAAATAGCTCTTTCAAACTCTTCTCTATTTTTCATGAAGTCTTTGTATGGTTTGTCTAGAAAATTACCACTTCCCCATGAACACCGTGCTAAGACTGCCATTTACTTAGAAAAGACTCAAATGTCATTAGATGTGAACGCTTTTCAGCACTAGCAGTAGATCTGGGAGAAAAATCTTCTAATTGAAGTGTCATTTTGTTGAATCGTGAGCATGAGGCATTTCCCTAAAGTTTTAATGTCATAGAAACCTATATGTTCATGGTTTGTTTTGAAGAATTTCTCATAGCAACTCATAATTTAATATTCTTACATATTTAGTTTCATATTGAAATTTGAATGAATGTTTTAAGTTTACATTTAGCAGAAGAATCAAAAATACATTTTGTAGAATGAAAATCTCTAAAGTAGAAATATCCCTTAAGGTGCAAAAGTGACTTCCATAAAGACCTAGTGAAGGAGTCCTCTAATTGCAATCAACAGTTAATCAGGAATGAGTATATCGATGAACATTAAACACTTTGTACGGTATTTTTCAGTAATTCTATCATGCAAAGAACATGCAGTTCCAATAACTTTTGAAACGGGGGTGGGGGAGAACACCAACTAATCCCATCTGTTCCCTTTTACTCTGCAAATTAGTTCTTCCTGCTCTGAAAGGGCAGTGCAACTTGATTACCAGGAGGCGAGCTGTTTTATTAAGTAGAGAATTGGTGCTCTGACAAAGACCCTTGTACAAAATGAGAAATACTAAATGCCTTAGATTTTGAGTTTTACTCAGCAGTTTGATTTTCATCCTTCTCTGACTTTTAAATGTGTTGATTAAACTGCTGGAAAATTTGTATTTTTCAAAATGGGATGTCTATGACTGAATGTGAAGCTTTGGATTTCAACTCTTTTTATTTTTAAATATGAAATTGTTTCTTCCAGTATCTCAAGAACTCTTCTTATTTCTCTCTAGGAGACAGATGAACAGAAACGTCACAAAATTGCCAGTGAACTTCTGCAAACAGAAAAAGCCTACGTTAGCCGACTTGACCTCCTGGATGGGGTACATTTTTCTTCAATTTGTTTTTATTTTGTTGCCTTGAATTCACTTGAATGGCTGTGCATAAGTGTGCGTATATAAGTTGCATAAAAGGTAGTATGTTTTTCACATTTTGCTGGCTTTTTCAGTCAGACATTTGCAGCTGCTGCATAAATTCCACTATGTTTCTATTTTAAGAACACTATTCTTTAAAAAGTAATAGAATTTTGTGAAGAATACTGGAACAGGTTCTCTGTGTGTCGATGTTACCATAGGCAATACTAGTGTGCACCTCCTACTGGTAGCCCTTGCAACAAAAGAGGTGGATAATGTTATGCTCAAACATTTTGTGGCATCTGGTGACACAGACAAGAAGGGTATGATCTTGTAATACCAAAATTGCCTACCCACTAGAAATTTACTAAATCTTTCAAATCTTTCAGCCACCTGAACAGAACTCATTTTTAGTTCCGAATAGCCTAGGAAGATTCCCATTCTAAATTGTATATGCCTTATTTTCCCCACTGTATGCTTAGAATAATTCCTATTGAAGTAAGTAGAAATTACTCTTCTGCAAGGAAAAAATTGAATTCTTGTGCTCTGTAGTCTCAAACTGAGATTTCTTAAATGTTTCTCTTTAGTTCTTGCGTATTTTTCCATTTTAAGCCCTGTTTACTTTCCCACATAACACCTACATCCACTTTACTTGGGTACTTATAACTATGCACTGCCTTACTCCATGATAGTTTTCTCAAGCATCACTGCTTAAATTTCTCAGTCTAATGCCTAAGTCTTGTATGCAGTGTTCAGGAAAGAGTAAAAAGCATCAACTCATATAATTGTTCAGACTGCTCAAGGATCTAAGTAATCATCCTCATGAAAGTGGATCCCTCATTGGGACAGGTATTATGTGTGTTTTAAAAGGTAAATTATTGCAAAAAAAAAAGAGTTATGATTTAGAGAAGGTTAAAAATGGAAAAATCTTTAATTCATTCATAGCTTTTTCTAGTGGGTTATGTGCAATTATTTTCCTTGATGCGATCATTAAGTGCATTACTCTTGCGCTTGTTTTCCAAATAATAACTGGGCAGAGTTCTGAAAAATGAGTTTCAAACACAGCTGGTCAACTGCTGCTAGTGAGAAGAAAGAAGACTGGGAAGGGACTGTTATGTTACTAAATTTGATTAAAAAGTTATGTAACCTTTTATAGTCTTTGAAGTAACTAGTCAAAATCTCTGAGATGCAGAAAAATGAGGATATTCTAAAGTACAGGTAAAAGTGTATGGTTTTTTCACTTTTAAGACACTTTTGCTGTCTCCACTGGGATTATCAGTGTTCCTGTCTTCAGAGTTTTGTTTCTTTCCCAAGCCTTTACCCAAACTTCTTTTCTGGGGAGATACAATCTGTTTGATCATGGAAGAGAGAGACAGAGGCACCAGAGCTCCATCTAAGCATTCTTTTATGTTATGTGTACATCAACAGCTACACACATCTCTAGCTGTTTTATAGCTGTATCTAGCTGAGTAGAGCCCATTGATGGGTAAAATATATATATTTAAGAGACTACAGTAGAGTTCAGTCCAAACTGGGACCCTTTTGTGCTTTAAATGGTATGTGGGGACTGCTCATAGTCTGCCAGCTACTTTGATTTCAGAAGGATAAGGGGATACAGCATACAAGGAGAGTGGTTGGGCTAAATGGTGATCAGACATCATGCTAATTGAGAAGAAAGCAAGAGTGGAAAACATGATGGGAAGATTGGGAAAACTGAGTTGATCGAGCTGTTAGAACAGACAGGATGGCTGGAGTCAGTCCAAATTGGCAATATTTCAGTTTGGCTTTCCTTATGTCTGCTCCACCTACAGCACTTTTCTGGCTCACAAGAGAAAAACGTGGAGTGTAAGTGGAGGAGAAGTTTTTAAATTCTAGTGAGGAAAATACAATAAATGAGTTTGTCATTGTCCGTCAATATTATTGTAATATTAATCTTTCCTCAGTTGGAATAGGAGGGATGGATAGGTACTTTTCCATTGTTTAAAGATAATATGCTGATAGATTTGGGCCTCTTCTTCTGTATTGCAGGTATTCTATTCCAGACTTCTTGAAGAGGCCAACAGAGGTTCATTTCCAGCAGAAGTGATTAACAAAATCTTTTCTAATATTTCGTCAATAAATGCTTTCCACAGTAAATTCTTACTTCCTGAACTTGAGAAAAGAATGCAAGAATGGTAAGAGGTTATTCACTGGTTAATGTACTACTAAAACCTTGTGTGTAGAAACTCTGTCACAGGGTTGAGGTAGGGAAGGTACCTTCATAATCAAGTGCTCTAGGCTCAGGAATTACTGTGGGCACAATATCATCTGTTCTTCCACTCTTCATCAGGCTCTGACTCAGAAGAGGATTTGCATCACTCACTCAAAATAAAGGATAAGTATTTTGCTGAAGATGGTGAGATTATTCATGATTAAATGTCTTGCTAAATTTGGTATTTAGACTGAAATTATGTACTACCTGATGAATTTCTTGCACATAATAAGAAATTGAGATAAATAGCATGTATTTGTTTTGTGCTACCCTTGTAGCGCAGTAACATTTGTCATTATTGCTTTCCATAGTAAGGTGGGATATGGATTTTATTTTCTCTGGTTTGTTTTTTTGTTTTAAACCTACATCCTGGTCAGGAATGTTTTGGGAATAGTTTTTCCTCAGCTTTTCTTGACAGGACCTCTGGAGCAAGCAAGAAGGATTGCTGAGGCGTGAATATCCTCTGTAATGGTCATGTACTATTTTAGTATGTTTCTCCTGCCTTGGTGTATGTTCTTCTGGAGATACTAAAGTACAGCCATGCATTTTTTGTGTCATGTCAAAAAAAAGGAAAAAAAAAGTCACAAAACATTGCTGTTTCCCTAACTTACTTGAGAAAAGGGGACACCTCATTTAAAAACAAAAACCCCCAAAGTGAACCCAAGAAAAATTTATGAGTATTGTTTCATGCAGTTGTTTCACCTCAACACCTGTTTGGTTGCTGTATTCTGTGTTATAATGAGGAATTATAGTATTTCTCCAGATATTATTTCTAGTTACACTTTCATAAAACACCTATTTGTCAAAATCACACTAGAAAATAAAAAAAATAATGTATTCTTGTGACATGTATGAAAAAAAATCTCAGACCACACAGTGGGACTTAAGACAACAAACTGTATTTCTTGACTTTAAAATGGAATAGTTACCATGCACAAATACATGGTATCCTTGTACAGTCTATAATGCAAGAAAGTAAATAAAATCTAAGCATCATGAAATGTAACAAAGTTTATGCCTTAACTTGCATTCCTTGCAGAATGACTGTAGTAAGTCCACTCTTTTCTTCGGGTCAACTAGAAATATCTACTAGGAAATACAAGTGCCTGGATTAAAATAGAGTGCATTTTCTTGAGAACTGAAGTTTAATTGAGTCCAAAAATGTTTAAGAAGTAGCTTACACTATATTATGTCAGTGCTGTATATATTTGAAATGCAATTTGTGATGTGCTCTTAACATTTTGCTCTAGATACTATATAGAGCGCAGAAGATGGGTTGCATTACCTTATGTATTTGCGAAGCGCTGAATTGCACACTAATAACGTGTATAGTTACATAGCTTCAAAGGTTATAAAATACTTTTGCAGATAAACTTTAAGTACTAGTGCAAAACTAATAAATTGCATCTGAAGGATATTATATTTTCTACATTATCATAGAATCATAGAATTGAATCATAGAATAGTTAGGGTTGGAAGGGACCTTAAAGATCATCTAGTTCCAACACCCCTGCCATGGGCTTCCCCTATTGTGGGCATTGCTTGGAAACAACCTCCATGTTCTATCTGACACCACCTATTTAAATAGCCCTAAAGCATTTTACTTTTGGGAGGAGTGAGAAGAAAATGTGCTGCTGAAGTAAGAAATATCTGTTCATTGCTGGAAGAAAAACCTGCGATAATTTTGTCTCCCCACCACCATTCTCTGAAACAACAGCTTCTGCCAGACAAAAAATTCATTTTCATCAACAGTTCCTTTAATTGGATGTAGAAAATACTTAAGTATATTCTGTTGGTAGGTTTAAGCACTAGTGCTGTCATTCTTTAACTTCCAATAAAAATAGCTGGATAAAAAATCATGACACTTGCCTTGAGTTGTGATTTGTTTTGAAAACTTAAGGTAAAAATAAATCTATTTTGAAACCGGGAAAGCAGATCAGAAGCAGGTTCTTTCCTCTTAGAAGAAAAGGCATTGTGAACCTCAGCTTATGGCATCAAAATGAAGTTGTCTAGTAGTTGCATTTTGAATGAATTGAGCAACAACTGGAGCCTAATACCTCTTCTAGAACATATGGCTTGAAAACACTGGAAACAGCCTTGCTGAAATGTATTTCCCATGAAAAGAGCATAACAGAGCACAGCAGTGGTCCCATAATAAAATACCCATCTAACACTGTCTTTTGTACCCAAGCACGACCAACAGCAGATACCTCGGGAAGAATTCAAGTACACTGCCTGAGGCTGGGGGGGGTTGGTGAAGAGATTATTTCAGTCTTTCAACACAAAGTCTGGGAATCTGTGGCAATTTCAGAGCTAACTTACTTGTCTGATTTTTGCTTTGAAACTGCAACTTGCAATTTTGTTGGATGCTTGTTAGCTTGTATATTAGAAGAGAAAGCAGTTGTTCTGTAGCCTCCTTTGCTGTGCCGTGGTTTTACAGACCTTTGCTTAGTTGTCTTGCAGCCATGACAGTTTTAAATGAGATGCTATAATCTGAGTTTTTAGAATGTGTGTGTCAATGAGATCGTGGTCCAATAACAGGAATACGAAGTGTTTCTGTACCTACACTACAATGTGAGGTCCTATTTCTTGACATTTATAATGATGCTCTTTGTTGTCTGGCAGTAGTCCAGTGCTGATTTGGGTCCATTGAATAGTACTCTGACTGATCTCTCTATTCAAGAGAACAGTAGCTGTTCTGGACCCGATGGTATTTAGTAGAACATAATATTTTTTGGCTCATGATGCATAGTGTTTGTGTATGAGATGAACTAGTTGCCTATACTTTTAAGTCCCTCAAGGGAGGATGCAGCTCTCAGAAGGTTCTGCTTTCTGTAACTTCCCCTGTCCTGTTCTTTCAGAGCTCCTTGTGTGATGTGGACTTTGTCAGGTTCACCTGAAATAGTGATGAATTTGTGTTTTCACAGCTTCAGTCTTTGGGCATGTAAGAGCCTCACATAAAAAGTAGTTTTGAGTTTTTTAAACTTCAGAGACAGTGAAATTTCCAGTGAAATTTACACAGTGCTCTGGTTAAATGATGTTCTATGGAGATCCAGGGAGCAGACATAGCAAACTCTTTGTTACTTCTTCTGGTTTACAGAAGTTTTAACATTTTCTTTTAAAGTCTTTCTAGTAATAATTGTGAAACAGTTAAGTAGAAGTATAACTTTTTGTGCTAGTGGCTTTAGATACAAAGGATTGCCGCTGTCTTTTCTGAAATACCTTTTTTTTTTGCGATGAAATGACAAACCAGGGAAATAGCATTCACTGAATCAAAGGAAGGAGATTTTGTTTTAAATTGCTAGCTTGCCTTTTAAAGCGTGTGTGTCTGCTTGCATCAGTGGTTGAACAAATACATGAGGCTAATTAAGTCTAGAGAGCTTTGGTGAATTCTGAGGCCAGCTTCCCACCCTGTCTTGTCTTCTTCTCTGGTTGCCAGATCGAACAGTAGCTCAGACCTCTGCCAGGTCACCAGAAGCAGCTGGAACTGGACTAGCCTTGGCCAATTCTGGCAATATTCACTTTTGAAATAATTTTTCCCTTCTACATAGCCTCGGAGAAGGGGTGGACTCGAGTAGACTGATGAAGTAATTGCAGTAGATTACTTCACTTTAGACCACTACCACAAGATTGATTTCAGACTTTTAGAATTTCAGAGGCACTGAGTTTCTGAGTCTGCACTTGAAAATGAAATGTAAAGTGTTTTTTCCTACTGTTCTTGGGGATACGTGTGTGCTATTGGATTTCTTTGTGTACATTGAGTGTGCTACTTCTCTCTGCCTCTCCATCAGGCTCTTTATTATTCTGTTTTATTTGAAGATGCTACCAGTGGTCAGGAAAGATGTAGGAAAGTTCTCATAAAAAATGGAATCTAAGGGATTCTCTCTGCTTCATAGTTTTCTTAGGGTTTTTTTCCCATAAATAATTATTTATAAAAGATGTAAACACATGTATTTATATAAGGTACAGAAAGAAGGCTATATGGTATTGATTTAGTTCTCAAACAAAACCACAGGTTAGCTATTTGGAAAGTAAATAAATTATAAATTTATAAATTTTAGACCATGTTTTTTAAGCAAAACCTTCCATGTTTTCATTATACATAGCTTTTCTTCCTTTAGTTTGCTATATGACTTATAATGGTTATATATCATCAAAGAGGATACAAACACTCTTTCTATGTTAATTTTTAGTCAGTTTTAATGGTGACATTACAACTTTATAAGGGGCAATCCTAAACAGAAGGATTCACTATTAAACACTTGAAATGTGTTTTCACTTTGTGTGACCTTTTCTTCTTTCCTGTTTGCTCTGAGATTCCACCCTCTTACTTTACAGGACTACCACCCCCAGAATTGGAGATATTCTGCAAAAGTTAGCCCCTTTCCTCAAGATGTATGGGGAGTACGTGAAGAATTTTGATAACGCAATGGAATTGGTGAAAACTTGGACTGAACGATCACCTCAATTCAAGTTCATTGTTCAAGACATTCAGGTAATGGGGGGAATAATGTAGATGTCCAAGTAATACATGCATACATAAAAATATATGGATTTCTGGGTGAAAAAAGGGTTAAAGAGAAAATTAAATACGATGCCATGTCCCTTGGAATTGAGGGTTGTTGGGTTTGTCCACATCACACTGCATTCTGTTTCTTTTCCTTCTCCCTTTGTATATACGCAAATACCCCCACAAATCCAGACTTTCCACTGCAAAATAGAGATCGAAGTGTAAAGGCTGAAAGATGAGAATACTAAAAACCCACTACATTTTGTTGTAGATACCAATACAAATACTGTTTCACGATAAAGTGCAGTTATAGATCCTTGCACTGAATCCATAACTATTGTGTTGGTCCACACCAGTGATGTTATGCAGGGTACTGTGCTTCAGAAGTAAGTATATAATCTTAAATGCTGATCCACAAAAGGTGAAAGCTTAAGAGCTCAGCAATGCATCAGTCTTTTAAAATAATGAGTTTTATACCCTCTAGTGCTCCCTGTAGGTTTCTCTGTGAACTGGCAGGTATCTGTCTTCTGTAAACAGAGCAGCTAGGAATAGGATAAGGTATTTCTGCTAAATTTACTGTTGTATAGTGTATTGTGATTCTATGTCAGGGAAGGTAACTATGTGTATTTTAATGTAATATTTTAATTAAGATTATGGAAATGAACATACATCTTAAAACACTGCTTAGTAGTTTTACTTTATAAATGAAACAAAGAAAACATTCTCTCATGAGATAGCTAAGATATACATTTGTAGCCTATTTAAGTGACTTTTTCTAATTAGTAGTAATGAATTTTTCTGATTAATTCAGTAGTAATTCTCTTGCCTGAGTTACTACACACCCAATTTAAAATACAGCTGAGTTTTAGAGATTTTTTTGGTAGAACTTCTATTTGTGAATTGGCTACTTACTACTGGATACTTAGGAATTATTTAAAAATTATTTTTAGGAAGGAATTTCTAATTATGTGGCTTGATAAAGTAGTTCTGCTTTCCTTCAGAAGATCTGTCATGCATGTTTCGAAATACATTATTTATGTTTTGTCAGTCATACTTTTATTTTACTATATCCTAATAACATTTTTGCCCGCTACATTGAAATGTGTTTACAATTTTTTTAGAAGGAAAAAGTGTGTGGAAATTTGACATTGCAACATCACATGCTAGAACCAGTACAACGCATTCCACGCTACGAGATGCTTCTAAAGGACTACCTAAGGAAATTGCCTCAGGATTCACTAGACTGGAAAGATGCTGAAAGTAAATATCTCTATCATTGAAATTGCCAAATAAGATAGTTGTAAGAGGACACTTGTAAATTGAAGATATTTTCAGGGAAAATAAAGTGAAGAAGCAAAGTCCCTCAAAAAAACAATAATAGAATTTCTTCAGTGGAGTTGTAAGATTCTTTGAAAAAATATCTGTTCAAATAGTGTATGAAATTAATATAAAAACTGTAAGGGCTTTAGTATTCTTCTGGAGCATGTAACTTTTACTTCAGTTTTGGAATAGTGCACAGATTTTCATTTGTTTGCTTTGCAGTTCATTAGGATTTGTGTCTTTTGGTTGGTTGGTTTTGTCCACATTTTGGTTTGCTTTATGCACATAAGTCAGACTCATTCTAAACTTCATACAGGAAAACAAGAAAACCAGCCCATTTTAAAGCTTACTCTTTTCTGTATTTACACAAGTACACTGCAAGATATTTCCACAGAACATTCAAAATTACTTGTCAGATAGTTTTTGAAAGAGTTCTCTTTTTTCTATGTAGTACATAAATATGTAAAAATACAGCTTTTTGGTTTTACTTTTTTCTTTTTTTTCTTTTTTCTTCTGTCTAGAATCCCTGGAAATCATATCCACTGCAGCAAGTCACTCTAATAGTGCAATAAGAAAAATGGTAAATGATCCTTGTTTTCCTGTTAAATTTTTAATACATTATAATTGAGTACTTGGTGAAGCTAGGAGCATGGTTTGCAAGTCTTCCCTAGAAAGGCAAAAATGGGTTTCCTGGCTGTAAGTGATTGATGCTACTTAGTGTATTTATACAATTCCTGGGAATAATAAACAAACTGTGGCATTGCACCTAATTCTCCCAAGTGGGACAGAATAGGTTCCTCTTCTGGCTCAAACAGCTGACATTACACTGGACTTTTAACCATGTTTCACCCATTTCTGTTAGTGGAATAATATTTGTAAAGAACAGTTACTACCATATTGGTCTGGCATGATAGGTACTTCATTAAGTATGGGAGATAGTTTGGACCAGAAATAATGCAGGCTGTATGTGTAACTGTATTTTTGCATTACCACAGAGATAACATTTCTAAAAGTCCTTTTTACTGTGTCAACTAATTTAATCATATGTATGGCTGACAATATATACCAGGTATATATATGTTCTTCAAAGCTAATATTCTCCAGACTCACACAAGCTCTCATTGTTTCCTTTAAACATGCTCAAAATCAATGCTTTTAATTAATAAGTTTTATAACTACTTTCACTGTAAAGGAGAACCTAAAGAAATTGTTAGAGATATATGAGATGCTGGGAGAAGAGGAAGACATTGTGAATCCTTCAAATGAACTGATAAAAGAAGGACAGATCCTTAAACTTGCTGCTCGCAATACATCTGCTCAAGAACGTTATCTTTTTCTAGTAAGTATGCAGTGTTTGCAGTAGTGGCTGTAGAGCTTTCTAGACTTGGACTACCAAAGAGTGAGGGAAGTCCTCTTCTGGTTGATGTCAATGCCTTTCCACTAGTGATATTAGAGCATAAGAAAGCACCGTTTAGAACAGAATATGTGGTTTTAAATAAATGGAACCAATGTCCAGCAACTCAGTTTAAATAAGTAGTTGCTGGTTATAAATGCAGGTCTTAGCGCATGAAAACATTGACATTCTCATGAAACTGAACTGCATAAGCTTAGGATTTTGGTCCTGACCTGTGTGTGTGTGTTGGGGTCCCAGTAAGTCTTATGGTCTTCTGGGACCCTGTTATCATGGCAGGTCATCCTCTGTCAGGTGTCCTGTCTTGGAACTAACAGACTACAGACATTGCTCCCTTACAACTCCCTTGGAAAAGGTTTGATGTAGTTCATTGCTTTCCATCCACTAAAAACTGATAATGCTTTTTTGGTTGTGAGCTTCTGGCATTGAATGCCTCATGGTTCATAAAGACCAGTAACAGGATGTTGAGGCACAAATTCTGTTCATCTGTGCTTAAAAAAAAAAAAGGAACCTGAGTAGTAAGAGCGCAAATGGAGCTAGGACAGCTGATTAAAATGATGTGCATTTCACATGAGAGATGACAAGTTCATGTGTGCTGTATCTGTGATACAGACTAGGCAGTAGTCTAGATGAGATTTCTATGAAATAGGATTTACCTGAAGTGAGTTTCTTTTTTAAATAATTAATTTTCAAAAAAATGTGAGAAAAATAAACTCTATAGATCTGATTTAATAACAGTGCTTCTAGTCCTGGGATTTAGACATTTAAACATTGTTTGAAGTTATAATCTTTACTAAAAGAATTTATCTTCCTCCTGCTCATGGATTGTTCTCCCCACTCCTCCACACCATGGTATTGAGGTTTTCAGTGGATAAAACTCTAAGAAATGTTCTTCTTAGAGAAAAGACAAATAATGTCATCAAATAATATTATTTACAACTCCTACAAAAAACAATGGTTTTGACACAGGGTAAATATAAATATATACACTGAAAAAAAGAGCTTTTATTCTGCAGTTTAGAGTAGGTTTTGCATTATTAGCATAAGAATGGTTTTTTCTAACAAAAGATATAGTATAAAATATCCAGCCTGAGTATATTTGATAATAATTGCGATGAAGACTGCTGCATATAGTGAACAATTGTTCGTGTGTCCACTAAAGCTGCCTTGAATCTTTTTTCTAAACAAACAAGAAAAAGAAGTTGTCTTGAATTAGAGCTTTGGTCTTCTCATATATCAACTGAGTGAGAAAGAACATGCTTTCTCACTCAGCAAGTCTAGCTTTGTGATACTGTCCAGCTCTTAGTAGAAACTGTGGCTGTATCTGTGTTTTTGTTAATGCAAAGCCATGTGTTTATTTTTTCCCTAGTTTAACAATATGCTGCTCTACTGCGTCCCCAAATTCAGCTTGGTGGGATCAAAGTTCTCGGTTCGAACAAGAGTCGGCATAGATGGTATGAAGATTAAGGAAACTCATAATGAAGAATATCCGCACACTTTTCAAGTTTCTGGAAAAGAACGAACACTGGAATTGCAGGCTAGGTAAGCAGTCACTTTATCTAGTCTTTTGAGGATTAAATACATACATACAGAAGAATGGACTAATAGGTATGGAGAAGGATGCAGTGGGCTTCATCATACTATCAGTGTTTTGAAAATAGTTCAAGCTGCTAAAAATCATCAATTATCAGTCCAAAAATATCTTGAAGTAGAAGATTTATCCACAGTGTATAGTGCATTATATATATGCATACTTAACTGATGCATAGTCAATGTGTCCAACTTAAGCGCTTTGGGACACCAAGTATGTTAGTCTCTGGGCAGTGCTGCTGCCTCTGGTACTTTAGCCTCTTTGGTACAAATTATTCTGTTCACCTAATGGCATGTCCACCCAATAAAACTCTGCACTCTGGTGGATTTCTGCCCACAGAACAAATTTTTCTACAGTGGTAGATGGGCTTTTGCTTTTCTCCATTCCTCAGGCCTGTTTCCAGGCTACTTGTTTTCCTCTAGTCCCAAGTATCAACCTCACCCTGGAAAGTAAGTTCTCCTTTTAGCTCTAGGATCCTTTTTCCTCCAATGGCCCTCTTCTGACTGACATTTTGCTACTTTCCTTATTACTCCTTGTATCCTCCTCTTGCTGGGTTACCTTCCCATTGCTGCTTTTTGCAGCATTGTCTAAACTAAAACTTCCCTGTCTATACTCCCCAACTTTAATTCAACTAGGATGTTCCACCTCTCCTTCTGGACCTGCTTAAAGATTCTATTCTGAGCAGTTAGGATTTCATTGCAGAGAGGCAGGGGTAAAATAAGCAGTAGGATGTCCATGGTGGATATGGTTCTGTGTTGACACCACATATGTGAGGACAAACAAGCTTGCCAGCAAACAAGCTTGCAAGCTACTTTTCTTTATGAAAAAAACACTTGTAATATTTAGTGAGTTACAGCAGTGAATGTAGAAAGATAACAGCATATAGGAATTTACCTATACTATCACTGAGTTTGAAAATAAATATGTATATTGAAAAATGGCAGGAAAAAATGAAAAAAAAAAAGATACAACAAAGTAAGTCTATTTTATTAACTTCCTGGTACTACCAGTAATTGGAAGTTTATTGCATTAACTTATTTTAGGTGTGAGAAGAACACATTTTTATGTTTTGCTTTTTAGTGTCCTTCAAGTTTGTATAAAATTGTAAAGGAACAAGTACCAGATGAGATCATATTCAACGATATTAGAATAATCTTGATTAATATATGAGTATTGTGTGTATCATATACCTTAATGTCTTCAGTTCACAAATGTGTATTAACAGTTGTAATATTTAGTTTACCCTTGAGGGTTTCTTTCCCAGTAGATTTCTATTTATTTTTTCAGAATATTATTTGAATACTTTTTCAGTTACTGGTAGCTCAGAGTTGAATATGATTCATTTCTCGTGTCTGTCTTTTCTGTATATCTCATCTGTACTGACTGTTAACTCATCTGTATCTACTGTAATGCATGAAAGGGAAAATTCTGCTGTTAGGTTTATAATATTAAAACATATTTTTCATTTTGTTTAATTTGATACTTCTTGCCACTGCAGACAAGTTTAAACAACAGCAACAAAAAAAGCATTAAGGAAATTACTTCTGTTGAGGAGAGAGGAAGATTTAAGAGATACACAGGAGAAATCTGTCTTTTCTTTTTTATGCTGTTCTCAAAAAGAAAAGTAAAAAGCAGCTTTTGCTGGTTTTGTGGGGTTATTTTTATTTTTTTTTTTGTTTTGAAAGTTAACTATTAGTACTATTTAAATTTTAAGTCCCAAGAATTACATCAGAAGCTTGGTTTGTTGTTAATAGTGAGATGATGTTTCCTGAACTAGTATTTGACTAACATGTCAAATATTTCTTTCAGTTCTGAACAAGATAAGGAAGAATGGATAAAGGTAAATTAATCCACATTCTTTATTTCTAAACACTTTCTTCATTGAAGCAATCAAAAAAACAATATTCATATTTTATGGCTGTTGCTTCCATCTGCTAATCAATAACTTGTCAGAATGCAGAGAGTCTGTTTTAAATGTAATGTGTTTGAGGATTTTCTCTGCTTCTTCCTTAGGCGCTTCAGAATACTATAGAAGCTTTTCAGCAGAGGAATGAAACTTTCAGAAACGCTATTGCAAAAGAATATGAAGACGTACCTGTTGAGGTTTCTGTAAGTCGCTGTTATTGCTTTGTAATCTTCTTAGTGACCATTTTGTTCTTCAATAAATGGAAAAAGCTTGGCAGAAACTGTTTTCAAGCTCATCATTCTTATAGAAGAACTACTACAAAATAATTATCTTGTGGGTAACTGTTTTTCTTCATAATGCCAAATCATATAAACAAGCAACTTTTTTTCCTTGAAAAACATAAGACTGCTCTTTCAGAGATGCATAATGACTTTTGAATGAGTTCATTGTTATTTCTTGTATAGATTTCAAAATGCATCTTTAGCTGTTCTGCCATTTCCTTTCCAGAGGAAGAGAATAATTATTTTCCCTATTTAAAGTACTCTGTAATTTTTTATACCAGCTTTTTCTCCCATCCTCCCTCTGCTCTCCTTCAGAATGCAGAGCTTGGGAAGAGAGCACCAAGGTGGATACGAGACAATGAAGTAACCATGTGCATGAAATGCAAGGAGCCCTTTAATGCACTGACAAGGAGAAGGCATCACTGCAGAGCATGTGGACATGTGAGTACAAATCCCTGGCTGCTGTAGGTGCTGAGCAGACTTGGGAAAGGGTCTAACCACCTACCTGACTTCTGGTGCTGACTTGTTACGCTGCAGTGTTTGTTACTGTGCTTGTGGCTGAAGGGGGAAGCTGTGTATTACATACCACAAAGGATCCTTTTGTCTGCTTTAGTTGGCAGAGTAAATTTGGAAGTAATTTAGAGTGGTGAAAGATGCATATTTGTATAAAATGTCCCAAGCCCCTGGACATACTGTGCCATTACTCCTAAGTGGCCTCCATTGATCTCAACAGTTTCAAGACCATATTAAGCCAGTGTTATTCTTGGCAGCACTATAGCTACTTCTTCTTCCCATTCTGCTGTCACAAGAAGATCATGAAGCCCTGCAGTTTGTCATTAGGTTAACGTGGAGCTGTTCTAAGCTGGGTTTAGTGTGCAAACATGAACAAAGCATCAGGGAAGGAGAGAAAGTTAAGTTGGGGAGAGAGTATTACTGCTGCTTTCCATGTATGATGCTCCTATAACATATGCTACTTTAAAGCAACTGTGATACAGCGTTATGATTTGAGAGTTTTCAGAAGTCAACAAGAGAAGAGCTAGCATACCATGCATTCATTTCTTGCTATCGAGCAGCTACGTTTTTCTCCAGCAGATGGTAGTACAAGCCCAGGTTTAATACTTGCCTTACAGGTTATTATATGATTCCTTCCTAATGTTTTTATGTGGTATGAAGGGTTACTGCGTTCATAATGCTGCTTTTGTGCTTTCCAGGGCACTAGGGACTTTTTCAGAAGCTCTGAATTATTGATTATACAATTGTTACCAAAGGTTTTTTTTCCCAGATCATTCTGTCCTAAAATGCCTCCATTAATCTTGTGATCATACCCTTCCTTTTTTGTCCTTTTCTTGTTTACTTCCCTCCATTGTAGTTCTATCATGTCTCCTTCCACTTCAAAAAATATCATTTTAATGGGAATTAATTTGGGTCAGTGATGGTGTTTTTCCTTCAGTAACTAATTTGGAATACGTTACCAGTATTCTCTAGGGCTTCCAGCTGAAGGCAATGCTCTACATTAAAACCGCAGAGCGTTGATCCACAATAAAATTCAGGTGCTTGAATGGTTCAAGTCCATTTGTTCACCTTTCTTTCTTGAAATAACTGCACTTACGCTTTTTATGCATCGCATGTCTTTCCTTTGGAAGACCATTTCTGTGGAAAAATATTTCAAATGAAAGAACTTCTCTCAGTTCTGCTTGCATTTCAATTTTCTCTATGTATTTTGTGAAGGGACAAAAGACAGTGTGACACTGGGTTATGTCTCCTATATGCTTATGAACATATTCTGAAACTATTAAGTTAATATTTCTTAGGTTAAAAAAACATTTTAGGTTTTATTAAATTTTTATTAATTAAAAGTGCATCTCAGTTTTACACTTTTGAGGTTATGTAGAAATCAAAATGTTAAGTGTACCTTTTCAGTTTGGCCTCTAAAGAAGCTGGATGATTTTCTTCCTGCAACATGGTTTGTGCTACATTCTGATTCTATCCCTAACTTTAACCTACATATGTAATTGAAAGCCTACTGGGATTTTATACAAAGTTCCCACCAGGTAAATTGTAAAAGCACTTCTAGTTAAGGAGCAGTGGCACAGATTTGGATAAATCATTCTTTTCAATTCATTCGCTGTAGACATAGTAGTGTCATAAAGCAATTATTTCTTGTTCTGTAAAATCAAACAAAATATTACTAATTAGATATAATAATATTAGCTTAAATTCTGCTTCCTTTATAAATATTTATATTGCTTATTGTTTTTTGTTTCTAAGGTGGTTTGCTGGAAATGTTCTGATTATAAGGCACATCTCGAATACGATGGCAATAAATTGAACAAAGTCTGTAAAGACTGCTATCACGTCATAATTGGTTGTACAGACAGCGAAGAAAAGAAGAAGAAAGGCATCTTGGAAGTATGTTGTTTGAAAATACCTTATGTGCATTGCTGCAAACAGTTTTGACTCATCAGTAGGCAAATAGTGGTAGCTTTCTTGCAGGAGTGTTCTCTGTTTGTCATTTTCTGTGACCTTTCAGTACTTAAAGGGGGCTTATAAGAAAGAAGGAAAAAAAACTTTTTAGCAGGGCTTGTAGCAATAGGACAAGGGGTAATGGCTTTAAACTAAAAGAGGAGAAATTTTTAGACTAGCTGTTAGGAAGAAATTTTTCATGCTGAGAGTGGTGAAACACTGGAACAGGTTGCCCAGAGAAGTAGTCAATGCCCCATCCCTGGAAAAATTCAAGTTGGATGGGACTCTAAGCAACCTCATCTAGTTGAAGATGTCCCTGCTCACTGCAGGGGGGTTGGTCTAGATGACTTTCATGGTCCTTTCCAATCCAAGCCATTCTATGATTCTAAATAAACAGTATGTGGACCAAATTAATCCCATACAATAGATTTTGTTTTTCAATATTCACCTTTTACAGTACTACTCTTTTTCTTGCAACTTATTTTATTGGGGGAGTTACAAACCTTAGCTTCCTTGCTTCTTTCTAGTTATACCAGCTAATATGATAAATCAGTACCTTTCCTTATTAATCTTCAGTTTTCTTCTGCACTTAAGCTGTCAAAGCAACAAAAAACATTGCTGCTACAATGATTCTTGAAAGCCTATACCCAAACAGAAAGAATTGGGTATGGAGGAGAGGGTAACGGGGAAGCATTTTGTTATTCTGAGTCTGAATAGTTAGATGCTGTTTTGATCAGTGTATATAACGTACCTCTAAGTCATAAGTTGGTCTCAGCTTTTGATATGAACAAATTCAATGTCTCAATCAGACAACAAAGATCTGTTTGTCTTATGATCACTGGGAGAAATAGACATCTTATAATTGCAATTAACAGTCACATTTCTTAAATTCCCTTTTATAGGCCTTTTGAATTGCCTGACATATACCAGAGAAATAACATATATTTATCTCAGGAGGTAGTAGAGATGGATTGACCCTTGAGCTAAATATCAACAGACAAAGAAGGCAAAAATAAGATACTGATTGTAGTTCCATATACATTTTGTAATCCATGTTGGCTTGACAAAACTTGACTAGTCTCTTAAATAAAAAAGAGAAAATACCACAGAATTCCAGTATCTTACATTATGGTCAAGAGGTAGCTGTTTCTTGGCATGATGGCTTTTTAAATGTAGCTAAAGGAGTTACAGTGTCTTTCATGAATGTCCATCTACATGCTGGATTGCATGACAGTGGAGTTGTTGGTACCATGTGGCAGCATCCAGACAGCATCACTGCCGGGGCGAGGAATGAAAATGGCTGCAAGGAAATACTAACACATAATCATTTTGCATTCTTTCTGTTCTCCTCAGGATCATTATTTAACCCAAGCAGCATGTCACTGTCTTCAGATTTTAAACAATTCACCAAATCTTTTCTCTAGGATTAATGCTTGTGTTCTTGTGTAATTCTTAGAACTATGTTTCCGTCTGATCCTGACATAATATTTTGACTGCCAAAGTAGAGAAGTTGTCATATTGAATAGTTAGTAGCACTTGCATGCATCTTAGAAACAAGATGTTAAATATACTAAGAGACAGAAGAAAACTGGTAGTGGTGGCAAAATGAGATTTAGAGTGATCTGGAAATGTATAATTAAAAATTACTGACAATGAAGGAACAGATTACACATGTGATGAGGGAGTACAAATTGTGATTGTATGTCTGCATTATGTAAATATGCTTTATAAATGCAACCCTTCATTTACTGGAATATTTGCTCAAGCTGTTTCACAGATGTTATGCAAGATTTGATATGAATGGTGATGTCTTTAATCTTTTCTGTTCTGTGTGGTTTTAATCTTTATTTAAGAAAGTTTATCTTCCTTTTTATGCTTTATACTGTCTCCTAGATTGAATCTGCAGAAGTCTCTGGAAACAGTGTCATATGTAGCTTTCTTCAGTACATGGAAAAATCAAAGCCCTGGCAGAAAGCGTGGTGTGTTATACCCAAACAGGAAGCTCTTGTGCTGTACATGTATGGTGCTCCACAGGTATGTACAGAGAAAATGGAAAAGGTTTTGTTAATATTGTCATTGACATCTGAGTAAGACCAGTCAAATAGCTTGAGAGTGGAGGAAAGACCCAAGAGTTTTTACCAAACTGTATAGTAAGTGAGAGGTAGCAGGTAAATTAGTTGGCTCTTCTTAATCAAGAACTCCTTTTTCTTAGGATGTTAAAGCTCTGGCTACAATTCCACTTCTGGGCTATACAGTAGATGACACTCCAAGAAGTGCTGACCTCCCGCACAGCTTCAAACTGACCCAGTCTAAGTCTGTGCACAGCTTTGCTGCAGACAATGAGGAACTAAAACAGAAATGGCTGAAAGTTATCCATTTAGCTGTCAAAGGTGAGACACCAGAATGTCAAAATGAACTGCAAGTAAATTTAGAAGAGCAACCTGAATCTTCTTAAACGTCTGAATGCTGAAGCTCAAGAACATATGGTATTTTTAAAAGATTTCAATTGAATTTGTGGTCAACATTTGTGTTAACCATTCTTTGCCCAATCAAGAAAAAAAAGAAAAAGAAACTTCTTACAACCATACACATCTTAGCACTTTATGTTTGGGGAAAATTCTGGTCTTTCTAGGGATCTTGTTCTTATATTTATGTTCTGTCAATAAAAGTGATGTACAGTTCCATTTCAGAGACTTTTTAAAAACATGTGAATGCTATTAAAAACACTTACTAACTTTACTGTACTTGTCTGTCGTGATGCAAATTTTTTTGAAAATCCCGTTGCTCTTTGGTTAACATTTGCTACTTTCTTTAAGAATGCAAATTTTGAAGCTTCCTACTTACATGTTAGGACTTGCAACAGGATAAAAGATATACCTCCACATTGCCAAAATAGATCTATAGTTAAATATGCAGGGATGGTTTGATTTAATGTATGTAGTTTATAGATTGAATTCCACTGATCTGTACATATGTTGTATTCACTTGTCTTTTTTTTTTAATTAATGCAAATTGCTTTCACAGGTATATTGACTTTTAAAGTTTCAATTCATCAAGGGAACAATCTAATGATTTTTCAATCTAGAATTGAACACCTAAAATATGAGAGAACTATATATTATATATGTACAGTATTAAAATGTACAATACTTGATTTTTGCTTCGATTTCATGATACTGGTTTCCTATTACTGAATAATTTATTTAAAAAGCATGTTTTCTATTTGAAATTAAACACAGTCCTAAATTAACAAATACTGTTCAGTGATTTGTTTCAATAGCTGACATTTAAAGATCTTGATACTTCTATGCATTAAAAAATATCAGTAATGTAAGTGGCATGCAATGGACAAATAAGTTTCATTTGTGTTTAAAAGAGTAGTTGCTTTTCTTCAGTGTCCTATCACTGTTATCTTTTAAGAGTACAGTAGCTCATTACTGAAATGCATTATATGGTTTGGAAGAGCAACAGATTCCAGTAACCTTCTAGGCATGTGGATTATTTGTTAGTATCGTTATTGGGACAAAAGAATGTTTTGAACTTAAATCTTTTAAATTTATAGAAGATTATATACTGTAATACTTACATATAGGTGACAACAGTCTTCAAGGATTATTGTAAAGTGGAGCCTGCTTTATACAAATCTAAGTATGAGGTCTGAGCTTGCAAATCTCAAGTTGCATTATTTGCATCTACTGGTTGGAATTAGGACTTGTTGGCTTTACAGTGTTAAGTACCATATGAATTTCCATTCCCTTTAGGGTTTTTACACATAAAAGCAAACGACCTCCTTAAAATTTTTGCTGTAACATCCTTGGATGAAATATGACAACTTCAGAGGCAGTGATAGACTATCAAGTAGGCAATTAAAATCATTGCCATCTTTCCTTTTCTGACCCCTCGAAGGAAGGAAATATGTAACTTTTACAATCAACTTGTTACAGAAACATTCAGGAGTTTTCTCAATATAGCTGTAATCTGTATTTTAAATCATGTCAAGCTGAAGATCTCAGGTTCAAGTCCAGTTTTTTTTAGTAACATGAGGGCAGATTTAAATTGTCACTTATTTATAAGAAGATTTCCAGGCAAAGTATTCACTGAACTCCCACTCTCACTTTACTCTTTTTGTAATGCTGTAGGGAAAATAAAAGTTATTTAGCATTTAATAAAGGATTGGTAAAGTAACCTCTGTTTTTATTATCAAGTGTACATGAATACACAGTGCTATTGTTCTTTGGTAAGAATGTCATGCAACTTTATGTTAGCAGGCCAGATTTTGCTCTCACCTGTACAAACCCCAAATCTTTAAACTAGTGTTAGTTATTATCAGGACATGGAAATGTAGCATGTGAACTCTACAACTGTCTGTGTACATGTCAGTTCTGAATTATTCCTTGGGTGCTCTATGTGTCCAGATTATTCTGCGTGTAACCCTGGTATGACTTTTACCTGATGGGCAAACTCTTCTGTAATTCTCTTTTAAGTCATTTCTACTGTCAGCTGTATTTGTTTATGGGCAGCTCAAGCCCATATTGATTCACATTGGTGAGTACCATCAAATCTTTGCCTGTGTCTGTATAGCTAATATATGTCATCTTGTGTATATCTTGATGGGGGGGTCGAGGAGCATTCAGGTAAGCTAGAAGAACTCTCCATGGCTAACTTTCTTTCATGGTCATCTCCTGAAAGTTGGTATCTTCTAAAAGAGTCTCAAGTACAATTATGGGATCTGGAGGGTCACATTACTACATCTTAATATGCAAGAACATTGTTTCCTGAGTTCAGGTTGTTGAGTGTAAGGGGAGAAGTTGCCTTAAAGGAGACCCCAGGTAAGATGGACTGAGCTATTTTGAAAGTAATACAATGGTATGACTGTAATCATATATCCTATTCTGTTTTCTGAGCTCCTGCAAACTTAATTCTGAGCCAAGCAGGAAGACCTAGTCTGGCTAAATTAGGGAATTGATTAGAAGCAGCAATTTCTGGGCTGCTTTATTGTTATAGAATCTGCTTGAATGATTTCATCATGTCATAGAGGAAACCCTTCATTTGGACACAAACAATTTGAAATGAAGTTAGAATTGGGAGTTATTTATTTGGATGTTATCCTCATGTTTGATCGCCATTAAAGTTTATATAGTGTGGGATATTTTGTTTACCCTGTTGAAATCTATTACATATTCTCATAATCAGTTGTTTAGTAAGACTGTCTTGTCACTCAAATGTATGATTCTGTTTGTATTTTGTTGAAAAAAGTATGTACCACTAATATTAAAGATCAGAAGATGGAGAAATTGTTTCTAGATTTAACCACCCTAACTATTTCACTCCAGTCTCCAAACAATTCCCCTTTACAGCATCCAAAATGTTTTATTTAACTTCAAATTATAAATTATGGCCACAGAGGAACAAATTCAAAGTAGTAACCGCTGAAGCTTAAGTATCATGACGAAAACAGTCTAATTTAAACCATAGTTATACCAAGGTATAGGCTATTTCCATTAAACTCTTAAAACCCCCCACAACAACCAAACAAGCAAAAAGCACAAAAAAAAGAGGCCATTAAATGTACTGGCATAAAGCTATATCTGTAAGGAACAAACTATAACTGAACATTCATTCATAATACATGAATGTATGTGAATGGCTCTTCTGAATTATTTAAGCTTTGAGATTCTTCTGTTCAAGAAATACTTGTTTCTCACATTAAACTTGATCAGTCAGCACTATTCTTCCAGATCCTCTAAAAATTGTTTTCTGGTGTCAGGTACTTCTGCTTGGTTGAAGAGCTGCTGTAAAGTCTGTAGCACCTATGATTTTCAAATGCCTCTACAATGAGTATTTTTCTTTATTCCAAAATATATTTAATTTTTATATGCAAAATAGATATTGAGAATGCAAAACATTCTCTTCTACTTGGAGTAGAATATTAAACCATGTGTTGTATATAGTAGCACCTCCTTATGCAAAACCATCTCAAGGTGCTTATAAATCTCTTCAAAGATTTTAAATCTCTTTCATAGGAAAGAGGTATTTTATTCTTCATATTTTTAAATCATGGGTGAATCCAAGACACTGATTAAATGGAGAACATATGCACTACTACCTGAGTAAATTTTAAATGAGATTATAGACTAAAGACTTCCAAGTGGAGTCAGGATTTAAAAAAAAAGATTATGTATATATAAAAATAAGTGAGAATGATATGGAACTCTTGATGAGTTCTTTGGGTTTTGTAGGTTTATTTTGGTTTTGAGGTTTTGGCGGGGTGGGGGTTGTAAACAAAACAACATCACCTGTGTAAAAACTGATCAGCTTTCATTTCAAGATGAGAGTAAATAAAATGAGCATACGGTAGTGGTTCCTTATACTAAAGGAAACACTTTCAGGAAAGAAATAAACATTCTGTGTAGGAATAATTCTTAAGCAATAAAAAGGAGCTTTCTCCATAAATCTATTTAGAGATCTTTAAACTAGCATAGGTGTGCTGGAGCTATTATACCTTCAATGATTTACATACACATAGAATCTGCCTTACATTATATACAGACACTTCTTGAAAGTCAAGATTTCACCAGTCTGAGAACTGCTAACTTCCTGTGTCTCATCTGGAACCACAGTGCTCAGTTCAGTTTCATGTGGGTTTTGATTAGAGACAGTTGATGTAGAGGTGGATGTAAAGAGCTGTAAATACATATCAGAAAAATAAGTGATGGGAGGAAGAGAAATAATTTTATGACAGACTGACTATCCTTAAAATAAGTCCATTGGTGTAATTGGCATCATTCGTAATCTGTGGTGTACTGTTACTTGAAATCTGAAATGAAATTGTTACTGTTAACTTTTTTTAATTCAGACTGTGACCCCATTGGTATGAGAAGTTTAGCTGGTTCTGACCCATGGGACTGTAGTTGAAGTATTTTCCATGGATAGGAGTTTAATCTGCTAGTCAGATTGCTTCCTAAAAACTTTCCATTTAACAGAACCAAACATTAACTTAATGACTGCATATGTATATATCTATACACGTATGCATATGAATGTATATGTATATGTATATATGTGTATTTATATATTTGAGGCTATTCTTGAGATGAACTGTTTCCAAGCAGTATTTTACAATCAAAAAATACACTGCGCTACATTCAAAATATAAATGTATATTGACTGTGTTGAGTACGCTTTTCAGAGGACAAATCAGCAGAAGTACATCTACTTCTGTGGCATGTTTACTATTTCAGCCTAATTAAAGAAACAAACACACACACACATAATTCAGTAAGGCTTTCAATCTACTTCTTCTATAACCTCATGATTCAATTTCTTCTGACTCAAATATGGCATTTTGCTTTCACCTCTTTCTAGCACAAGTGAACATAGAATGTGGGTTTTCTCTACTACAATGTCCAAGGAGATTTCTTTGAATAAAACATGTTTTCAACCACTGCATAACATTGAGGTACTGCAGTTTGTAGTTCATCCTTGTAGATTCATTAACTATTTATGATGAAAATATTCAGAAAAGGGGGAACTGTGTCAAAGCATTTTTGCATGTTCGTGCCCTCATATTTTTAAGAAAGAAGCCAAATTTGTGGTATATGAGGAACAGTTTGCAATATTGTATTAGCATGTTCTCTATTCTTCAGCCCTCAAGGCAGATTAGTACAGTAATTTTAGTGGGACCTGGATAAGCTGCAGAGTTTGACATCATAATTATAGCCTCTGCACTGTAATTCACCTTCATTATGAAAACATTTCCGGTTACAATTGAGAGAACACTTGAAAAAATATTTGGAAGAGGTGTAAATTCATTCTAGTTTTACAGTAAAGAATATTAAAAAGGTGAAATATAAATGCTGTTGTAAGTTGTGCAAATTTAAGTGGTCATTTTTATGGTCAAGAAATATATGAATGTAAAAAATCTGCAGATATTGTACATATTTTCTGTAATATATGTATATTTGGTCATAAGGTGGATGGAGAATTGTAAAAATTAAGCACTTTAATTCCTGTTGAGTACTTAAAGAAATTTCTATACTGTAAAATAAAAGTGGCATTAAGTAAGCATTGCTGATTGAAATTTTTTTTGGTCTGCCTACTGTTTATTTTCTCTGCTGATGAAATCTTAAAACTGCATATCCAATTGCGTAAGTAACTGTAAGGACCTACCTATTGCTGGAGTGCTGGCTACTCACAAGCATTGCTAACTCAGTGGAAGATGCATTCAGAATATGCAAACAGCTGTATGTAATGCTATGACATCTTAGATCATGAAGAGAAAAGATGCAGTCCTTCACAATTCAGATCCACGTTTCTAATAATGGGAATAATAATGTGATCAGGACATTATGAGAGTACTTTATGGGCTTCTACATTGCTACCCCCATAGAACAGTGCAGAAAGAAACATATCAAGGGTAGCCCCATGTCTGTCTTACTATTACTCAAGCACTACTCTGAACAAAAGGGCAAAACAAAACATTGAGCAGCTGCTCAGTGTAATCTCTTGCGCACTGAACAGAAGTGGTGCTGTGAAGCAAAAAAAGATCATGATCCTAAGAGTAGGCAACTTCGAGTTTTTAATTAATATGCTGGCTGAGCACACATTCGGTTTATGGAAGTGCCACTTAAACTGCAGCTATTTCTTTTCTAAGTATCCTTTAACAGACAGGACCATCTGTGGTTGCCTCCAGTTTCCATCACCTGTACACAATACAATCAAAACAAGTTTATCTGCTTTATTCTTGGTATTTTTCTGCGAATTGGCACAATGTTGCAGAAAAGAGTTCCCCCAATATACAGAAAGGAAAATTTACTGTATAACTTGTTAGTTCCTGTCTGGAAGGAGTTGAGTACAAGAATTTTGTTCAGTTTCTACTTTTTCTTCTCTTTGCAAACACTTTGTAAAAAGTTGTAGTTGAAATGAGTACTGATGAACCGCAGAAAGTAATGCTTCCCTCTCCATTTATACAGTCTTTTTCCACCAATTTTTCAGAATATTTTTCCCCTGTGATTAACTCTGTTCCAATTTTTTTTATTATTATCCTCATTAAATGCAATGCAATGCCTTCTGCTTGGAGAAAAAAAATAACAGAATTTATTCTAAAATGTACTTAAATAAAAGAACACAATAATAAAATTGAGACTACAGGAAATCCATAACCACAGCTCCTGCTTAATTCCTTTATATCAGCAGGTTTAATAATCATTGATATTTATACTTGGTAGCAAATTGACCAGGACACCATTGAGTACAGGGTTGGTAAGCATGTGGTAGGCATTGTAGCCTCTGGCTGTCAGCAAGAGCTGCCTAACAACAATGTCATTACCACAGTATTGTTCTTGGCATTTTATGATCTTCTTGATATGAGACAAATGGCATGTTTGCCTTTGGTAAACAATACTGTGTGTTTGTTTGCTTTAAAGAAATTGCTTTGGAGGGTCCTATGCTGTCTTTAATGAAAAAGAGGCAGGATCCTTAAGATTGTGACATTTTTCACCTCTGCCTCCTTGGTCTTATGCACTAGGCAGCTATGACAACATTAAGCCTCCTCAGACCCAGTTCATGTGGTAAACGAGGTAGATCGCTCAACTAAGCTTGTTTGTTTGAGATCTGCCCCATGTCTGTTGCTAGTTCATGTTTCGATATCAAAAACATAGTGTCATGAATAGGATGTGCTATGTGCTCTGTTTCAAACTGATACATTTCTTTGTATTGTAGCATATTTTCTGTAGGATTTTTTTTTAATTATTATTTATTCTTTTCACTAGTCAGACCTCAGGTAACCTCCAACTATCAGGATCATATCAAAATAATTCATCAAGAATTTCATCCACCAAGTCTGTGCAGTCTTTTAATCATGTACTAACATAATATGCCCAACACATTCTTCCGAACTCTAGGTCCCTGCTTCAGGGAAATGGGCTTTGGACTCTGATTGCTACTGAATGGAGGAGCCATCCCTCAGCATGAAATTAAAATTAATGACGCCATAATGGAACAAGATAAGATTTCAACCATACTTCTGTTTAGAACTATTGCCTGGTTGTGTAGAACAACCTGCTTTGCCTGCTCTGCCTCATTAGCAAAAGGCAATTCAAATCTTTTAGCTCAAGGCTTTGGGGCGCAGGTCTTTAGTAAACGCTATCTTACCTATGTCATATTTTGGAATTTGGTTCCAGGCTAGCACTAAGCTGGTCCTGTTAACTGAGTGCTCCTTAGTGGCTGAAGCACATCTCACGGTTCTGTTTCACATGAAGTGGTCCAAGACAACTCTATGATGCTAAACAAAGCATCTTGGATAAGACATCAAGTGTCTACTACAGAACTAAAGAGCCTAAGATGGATGTACTGGAAGTATCCGTTATGCTTACAGAGAGGCTGTGATTTTATAAATCACATATGCTCAACTGTTATATTTCAGAATTAAGCTGATTGCGCCATTCATAATATAAAAAGTAGCATGTGCATTTATTATACAAATAAAATATACTCTTGGCATATAATTTTATCTTAAAAGACCACAGGAGATGGCCTTATTTTAAATATTAGATCCAGAAGTAGAAGATACAAGCTCAAGTCCTCTTGAGCACTAGCAAGTTTGCTGCTTCCCACTTCCACAAGGTCTTTTAAAGTAAAAGTTTTTCAAATTAGACTGCAAACCATTCCTTGTGCAAGCAGTAATTATTTCATATTTCTTTCAAATGTATTGTTATTGATTGGCAATGCTTTAAGAACACACCTAGCAGACTCCAAGAGAAATTTTCCAGTGGGTGCTTTTCACATTTAAAATCACTTTTTAAGCCCCATTAGGCAATATGTGATTCATGAGGTTGCTTGACAAAAATTCTAAGAAGAAATCCTGGGGTTTCACACCACCACTTGTTTGTTCAGCAGTTCATAACATTCAGAAGTAAAAAAAGACTTCTATTAAAAAGATAAAATCACAGAATCACAGAATCACAGAACAACCAGGTTGGAAGGGACCCATCGGATCTTCTAGTCCAACCATTCCTATCTAACACTAAACCAAGTCCCTCAATACCTCATCCACCCGTGTCTTAAACACCTCCAGGGAAGGTGACTCAACCACCTCCCTGGGCAGCCTATTCCAATGCATCTACAATGATGTGGGGAAATACTAAGTGAAAAATCCCAATTTTCTGTACTAGGGAAATGGGAGTGAGCAAAAATGTATTTATAATATCCATTCTTTGATTAATGAAGTCCTGTGGCACAAGTTGAGGTTTATTGTTGGTAAGCTCATCAATATGCACTAGAAAAATGGATATCTGTTTCACAGTTAAGATGTTACTGACTTACTACTTGCACTTCATATCACCAATCAATGCTCAGAAGAGAAATTCAGTAACACACCTTCACTGGAGAGGAAATGAACTGCTTAGCTGGGATACATCCAACTGTCCAGTTGCCACAGGAGTGATGGAAATAATTCACTGAAGGAACTGTTACTGTTGTGTTTGGCACTCCAAGATGTCTGAGCACCCCAGCTGGGGATGAGAGGGAGCACTGTTGTACAGCAATACAGAACAATACAGAGCTTATTTTCCTCTTCAACCAAGACTTTTACCTCTGCTGGCCTTGTTAGAAACGCTGATGCCTTGCAAACACTTATCAGAGTACTTGGGCTTCCTTACTAATCAGTGAACTTTGCTGTGTTTACCCTGTGGCTCTCACCCACTGTGCCCTCCCCCTTCCTTAACCTGAAACCTTCGTTCAATTCTGCAAGCATTTTTTCCAAGAACTTGTGCGACACTCCAAATATGCAATAAATTGAATGTCTTCCTTGCACATAAAGTGAGAGAACGTAAGGAACTCTCAGTTGTTTAGTTTTTTGTTAGTGAACTTGCATCCCTGCCCTGGGATTATTTTGGTTTTATCAGAGAGTGGGTCTCAGCCCAGGTAACGCATAACTCGGGGATCCCTGTCAGCACTGTGACCTTACAGACAGTTGAAGTGTGTAGGACAGCTCAGTTTGCCAATTTCATAGACTTCCTGGACTATGCATTTGAAACCTGTTTCCTGTCACTTCTGGAAAAAAAAGAGTAAGATTTGGAATCCATCAGCTTGGAAAATCTGTGTAGAACATCCAAATGAAAGGTCATTCTGTCAAGGGATTTTAGGAATTTGTTTACTTCGGTTTTCAATGGCATTTGCTGTGCAGATGTCTGGTCTAAGTGCCATGAGGAAGAGTTTCAGTTACATCTCTAATCAGGTTGCTCTGGAGAATACAAAAATACCATTCCGTTTGGCTTCACGTAAAAACCAGGCTCTGCCAGACCTATATAATTGCTGTATTACATAGTTTGAGAAGGTGATATTATCAAAGAACAAATGACAAAAGCGTTTTGCTAATACTGTTTGTGCTGTACAAACTAGTATGGCTATGTATGCAGAGCAAATGTCATGCTACATACTTGCTACATTTAAGTATGGTAGCCAAATATTTCTTTCGCTAGCCAAATATGATGGCAAGGGAATATGTTTTACTGAGGTGCTAGTTTGTAGTCTCCTTGTCTGGCATAAATTAATTAAATGGCAAATGACTCATCCACCACTGTCAGTATGTCAGTATAAAGAGAGCAAAAATACAAGCAGATAATGATGCAAAAGGATCAGAGATTCATATAATGGAAAAGAAAGACTGGAAATCGTGTTCTCCTGACTTCAAACATAAAATCAAGGAGTCTTACAATGAAATTACAAGATGACAAATTTAAAACTGACATCAAATTGAATTTTTGCACTATGCATAATTAGATCATGAAATTTACTGCCTCAGGAAGTCATTGGAGTCAAGAATTTAACCTGATGAGACAAAAGACCATTACATGATAAATAAAGCAATCTAGTTTCCAGTAACATGAAATTGAAGATATATTGAACTGTCTACTTCAGATCTTATGGAAATATCAGAATAATTTCATACACGGTTTCAGAATCAGAAGGTCTTATTACTGTATATTTTTATATTTCACCCAGAAAGCTGATGCTGGACAGTCTTACAGATGAGGTTTTGAGGTGAATTGACACCAGGCTGGATTCAGTGTGGCAGTTCCTGTCTCCTTACATCAATTAACTTTTAGTACATAACCAGTCTGACTACTACTGCCTTTTATTAGATATTTGAATTTCTTGCTCAGTGCAACATGTCTACCACGGAAAGTTAGAGTTAAAGCTATGGATGACCATGGCTTGTTAAAATGTTTATTGCTTTGGCACAGTCTTCAACTGGGCTGAAGTAAGTACCAGATTTCATAAGCTGGTGCAGAACATGGCACTTCATAGTTACCACTTCTTAGCCAAAAATGTACATGTTGAACTTTGCATTCTGATGTTTCTTAGTTTTATACCTTCTTTAGTATTTTCTTCCTGCTTTACTTCATTAATTCACTTCCTTGATCTGAGCTGTGCATCTCCACATGGGTAGCCAACCCAAATAGATCTTTCAATAACTCTGCAGGGTAGACTAGGTTATCTCATCTCAGTTCAGCAATTGATATTTTCTTCTTGAAATATTATACTGATAAAATTCTAAGAATAGCGATACTGGGACAGACTAAAATGCAAACACACGCAGTGCTTCTGCATGATACTCTCCCAACTTCCAAGCATTGCTAGCTCAGAAACATCCAGAGCTAGATTCGATTCTGACCTATTTATTTACATGCAACATATTTCCTTAAACTTGTCCAAACACCATCTGAATAAATTTTAAACTTTTATTGTCTAAAACATCTTTTGGCAAGGAGTAAAAGAACCCACCCATGAGGGCTTACTTTTTTTGTTGTGTTTTGACCTGGCTCCTTCTTGATTCATTAGACTGAATTAGATTTGTATTGGAAGGGAGAGTAAACAAAACAGACACTTTTAAACCAACTCCACACTGCTAATGATCACACAGACCTCTAGTCATACAATCATAGAATCGCTAGGCTGGAAAAGAACTTTGAGATCATCAAGTCCAACTGTACCTGACCACTACTAAACCATATCACTAAGTACCTCATCTACATGCCTTTTAAATACTTCCAGGGATGGCAACTCAACCACTGCCCTGGGCAGCCTTTTCCAGTGCCTGATAACCCTTTCAGTGAAGAAATTTTTCCTGATGTCTAATCTGAACCTCCCCTAGTGCAACTTGAGGCCATTTCCTGTGATTCAATTGACTGTCACTTGGGAGAAGAGACCAATATCCACCTTGCTATAACCTACTTTCAGGCAGCTGTTGACTGATATGGTCTCCCCTCAGCCTTCTTTTCTGTAGGCTAAAAGTCCTCCCTACCTCTTGGCATTTCTTTTGTAGAATGAAGTGTCCACACTCACTTAGTTGTTCTTAATACTGAAGATGCTTCACGTCTCTCATTTTCTCTCCCTGACCCTATTCTAGTTCTACATTCTTTCTCAGATGTCCCACTTCTCTTCTAAATTAAAATTTAAAACAGATTGCATGTGCTCCATTTCACAATAGTGTCCATGAGTTCATATGGTAAAATGAAAGTGACAGAAGAAATTTGCACAGAGAAATAAGCCAGTGTTATCTATCTACTTTAGAAGCCAGCAGCTCCTGATCCTGAGCAAGAAGAGTACTTTCTTTTTTTTTTTTTTTTTTGTTCTTTCTTTTCTTTTCCTTTCAGGGACTTAAGGCGAGGAGACAGGGATCTATGCCAGAGAAGCGAACAGTAAGCCATTAGAAAAAGTATTTGCTATGTCAGGTGCAAAACATGGGGAACATTTACTATTGTACCGGAAGCGGGACAGACAGATGCCAAATAGCACCCTGATGTTAATGATCTCTGAGAGAAACTGGCTCCAGAATACTGAAAGCTAATGAGTGAAGCTGCTGGGAGAAATCATACTTACATGGCTACAACAAGAAGCTCTTACTGACAGGTCATTAAGGACCTGCATCACAAAGTTTTACATGTGTTAAGTGTTCCTCTCTCTGTGCTGGATACACTAATTCTTGAGAGTTTTAATTTGCTTAGCCATCTTTATGCTTTTGTTATGAAATATTAGTGGTGTGATAAGAAGTGTGAAATTTCCTGGGCAAAACCGAGAAATTATGTTGTAAAGATATATAGGTAAGAATGTTATTTCCTTTGTATAGTCTTTCCTTCAACATTTGAGGAGCTCAAGACATGAAGACTATAGAAGACTAATTTGTATAGAATAAGAACATAAAGTCTAACACCACCAAGAACCTGAACTTTTCAGAAGCATTTCTTATCCATTGGTTTGCAAGACAGGAGGAAGCCAGAATTCAATTAAGTTCTAGCATATTCATCGTTTATCTTTTAGAAAATGCACTCACGGGAAAGACATTTACAAAACAGTTTATTTGTTGTGATCACACATCAGAGGTCATCCTCTGGTTTCATTCTATCTTTTTGTATAATGTAGCTAAGTATTAGATCTCACAGTTTCCCACTTCCGAAACCCTGTCAGACACTTCAACCAAACCTACTATTATGCATTTGAGTTAGAAAATTTCAGATGCAGAAATTAGCTGACACAGCAGCAAAAAAATCCACAAAAAAGGAAACAGTACAAATACAGCTGTTTCAAAAGTGTCCATTGTATTTCTCAATATGTGAACAGAAATTGGAGAATATTGGCTTTGCTGCACAGTTTGTATGACCAGATCTTTGATTCTTTTCTCCTCCTGAAGAATCCTTCACAATGCTTCTTCCTCGGCCCAGCAATTGTATTTTCCTGCTCTGCTCTGTTGTCTTTGTGAGACCAGATGCTGACAATGTCTAGCGGTTTACCACTGAGCACCTTTCCCTGCAGTATTCAAGCAGCAGGCCCACCATACCTGGTGAAACAGCAGTGAGGGTAGTGAGGGAAGTGATTGTTTCCTGCTTTTCACAGAATCATTTAGGTTGGAAAAGACCTTCAAGATCATTGAGTCCAACTGTAAACCTAACACTGGCAAGTCCACCACTAAACCATGTCCCTGTGCACCACATCCACCCATCTTTTAAATACCTCCAGGGACGGTGACTCAAGTACTCCCCAGGGCTGCTTGTTCCAATTCCTTACAACTCTTTGGGTGAAGTAATATTTCCTAATATCCAACTTAAACCTCCCTTAGGCAGCTTGAGGCCATTTTCAAGGGGTTTCAAAACAGAGTGCTTTGAATAAATGTGGCCACTCCATCCTGCTTGCTGAAAACTACCTCTGCCAGCAGCCCCAGGGTGCAGACGCCTGCCTCCCCAGCACAGCCTACATCTGCCACCTCAACTGCTGGTGAACCCCTAAAGGGGATCAGTTTTATCATACCAACAGGTACAATAAAACCTAGAAATGACTTGTACTGCAAGACCATAGTGACTAGGCTGTCTGATGTTCAAATGCCTTTGACCCCTTGCTGCTTGCCAAGCAGAAACTTTGCTTATGCCTGTTCTGGTCTCTTGAGTCTCCACCTGGAGTACCACATCCAGTTCTGGAATCTCCATCATAAGAAGGATATGGAACTGTCGGAATGGGTCCAGAGGATGGCTACAAAGATGATCAGAGGGCTGGAGCACCTCTGCTATGAGGACAGGAAGAGAGAGTTGGGGTGGTTCACCCTGGACAAGAAAAAGCTCTAAGGAGACCTTATAGAGACCTTCCAGTACCTGAAAGGGCTACAGGAAAGCTGGGGAGGGACTTTTTACAGGGTCTGTAGGGATAGGACAAGGGGGAATGGCTTTAATTGGCAGAGGGGAAGAGTGAGATTAGACATCAGGAACAAATTCTTCACGATGAGGGTGGTGAGACACTGGCCCGCGCGTGTGTGTGTGTGTGTCTCTTCGTGTGCCTGTGCGCACTACAACTCCCATGATGCCCCGCGACGCAGCCCCCGCGGCGGGCGCGCGGAGGCTGCTGGGAGCGGCGCCGTGCGCGGGGGCGGGCGCCAATGGCGGCAGGCGCAGGGGGCGGCTGAGGGAGCCGTTGCCCGTCGCGCCCATTCATCGCCGACGCCTTCTCCGTCCTTCGCCCTCCCCCGCCCACCCCCCCGTCCTCTCACCACCGCCTCCCCCCGGGCGCTATGGAGGCGCTGATCCCCGTCATTAACAAGCTGCAGGACGTGTTCAACACGGTGGGGGCCGACATCATCCAGCTGCCGCAGATCGTGGTGGTGGGCACGCAGGTGAGGCGGGGCGGCCTGCGGGGACAAGCCCGGGCTCCTCCTGCTCCCCCGGGGCCGCTTACACGCCGTCGCCTCCGCCAAGGGCACGCGGGGACGCGGGCGGCCGAGGCGGGCGAACCCGCGTCCTACCCTGTTCCCTCCCCGGGCTCCCTTTGCCTCCCCTCCATTTGCAGTGGCAGCGCCTCTTTGCCCGGGGAAGCTGTGGATGCCCCGTGCCTGGAGGGGTCCAAGGCCAGGTTGGATGGGGCCTCGGGCAGCCTTCCAGCACTTGAAGGGAGCTACAGGAAAGCTGCGGAGGGACTTTTTCTCAAGGAGGTGTAGCGATAGGACGAGGGGGAACGGCTTCAAATTGAAGGGGGGAAGATTTAGATCAGACGTTGGGAAGAAATTCTTCACAATGAGGGTGGCGACGCACTGGCACAGGTTGCCCAGGGAAGCTGTGGATGCCCCATCCCTGAAGGTGGCCAAGGCCAGGTTGCATGGGGCCTTGGGCAGCCTGATCTAAGGGGCGGTGCCCCTATCTGTGACCGGGGCTGGGGAGGCTGGAACTAGATGATTTTTAAGGTCCCTTCCAACCCAAACCACTCTGTGATTCTATGATTTATTTCCACTGCCCTCCTCTCCGCTTCGTGCTTCTCTGTGATGCTTTGAGCAGCCAGGGAGCTCTTTAGGAGTGTGTGGGTGACCGTGGGCTTCATTGTGACTGTCATTGCTAGGCGTGTTCTTGCCTTTTTTGACAGCTGCCCCGACGTGTGGGCTGAGGAAAAGGGCTGTGGTAGCGGAATGGCATATTGCAGGTGTGGGATCATTTTCCCTTGCTGTGAGTTCTGCCATTTGGACTAATTTGTCTTGTCCGGTGATGGGGCGTGAAGGTGAAAGGCGAAGCCAGCCTTTCTTGGCTGTCACAACATGTGCGATTTAGCCCGATAATGCTGCCTCTGGGCTTGAAGATAGCACCTTCACATCTATTGCAGCGTGAGATGCCATTATCCAGCAAAACTTTTAGGAGTGAAATGTGTGTGACTGGAACTGCAGCAGTCAAGGGAATTGAAAATGAAACATTAAACACAACTAAAACATGAAGTTTATCCATCTTGCTTTTTGTTTCTGTGACATTAACAGTGCCTGAAATTGTGATATCACTTACCTGAGGCAATAATGCCAACTACTCTGAGTCAGGAACTTCATTACATGACTTAAAACACGTGAGCTGTATGTTTAAAGCTTGCACATTGCTGAAGCGTGGAATAGGTTTGCTCAAAACCAATTACACTGTTGAACTGGTTGCGAGACAACCAGCTGACGTTCTGTTTCATCAGTGAATTTCAGATAGATTAATTGACTTTTTATCAGTCACTTTATAAAATAGATCTAAATGCTTAAATTGGGTAGGAGAGGCTTCGCACTGGTAAGCTATACTAGGTACTTGCCATTTTTGTAGTTGACAGGAGTCCACCACTTTACAAAGAGACTTATTTTCCTTTACATTAAAAAAAGATCATACAAGCAAGCTTTATTCATTTTGTGGTTTCTTTTATTTTGTTTTAGTTTAGTTCTGCAAGAGAAAGTACAAGGCAGAGGTGTGGCATTTTTCTGTGTAAAATCAAGAAATTATTTTCTTCTATTTCACTTTGGGAAATGTGCTGAAGTGATATTTTTTAAAATTGTCCCTTTAAACAAGTTTGTCCTTCTTAACTCTTCATAAGTGTGTTTCAATATCATAAGTAGATACTGAGAGTTAAGACAGTATTAACATGCATTTTACTTCTGTAGTCCACCTGTCAGCATTGATAGCTATTCAGTTCTGTATTCATTATGTTCATAAAAAATTAGTGTGATACTTCTCATCATGACAAAACAGGATCCTTTATAGACTCCGGGAAAGTATATAGCAAAAATGTCTAGCAAGCTGTATCTTGATTGTTTTTTTGTTTTGTTTTGTTTTCAGTCAGCTTGGTCAGGAGAAATGATTGTCTTTACTGACTTGGTGTTTCTATGGAAAGTTATTCAATTAATCTTAAAATAATGTAAATAGCATTTTATTATTTTATTCGCTCAGAGTTAGTTTGTTGTAGACCAGATAGTTGGACATTTCTCAATTATGACCTTAAACCTGATGGTTTTACTGCTAGTAGCCTGCTTCCATGCTTTTTGAAAAACACCTTGAAGCAATCTTGTTTCTTGAGATATTTTTGTTTAAGCACTGTGTGGCCTTAAAGTTTGTTGATGTAGTTGTTTTGTTGGTAGCCTACTGGCATATGCAGTCTTTACTTTTTCTTGTTTGAATAAATTTTGAATTTCACACGTGCATTTTTCTTTGTAGGCAACAAATGCTGCCAGTTAAGATTATGTAACTTTTAATTCATTTATACTTTTTTCCCCCCACCCTTCCACTTAGTTAGTTGCTTTTCTTAAATGACCTTTCTTCATATTCAGCAAGGAGGACAAAAATGCTTTTTGAGTAGGTTTTGCTCTTTTTTTCTCACTTGTTTTCTGTATCTCTTTTCACCTCTTGTATTGTTTTGCACTTGTGTTTGTCTTCATTTCTCATTTATTACTACTTCTATGCTTCAAGCTAATTCTCTTTCTAGAGTATGTAGAACTAGAAGCTGCTTACAGTCCTTGATTTAGATTTGAATGTTTTCTGTTTCCCATGTCCATTTTACACTTACTCTATTGTTTTGGGATTCACTTCCTACCATACTTGTGTTCTGGGCAATTGAAGTGTTTTAATGGTACTAATTACAAAATATTTCTCAGTAAATTTCACATATTTAACTAGCCTCTTGCCCTTCTTCTAGCGGTGTTCCTGGGACTCAGTCATATGAGAATTCCTTTTTCTCTACATAAATACCATGCAAGTTATTGCTGTATCCTAGCACAGGATCTCTTCAGAAAATTGAAGGCTCTGCTGTTGATAGAACCCTGAAGACACTCTCGGACTGCAAGAATTTTGTCACTATTTCAGGGGTTTTTTTCCATTCCCAGATAGGTTTTGTATTTTTTTCCCCGATTCATTATTTTGATTCAATTTTTAGAACTGCATTACTGAAGTGCAAAAAAATGTCCAGACTCAGAATACTGGATAAACAATACTTTTTCAACGATACTGTACTGCCCAACCTTCTGAAATGCTTTATGCAAATACGTTATGATCTCTGCTTGTAAGGGATAACAAGGTGGTGCTGAAGTGCCTCCACCAAACACATTAAAACTAATAAAATGAGGTGAAGGGAAGAAAAAAAGCTTGGTTAGTTATGGCCTTCTGTATGTTAAAGGCACATAGGTGTTATCACAAAAATGAAATGCCTATGGTGTGAAAGTAGAGTAGATTTTCGAAACCCACAAACCACACAATCTCCACCTTTTTTTTTTTCCCAGGTCATTAATTTTTGAATCTGTTTCACTGGTTTTAGAGTTTATCAGCTTACTTGTATATAAGCTGTAGTGTCAGTTTAGTCACAAAGTTCTTGTACTGACAAAACCAAGTTGTGGGCTGTATTTGCCCACAATGAGATTTTAAAATTATCTTTCATATATACATTTATATAGTACTTTTGCTATTTTGGGACTTAAAAATTGTAAACTTGCCTCCCTATTTAAACAGTTTTATACTTTTTTGTTGGATGTTTCCATCTGAAATAACTGGTTTGTTACACCTTGTGGGTCACATATTAGCATTACATTTATTTCTCTTTGCTATTTGGAGTGCCATATTTGATATTTCAATGCTAAACCAATTTTTGTTGTCAAGGAGGAATGTTTCTTGATCCGAGAAAATAGATAAGCCTGACCATTTGAATGTGCATAATTGTATATTCTGTTAGACTAAACAGATATGATGGTAATTGGCCTGTTAAGAAGTTGGCAGCGCAGTGGGGAAACTAATGCAAAGTCTTGGCTCCAGGGATGAGGAGAATACAGTGCTGTATGAAAGCAACTGTTTTGATAGACTAACTTTGTGGTTTTAAACTTCAGGTGCTCTACAGGGCTTCTATGACCTTTCCCTCTTAGGGAAGGTCAAAGGAATAGAAGTTTAAGCCACTTCAGCTTATTCTGTTTATTCACCATATCTTATATTGTGTTGGTAAAAAGCAGGGTTGGGGTGAAGGAAAATCCAGTATGTACCAAGCAATCAGGAAAACCCCCTGCCAAGCTCAACCCAGGAATATCTTCCTCTCTACTTTGATTTTTTAGGGTTTTTTTGGGTTTTTTTTTTTTTTTTGGTCCAGGGATCTTTCCTGGGATTTTCAAGCAAATAAAGATGTTAGTATCTACATTTGTAATAGGGTGTGTAACCAGAGCATAGCTTCAGTGCTGGCTGGGGACAGCTTGGTTTTCTCTCAACTATTTTGCAAGCTTCCTGGTTTTGTTTGTTTGTTTTGATACCTGACATTCACTGTATCTGGTTTTGGGCAAAGTTGTTTCTATTTCCTGTCCCTTCCTCCTGTCAAAGTGCCCTAACTGCTCTGGTGTCTGTTGCAGACAAGCAGCAAAGTGAGGCTGGCATTAATTGGCTGTTTACATTTACCAGACCTCATTTGAATTTTACTGCTAAAGTTATGTAGTACAAACAGCATTTGGTGTTATGGATATTTCTTTTCTCTGATGGGCCTTCTCAGTTTCTGAACCGCTATACTGTTCAGGTCCTGAGGGCTTCTGTGATTGAAAGGATGGCATTTTTTCTGTATTTGTGTACAGACTTTGTATGAATTTCAGTAAAATTAAAGGCATAATAACTGCGTTTAATCGCTGCAGATTTTAATATGGAAACAATGTTAAGCATATTTTAAATGAAGATACTGATTTTGCTATTTGCAAACACCCAGTTATTCTGTAAGAGTGGAGAGAATACACAGTTGTAGAAGGATGAGAATAAAGTGGGTATTTTTTTTTTTTAGGTATGTTGTAATACAGGATTTCTGAAGAATTTTGATTGAGCTGTGCAAGTTCTGGCTTTCTTTACCACTTGTACATAAGCTGGTTTTTGTGGAGGGATTTTCCAGTTTCTTCCTGACTGATTCAGGAAAGCTCTTCATTCACTGGGGAACTGCCTGCAGGAGCAATGGTCTTAAGATACAGAAAAGATCTTTCAGAGAGAAAATGTATTTTGCAACAACCAGCCATGCATTACACTGTTTTCACTCCTTTCTTCCGCTAGGATCAGCCTGTTAGCCCTTCTGCACCATTCTGGAAGTATATTTTGTTTCAAAGAATGTCTTCCTGTTATTCATTTGGCCTGTTTATAACTTCAAAATTCTCTTCTGATTAATAAATAAGTTTCAAAATTTGTTGGTTTGGCATGTCCCTAGTTCACGTAGGAAAATTTTGCTCCAGTATCTATTCCAATGAGAGCAGTTCTCTTGTACAGTTGCTCTGGAATAGGATACGTACTGACCTTTTATTTCAGAATAATTCAAGTTTGCAAAAAAATGAAAGAAAAAAAAATCTTGTGGCTCTTTAGTGATAGCATGTTGAACTCTTCCAGGATAGCTACTGCAGAGGACCTCTTTTCAAAGCACCTATCTGGGCGATATTCCCGTGGATGAGTTCCCAGCAAAAATATATTAGCTTGTACTTCCCAATAATCAAATTAGTAAACTGTATGCGTATTCCTAAGAGCATGATTTACCCAGCAGCACTTTTACAATTCTTCTATGACAGAAAACTGAAAAATTGCCACCATTGTCTCAGGTGTCAAAGTAGATGCATTGCTTTTTGTAAGAGACTTCTTCAGGAATTAATAGGTCTCACTGAGAAATCTCTTCTACTTTGCAGTTCCATTTTCAAATGTTTGTTATTATTGTGCTACTGAAAAAATCATAGGGAATACTGATGTCACTGCCTTTTTATTTTCGCGTAGTGTCCTGCAGTAAATCTATATTGTGGTGTAGGAGTTCTTTGCAGTTTTTCCTATTTGATGTGATAATAACAAAATTACTAGTTTGCCCTATCAAAAACAATGAGCAAAATTTACATACCCTTTCAACCAGTTTTCTTGTTCCAAGTTCCCCAGTTGGACAAGTTTGTTCCAAAGTTTTTTTCCACAGATTGTTTATTTTACATTGGCTCTGCAAAGCGATAATGAAGTCTAAAGACAGACAGAAGGAAGGTAGCAGATTCTTGCAAGATGACTTTAAATTTGTTGCAGCTCATAAAATGTAACAGTCAACAAGTGGAGCAAATGACTGTAAAAAAATCTCATCATGCTTGCGTATCAGTCATACTGCAGGTTAGACTTGTATTTAATGACTTCTTGCTGCACAGACTTCATAAGAATAAGAGCAGACTTTGGCTTATTTATTGAGCTAATTGGTGGGACCCAATGAATTGTAGGACAATGAAGCTTAAAAGACTCGGCATACCTTTAAGGGCAACCTCATTGGAGAACAAAACAGTAATTCATACAAATGATCAGGGAAATGAGTAGACATATATGGAGATGAGTGTGGTGGGAACTCATGACTGAGTGTCAACACAGAAGACGTGCAGGAAGTAGAAGTGAGGACAAGCTTGCTCAAGGATATAAATATACTTTCTGCATATGCAGAGATGGTATTAAGAAAGCCAACATTCCACTAGAGTTGAACTGGTAAAGGACATAAAAGGCAACAAGAAAAACTTCCAGCACCGCATCAACAGTTACGGGGAAAAAAAGAAACAGGGGAAGTACAGGCTTGCTACTGACTGTGATATGTGATTTAGTGGCTGTGAATATGGACAAGGCTGAAGCACTTTGCACTTTATTTATCTTATTCTTCACCATCAGGGTCTTCTAGGCATTTGCATCTATAGGTGGGGCTCAAGGTGGAGGTTAACTATCAGTAGTGGAAGAGGATTGAGTCAGGATTCTCTTTCGGATATGGCGAAGGCATCTTTGCATCCTGTAGGGTGCAAGTCTTCTGAAGGATTTGGAAGAAGAATAAGCAAACCAGTGACGTAAATGTTTGGGATGAATGAATGTGAACAGTTGTTCATGGTGTTACTTCAAAATTTTCAATACAGAGTCTCTTCCATTTGATTTATCAACATCCCAGAAGTGTTTTTGAAAGTAGCATCTCTTGCTGTTAATGAAGCTGGACATGTATATAAGTTATCCACTGCTGTCTGCTTCTGAATTCCTGAAGAGTGTGGTTAATAAGACAGCAGGCTGCAATCCAGATTTTCTTGTAAGAATTAATGTAATGGATGGGAGCAAATGCCTTTTGATACTTAAGGGCACACAGTTGAAATATGCAGGGACAAGTAAGGAAGAAATGAAGGATCATTAGAAGCAAGAAGATGGAAGCAAGATCATTAGGTCTGTTAAACAGTAGAGATACTGGCTTTCTGGAGTGGATTCTAGTTCTACAGGCTTCAGCTTTCTAATTGGTGAGAATAAGAGCACAGTTGTTTCCCTGGTTTTGTGCCCATGATCCTTGATTTAGATTAACCTGAAGGTGATGTTGGCAATGATGAAAAAATAACTGTTAAGGAAGCAGTGAGAGAGCTGATGAGATGTGCATCATATAAATTGTCAGTGTGAATTGAGATAATAATTAAGTCCCTTCGTGCATCATCTCATTAGCAATTTAGGTTTTACCATCCATCAAACTCAGGTGCTTATCTGTGAGACTGATGATGGTTAACATCAGAGGAAAGTGTAAAACACTGTGAAATGGAGTTTTGACAGAATGGTTGAAGAAGCAGCAGACAGTGAGATGTTTGTGTATTTGCCCACTTTTTCTGAGCAATCTATGAAGAGTTTATCTAGATATCACAACTTATAGATATTTCAGATTAGGATCAGGTATTATGGTCCAGAGGAAAACTTGACTTATTTACCATAAGAGGTTAGGATACATTTGTGCTTTTCTGGACCTGTCATGGAATGAGTTTGTGGATTTCAGTCTGATTAAAATCGTAATGAGCATTCCAGTGAGATGACGGAACAAGTGTGGTGCTGCTGCAGACTTAGTCCTAAAAATTCTATGGTACCTTTCGTCATCATCATTAGTCTCTGTCTTCATATGTTGTATGACAGACTGGCTGTGAATTTTTACTCTGGACAGACTGATATCCCTCACTTCCCCATGCTGGCAGAAAAAGATCCAGCTTTGTGTTTACTGCTTTCTTTACCATGTTTCCAGATGATTCTCGGTAATGGATGTGTACAGGGTACAGATTAAGAACTGCGTCATTAGATACTGTATTATGTTCCAAGAACAGATTGCTTTAATGAGGGAATGTAATGCAATTTGAAACAAATTTCCTGGTGTGTGGAGTACTCTACTGTGTCATCTAATGAATAACTTCACATTTGCAATAGACCTTCCTTCTACATCCAAAAATAAATGTGGGAGTGGTGTTTTAGTTCCATACGTAGCTTGGTTTGTGCCAATAAGGCTGTATTTCTGTTTCTTGTGACCCTGTCCTTCAACCTGCTCTTTCTGGACAGTTGACCTTGCTGCTGTCAAATTTGACTTAGATTTACTGTGACAAAATACACACCATCTGCATTGGTTTGTTATTCAACCATTGAGATGAATGACATTGTTGATAAAACAGAATTTTTCTGTACCATAAAGCTTATTTATACAGTAAAGTGTTAGAAGAAAAGAAGGGCTTTTGTTGTTTTCATTGTTAACGCTTTACAGGGGTTACATCTTGTATTTTGATACTTATTTTAATATTTATTTTGTGCTTCTTCATAGAAGTCCTATTCTAATAGATTCTAATACGCGTTTAATATTCCTGTCTTTTCTTACTGCACTGGTAGAAGTGTGCTGATAATGCTGTTTCTTAATCTCTGCAGATCTGTTTTTCATTTTTAGAAGTCACCTAAAAGATTTGGCAATGCTTCTATTTCATGTTGTGCTAGGTTCTGTAACTATTTTACAATTTACTTGAAGTCTCAAATTGTTGTCTCAGAACCAATAAGCTGAATTGAAGTTGTATAGCAGTAATGCACATTCTAGCTGTAAGAAGCATCTATTGTTGTTTGTTTGTTTTAGAGAATTGTTTGGTACTAGTATTAATATAGAAACACTTCCTAGCTGGCAGCAGTGATTGTCAGAGCATTTTTTTTTTCGTGGTATTCCCATATTGACTCTCCAGCTGCAGAACACAGAGTTTAATACAGTTCTCTTAAAAGACAAAATCTTACTGGTCAGACTTTCAAAGTATTTTGTTGACGTATCTGGATCTATTGTTTGTTGTTAGTTTTAACATGGTCTTGAATCACTCTTAAAACCCACAGCTGCTTATTGGGCCATGTCGCCTAGTTCTGCATTTTATACAAAAGTGCTCCAGGAGAATGTTTTTAAGTTTAGACTCTCAAAATGAATTTGTAGTTTCATAGCCTTTAAGTTCTTTACATTTTTTTTCAGTTTGTTGTTATGTAGACGAGTGATTGCAGTGAATTCAGTTGTAATTACTTGTATTTACACAGGCTGGGGAAGAGACAATATAAGCCAATATTTGTTTATATATTTAGAGTATAAACTTTTGAAGCTTATCTACTACAAAATATAAAAATACTGAAAGGAATATGAGATGGTAATAGCTTAATGTACTCAAGTGTTCATATTTAGTATTCTTTTGTATAATGCTTCTGGTAGTATGTATCCAGCCCATGTTAACACTAAGAGGAGGTGTAATTGTGTGTTAGATACAGTAAGTCTGTCAGATGCTCCTTTGGGCACTGAATAGCAAGGAATGGAATACAGCATTGTTTGCAGGAATTATGAAAAAAAGCTAAAACTAAAATATTACAACTTTTTGATGTTTAAGAAAATCATGTAGCTGTATTCCAATTTTCAGAGCAGTGGAAAGAGTTCTGTGTTGGAAAGTCTCGTGGGGAGGGATCTGCTCCCACGAGGTACTGGAGTTGTCACCCGGAGACCCCTTATTCTGCAGCTGGTGCATGTTTCCCCAGAGGATGGTCGGAAAACATCTGGAGATGAAAATGGTAAGTGTGATTCAAGTGTGTGTTCTGCCTAGTTGGGAAGAAACTTCTAGTCTTTCTTGTTTATTTGACAGAAAAAAACAGTTTTTGTAATCTCAAAACTTAAATACGCTTTTTAAAATTTTCTTGGAAGTAAACACAGCTGTTGTCGCATCTGTTCTGTCCATTTAGCAAATGTCATGAAGCCAAAATCTCTTGGATATATCTGTAACAGTTTAAGCTTTCCTGTTCATTAGGAAACACTATGGAGAAAAGTAGGCCAAAGAAAGCATTTCAGTTACGATGATTTTCTAGAGTGTGAAGAACATGATTTTCTTGTGTATGTTTATCTTCCCCTCCTCATTTACTGTATAAATAAGGCTTTTCCTTGAGAGGATGAGTATGTGACTTTTTAGAAGGAAATAGGTAAGTTCTGAATAGAGTGGAAGGAGGAGAAATGAAAACAGACTTGTTGTAGATGCGAGCAGAATTCAATGGGAACGTTCTGTAGCTTGTAGTTGCCACCTTACTGGGCTGCACTGGGAGATTCTAAGTGTATCAGGAGCAACACTTTAAATGTTCTGAAGCTGTCTAGTTTGGAAATTGTCTTGTATAGCACTTCTATACTAATCTTCAGTAGATCTAGAAAGTCATCTTGGTTGTCCCTTGGGAGTTTAAATGCGCTTTCTATACAAACAAGTGCTCTTGATCTTATGAAAGAGCAGCAGGGGCATATCTACCCTCTGATTGTAGGATAAATCTTAGCTTTTTGCTGTAGACAGTAAAAAATAGGCAGACTTTTGATGATGCGATAAATTCAGGTCTCTAGTTGCTAATTTTCATTGTGTTCAAATTTTTAAAATTTTATTTCTAGCAATATTAAGTGAAGGTATCAGAAGTTCCTTACAGTATTTGTTTTCATGTAAAGTGTTTCGTTGTTGTTTTCTGAAGAACAGTTACGAATACTGTGCAGTTTAAAAGGTTTAAGCTCCAATTTTCATTATTGCCATAAGGAGAGAACACTGTTTGTGTACATAACAATTAACTTTCAGGGTGCAATCCAAGTTGTGTTGGATTGAGAGAGGTTAAAGGACAGTTCAGGTTGGAAATGATCCCAGATGGTCTCAGTCCAACTTGTTCCTCAAAGAAGGGCCAACTCTGAACATAAGACCAAGTTGCTCGGAGCTTTATCCAGTTGGGTCTTGGAAACTGCCACGGTTGGAGAATTCAGAATCTCAGTGCAACCTTTTCTACATGTCACATTGGATCTCTAAACACGGTTTTATGTTACTTGCATTGTGCAGTGTATAGGTTTAGTACTTTTCAGAATGCTTTGATTCTGAATCGTAGGATAAAACTTGATTTTGTTCTTCCCTGCAACTTTACAGGTATACAAGATGGTTTTGTGATTATTGTATTCTGAGTCAAGACAGAGCATTTCTGTTGTAGGTTGTGTTTGTTTTGAGAATTCAGATTTTAAATATTAAATGGGATAATGGTATTATTGCATAAGGATATCGGGCTAAATTAATATTTATGAGGCCCATTTAGGTCTTTGGGGGTAAAAAATCAGTATGCAAGATGTGCATGTTATAATATTTTCTTGATACTTCTTTGAGAAAGACGTGGGCTTGTTTGGTAAGAAGAGACAAATCTTTATGACTTAATTGTTTCATTTGAAATGCCTCTTTTCTTCCTCCAAAATTTGGGCAATTTGTGGTCTAAATGATCTTGTCACTGATGTGGATTAACCTATGTAGAGATTGTGATGTAAGATCTAAGGAGATGGGATCAGGTAGCTTGGAAAGAAAAAAGATGGCAACCTCTTATCCTGGCTATGCAGTATGACATTATAGTAAGTCACTGTACAGGTCATAGTTTTGTTTGTTGTGAGGTGGATGTTGAGGTAAGGTTGAATACGTGTTTGGAGTTTCCCAAAGGGAAACCTGTCCATAGTCATGCAGAAAAGAATTTTCTCCAGACGAGGGCTTTATTATTTACAAATTGAGTATTGGACAGCATACTGCTTTTTCAATGTGCTGTTTATGAGCTGTCTGTGTGCACAGATACTTCTATGCAACTGGCTCTTCATCTTGTGTTTTCTGTTATGTGATTTGTCACCTTTATCCATCTTAATGCTTGCTCTGGATATGTACTAGTATTACATGTAAATACATCCATTTAAATATAGTACTAGTCTGATTCTTACAAGTTTAAACTTTACCTCTGTCTGAGTGTCTATATCCAGAAAGCTTCCCTGTATTTAACACAAAGCACTTTGGATTACTGTGGTATTCATTTACACATGGACAATTGCCTTGTTTTTATGACTATGAAGGAAAAAATTATGTCTCTCCAGTAGCTTAATTTTGACAATGTGAGCTGCCAAAAATATCATTACATATCAATTTAGGGGTTTTGAGTGGTTGGTTTGAGTTTTGGGGTTTTTTTATCTTTTAAAAAAATATATTATTTTATTCTTGGGAGCATGTTGGGAATGATTGTCAAGAAAGAATTGCAGATTCTGGTTTTCTGACATGCAGCATTAAAGGACATCTGTGCTTCAAAGTCACTGATGGGTTATGTGATGCCCTTGAACAGTGGTCACTGCAATAAATTAAGGTAGCCAGAGAATAGAGACTTGAATTTTCTATTAAATATAAAAACGTGTTATGTTTTCACAATACGATATTTCAGACCCATACGTATATTTTGCAGAGATGTCTGTGGTTTGGTGTGAAGTAGATGTTCTCATTATGCTTTTGCTGTTTATTGTTAACCTGTAGTGATTCAGCATGTATGGTGTTTTTGTGGTGATGCCACACTGTGCTCTTATCAAATTCCAAGAGAAGCATCATTTACAAGAGAACTGGGGCTGGTCTTGTGAATTATTTAATTAGTCTTGCAGCTAAGACCTGTTCTGGTAGTTTATCCATTTGTTAGGAAACGGAAGAGAGGTGGAAACATATGAATGGTCAGTTGGTATATGTTTATATGTTTTTATTTTGGTACAAGATAGGAAGCTGAATATCTTTCAAAACCTGAGAAGACAGAATTGGTATGGAACACAGGAATAATTAATACAGATGAGTTCCTCGCTAAACGATGTCAGTTTAGCTGCTTTTTGCTGTCCTACTTAAAATAGGAACCCCTTACCCCTAGCTCCAAATGATGTGGGCTTCTTCATTGTACTTAGTTTTGGAAAAGCACAAAAGAAAGGGCCTTCAGACAAAAGAGCTTGTAATCGAGTTAGCCTCAGGGATGGAAAAAACGATACAACATAAAGAAGGGACTGGCAGATGTGCGCATGTTTTTCCACAAGTTGAAGTTTTGTTTTTTTTTTTACTTAGAGAAACAGAGCTAGGAAAGTATGAGGTGATAAGGCAGAAGGAGTTCATAAGGTAGTCTGCTGGTTACAAGAGTTGTGAAGGTATGTTTTCTTAGAAAGCAAGGAAAACACCCAAGATTCTACCTGTTCTGCTGGGTTTTGTCCTTTTTAGTATTTGGGAAGGTCTTAGTGCCGTGCAGCAAGAAATCCTCTGAGTTGGGAGCATTTTATGACTTTGAACAGCTTCTTTGTCCTCCCATTCTGTACAAAGAACATTTCTACTGCTTTATGAAGGGAGAAGAGATACATGAATAACTGAAGTCAGTTAGGGTTGTACTGTATTTGAGCTTCCCAGAGGAGCATTGCAGTGCAGGAGATAACAAGTAACAATTTGGTGGAGGACAGTCATGTGAAAAGAACTGTAATCATGTCTAATTTTCCAGTATATTGAAGTTTTCAGGTCTCACTCCAAGATATGAAAAGCCCTCAAAGCAAACGGTCTGTTGCTTTATTCATGTGATGTTTTTTTGATAGGTAGGATCTGTTTGTTTTTAATAGCTGATGTTTTAATAGTTTTGTATAATACTTAATTTTATAATGTTGGAGATGTCATTTCTGCACACTTCTATCTAGTCTCAAATCTTGAATGTCATCAGATAATGAATCTGAAAGTTTTACCCGAAAAGCTTCCAGAAAGTAGCATAACCAGGGGAAGACTGATTTAGCAGTGAAACTAGTGATAAAAAAAATGTTCTGCATGTAAACCAGAACAATGGGTTGTTAAATGCTAGTTAAATATTTTCTGCTTGCCTTGATTATCCTTGTATTTTGAGGAATGCACATCCTTCTTCCTTTCCTATAAACTCCTTTGCGTTAAAGTAGAGTGATTGGGATGTTTTTTTCAAATGGTAAAGGGGTGTCAGTGCAGTCTTCCTCAGAAGAGTGGGGCAAGAGTTTCCCCATTATATAAAATGAAACTTGTAAAAGCTTATGCTTCCAGATGACATTTCTGTACACTGCTGGAGACTTAGCATTTATTCCTTAACCCTTTTTTCCCCCCTTCTTTTTCTTATGTGCACCTTGGCTAAGATTAAACCTGAGCCATTTAACATGACTTCAGTCTTCTTTTGGGTAACATGTAGCAAAGAAAATTTGTGGCTTGTTAATGCTTAAACAGTTTTCAGTCTCCTTTGATCTGTAGATGCTAACAAGTTAAAATGCAATGCCTCTGACTAGAATGTGTCATTTTAAAATGTAGTAGATTATACTAAAATAAAGCATCTCTTTAAATGTAGAACTAAGCCTAGTACTTACCTGTGGATTCTTATGTCACCACAAAACCAGTAATTCAAGACTAAAAGCACATGTCCTAGGAGGACATCATCCCTCTAGGACAGAGACATAATGGGAAGCTGCTTGGTCCATATCTTTCAAATGTAGAGGTGGCAGTTTCTTGCTAAATCTTTTTATTCCTGGCTTCATGCCTGTCTCTGCTTCCTTAGAGTCAACTTTTAAGAGGGTATGAAATACTGCAGTTTATTCTTATGTGTGCATCTTGCTTATTTCCTCAGAACTGCAAATAAACTAAACCTGTTTCAAAACCTGAAAATAATGAGGCTTTTCATTTTGCATTTGTGTTGGTGACTAGTGTGTAATTTTGTCTGTTTACTGACTGAGACAAATAAGAGCTGCCTCATGCGAATGTTTTTTCATAGCTTATGTGCTATGGGTAAAAGTATTTTTTTTTTTGGACCCAGTCCATCTAAGTCACCATATTTCCACTGATAATAAGCTTTTAACTTACCTACCTGAGCAGGGCATTAAAATAACTCCCCAGATGTACTGAGGTTCCTAGACTGATGTATTAATTTCTATTGTGATACTTGCATTTTGTGCCAAACATTCTTCATCAGTTTATTTTGATTCTTGCATTTCCGTGGTACTGTACTGGCATCACATAAAAAGAGAGTTGTAAACTCATCAGCCCTCCAATAATAAGCTTTTTTGTAGTGGAATTTCCATAAATAGTTTGATACTATAAGAAGTTGAGAAGGGTGATAGTTAATGTTGTCACTTCCTAAATCTGTCTTAGAACTGCCATAATTGTTTTTTTAATTGAGCATTAGAAAGATTGATGCAAAACTTCAGATTTCTTTCCCATACAGTACTATTACTTCCAATGACATAAAAAGTTTCGTTACTCTTTCTCCTTCTTGCCATGAGTAAATAAGGAGAAACATATTTTGCCAAAGAAATTCAGCTTTGTGGAACTTAATAGTGCTTGTTTCTGAACTCAGATGAAAGTATTGTTAGCTGTTGGAATTAGATGAACAGCGATAATAAAGTCATCATCAAGTAAACTTTGTTGTATAGAGTATCTGATTCATATGCATTATTTATCAGTGTTTAGCTAAGATCTTATTTCTGTGTATATTGTTAATGTCACGCATTCTCATCAATAGTAGAATAGCATGCACATCTGTCTGCATGCACTTGTGATCTTTGTAATTGGTATTGAAAGTTAATAAGATGCTATATTAAATATGATTAAAAATTTTAAACATCATTCAATGCTGTTTCTCTTTAACTGCAGACCCAGCTACATGGAAAAATCCAAGACACCTTTCTAAAGGTTGCCTTTATCCACTTGTTTTTTCTCCCTCTGCATAAAGTGCATGCTTATACACTAAACCACATACATTTCATGCCACTGTATTGTTGATTACACTTTTACTTTTACACTTTGGCTATTGTGGTGTTTGATTATTTTGAGTTTTGTGATCTGATTTTTTTTTTGACCCTGTTGCATTAGTAAGAGATGATTTTTGCTTTTCTCCTGTGCTATTGCTGCTTCATAGAATTTTCTGCGCTTTGAATTCCCAAATACTTCTAAAAAAAATCTCTAATGATCACTATCTTGAAATTAAACGAGTGGAAAAAAATGTTTTGCAAAACGACGTGATGGTAAGTAAGCAGTGTGTTTGCCAAATGGCCAGATTCCTTGTAGACCATTCTTCTAGAGCTTCTTGGGGAGCCAAGGTGAAATGACCGCAAACTAAAAGTTTGAAATGGAACTTCGCATTAATACTTGAAAATGTAGTTGTGAAAGTGTGACTGTGTTACACTGCTCAAACTGCTGTCTGTACTACGAAGCAGGAGTTGACAAAACCTCCGTTCCTGCTTCTGGGACTGTTTTTGAATAGGCCCCAAGTAATTCTTGGTATTAATAGTGACTGACAAGTCAAAATGTGTGGTCCTTGACAGATTTGGGATGGGACATGTTCTCCTAAGCCTTCACTGTTATGCAGAATTCTTATGTATTTTCTGTTTGCTTGGGTTTGATTCTACAGGTTTTTCTAACTTTTTCTTTCAGCTGTAATTTGATCTCACTTGCATGGTTAAAGAAAAGATGCTAAAAGCTGCTTTTTTTTCCAGGGTTTTTTTTTTTCCCAAGCTATTGCTAATAATTCTTTTGTTTTCTGTTGCAAACTGTTACTTAATGAACTAGACTGTGAAAAATAGTAGGACAGCTGATTGGCTCAGTCACAATTTGGAAGATGGGCCTTGTGTAAGAGACAAATTAAAAAGAATAATGAGATGTAATGATTAAATAAGCAGAATCATGAATTTATTTCTATTGAACCATTTAACATCTAACTGTAGAAAGCAGATTTTTTTTCTCGTGTTGGTTGGGGGGGAAAAAAAAAATCACAGGCTCTCAGAAAAATGACATTGAAACATCTTCCTCATGTATCAATTATTTGTTTTCAGAGATAGATGCCGAAGAGTGGGGTAAATTTCTTCACACCAAAAACAAGGTATGTTTACTCTGATGATGGAGTAGCAGAGTCATAAATACATTATCAGATGTATATTTAATTCTGTATCTTTTACCATCGCTTTCCCAAAAAGGAGGTTATACTGCTTGCTGTAGTAGATACCAGATCATCAAGTATTTTCTGTTTTGCTATTTACAAAATTTATGAAACCACTCTTTCAAACTCAAGATAGAAAATTTTTCAATAGTTGTCTATCGTGTGGGTCATTGTTACTTCGGAGTTATTTATCTGTATTTATCATTTGTGTTATTTTGTTGATTTTTTTCTTTTTTGTTCATTTTCAAAATTACAGTTGAAGTTGCAAAGGAAAGGAAGTGTATAAGCACAAATTGTTTCAGTCCACTGATGAACTGGCTACTTGAGAGGTTTATTAGAAAGTTGTGAAAAGGAAGGAAGAGCCTGTTGCACATCAGGGGGACGTAGGGCTTGAATAATAGCGTCAAAGCTTGATTTTTTTGCTTGAAGAAAGTAACCTTTTGTTGGCAGATGAATTATTTAGTGTTTATTACTTTAAACTGATTTTCTCCCCTTCGAGGCAGTGCTAGAAGTTGAAGGAAATCTAGAGAGGGATGCAGAGCGTACCTGTGCAAGAATAGTTCTACTAACTTATTTTGGATTGGTGGAAGGACTTTTGACAAGAGTGGAAGAATTTTCAAATGGAACTCCATTCTTGTTATTCATCCTCTTAGAGAAGAGGAGAGGGTCAGGCTGTGTATTTATTAACTTCAAAGGACTGCAGCTAGTTTAGAAATGGAATTAAGAGTTTGAAATTCTTTTTAGGTGAACACTGTTTTATACCTTGTCTGACATCAGTGGGGTAATAAGTACTAATAACTTCCATCTTGCAGTATTGATCAACAGATTAAATACCTAGATTCCAGTTCTAGTAATTTTTATCACTGATGGTTGCTGTTAGCACTAGCTTAAACTCTGTAAATAATTCTTATTTTTTCCTGGCTTCTATATAATTAGTTACAGAGTTTTTCCACTGTCTCTTGGAGAAGAGAGCATTATTTTGCATTTGGGTAGGTGGATGCTGTCTTGATTTTTTAAAAATATTTTTTAAATAATTTTTTTTCTTCCATACTTCAGATCTATACAGATTTTGATGAAATTCGTCAGGAAATAGAAAATGAAACAGAGAGGATTTCAGGAAATAATAAGGTAAACATTGCACTGTTCCTCTTTGTCTTATGATAGAACTGCTGCTTAAACCTTTCTTAAGCAGTTATGGCAGCTACGGTTGAAAAGCATTGGGCTAGTCTAGTGAAGCGGACCGTAATTCTACTTGCTAATTTCAGATATTTTTCACTGTGTTCGAGGTAAATTTGACTTCAGCTAAAACACAATGCAGAAACCTGCTGTTGCTTTACTTCAGAGCTTCCATTGTAGTAGTGGAAAAAAATGAACTGAGTTACTAACTTGCTTCCGTTTTTATACATAAATGGCTTTACGTGTAATTATAGAGTATTCTATTCTTGCATATCTGTATAATCTCTGGAACATTAAAGCTTTTATACATTATTTTGAGGGGAGAAACAGGGCTGCTTCCAAAGACAAAGGAATTGATTGACAGATGTGACTGGCTTTTTTAACTCACCATGCAGTTATAGAGTGTACGATGGAAGAAAGTTTTTCTAGTATGAAACTTCAGCTTCTAGCTTTCTAAAGGGTGCATTTAAATAATGCAGTAGATTGATTAATTTTTATTATTAATATATTTCTAGGGAATCAGTCCTGAACCTATTCATCTTAAGATTTTTTCAACTAATGTTGTAAATCTGACTCTTGTGGATTTACCTGGAATGACAAAGGTAAGATGTAGAATACTTTTCTGACTCCCTGTGAAAGGCGTGCTTCCAAAGACTGTGTGTTTTCACTCTTTGGCATTTTTCTGTAGTGTTAAATAGCTAAGTAGTTGGTTATATAAATTTGAGATGTCACCATCTTCTGGTGCAAGATGAGGGTTTCTGGTGTTCTTTGGTATTGTAAAAGGTAGATTTGCTTAAGTTATTCCTCTTTCTATGTGCAGCTAAAGGATTGGAACCGTTGTGCGTGCTGCACGTTCTTTTTGATAGAAGTAACAGCACTCAAAGTTTCAGAGTTGTGCCTGCAGATAGATGGATAGTTGACAAGTTTGAAAATGTCTTCCCTGTTGCTTCTCCAGAAGCTGATGTGCATATTTTGCGTAACGAGTTGCTTAAAGTGAGGATACACTAGAATAAATGTTCTGTTCCTGTTTGTTCAGGTTTCATACTGAATAATTTTCTGTGGCATGAAGATGACAAGATGACTTCTTTCCCTGTCTATGCACACATATACGCCCACTCTGCCAGTTGTACGGGTGGTTCTTGGATACCAAATCTTCTTGACAACAGTATCAAATAATTTGAATTGATTCTTATTTACATGAGAAAGTTATTTTATATCAAAGTTTTCCTATTCTTTCCTGTTTGTTTTTGAAGGGGGGAGAAAAGAGCTGGAAGACTTTATTTTACACCATGGTATAGGGTATGAACTTTCAATGAGTGTTGTTGTACAGGCATAAATATGCAATTTTGAACATTTCTGTGTTTTTTTTTCTCTAGGTGCCTGTTGGCGATCAACCTAAGGACATTGAACTTCAAATAAGAGAGCTAATCCTTCAGTTCATCAGCAACCCAAATTCAATTATTCTGGCAGTCACAGCTGCTAACACAGACATGGCTACTTCAGAAGCACTTAAAATTGCACGGGAAGTGGATCCAGATGGTAAGTAGTAAGCAAAACTGGATCCTCCAATTTTTTTCAAAATTAAATCCTAAAATAAAGCTGAAATAGTTTGGACAAAAAGGAGTAGGAAAAACAAATGTCACTGCATTTCCTAGAAAATATAATTGTTATATTTGCTTAAAGACTTCCTGCTGCAGTCTCTGCAACTTAGAGAATATTGTGATGAATTGATATCTGGTAGATTTCCAGCTTATGAACAGACAAAATGACTATTTTAGGAGTCTTAGGGGTCACTGCTGTTTTCGGAGCATGAAAATAGCATTACAGAATGTTGGCAACTTCGAGATATTTAGTAGTTTACAGTAGTCTGTTAGGATGATCTCATACTTTATTGTCCAGTTGTTCTATTGGTGGAGAAATTATACCACCCCACAGCTAGTAATCAACTATCTAGCTATTAGTTTAGGGACTTCTGGTAAGAGTAAAATGAATATATGTTGTCAGTATCAGTTTGAGTGTGCGGCATATTTATATAACAGAACTGACTGATTTGATTTAACCTAAAAAGTTTACCATTTTGTCTATTGATAGTGACGTAGGAGCAGTTCTGAAGCTACTGGGTGCCTGCCACTTGTTTATGGAAACTACTGTTGATATCACTAACTAAAGATTGGCACAGTGTGATTTGAAAGAATATGGAAGAATGTACTTGAAAAATACTTATACTGAAACTAGGCTAAAATTTAATGTTGGTATGGGAAGAAAAAATTGAGGGTAAAGCATAAAGTATAATGTTTCTTGATATTTTCAAACTCTTGAGTCTGTTTTGGCCTCGTTGCCTAAGCCTTTATGGGTTATATAGCCACGTAACTTATAGTGGGAGATTTAAAGGGTCCCTTGGGAGCATGGTGAACAGGAGCGTGGCAAACAGGTACGGGGCGCATTATTGTAACAGGGCAGTTTGAGTGGCAGTTCGAGCAGGGAGGGTGCAGAGAGGGGCTGGAGACTGGCCAGAAGGGACCATGGTGGCCACTCAGCATAAAATTAAAGCTGTTCTGAGTGCTGCTGCAGCTAGGATGGACATAGCCACCCAGAAAGAGCCTCAGTGGGCACATGCAGACACTGGGCTGCAGGCAGTGCTGCCCTCCCACACCAACTCATGCCACTGGCACTGACTTCATTTGTGGAAGCTGTGCTTGTGTGGGGGAACTACTCTGCTTGGTGGCAGAGCTGAGGGAGGAAATAACTAGGCTAAGGATTATCAGGGAGTGTGAGAGGGAAATAGATTAGTGGAGCAGTGCCCTCTCACAAACTCAGCAGGCTGCTGGAGCTAGTGTGGCTGTGCACCTCTCATCTGCCAACTGCAAGACTGAGGGAATAAGAGATGGGGAATGGCAGCAAGTTCCTGCCTGGCGCAGGAAGCTTATTGTCCCCAGTCAGACAACAAAACCCCAGATTCCCCAAAAGAATAAATACAAAGTGCTGCAAGTAGAGTCCATCCCCACAGAAAAAGAGGATGGCTCCCACAGCCTAGAAACATTCCCTAGGCTGCTGCCATCCTCAAATGACCATCAAAACATCCTCTCAGAAAAAGAATAGAGTGATTGTCTTGGGGTATTCCCTTCTAAAGGGAACAGAGGGACCCATCTGCAGACCGGACCTGCTCCACAGGGAGGTCTGCTGCTTACCTGGGGTATCAGTGAAGGAGGTAGCTAGAAAACTTCCTTTCTTGTTGAAAGACACAGAGCTGGCCTCTTCTCCCAAGTGGCAGGGGACAGGACAAGAGGGAATGGCCTTAAGCTCCGCAAGGGAAGGTTCAGGCTTGACATCAGAAAAAAAATTTTCACAGAAGGGTCATTGGGCACTGGCACAGGCTGCACAGAGAGGTGGTTGAGGCACCCTCTTCAGAAGTGTTTAAAAGATGGGTGGATGAGATGCTGAGGGACATGATTTAGGATTGATAGGAATGGTTGGACTTGATTATCCTGTGGGTCTTTTCCAACCTAGTGATTCTGTGATTCTGTAACTTAAAGGGAGAATATCTTATGGCAGTCCTCTTAGTTAGATTGTCCTGGTCCAAGGCAGGAGACCCTTTCCTTTTAATTTACCTCTGTAAAAATGATCAGCTGTGACTTTTGGGTCTCTTCCCAAAATTCTAAACCTCACAGGTCTTAAATGGCAACTCATTTTGCAGGTATGTACTGAAGTAGGTAAACTCTCTGACTTGTATTCATCTGAAAGTTTCAGAACCTACTTATTTTTAGACTCAAAAAAAGAAAAATTTCTTGCCACCTGTGTTTGTTTTTTTTTTTTTTTCTTTTTTTCTTTTTTTTTCAGACCTGGGAGCCTGGTAAATACTGAGGTTCCAGACAAATCCTATGCATGTCAGCCTACCTGTTTAGTTGTTCAGTACTTGCATATTTAATGAGTTTAGGTCACTTTTTCTGCCACAGTGTCCGATGTGAAGCTTAGTTTTAATTCAGAAAACATTCAGTCGTGTATTCAATAAATATGTTTCATTAGCAGAATTAAATTCCCTAAAGCTTCTTCAGTCAATAGATTTCAATCTATTCAGTCTCTTGGGGCTTTCAGCTATATTTTTGATGCACAATGCTGGTAGTGGGCAGCTTCTTCAGTGTGTAGTGGTATTTCAAATATATTTCCAAACAGATTGCCATTACGTTTGGTGCTACATATATGCTAGAAACTTATACTTCCAAGTCCCCTGTCTGCCTTACTTAGTCTTCTCCCCAAGTGCTTAGTGATCCCTCTAACCTTACATAGGATGCAGAAACGTTTGCTGTAATAAGGAGTGACTATCATTTCAAACTATGTGGTGCCTAAACCATTTCTTTTAACCAGATCTGCTTGGGGAGCAGTACCTGTACTTCTGATAAAAAGGGGCTTCAGGTAGACCAGTGTCACATGTTTTGTGCCGGTTTTTGCTGGTGTGCAGTAGTGAACTTTGTGCAGCTTTCTTAAGAAGTTTTTGAATGCTGAGTTTTAGCTACCCTGATCAAAGCAAAACATTCTTGTGAACGTATTTTCCTTTTTCTAACTGTATTTTCCTTTTTCTAGGTCGAAGAACCCTTGCTGTTATCACCAAACTGGATCTCATGGATGCTGGCACTGATGCTATGGATGTGCTCATGGGAAGAGTGATTCCTGTCAAACTTGGCATCATTGGAGTAGTGAACAGGTCTGTCTGGGGATGTTGATGCTGTTTTTAAAACTGTGTTAATATGAAGTAGTGCTTTTGGTTTTATTAACCGTGGATATAATTTTAAGAATCAGGTAACAATGTTGAAATAAACTTCTGAATAAGCAAGTGAGATGCTTGTTCCTCGCTTTCCAAAAGCCTGTCTGCTCTTCTTCCACTAAACCAACCGCTAATTTAGAAAGCAGTAGGGACACTTCTTCTAAAAGAACTGTAGCATCACTACTTTCCACTGCTATTTTTCATTTTGAGGGATGCTTTTGGTCGGCTCTTCACATTAGGACTGTCCAGTACAGATCTTGTACATAGTAATGCCAACTGCATGTGGCTATAGTACTGTTCACTTAGTTTTTGCATTAGCTATATCAAATGGCATGTAGTTTCAATAAGTGTTGCTTAGTCTGTATGCAGCTGTTGCCCATACTGGTTTGTTCACTATGCTACATGGAAAAAAAAAACAAATAAACCCCTTTATCATCTAAGGAAGATGAGTTATATATGTAAAGCAAAAACTTGCTATTAGATGTCCTGTCCAGAAAAGAAGTGTAAATTGTTTTTACTTTGCATTTATTAACTACTGTGTAACTCTGCCTTTTAACTTCAGGAGTCAGTTGGATATTAACAATAAGAAAAGCGTAGCTGATTCCATACGTGATGAGTATGGTTTTCTTCAAAAGAAGTATCCTTCCCTAGCCAATCGAAATGGAACCAAGTATCTTGCTAGAACACTGAACAGGTATTACTTATCATGTAAACTAAAATAACTGTATGTTTTTAAAGATGCCATAGGGTATAAATTGGTGTCTTAGAAATAAGACTAAACATTTTTTTTATCTTTACTTTCTATTTTGGTGCTGTATATTAAAGAAAACTCTGGTTCCAAATTTGGTTTCTGAATTTACTGTAATTTCTCGTGAGTAAATGTTTTCTTTAAGTGATTATTTTCCAACTCTTTTCTGTAAATGGAGATGATAAAGCTGAAACTTCTCCTCCTTTCTAATGAGGGACTGTTTTCTATTTTTAGGCTACTGATGCATCATATCAGGGATTGCTTGCCGGAACTGAAAACCAGAATCAATGTTTTAGCTGCTCAGTACCAGTCTCTACTAAATAGCTATGGGGAGCCTGTTGAGGATAAAAGTGCCACTTTATTGCAGCTTATTACCAAATTTGCCACAGAATATTGTAACACTATTGAAGGAACAGCAAAATACATAGAGACTTCAGAGCTGTAAGTAGCAAATGGTTTTCTAGAATACTGACCGAGCAGTTAGACCTATCCAGTGGCTGTTGTTCACTTTCAATTGGCTGTAGTACTACACTAGGTCATAGCATACTCAAAATTGTTTAAATTCAAGTAACTGTAAAAACATGTTTGCAATGAGAGATTTTTTCTTGTTTCCTACTTCAGTTGTTATTTTATTCTTTCAGATGCGGTGGAGCCAGAATCTGTTACATTTTTCATGAGACCTTTGGAAGAACTTTAGAATCTGTTGACCCTCTGGGTGGCCTTAACACAATTGATATTCTGACTGCCATTAGAAATGCTACTGTGAGTATTCTGTACTTATAAGTGTTGCTGCTATACACTGGATTTGAAGATAAGGTTTCAATTTTATTGAATTAATCATCTCAGCTGAATGACTTAATATTAAAAGCCTGAATCCAGAATTTTGGGTACTTAAATTGGGAAAAAATTACAATATCCAAATTAGCACCGCTGTCTTATATGGAAGGAGTTTAGGGCGAATGGTTACATCTCATTACTATTATTTAAAGGCTGAAATAGAGCTCAGGCCCGGCTTTGGCAGCTCTATGCTGAATCTATTATATATTGCAGAAATCATGATGGAAGACCACCTCTCTGTTTATTTTGCATTAAGCACTTCTGTTAGTTATGAAGACGCAGTCTGATGATGTATGGGCTAGGACACGTTTGGATAATTTAATTCTGCATAAGGGAAACAATTCTTCAGTATATAGAATCATAGACATAAAGAGCAGTTTGGGCTGGAAGTTCCAACACTCCTTGTCGTGGACCTGGACACCTCCCAATAGACCAGGCTGCTCATACAACCTGGGTTTGAACACTTCCGGGGATAGAGCATCCACAGATTCCCTGGGCAACCTGTTCCAGTGCCTCACCACCTTCACTGTGAAGAATTTTTTCCTAATATCTAATCTAAATCTTCCCCCTTCCAATCTGAAGCCATTCCCCCTCATCCTGTCACTACATGCCCTTGTAAACAGTCCCTCCCCAGCTTTCTTGCAGGCCCCTTCAGGTACTGGAAGGCCACTGTAAGGTCTTCCCCTAACCTTGTCTTCTCCAGGCTGAACTCTCAGCCTGTCCTCATGTTCACTCCTTATAGCTTGATTTTAGATATCAATCATGTAAGTCTTCTTTTGTATCTGTGTTCTGTTTGGTGTGAACAGAGGGTCAGGTTTCTGCATGGTCAATAATTACACAAAGTTGGACTGCATTAGGTACTTTGTGGCAATGATCTACATACCTGCTCTTACCCTTCTGTAAATGTAAAATGTAAACCAGCATTTAATAACAGTAGAGGTGTCTCATTTTCATGCTCCACGTCACATCTTTGTGTTTATAAATCATATTTAATTAAAAAAGAAAGGGAAATTTCAGGTAAAATATGTTTTATGTATAGCTATGCATTGGTCTGTATTGCCATAAATGAAATTATCCCAAATGCTATAAATTATCACTGTACTGTCATTATATTGAGCAGAAAAGCCACCTACCTGCCTTGCAGTAAGAATTGTATGCCCAGGACTGTCAAATAAATAAGAGTAACTTTTCTCTCTGAAGTCAGGAAGATGCACAAATGTGGAAAGAATTGTTCATAATGGTGAGCCTAGAGTGACATTAGTAGATAGAAATTCTTCAAGCTTATGTAAGGGTAGCAGTTATTCATCATTTAACACAGGGTTTGTATTAAAGATAATGACTTTGTATTTTATGGCTTTTATATTTAAATATTTTTTTTACCATATTTTACTCTTAAGGGTTGTTCTGTGTGTTCTTTTCGTTGCAAGCACTGTGACCTGATTTATTCTGGGCTGTGTTAGGTATAGCTTCTTAAAAGTGCATATTGTTTCAGTACACAACTTAGCAGCTCTTTCCCTGCTTTTGAACTAGGGTCCACGTCCTGCCTTGTTTGTTCCTGAAGTTTCATTTGAATTGCTGGTAAAAAGGCAAATCAAACGTTTAGAAGAACCTAGCTTGCGCTGTGTGGAGCTGGTTCATGAAGAAATGCAGAGGATTATCCAACATTGTAGTAATTACAGCACACAGGTAAAAATGCATTGTTTAGAGTTATGTTTGTAATTATTTGGCTTCTTGCCTGCCCCCACACACTTCTGTATAAAATTCTGGAGGTCTTATCAATATGTTTTTGTTTTGTTCTTAGGAATTATTGAGGTTTCCTAAATTGCATGATGCCATAGTTGAAGTAGTAACTTGTCTTCTGCGTAGAAGGCTTCCTGTCACAAATGAAATGGTAATTTTCCATCTACTATAATTTTTCTGGTATAGGTGTATATGTTCTGGAGTCTTTCTTGATGCTTCTGTTTGCTCTGTAATGTCAGGAACCCAAATTGTTAAAGGAATCTTACCTTATGTTTGTTAAATAGCTAGATATTAACTAGCTGTATGGTTTGAAACTTCTTCTGTATTAGAAGATAGATATATTTTGAGTATGTTCAGTGTTGATTCTGCATATGTTTGATGTAAAAAGCAAAAATTGTTCTATATGTTCTCTATTCCCTGTGATGAGGTTATCTCATTGGTTCAAATATTGGATGTGAGTTATGGCTGGAAGTTGACCACATACCTCACTTCATTACCGTATAGCTTACACTCCTTAAATCACTGAGTTTTGTTCATTTATTGCTGGAGTGGGGTTAGCTTGATAAAGCTAACAAGTTAACTGATATAACATGTAAAAAAACCAAAAATCTGAATATGATGCAATGAATGAATTTCCTTCTGGATCAGAACTTTAATGTCTGGGGCAGTAAGAACAATCTTCTGTGGCTGACAGACTGTGCTTTCTAGCCTTGTAGGTCATTGCTCTTTACCTGCATTAGATTTACTCACTGAATTTTTGAACTGTGAATGGCATTGCATTGCAGGTTCATAATCTAGTGGCCATTGAGTTGGCTTATATCAATACCAAACATCCAGACTTTGCTGATGCCTGTGGTTTAATGAATAACAACATAGAGGTAAGAAAATACTTTGTCTTTAGAGGTCTTTTGACTCCCTTAAGTGGCAGCATAAATAATTGAAGAAGAACAGATGCTTCATTGAAGTGTGGTTGTACATTTTGAAGTATAAAACTGATATATTACAAATATGGTGTATACTTTTACCTTCTGATCTGTCAATTTGTGAGATTTCCATTGCATATTACATTTGGGAGCAGTGGTTGGTATTTTACTGAAATTCTACCTGTATTTCTATTTGGAAAATAAGATGGGCAATGAATGGGGTATTGGCTATTAAATTAAATTTTTGAAAGAGAAACTTTAAATAGCTAGTTGCAAAATACTCTTTAATGTTGGAATAACTGCATTTTGTCACTGACAGGAGTTATCAATAGCTGTAGTATTCCTCTAATTCGTGACGGGATAATACAAATATTGTTTCCTGTACTCAGGTTCTAACTTCTGCTTCCTCCCTGAGACAGTTTTCTCCATCATTCACCATAAGCCTTTTACAAGTAATCTTTCTGGTTTTCAAGACCAGATTTGATAATACTTGTTGCTGTCATCATCCTGTAGAAGCAGTTGTTCAACAACTGATTTACTCGAATTTTTTTTCCCTTGCAATCTGGTTCTGTTGCAGTATTTCATATAAGAGCTTGCTAATATTCTTACATTCCCCTGCACATCCAACACATTCTTTCGTAGTAGTGTTCTTTTATAAATGCTTATGTTATAACTTCTGCTCTTCAGTTTTAATATTTTACTGTCTTCTGTACATAAATTTTATACTGGCTGGGTATGCAGTTGAATTTGCCTTTGTAGACTGCTCTTGTGTTAGTTCAGATACAATGTGTGTGCAAACTACCCTAAGTACAAAAATTAGGACTTTGTGAAGTTGAACATACAAGCTTATTGTATTACTCACAAAACATGTGAAACATTTATCCTTATTCGATAGTCAGTTCTCAATTTCAAGGCAAATAAGGTCTTTGCTTGTCCTGGTTGCTTTGAATTCTGTTTTGCTATAAAGTTACTTCTGCTGCATCCTCCTTCCTTTGGGGCAAATCATAGTTAACATTGCTGGCCATATAATCTTATCCCTTTGATTACTTTGAAGATTTGAAGCTTAATGAGGGCGGTAGGATATCTATGCTGACCCAAAGTATGTAGCTTTGATCTTGGTTTTTAAGGCTCTTGTTGTGGAATCTATTGCAAAAGGTTTCACAAAAGTTTTTTTTATATGGAGAGTTTACCTTTGCCCAGGTAATTAGAGTAGTTTTACCGAAATAGTTGAGGTTTTCATAGGATCATAGTATGACAACATAACACTGGGTGAGATGAAATTACTAGTCTCCAAAATGTAAGTCATCTCTAAAATATAAATCTTGTGTATGTGTTGATAGAGTAATACATAATAGAGGTCTTGCTGGATTGTTTTTAAAGGAACAGAGACGTAACAGGTTAGCCCGGGAATTGCCTTCTGCTGTGCCACGAGACAAGGTAGGTAAATGTTGGTTTATATCTATTTATTCATTTAAAGTTTAATGCATTTTCTTTTGATCCAGTCTAAATATTGGAAACTTTGATATGCTGCCCTAGTAACAGTCTTGAGAGCTTCCAGATATTGACTTGCTTGTTTCAGTTTCATAAGATAGATGTGGAATGTTATTTTCTTCTTTAAAGATGCGATTTTCGGCAAGTTTAATATCTGGGGATTTCTGAAGACTTATCTATAAATTAATATTAATATTACAGTTATTACTTGACCGTCATCTCATTTAAGGCTTAAAGTGCCTGCAGATGTTGAAGATGGAATCAGAACTTGCACATTTAAATTTATGGCAGACTGTTTTCAAAAGGTACATGAGTTAAAATGTTGAGTTTGCCAACATAGTGACTTGGTGGTTGGTTTTGGTTTTTTTAAGTCTCTCTTGAAGCTACAATTTATTGTGGTCTTACCTTCTTTGGGAGAGGATGGTGGAGGTGACGTTTGCAGTGGATCGTCATAATTCAGTCATGAATTCAGTCTCTGGAGCTTGCTTAGTTTTAGTAGGTTTTGTGATGGGGTCAGCACCAAGTCAATATGTGGGTTTAAGAGCCAGGTGTAATGGAAGACATTGCCTGGCTGTAGAAATGAATGGTCTTGCAGTCAGCTGGAGTTAGATATTTAATACCACATGAAGTATTTAGGATGCAAATATACAGAACATAGTTTTAAGCTCCTCAGAGATTGCAGTAGGAGTTAGTGCAGCTGATAGAAATTGGTTCATTAAGTTTGTTAGCTTAAAGTGAGACAGAGTCCCAGAATGGATCTAATTACTGCTGCCTTTAATCAGTAAAAGGCAGCTGATTGATGAACTGAGAATTTAAGGTACCTATCTAGTGTTCTTCTATCTTTCTTTTTATTGACTTCCTGTTTGTATCATCTGAAATGAAACTGAAGGCCAGAGAAGCCAAAAGTCTGTTTAACTGTCATGGAGATGCTTTTTTTTTTTTTTTTTTCCTTTTGTTTCTGCTTATATTACTGTTTTGCTTACAAATTTAAACTATTTTCTTTTCTGGATTTTTCAAGCTGCTAGTAGGGAACAGTCTATGAAATGTACTAGGCAGATTTGGTGGTCTTCAGTTGATTTTTTTTTTTTTCCTTCCCCTTTCCTCCCCTCTCCCTAAATTTTTTACTGTCCTTAGTCTACTAAAGCTCCAGGTGCTTTGACACCTGCTTCCCAGGAGACTGTTACTGCTGCTTCTGCTGAGGCTGATTGCAAGGTCTGTCTTGTTTTTTTCCTCTAAGCACTGCATGCACGTTTCTGTTGTGGTGCACCGCAGGTGGTACACAAAGTTTGGTTTAGTGCTCTGTCCCCAACACAGTATGCCATACGGAGTAGAGATTACTTGGCATTGCTGATTTTAGGATGTGCAGTGGTAGGCAAATATGTGTCATTAAGTTGGAAAGCCACCAGTTTCTATCTGAACTCTGTTGCAATGTATTGTGGTGTAAGTATGCAGTGTAATTTGCCCCAAACTGTAATCAATAGATTGTCTGGTGCAACGGTATTGTGATCAAAAGTGTTCAGCATGGTTGTTAAACTGCATGTTTTTAATGTGTTGACAGTTAAAAGAAGGAGGACAGAAGATAAGCTAAAAATGTGAGTTTCCTGCTTCCTGCAGGGAATCTTTGTAGGCTTTGTTCAAACTGAACCTCCTTTTTGTTGCTTCACATAATCATTCAGTCTCTGATTTACTTCTATTTGTGAAATGTGTTCTGCAGTTGTTTACACTTGAGGTGTGCTGTCTCATGTTAAAATAACAACTTATTACAATAAGGACTTTTTTGCCAATTGATTTTACTTGGAGTCAGAAAAGATGAGTAGTGAAAAGTTTGTGTATTAGGAGCACTAAGAGGATTTGTCCTGAACAAAGTAGTTAAAGTCAAAATCTAGTCAGTAGTAGGATTTTAAGTATTATTTTTGTCAGACTTACAGAGGTTCTGATATGCCGTAAACCCTAAAGAAATCAAGAGCTACTGTGAGGATACTGTTGTGACTTCAGAGGTTGCAGAAAGCTGCTAAATTTGGTTTAATTTGCATTTTCCACAAAAACTGTCCTTTATTAGGTGATACACTTCATACTTTTTCTTGTGAAAGAACATAGCTTTGTTTCAGAAACCACTTTGGACATAGAGCAGACTCTGCAGTAATGAGAATGGCACGGGGATTTTTGCCATTTTGAATAACTATCTTGGAATCAGAACTACTGCAATGGAGCTTTCCTCATTAGTGGTTCTCTTGTATTAGCAGAGGTTGACTTGAATTCTTCTGGTGCTTTTTTTACAGCACCTCTGAGCAGTTGTGCAATTTTAATACATTTTCTGATGTGCACAGTTTAGCTCCTAGTATGCAAGTGTTGGTATTCTATTTACCATGCTTGTTTCTCATTCTTTTTTGACTCAAGATCAGCCTGTGGTGTTTTAAATATAAACACTATAGATAAATTTAGCTTATTTTCTCCTTTATCTGAAACATGAAATAAATAGTAGTAGTTCAGAGCCTCAAATGACTTCGAATGTTTTCCAAACAGCAGTAGATTTTAAAGCACAGTAGTAAACAGAACAGTTACTAGGCCTATGGAAAGGCATAAAATAAAAATTGCCACTGTTGCACATCAAAATAAACTGTCTTTTTTTAATACTAATTTAACATATGGTGGATGCCATCTACTAATATTTCTTTTGTCCAATGATTCCCAGCGTTTAACAGCTGGATATTATATCCTTTTCTCAGGAGATTAGCGAGTCGTTCTTTGTCTGGAACTTCCCAGAAACTCTGATCTTCACTTCCAGAGATAGAGGCTTCTGTTTTGTTTCGATTTGGTACAAAAAAAAAACCCCTCTTTAAATTGAAGTCTGGCAGCACAAATATGTTTGTAGTGGTGGTACCTAAAACATAAATGTGCATATGTTTTACCTTTATTGTAAGAAACTTGAGTTATTCTTGGATTTAAATTCTTTGATATTTGTTTAAGTTTTCCAAGCTGTGGTGATCTTCAAAACATACTTTCAGAATTGTCCTAATAGTACAGGTTAATTGTATTGCTCCAAGGATGTATGGTAAAAGTGGTAAAAGCCAGATTATTTAGGAACCCAATTCCATATTTCCAAAGTGATTTGTAGGCTCTTAAAATTCTGGGGAGCCTTTTTGTGTGAGGCATTTTCGTACCATTATTAGAAAGAACATGACTTTAAAAAGCTTTCATTTTACTGGTGCTTTGTGTCAGCTGTAAGCAACAAAGGGAGAACAAAGGTGAGAGAATATGAAGAATAGGATGAAGGGATCATACACATGAAAATCTTAATTTTAGTAAGTCTTGCCCAGTAATAGTAAATTTGCTCAGATGGTGATTTGCAGTGCCCATGTGCTAACTGTCAAATATTTCTTCATTATACTGTTTGTGCAGGCTGTGGCTGCTCCTGGATCTGGAGATGTGTCTCAGGAGCCTGGAACAGGCAACTGGAGAGGAATGCTGAAAACCTCTAAAGCAGAAGAGGTCTTGGCAGAGGAAAAATCCAAGCCAGCTGCAGCCCTACCTGCTAGTCCTCAAAAAGGACATGCTGTAAACCTATTAGATGTGGTGAGTCATGAAAGACAAATACTTCCCCTCTATAGTTCAGGCTCAGGAAGAAAGTATCTGAATTCCAGATCTTGTAACTTTGCTACTAATATATGGTATCTTTGTGAATAATTGCCACTGTAGGAACAGGGAGCTCTAGCCAGTCTTTACTGCTTTCATGCTTGTCCAAGTCTTCATCTTTTCCCTACTTCCAGTTTCAGCCTACGATTTGGGATAACTGGCTTGCTTTCACTAATTCTCATGCAAGTAAACTCCTTATCTAGATTGCTTTTTGTACATAAATAAATCTCAGCTTGTGCCTCAACCCAAATTCCTGCTTTTTGCTGAAGTTGACATTTTTATATTAGAGGAAAAGATTAAGAAGATGAAAATCACTTAAGTTAAAAATAGATGGAGACTCTTTAATTCTTTAGAGAAGTTAATTTAATGAGCTTGGAGGAAAAAAATCCAGTAGTGGTGCCCTATGACCTCTTTCACAGATCTTGATTTTGACATGCCTCTAATGTGATTTCTGAACAATTAGAGGTTTGTTCCAAGAAAGGTTGCATCTGTCAAAAACTGTCAGACTTTAGTTTGAATAGTCCTTTATTTTAGACTTCACAGTTCAAGTTTTATTTACTTATGTAAATGAGAATTGGTAAACTGAGGCTTTTATTTTTTTACATAGCCTGTACCTGTTGCACGCAAACTTTCTGCCCGTGAGCAACGAGATTGTGAAGTGATTGAACGACTTATTAAGTCTTATTTCCTTATTGTCAGGAAGAACATACAGGACAGGTAAAAGAAAACTTTCTAGAATTATTTAAGCCATACAGATGTTGTGATATCTCAAGAGTCATGTATATAATCTTATTATTTTATTATGTTCTTATGCTTGTAAGCAGAGACTAAATATGTTTATGTTTTATATGTAAATAGGTTTAATTATTTAGGAGATTCTTTTTCTGAAGGATACTGCAGTTCAGGTGGAAGATTTGCAGCAACTGACTGAAATGAACTTTAGGTACTATGCAGAATTTAACTATGCTATCCTGTTATTTCAGATGAGAAGGTCAAATAGGAACTAGTGCAGCAGAGTTTTCTAAAACATTGCTATAAGTATGGACATATCATAAAAGTGATGTTTCTGCTGCATGCAACTATGGAAAATGCCGTTTAATTTTTGCTAAAAATTGTTGTACTTTGTTTTGTAGTGGAGAGTGATGTAAAGCTTCACTTTGCTTAAGTCTTTGTGGAAAGACTTAACTTTTAATGTATATTTTTTATGTATGGGAGTTTTTTTGAGAAACAAGGGATCTGGAAACCCAGGTTCACAGCAGATTAGCAAGGTCATAAATCTTCTGTTTTATTCAGTAAACTAATATTCTCCTCAATATAATTTTTAGTATTTTGTGGTAGGGTATTGCTTTTTCTTAACCTTAATTTTACTGTGATTTTAGTAGTGGTAATGTTACTTCCTTACATACTCTAACCAAACCTTTCACATTATTTGCAATAAATATGAATACATAACAAAATAAATGCTATCTCAAGGGTTATAAATTTGGTATATTTGTATTTGGTGAGGCTTTTACTTGGGATTGTTTAGATGGTATCTGTACCCACACGGCTTTGAACCTGAGTCTTGGGTTGCTTTCACTCTTAGCCAGTTGACTTCCAAAATATGCTAGTCTTCTTTCTTAAGCTCTTCTTTTGGTAAAACTGGCTTGACAGGAGAATGTAAATTTAATTACTCAAGTACTTAACAGATCTATATAGTCTCATTGTGATTTTCAGAAGTCTTCCCACAATTGGCTAGTAGAGAACAAGTAAAGCAAAGCAGCAGAATATCATGGAAAAATTCCCAGACAGACTTGGGAGTATGATTTGAAAAGCTCAGATGTATTGTTGGATCTGAGGGGCACGGTTTAGTGTTTGATAGGAATAGTTGGACTAGATCTGGTGGGTCTCTTCCAACCTGGTTGTTCCATGATTCTATGATCTTGGTTGATCTCATGTCCGGCTGTCTATACTTCCGTGGTCCCTGTCAAGTTAATTCTGCAGTTAAAATTGCAGCAGAATGAGCAAAGACTCTTGTAGTCATGTGCTTACCAGTGCAGCTGTAGTATTTGGAACACATTTAACAGCTCTTAAATTACACAAGATACTGCATTTAATTGAAACAGTTTTTATTTATGGTAGTGGTAGATTCTTCGTCATTTGAGCCAAGGTTGCATGCAGCTTCTTCCTCACTGTGTGCTCTTCAGTCTAGAGCAGACCTGGGTTTGAATATTTTTTTTCTGAAGAAACAATCTTGATGTTCTTGCAGTGTGCCAAAGGCAGTGATGCATTTTCTTGTGAACCATGTGAAAGACACTCTTCAGAGTGAGCTGGTTGGCCAGTTGTACAAATCCTTGTTGTTGGATGATCTTCTGACGGAATCTGAGGATATGGCACAGCGCAGAAAAGAGGCAGCTGACATGCTAAAGGTATTAAAGAGATCGGGATCTCATAGTTAATTAAATTGAAACAGTATAAATGTGAGATTTCTGGAAGTCCTGCCTTCCTTTCTTCTTTAGTGCTTTTGAATATAGCAGTGTGTTATTTCTCTCTGCTAACGGAGTTAAAAGCAGTTTGTGGCCAGAAAGTATTATGTAGCCCAAGTATTTCAAAAGAGGTGTCTTAAACTGTATTTTGAATGTAAAGCAAAAGCTCCGTTATATTTCAGCATATAATTTCAGTTAGACATTTGGTTTCAAGAAATAACTTATTTAACTTTATAGTGTTCAGCAGTTCTCTTTCGAGGGATTAAGCTTACACCGTTTCGAATGCCGTTTGTGTGTGTGCTTCACACAGGACCTACTGACCGATGGCTGATGTATTGGGACAGTACCCCATAATTTGAGTAGTGGGAATGTGGGAGCTCATTCATGACCCCTGTGCACATCTGTATGCAGTGTGGTTGTGACGTGTCCATGTTACAGAGCTCTTCGTTTCTTCATTGTTCAATTATGTGGTGTGTCAGTGTCTGCATTGGCTGCTTTGCATTGATCTGCATAGAAGAGCTCCTCCTGACACTTCAGCTCACTGAAGAAGTAGTAACAGGCACTTCTCTCATGCATGGTGTGGTCAGACAGTGTGTGTTTTAGAATCTGGATATCCTGAGAATATCGCTTGTCTAAGACCACGTGTAACAAGTTTAATCTTTGGTATTATATTGTGAAGGGAACTGTCTGTTAACAGTCTTTTAAACTGTAAATTTAATAGGGCTGAACTCAGCTTAGATTTCTCCAAACTGGAGTAATACTTTACATAATGTTAGTATTAGCTGGTATTCTGAGCTTTTAAATCCATGAAGTTTAGCAAGCAAGATTGTAATGAATGCTGTAAGTGATATAATATAGGTGCAGTTTCTCCTCCTATCTAGAGAAATGATTTGATGACACCTATGCTAAGTTTTCTCATAACCTTTTGCTTCATAGTATTTTCCACTTGCATGTAATCTTCTGGAGATGGAAGACTTAAGAGTTGTTAATCAATATTGTTGCAGGTTGTTACTACTCATTTCATATACTTATTTCATAATGAACTTGATTAGCTTTAATTTGTTGTTTTAACATCACACTTCCTGGACTGCTGCTGTTTCCTCTGAGAAGTCTCTTCAGAAGAACTAAGTAACTTTGGCTTCTCTGTCTTTCTCTGTGCAGGCCCTGCAGCGAGCCAGTCAGATCATTGCTGAGATTCGTGAGACACATCTTTGGTGAAGATTGTACCAGCCACACTATTTATATGCATTGGAGGTTACATTGACTTGAAAATTGCTAGGCATGGTATACGGAGTAGGATTTTTTTATTTATGAACTCTTATCTGTGTACTGCAGCTGTGTCAATCTGCTCATGTAAAGACCGTTGGTTTGATTTGCAAACAGAAAAATAGGCTGTATTTTGCAACGTAAGTCATATTTAATCCACATTATAAATGGCTCTAAATGTTTCCTTACCAGCTTTCTGGTGCAAATTAAAGCAGCCCAAGTTTACTGTTTCAATGACAGTGTCATTTGAACTTGGGGGAAAAAAAAACATTAAAGTTCCAGTGCCTGACTTGCTAAACGGGTTGCCTGTGGTTAAGATGGACGGTGTAGTCTCGTGACATAGTTTTAAGCTGCTTTTACAGTAGAAGTTTAAACACTGTGAGGAGAAGAGAGCACCGAGTATTTTCTTTCATGAATATATTGCATGCACTGTGAGAGATGGAGGTGTCAATTTTATAGCACAGTAGAGACGTCTACCGTATTACCGTATGTCTGTATGTCCCCATTTTTCCCCCAAATGTTTAAGCTGCAGACGAAGCTTTGAACTTCATTTAATGGAGTGTCATGTAGGAAGAATAAGCCTGGAGCTTGCGAACAAGAACAGCCTACTACAAAGTGGGTGCAAAGTTACTCATATGCACTGGAGCTTGTGTATAAATGTTGAGGGTTATAATATGGTAAAAGAACATCTTCCGCTTCCTCCCTGCTGGGACCAAGGCCCTGGACCATCCAATAGCAAATTTGTTCTGGCAGAATTGAAAAATAAAAATGGATTTCAAAACTGTTACGGGATAGTAAGTGTTTCTTTTAAAAACAGATGAAGTTGGTCAGGGAGAAGGAGATCCCCACAACTTCTTCCAGATTTTGGAATGATTGACAGTATGAGAGGAGGTCTGTGGCATTGGAATATTTATAACACAGATCACAATTACTTGTGAGGAAATTTTATTGTGCTGTGAGTAGCACTTTTTATTTGTTTTGTTTGGCTTGGTTTTCCTTTGTTGTTTTTTTTTGTTTTGGGGTTTTTTTGAGGACAATCCTAAACTTAGACAATTCTAGGTTGGAAATGAAGTTGATGAGTTATTTTGTTCTGATTATAATTGACACAGATAAATATTGATCACACTGGCCTTTAAAATTAAATATTTTAATTTTTATGAATAAAAATTTATTTAATCCAGCTAGTGCACCTGCATGTACTTTTTGAAAAGCAGATTCACTTCTTTTGTATAAAGTTAAAATGTTTACTATGATGTTGATGATATTTTAACACAACTTGCATGAAAAGTAGGACACTGCAGTTAACATCATAGTTTCTTTTTATGGTATTGGGCCAATATAGTGAGGTTTTTACTACTACCATATTCAGTTCCTTCCCAGTTTCATCAGTTAATAGAATTGAAATTCCTTTAGCACGTTGCTAAGGATTGAACATTTCAGAACTTTAAAGACTTCAGTTTACTGGAAGGTCTTCAATTTGGCACCAACATAAGCACCAGGAGTCAAGCCTGACAGATAAAACTTTGGGGTACTTAATGTATGATCTGAAATAATTTGTGCAGAACATAAACATATGTTTATGTAGTTTTAGAAAGCCTAAGAAGTCATAATGTGTGCATTATATGCAATGAAGACAAAGGAATTAATTTTAACTTCTTGCATTGTATCCAGGGATGGTAGGTCTCGTATTTAATAAATGTGACTTTAGTGAAGCTGAAGTACAAGTGACTTTTCAACTCTGTTTTGGTGAACAGTGATGAAAGCTTTAATGGTTTTGTCAAAAGCATTGCATTTGTCTGGAATTCACCTAACACCTCTTTCCTTTTTACTTCTGATGTCCAAGAAGGATGTTTTCAACAAGGTAGAGCCGTCCATAAGTGAATCCCTACCTAAGCTTGAACTCCCAAAGTTCAGTCTCTGCGGTCTCTTGTGAAGAAATACTGACTTGTAAAAGTTTTTAAATGCTGCATAAAGCATGTGGATTCCATTTATTTAAGAAATTCCTGTTAAAGAAACTCCGTGTTAACTGGCTCTGTAGTCTCGTGAAATTTTCAGTGTTCATTTGTTTTTTTGAAATGTTATGACTTTTGTTTGTTCCACAAAAATTCTCAATTTGGTAATATTTGAGTGCCAAGAAATGAACTTGATTTGTAATCCCAAATGCAAATCTTTAAAAATCCATGCTGTAATATTGCTATTATTTAATAAACAGATAATACACAAAAATTATCCCAGAAATAAAGTTTTAAACTGACTTGTAGTTCAGGTGCTAGGACTTCCATGCTTTTACAGGTTAATAGTGTCACTACCTATATTGGTACAGCCTTATGTGTGTTTGCACTTGTCCTTGTGCAATTCTACATTGCTAGTTCTTGTAGATTTGCGTAATAATAGTGTAGAGAGGCTGTTAGTGGCTTTTAATGATTTTTGTACAATCTGCTGTCTGGAATGAAACTAAATTTTTTTCAATGGTGGCAGTAACAGTAGCATTTTAAGTATATATGGGGAAGCTATGGGAAAAAAGCCTAATGAAGGCAGCAACTGAAATTTTCCTTCATTAGACTGATGGCTTACCCATGTCTTCTAGACCATCTGCTTAAAATAACTTGCTACTGAGTGAAACGCAAAGTCACAATGGGAGAACAACCACTGCACTCACGTTTAGATTTGTACATTTGACATTAATAGCTGGCCTGTGTCTGGTAGTTCTGCAAATAAAACACAGTATCCCAGTGTGGACAGTTGAGTTTTCTAATAGACAGTTCCAAATTTCACATAGTGGAGTAGATGGGTAAGGGGGTGTCTAATATTTACTTCAGAATACACAAAACTGAAGTAAAATTTACCTTTAGCTTATGCTTTATGGAGGATTGACTTGGAAGTATCCAGTCTGGTATCTTTTAAACTCAGGTCCCTGCTTTATAGAATACAGCAGGGGAAACAACTTGCCATTCCATTCTGCTCCTATGAACAACTTCAATTGAATTATCTTAACTATTTCCCTATGCCCCCACCCACAGTTAAATCCTTTGGGTATGAGACCAATTGCTAGCTGGTGTTCTCTGTAGATACTGAAGATCTCGCATGCATCTGATTTTTAACTTGTTGCCGGTTTAACTCTGTGCTTTGAGGTGAGACCTAGATGAGTTTAAAAGTTTTAAAGAGAAAACCGAAGTAGACAACCTCATGTGAAACTGTTTAAACCGACAGTGCTTCCATGCTTTATCAGCTCACTTTTAGTTCACTTGCTGCACATCCTTCCACCCTTTACCTTCTTGATTGCTAGCTGCTGGAGTAATCTTAAATTTTAAAAGTCCACTGTTATTTGCTCTTCTCTGCTGCTGTACAAATGTGTTTGTCGTGGGTTTTTCTTTAATATCTGGCCCTAATAATTACTTTTCTTGCACTTCTGAATTGCATGTGTGTAGACATGTTAAATACCTTAATATTAGTTACTGCTTGTTTACATTTGTACAAGCTATGTCTCTGCTTACCAGAACATACCTGTTTTGAGGTACATAAGAAACGAGATCTGTCTAAGAAAGCATGCTTGATTCTTTTGGTCATCCGTGATTCTTGGCCTGAATGTTCAAATGCTTAGTTGTGATAACCACGTGCGGTCATGAAAAACAGTGGTTGCATCCAGCTGTTTCTTTGGAAAGAGTCAGGGAAGGGTTTAGATTGCTAGGAGTTGGCCAGAAGGAAGTGTGGACTAAATTTCTTGGAGTTTATAGATCTTATTTAAAAGACTTGTACACAAAGAGTACCTTTTCTTATTTTGTGTTTGTAAAAGAAATAAAATCCTTTTAATACTTGATCAAAGTGGGTACTAATGCTTTAAAAACAAAGAAATGCTGGAATGTGTCAATATGTGCGTATCTGCAATTTGGAGATGCAGGAAGAAAGGCAGGAGAGAGAGATCTGACATGAAACATAACTTACTTTGCTCCTAGGAGTTTATCTCCTACAATTGGAAAGTGTCAAATCTGACCTGTTGTGTTTTTCTGGAGGCCAAGATAGATATGGGCAGGTATACTTTGTTGCCAGGTGTGTGTTTCTGTATTCCTATAATGCTTCTGCCATTTAAAGAACCAGGCAGCTGCATTAAGTGGATGAACTTTACTTTCCCCTTTTCTACCCTTTTCACTTGTGATTTTTTCCCCCATGTTTTCTCTATGATAGCACTCATCATTACTGCAGCTTAAGGCAAAATAACAAGCAACACCCACTGATCTTGTAAGCTAACAGCACACAGACCTTTTTTTAAGGTAGGAATAACGTACTACTTATTTTGGTCCATGTAACAGAGGTTGTAAGGCAGGCATGTGGATCTAGACACTGAAATTAATACTAATAACTCCCTATGTTGAGCTACTGGAGGTCCTACCATATTAGTTTAATAATCTGAAGATCTTGTGATGTATAAGCAGCAATCCACTATAATTTATTACTACTGATATCTTGATTGATGTCAAGTTGGAAAAAAAGCCCAGTGAACTAAACCAAACCACCCAAATACCGAGTATGTGGATTCTTTAACATTTATAATTTCCCCATTCTTCTCATAGGCTACGTGGTTGGAAACAAGATGAAAGGCTGTGACTTACTCTTAACATTAAAGATAAGGAGATACCACATTCTGACACCTGAGATTAAAGCCCTTGTGGCTGCTAAGACTGCAAAACTGTATTGTCTAGGACATTTATGACTTAAAATATTATTCTCCTTGGCCTAAGCAAGGTTTGAAAACAATACTGCAGCCAAGGCCCAAAGCAATCAATCACCTCTGAAATCACACTGAGGGTTTCAGATGTCTTTGCACTGAGGCAGGAATGGACTCTTAGCAAAAGGGTACTGATCCTACACTACTGTATTCAGTCAGTCAATTAACTAGTTCTAAGTAATTCAAATATGGGCTTGTACTACAAATAATTTTGGTAACCATATGGGGGTTTTGGTTTTGTTCAGCTGACCTGGCTGTAAGTTTTGTGGCACCTATGGTGCCTAAGTAACTCAATTCCTAAACCCCGACCACAGCAAGAATTTATCAAGGTTCCATGTTCCATGCTTATTTGGTTCCAGGTGTGTTAGGCATCTGCAGTGGCTAGTAATAAACAGAGAGCTGTCGGTGGTTTTGTTTCAGAGCAGTGAAGCAATAGATGGTGCTAGTCTTCCATTTCTCAAAGTACATTCTCACCCTCATGCTGTCTTTACATGAAAAGGAGGAAGCTATGATCCTAAACGCTGGATAGGCCATAAGCACTAGGATCATTTTCTGCTCATTTATGAGGTGCAGCTTTTGCATGTTGTTCTGTCTGAAGGGTCCGACTTCTTTAACTGCAAAAGCAAAATAGCTTCCCTCATCTTTCTTGGTCTGGATAGATACCCTTGTGCTGCTTTTCACCCACAACTCCTAGACAGCTCAAATTAAAGAGGTCGTCATATACATGATTCAGATCTTCCGGTATAAGACACAATTGACTGTAGAGCCCACAGAACGAATGCCAGAATATACCCTAAACAAAGATTCTAGATACACACATGCTGTCCAGGTAAGTCACAGGACTGAAGAAGCAGAGTGTCACCCACATCATAAGTCACATTAAGCACACAGGAGGCATAAAAGGGATTGATCAGGCTGATTTAAGCTTTGAAAGGTTGGTACTTTCTTGTATTTTGAAAAGTGAATTTGCTCTGTATTACCACATTAAGTCTGGAAAACTTTTTCACAACATGCCCCCAAACATAAACAAGAAGAATCTTACATATTAGGGCTTCATCATTCTACTCATTTATTTTGAATCATCTGCAGCTTCCTTCAAAGCAAACCTGTCCAGAAAGAAAAATGTTGCTCATGGGTTGGTTTGTTCATACCCTTTTAATATGTTTCTCTATTAGGATGAAGTCAAACTGGACAGCAGCATTCATCCTCTCTAAGCAGCACCGATTCCACCTATGCTTTTTGCTCATCTTGTTGTGGATTATGCTGTAGAATACTTGGCCACCTTTCTCCTCTTACAACATGGATGGTTGTTAAAGGAAGGGAAGAGCATCTCCATCTTTGGTCTTCGAAATTAGTCTTGGGCATATCCTCTTGTGAATGGTGCTTTGAGTAAGGCAGAGCATCTAAAACTCTCTTCGGTGGTATAACTTAGCTGCCTTTGAACTCTGTTAGTGTACTCTGAGAATGAAACTATAGCATTAGGTAGTCTGTGAGCTGCGAAACAACGTACAGTATAGAAACATCTTCAAGTACATCTTTGTGCAACAGTCAAATGATCCACTGTTTTAAGGAGATGTGTTGTTGTCACAACTGCAGCCATTTTATAATGTAGTAATTTTTCTTTCCAACCCTAAGCAGTGATACGCCATTCTTAAGAATATGCTGTCCAAGAATAAGAACAGTCTCAGGATTAGTTACTCGAATCCCATTTATTGAAACTCCACCATCTGTAATCTTCTGGTACCTTAAAAACAAACAAACAAAACAAATAACTGGTAATTGAAAGTGGAAGCTACTGCTGTTAAGTACTGAAAGTTCACTTAAGGATTCCTTTGAATACATGACTAAATAAATTTTAATCCTCTTGCACTTTCTAGTCCAGGCCAAGAATGACTGAAATAAACCTTATCCTTTACCACTCCCGTTCTTTTAAAGAGGTATGAGGAAACTTATGCTGTTGCTGTAGGCTGTCCCTTTATCAGAGATTTTACAGCTAAGGTACATGAGACTGCATTATCCTACATTTCCACTTCAAAATGTAATGAAGCCACCTGCTGCCTCTTCTGTAATGCTACTATGTAGATTGGTAGCCTGTTGATACTTGCTTTTCCTGTCCTGATCTTTTGTTTAACTTCTGAAAGCGTAACAATGCATCCTGTTTAAATAAGTGAGGTACAGCCAAAAAGCACAGGTGGCCACATACCCACTAGGTCCATCTGGAATGGCATTTGCTTTGCGACACAAGTCAAGAACACTCATTCCGGGTTCAAGCATCAACTCAGCTGAAGGAGCTTGTCGAAACAATTCCTGTAACTCTTGGTCAGACATTTCTTCCAACGCTTCCACGCTGCTATAATAAAGGGCCTTAGTGCACCTGTGGGAACAAAGATCATTCAAGATACTGTGCAAGTCTCATCTTCACATGAAGTGCTACTCAACTGATCAGATACTCTTCTCCAACTTTTTATGAGGTTTCACACAGTAATAAAAGTAGTTGAAGTAGCCCTGAAATTGGTTTTTATCGTAATCAACTATACTGCAAATATTTTTTTTTGTTAATGTACTTTTAAGTCTATAGAGCTACATTTTTCTCTTCTAACAGATGAGCAACACCTAAGTACATCAAAACAGCCCCTGAAAAGCTATGGATAACTACTATTGAATAAATCTGAAAGATAGCTGCTTGACAATTAAAATTTCACCTCTTAGCAGATTCTAGCCCCTCTCTACCATGAACAAGCTTGGTTACTTCTGCAGCAAGTCGTTTCTGAGGACCCCATTTTTCAGGTTCTTTAGCATGCATTTCCATGATGTGGTCAATCTCCTCAAGAGGAAGGAAGGTGAAGAGCTTCAGGTATCTACGAGCAACCAAAAAAATTATTTTGTCTACACAGGCATCACGACAGGTTTCCTGCCTTTGTCATTCAAACTTCATTAATTAACTACACTAAAATGATTTCTGGTGAATTAAAAAAATCCATATTACCGATATTCTGTCCTTTCAGTCAACTCCTTGGTTTTGCACACATGCTTCTGCTTACTGGGATACTTCCTTTCTTATTTAATATTCTACTTAGGATAACATCTTCAGACGTAAGATACTGTCAAGTGCTTTTATCAAGCTTGTATTGCAATCAACAACTAGGTTTTCTTTTGAAATATTCATAGGATTTATTGCAGTTGCGTGTCAACTAAAAAAGTTTTCTATTGTATTCTTAGTAGTTGTATAATTTGCTAATGCAAAATAGCACTGCCAGTCTGTGGTGATCACAGGACAGAAGTATGCTCTGTATTGATGAATGAGTATCTAAAGAACATTATTTATGATAATCAAGAATTCACAGGTGCATATCTAAGCATAATCCATTTTAATGGGCTTGCAGTAGTATGAAATGCAGTGTATTAAAAAAGGTACCTTTACTGTTACAAAGCCTGAATGTGTGAAACATTTTAATGTTAAGTACCCACATACCCTATCAGTCTGATAAGTGTGGATGTAGAACCCACATTTGAAACATGCGGGCACAAACCTTTGAGAGGTAACTGAGTTATGAGACAGGTCACAATATGAAAACGAAGCACCTATCTGACATTTACAAAGAGTCAGATTTGATAGTGATAATGGCATTTAAAGAAAAACAGATTTAAAAGAGAACACAGGGGAGCTTACTAAAATTAATGTAATGCCCTGAATAAAGCTCTCAGCTATTTATTTTCAGCCATGTCACTCGTACACCGCCATGGAGGTAACGTGTGGTTGACATGGATTCAGAGACAGCACAATGAGTCCAAGATGTTTTGCTCATTGGAACTGCTCTACTCTTAGTAATGATTATTCAGAATTTTGTATATCTAGGTGCTACAGCTTTAAGTAGTGTCTGGACAGTGCAACTGTCTCCTAGGTGTATTTTTGTGTAGATCAGTGGTCTCCAAAGTGGTCTCCAGGAAGTAAACAAGATGATCCACTGGGGTGCAGGAAGAAAATTTTAGAACTTCAGTAGTACATTCATGTAATCAATCAATCAATCAATCAATAAATAAATATACATGTATTGGGAGTGAATGCTTGAAATTTTTTTACTGATGGGGTGTGTGATCAAAAACATTTGCAGACCACTGATTTAGAAAGTTAATACAATTGTGAGCTTCTTGATTTTTTCTTAACAGTTTGTTTAGAGACAGGCAGTATTTAATGTGATGCTGTTCTGGAAGCTGAACTTTACATTTACAGCCAGTTAAGTAGCTTCTTGTGATCACAATATGGTGTTTCTGGATACCTAAGACTAGTCAAAAAACTTGTACACATCACTATCTATTAAACTGCAGTTGCTTATTAATCAGCAGGAGACTTCATTTGATACTGTGATGTTACAGTCCCGAAACTAACATATCTGGTAAGATTAGGTCACTCCGCTGGCAGAGCTAAAAGGCAATACGCTTTGTTTGTTCATCCACATTCTAATCTTATGATGCATGTGCTAGCACGTGGTGACACTTCAGACCCAGTCACGCCTGTTTATTTAATGATCATACAGTTATAATTCACACTCGCTTCTACAAGGAGCTTCTGTTGCACATACCCACAGGGAACAGTTATAGGGAACAGATACAGGGAACAGTCAGGATCTGTTTTTAGGAACAATGACAAAAAAAGCAAGATGAAGAAAAACTACTTACTTTTCAACTACGTTGTCTTGTTGTCTGACAAAAAACTGATATAGCTCAAATGGAGAAGTCTTATCTCTGTTTAGCCAAACTGCATTGCCAGCAGTTTTCCCCAGTTTATCTCCTGTAGTGCTGGTAATAAGAGGTACAGTAATTCCAAACACATCTGTTCCCGTCATCCTGAGAAAAAAAGTCATTGCGTGTTAAAAAAAGAAAAAAAAAATAAAAATCACATATTGGTAAAGTTGGCTAAAATATAAACATTCTCTAAGATTCTGTCCTTGATATAAAGACAGCAGAGTGAGGAGCAAAAGATGCCAGAACACTGTTTTATGAGGAGAGTTTCACAAAAAACAACCCCTTGAACTTTTACGTTCTTTTGTGTGCCACAGAGAAGTTTACATAAAATAACTAGTTTTATAAGCAACAGCAAATTCAAGTGTCCTATACATGTTTTCTTCTGCTCTGAGCACTAGTAGAAGCTGCTTGAGTAGCTGGGACACTTGCAAGGCTTTCCATTTGTGCCAATTCTCTCCCGTCTTTTAATAGCCAAGCATGCACTCAAGTGGGACCTTGCCACATAGTCACTGATTTGCTTGAATAAGTTCTAGTGTAATCACCAGATCTGGTGGGAAAGCAAAAGCTCATCATCACCTGGTTTAATGTTATTTCTGAGAGCAGAAAAGCAACCACCATTCCCAGGACACCACAACTGCCTGTACTTTTGTGTGATTATACAAGAATGTGTTTGCCTGCTAAAGATTTGTCTCAATTTTGTCCCATGTTTCATAACATCTGAATTTGATTCTTGGGCAAACAAGTTGACTCTAACAAGAACACACCCTTTCTGTTGAAAATTCTTGAAAAAAATTCATGGAAAAGACTTAAAGCCATGGCCCAAAGGTAGGTATGTGCCAGGCTCACGGTCAGGATAATTAGTTGTTCTCCAATACCCCAGTTTTCCCCAGTGCCAACTCTGAGAGGGTGACTACTGCTCCCAGTGGTTTAGGGACCACCAACATGAAGTCACACAGAGTTCGGGAACCTACTGGCTTGACCCGGCACATCACAGAATCATTAAGGTTGGGAAAGATCACAGAATCATTAAGGTTGGGAAAGACCTCCAAGACCATCCAATCCAACCATAAGCCCGACACCACCATGCCTACTATACCATGGCATGAAGTGCCACTTTTTCAACACCTCCAGGGATGGTGATTCCACCACTTCCCTGGGCGGCCTGATCCAGCGCTTCACTGCTCTTCCAGGAAAGGGATTTTCATAGAATCATAGAATAACCAGGTTGGAAGAGACTCACCGGATCATCAAGTCCAACCATAACTTCCAACATCTTTCTTCTAACATCCAACCTAATTTAATCCAACCTAATCTAATTTTTCTAACACCCAGTGGCATCACCACCTCCATCTGCCTAAAGGGCCAACCCCGGGAGTCCAGAACGCGCCTCGCCCGCGGGAGGGGACCCCGCCACCTCCATCTCCATCGTACTTCGTGACAAGCTCGTAGCCAGACATGATGTTCCCCATTTGGTCGGCGCCTCCCAGCTGGATGCGGCAGCCGTGGTGCCGGTGGAGGTGGAGGAAATCGTAGGCCTGCAGGGCCGGGTAGAGGAACTCGGCCAGGCTCATGCCCTCGGGGCTCCGCAGCCGCGCTTGGCAGCTCTGCCGGCTCAGCAGCGTCCCCATGCGGAGCCGCCCGCCGGCGCCGCCGAGGAAGTCGAGCAGCGGCTGCGACCCGAGCCACGCGGCGTTGTCGAGCAGCTCCGCCCGGCCCAGCCGCCGCCCGCCCTGCGCCCACAGCAGCTCCCGGTGGTTGTCGAAGAGGCGCCCGAGCCCGGCGCGCAGGGCCCGCGCCCGCGCCCGCACCCGCTCCGCCGGCACCGCCTCCCGCGCGCGCTCCCGCCCGCTGGGGTCCCCCAGCCGCGCCGTGGCGCCCCCGACCACGGCGATGACGTCGTGGCCGGCGCGCTGGAAGTGGAGCAGGGCCATGACGGGCAGCAGGTGCCCCACGTGCAGCGAGTCGGCCGTGGGGTCGAAGCCGCAGTAAGCGGCGACCGGCGGGCGGCCCGGCTCCAGCAGACCCGGCAGCTGCTCCTCCGCGCTCCGAGCCGGGAACACCTCCTGGAAGAGCCCGCGCTCGCACTGCTCCGCCAGCAGACCCTTCCCGGCGCCCCGGGCCCGCCGCGCCTGCTCGTGGGCTCGCCGGAGCGGGACCCGCAGCGCAGTCGCCCGCCCGCAGCGCCGGCTCAGCGTGGGCGCCGCCATCTTGCCCGGGGGACGACGGGAAGGGGCGGGGCCGCGCGGGGGGCGGGCCCCTGCCCGGGTACCCGCGGTGAAACACGGGGCTGGCAGCGGCATTTAGGCTGGAAAAAGGGTTTAGTATTATGGAGTTCAACTGTAAGGCTAGCCCTACCCTGCCAAGCCACCACTGCCCGCACACCGCTAGAGAGCTGGCCCGAGGAGAAGGACCTGGGGGTGTTGATTGACAGGCAGCTGAACACGAGCCTGCAGTGTGCCCAGGTGGCCAAGAAGGCCAATGGCAGCCTGGCTTGTATCAGAAACGGTGTGACCAGCAGGTCCAGGGAGGTTATTCTCTCCCTGTATTCAGTGTTGGTGAGACTGCACTTCGAACACTGTGTTCTATTCTGGGCCCTGCACTGCAAGAGACATTGAAGCTCTGGAACGAGTCCAGAGAAGAGCAACAAAGCTGGTGAAGGGGCTGCAGAACAAATCCTGCGAGGAGCAGCTGAGAGAGCTGGGGTGGTTTAGCCTTGAGAAGAGAAGGCTGAGGGGAGATCTTACCGCTCTCTATAACTACCTGAAAGGAGGTTGTAGCGAGGTGGGTGTTGGTCTTTTCTGCCAAGTGACAGGTGACAGGACAAGAGGAAATGGCCTCAACCTGCACCATGGACATCAGGAGAAGAATTTTCACCAAAAGGGTCATTGGTCACTAGCAGAGGCTGCCCAGGGAGGTGGCTGAGTCACTGTCCCTAGGGGTATTTAAAAGATGGGTGGATGAGGTGCTTAAATCTTATGGTTTAGTGGCAGATAGAAGTGGTTGGACTCACTGATTTCAGAAGTCTTTTCCAACTTGGTGATTCTATGATATACCTTTTTAAAATACTGCCAGGGATGGTGACGCCACCACTTCCCTGGGCAGTCTGTGCCAGAGTTTGGCAGCCCTTTCTGTGAAGAAATTTTTCCTAATATCCAGCCTAAACCTCCTTGAGGTGGTTTCCTGTTGTCCTATAACTTGTTACTTGAGAGAAGAGACCACCACCTACCTCTCTATAGCCTCCTTTCAAGTAGTTGCAGAGAGCAAGAAGGCCTCTTCTCAGCCTGCTTTTGTCCAGGCGAAACAACCCCAGCTCCTTGTAAGACTAGTGCTCCAGCCCCTTCACCAGCTTCATTGCACTTCTCTGGACACACTCCAGCCTCTCAGCGTGTTTCTTGTAGTGAGGGACCCAAAACTGAACACAGTGTTCAAGGTGCAGCCTCTCCTGTGCTGAATACAGGGGGTACACTTCCCTACTTCTGCTGGCCACACCATTTCTAAAACAAACCAGGGTGCTGTTGGCTTTCTTGGCCACCTGGGCACCCAGCAGGCTATTGGCCAACACACCTCGATACTTCTGTGCCAGGCACTTTTCCAACCATTTGTCTGCAAGCTTGCGCCATTTAATGGATTGGTTGTATCCCATGTGCAGGATGTGACACTTGTTGGAACTCCATACAGTCGGCCTCGGCCTCTCGACGCAGACTGTAGAGCATTCTTCCCTAAAGGAAATCAGCGTTTCTACACAGGTTGGTGTGATCTGACAACTTACTGAGGGTGCACTCGATCCCCTCATCAAGATCGTTGATAAAGATATTGAACAGAACTGACCCTAGCACTGAGGTCTGGGAAGAATCACTTGTGAGCAGCCACCAGTTGGGTTTAACTCCATTCACCACAACTCTTTAGGCCTGGCCATCCAACCAGTTTTTTACCCGGTTAAGAGTATGCCCATCCAAGCCACGAGCAGCCAATTTTCCCAGGAGAATGCTGTAGAAAACATATCAATGGCTTTACCAACATCTGGGTAGACAACATCCACGGGCTTTCCCTCATCTGCCAAGTGTGACATCTTGTCATGGACATTAAGACTCTGATGTTCAACTGTGACAGTGCCACCAGACTGTTAGCTGACAATGGTTGTCCCTTAGGGTATTAACGATGATGCATACAGAAACTCCATGTGCTGCCTCCTTCCTCAGTTTTTTTTCCAACCCATGAGCCCCAAAACACCAAGATTCCAAACTGCTTTCAGGCTCAAATAGTAGTGTCGGAGAACAGGTCTTCAGCTTTGGTTAGTGTGCTTGGCAGAATGGATACCAGATACTTAAGTAACATTGCAGCTTTAGAACTCCCAGACTCCAGAGTTTATCAACTTTAACAGCTGGAGCCTCTTTAAAACACTGTCTTATTGTCATTTAACATAAGATTGAAGTCAGTGTCTTTAGGTGTGTTTTACCCATGAACTTCCTTGTTCTTCCCAGGTGTATTGTTAGTTGAAACTAATCACTTCTGCTGCCATAACAGCATGGAGAGAAGGGATTGCACCAGTCAACTGCTGCTTTGAGGAACTGCCAGTCCAAAAAAACCCCATTGTTTGTAGTATTATTTTTCTAGCATTTTCCGGAACTGTTCACTCCTTTTGACTTGTCTTGCTGCTTCAGTTTAACAAAGCAAAGTGCCTACTTCAATTTAACAGAAGTAAAAGGTACTGGAGAAACTTTGGAAATCCCATATGCTTTGGGATGCTCCCACTTTGATACTTTGCTAAACTATTGTAGGAGGTGGTAGTGGGCATATTTGAGTATGGAAGATAATATGAAGTTGTTCAGAGAAATTACATCATTTTTATAACAAGCCCTTCCAGCATGGACAGTCCTGCCTTGTGTATTGACAATGTAGGTAAGTATTGGCAGACTATGTTTCAGAAGGGAATATACATTATAAAATAGGACGTATTTAGATTGTCCAATTACTCTTGAGTTCCCACAGCCCAGAAAAGATGTTTTACTAGAGATTTGAGCAACGCTGAATAATTATAGATACAAATCTATCTTTGAATTCATCACTTTATGTTGAGGGAAGAACATTCATATATACGTAGCAGTCATAGGTCAATGTCTAGTTGCCCTGGTCAAGTTTTATAATTCATCAAAATAGTCTCCATATGGCAAACAAATATTGACAGGGTGGGTCCAACGTCATGTCAAAAGCAAAACAGGGTGTGGGTGACTGACTTACAAGACAGAAGATATAAAAGCATTAGCTTTGCCCTTTGAAAGCTATTATCATTGAAGGCTTCTTGCATACCAACCTGCAGGTAAGTGAAGTACAGAATGATTCAGTTATGTCATATTGGGGTTAAACATGATGGAAGAAAATCAGGTTTTGGTGGAAAATGATGAAAGATGAAGAAAAAGTCTATTGATTGTCAGTGAGCTAATCCTGAAGTGATGCGGTATCTGTCAGTGGAAAATACTTAATGCTTGTTCTAATGGTGTTTTATAAGAAAAGGTGCTGTGAAGTACTTTGTCGCTGGACTGGTAGTAGTATACTAAATTGGGGGATACAAATTGGTTTGCTTTTTTCTCTTAAGATTTATTATGCTGGCAAAAGAAAGGGGATCAGCAATACAAGATACCAGATTTTCCTTTACGTTTTATTTGCATTTTTATGCAGTGAAGAGTGTCTGTTGTTTTAAAAAACATGAATAAATACAAGCAAGTTACATAGAATCATAGAATCACCAGGTTGGAAGAGACCCGTTGGATCATCGAGTCCAACCATTCCTATCAAACACTAACATGTTTCTAGATATGCTTATGTACATACATGCATGCACATACATGTGTATTCTCTTTACTATATTGCTTTGCTTCAAAAGCAAGTTTAAAAAAGACTTTTTTTTCCTCCCCCTCAGGAAAGGAGTCTCGCTGGAGCTAAGGACATGGAGGGTGGTTTGTATCTCTTTGCTGTGGTTAATCATCTCAATATAGTCAACTGAACCATGCTTATCTTCAGCTTCAGGAAATGATAGAAAAACACGACCTCACAACTCAAGCTTGGCTACTTCTCTGTAGATAGAAAGTACAGCAAGAGTTCAACTGCAGCCCAGAGTTTTTTTTTTTTTTTTAATAATTAGTTTCTTTGCAGCTTAGTAGATTTGTTATTTACATGATAGTATTGCTTTATGGTTGTTAACCAGCTCAATGATGCTTACCTGTAAGTGGTGTGCTCCTTAGGTGACACCAGCACAAACTTCTGTCTCAACTGTATTTTCTGACAGCTAATCTGTGTGTGCAGTGTATTTCTTTTTTTAAAGAAACTTCTATGTTTTCCTTTACTGAAATAATCTTTCTTCATTCCCCAAATTACCAAAATTGCAGCAATCAAGAGTGTTTTTTTCTGTAGCATGAATCAATTTGAATTTATGTACTAATTATGACCTTTTTATTTGGACCTATTCAGAAAGTCATCCATGCATGCGCTTAGAGAAGAAAGATTTGTATATGTTTCTAGCTCGTCTTATGGAGGATTTTCCAGAGTGTGATGCCCCTTCTGATGAGGTATGTAATAGACTGTCATTACTAGGAAGTATTTTTGCTGATTATTTTACTGAGCATTATTATTTAAAAAAAATAATGACAACTATCAAACAAAACATTTATAAACCCCTGTTATACGATTGTCTGCTTTTGTAGGGAAGTGAATCTGCTGAGTTAGATCATCAGTTCTAGTCTTGTGTTTTAAAAGTTACTGGTAATAATCAATGCTGTTAAATTTTCACTGTCATCTGATAAAGTTACATAAAGATAACAGATTCCTAGGTTTTGATTATTAACATTTTTTTTTTTTCATATCACTGAGGCATACTATCTTGCCCTAATTGTTTTAGAACCCCATTATGGAATGGGAGGAGATTGCCCTGGAAAAGTGGCACTGTCTTGTGTTCACTTTCCATGCTTTAAAAATCAGGATAAAGTTATGTTCAGTTGTCTATATGTAGGGATATTTTTAAGATTATTTTGTGTTTACCTGTGATTTAAAATAGTATTCTGTGAGACAGTAGTTGTCATCTCTGTGTCCTTCCTGTGGATGCCAAACCAGATTTGGCTTCTGTTCGTGATGATCCTAATTCACATGGTTTCAGTTATTTAGTCAAAATAGTCATTGCTCTTGGGAATGGCACAAATCAGGTGAAACACACAGGTAAAAAAATATTCATACCTAAAAACTGACAGACTTGCAAATAGCTAGAATGCTACTGGACAGCATGGATAGTGGTAATGTGTTTCCTCCTTGGAGCTGTTATTAACTCAGGGAGTACAATTCTTCATGTGAATATCTCTGAAGACGTGCTTTGTCCGTTTGTAGTATGAGAATACAGCATATCGCAGGTGGCAGCAAGACCAGCATGGAGCCTTGCCCTTTGTGTTCCAGACTTTTTCAGTGTTCTAAGTCTTCCTAAGATAATCTCAGCAGAACTGTAGACCATGAACTCATTTACTTAAGGAACAGTTTAGGGCTGACATTCAGTAAGTGGGAGACAATAGAAACCTTTCTTTGCACTAAGCATGACTGAGAACCAGTAGCTTGTTAAGCAGATCTCCTTAGTATTTTCTGTCAGAGGACAAGATTTAGCAGCTTAGACATGGAACTTGCTGTCAGTGCTTTAGCAGTACTCAAATTGGTTCCAGGTGCTCTAAGTGCCATTGTGCTATCCTGAAAGAAATAACTGAAACACACGTTTTACCATTTATTAATGTCCTCAATTCCACAGTTAAAATACATACTAGCTTAATTTTATTTGTGCATATGAAGATATTAAATATTTTCTGTTCACACACTGTTTTGCTTGTGTGGAAGGCTTTTCCTACTCTAGGTTATGTGAGAATGGTTTATAAAAACATAGATAGCAGAGATAGCAGATAAGATAGCAGATAAGAGAAATAGTGATGGCTGTACTTCTAAAATCTTTAAGACCTACTTCTTAAATTTTACTGAATTTATAAAGAGTTGATCTGATATGGATTTTAATAATAAACAGCTTTGAATGTGAAGCAATAGAATCGTAGAAATGGGCTGAAATAGTCTAATCCATTTTCTAGCAGTGAAACAGGATTAAGTCTAATTACAACACCCTTATCAGATACTTGCCTAGCCTGATCTTCTAACCTGATCTGGCTGGGACATGTCCTTGTCAATGGCAGGTGGGTTGGTGCTAGATCTTCTTTAAGGACCCTTCCAACTTCAACTATTCTATGATTCTAACCATTTAATGGAAGCAGTTTCTCGATCATCTCCAGTCATTCTCCTAGACTTTTATTGAATTTGCTTTTGTGGTTTTTTTTAAACCTCTAAGGTTCCTTTCCTAGACTCTCTAGTGTGCTTGCATTTTTCTTATAGTAGAACAAAAACCTGATGCAATATAGATTAACTACACCTGTGCAATTCTTGTAAACATTTATCACCTGTGTAGGTCAACAGTAATGCCTTGTTGGTTAGTTGCACTGTAGTTCGTAATAGTCTCCTGACTCTAGTGAGAATCAAATGTCTGTGTACTGTATGTGTTTATTCAGTTTCAATTTCTGTTTCCAAGGCAGCATATAGCTTTACTTGTTATTTGTTTTGGTTTCACCTTGTTGCGGTTTCATCTTGTTGCTTGTTGGTTTCTATATCCTTGTTTCCTCTCCTTTCCTGTTGTGTAATGTAACCTCCACTGATATCTTTCCTGTGATTTTATATAAACCCTTTTCTTTTTGTCTTTTGTTACCCTTGCTAGTGGAAGCGTCTGTCTTTTCAGTAATTTAGTCTTTTAAATTTTATCTGTACATGCGATATTATTTAATTATGCTCATTCTTCATGTTGCCTTTACTTCCTTTTTTTTTTGACTCTAGTTTTGATAAAGATCTGTTGGTACAACCAAAGTGGTGTCATGGTATTACTGACTTTTCCTTTACTTCTGTTTCTGTTCTGCTAAGTCAGACATGGACTGTTGTTCCAGGATACTTCCTAACAATTCCTTAAATTTGCTGATGTATGTCTTTCTGAAATCACTGTCATCATTCTTTTCTTACAACATCCTTTCCTATATATCATATAATTTCTTTTGCAATTATATCCTATTTTCAGATTTATTGTTGTTTCCTCTGTGTTAGAGTCAAAGGTAAAATAACTGTTTTCGCATTCATTTCTGCGATGAAAATAGGCTGTGGCATGTTTTCAGTGCTGCAGGTGTAAGTTGAACATAGAAATTTTCTAGTTGCTCTCTCCAAGAGTTAGCCTACCGCTATCCAAAGCTTATTGAATGCATCAGATGATTGCTAATTGTTTGAAGGATGTTTTCTTAAAAAAGGCACTTTATTCTTTTACCTTTTGATCAGGTGGTCAGTAATAGATCTCTGTTGATATCACTGGTACTACTTCCTTCACTCTTTGCTTAATGCCATTGTTTGTTTGAGAAATTTTTAGAAGTGTGTGTTTACAATCTTTTTTAAAAGATGGTAGTGAGTCCCAAAGCTCCTGTTCTTTTCTGACAAGTGGCACAAGGTATTTAATTCCCATGCAGACATCTGTCAGGGCAGGCAGAGTGGTGCATTCAGTGAAACAGTTCCTGCAGGTGCTAGTGAACTACAGAACAGTTAAGTCTGTAGATGATTATCTAAAATAGATTATTGCAACTACTCTGGGATGGAGAAGACAAAATCTGTCATTTAAGTAAGAACTGAATAATTTGATCTAATTTTGAAGTTGGCCCTGCTTTGAGCAGGGAGGTGAGTTAGATAATCTCCAGGTTTCCGTTTAAAATCTAAGTTACCTTGTGATGCTAATTTGTTACTGTGTAGTGCATCCACCAGCCTAGCAGGTGACCAGTATGCAGTGACAGTATAATTTACTTGCGCTAATGTAGCAGCAGTGGGTATTAGAATACCTGCCTTTACATGAATATTCAAAAGATTTAAAGAACCTGGACATTTATATTTAACCTTAATACCAGTGTCTTTTTTTCCACCCTTTGTAGCACAGCTAAGATAGTGGTCATAAAGAACCCAACTATATTTATACAAATGTATGTGTGTATATGTATATATTATTGAAGAAATTTTGCTAAAAGAAATAAATACTTCCGAGAGTGTTTTATAAATGTATAATTTTGATAGGAATGGTTGGACTTGATGATACGATGGGTCTCTTCCAACCTGGTTGTTCTATGATTCTGTGATCTTTTTGATTGGTTCCAGTTTTGGTTTCATGTGTCTCTCAATTGCAGCACCACTGGATTTCTTGAGAACTGATGCACAGAAAAAAACCCAGTTCATATTAAACTTTTGAATCTGTATCATAGAATCATAGAATAGTTAGGGTTGGAAGGGATCTTAGAGATCATCTAGTTCCAACCCTTCTGCCATGGGCAGGGACATCCCACTAGATCAGGCTACCCAAGACCCCATTCAACCTGGCCTTAAAAACATCCAGGGATGGGGCATCCAGAGTCTCCCTTGGTAACCTGTTCCAGTATCCCACTACTCTCATGGTGAACAAATTCTTCCTAATGTCTAATCTAAATCTGCCCTTCTTCAGTTTATACCCATTCCCCCTTGTCCTATCACCACAAGCCTTTATGGATAGTCCTTCTTCAGATTTCTTGTAGGCTTCCTTCAGGTACTGGAAGGTCACTATAAGATCACCTCATAGCCTTCTCTTCTCCAGGCTGAACAAACCTGACTCTCAGCCTGTCCTCATATGGAAGATGATCCAGCCCTTGGATCATCCTTGTAGACAGAACTGGACACAGTACACCAGATGAGATCTCACAAAAGACGAATAGAGTGGCAGTATCACTTCCCTCGACCTGCTGGCCACGCTGCTTTTGATGCAGCCCAGGATACAGTTGTCCTTCTGGGCTGCAAGTACACACTGCAGACTCATGTCGAGTTTCTCATTGACCAACACCACCAGATCCTTCTCTGTAGGGCTGCTCTCAATCACATCATCCCCTATCCTCTTCTGAAAATACGGACTGCACTGACCCAGGTGCAGGACCTTGCACTTGACCATGTTAAACCTCATGAGGTTCTCCGAGGCCCACTTCTCCAACCTGTCCAGGTCCCTCTGGATGACATCCCATCCTTCTCGTGTAGTAACTACACCACTGAGCTTGGTGTCACCTGCAGACTTGCTGAGGGTGCACTCAATCTTGCTGTCAATATCATTGATGAAGATATTAAACAGCAGTGGTCCTAGTACGCACCGCTGAGGGACATCACTAGTCACAGGTCTCCATCTGGACTTTGAGCCATTAACCACTACTCTCTGAAAACAACTATCCATGTATAAAGCACGCATGCTTGTAAAATCAAATCTGTTGTGAAAAATAAGTTTTCTTTTTTTTTTCCTCTTCAGTTTGAGAAAACTGGGATCGTAATATGTGAATCAGGCAAAGTACAAAAAATAGTAGCTATTAGTTTCTCCAAACCTGGGTTGCATGCTGTAGAACAAATCATTCGGTGCCTTCCCTCTTCATTGTGTGACTGCACTGTGTATTTGTCTAGGAAACCATGCACAACTTGTTCCAAATTCCTCATTCAAGGTAAATAACATTTAAAATAAATCACTCTGTTTTAAGTGCAGTTCTACCTGAATAACAAGTTCATAAATGACCCTGCTAAACATAATATCTAGGAAACATGTTTTATGTGGCTCAGTCCAATAAATCCCTGTAATCTCTTTTTTACACAAGTAGTCTCCTAGGAATAAGTGAGAGTACTTGCTTGAGAAAAGATTAGGAAACTGTGGGGGGTCATTTATGAAAGCGAAGTAGCAGTTTTTGCCGTAGTTGTATATTCAATTCAGATCCTATTGCAATGGGAATGGTTTAAGCCTGTGGGTAACTATATAGGCTTTGGACTCGCATACACGCAGAATTGCAGTGCAATAGAAAATTGACCTACTGTTTCAAAGGAAAAAACATGTGAATTAAATGTCCCAGCCAACTGTATAGCACTTGAAGTGACTTTCAGTTTTTTGTCTCTAGGTTCAGTTTCTTCAGTGTATTACTGGCCAAGGCCTCCTGAAAAAAAGGGAGATGATTCAGTGGTTATGGAAGATGCTCAGCAAGCTGACCAAATGTTTCTTGGAAGTCATATAAGTAGCAATGTCCTCTTACCCATTACAAGCTTTGAAACTGTGAAAATGGTTGCAAAAAAAATACGATGTGAGGCACAGCTGAACAACAGTTTTAAGTTGCTTGATTATAAAACTGAAATTGAAAACTCTAAAAAATATTTTTCACTGTTTAATGTACAAGACTGCCAAAAGGCAGTCAAGATGATGGAAAATGCTCTATGTTGCTATGATTTTTTACGGGAATGTTCGCAACTTGAGCAAAAACAACCCGAGGAAAATATTCATCGATGTGCATTGCAGCTTTGTTATTTTTTAGCAGCAAGATCTGGTAAGTTATGGTGAAAGTATATAAACAGTAAGACCACATGTAGATAATAGATTGCTGTACATTTATTTTTATTATTCTTTTTGTTTCACTCAGCTAGAGCAACGACTAAATATTTCACACCATATGTGCTTATCAGAGAAACTGGCACACTTTGTTAACATAACTGCTAAAATATTTTAAATTTATGTATTTACTCCACTACTGTTGAATAACATTGCTATTATGTTTATTGCAATATTGAACTTAAATCTTGCACAGAAGATAGAAACACATATAGATATATAGAAAATAATGTTTTATCACTTAATGCATTCTGAGGAATGGAAAAAAACATATAAATGTATAAAAAAATATTAATTTAAATGTTCTCAGTATATTGTTAATATAGCTATATGAACTTACAGCAAATATCATCAATAGAAGATCTTGATGTATTTATAACCTTTTGTATTCTGTTATCAGGATTTTGAGTCAAGTTAATACTGTGAGATTACTAATGAAAGAGTGAGTGTGCCTTGAGTCAGACTTTAAAAGTTTTTGTGTTCTGAAATCTGACATTTATTGTACTTGCTAGTAGTTATGCCTCATCGTGTTACTGTTCATGGGTTTTCATCTATAGTTACATGATGTATGTGAATGGAAGGATTCTTTCAACATATAAACTGTCACTTATGCTTTCTGTTTCTATATCAATAAAGCACTACACATTGATCTGTAAAATACAGTTTTTGCATATGAAAAAGTATGTTTTTAAGTGACATGAAAATCTTTATCTCTCCCAAAAGATGATCCAAACGAAGGTGTGGGGTGTACACTCTACAGTCAGGATGGATATTTTGTAAGTAGATTGTATTTTGGAACCCTCGTAAAATTTCTGGTCAATGCTCCAAGGAATGAAGTTCATTCAACCCAATGTAGTCATCTGCAGGATAGATGCCTACTTCTGAGCTATTGGCCCTGGCTTCTTTTTGTAGTTGGTGGAGCTGATTAAAAATCTGATATAGATAGCCATAGAAGTTGTATGTATCTAGAAATATAGAGACATCATGTATATAAAATTTGAAGCCATATTTGTATACAGTTAAAATGTTGCTGAGTCTATTAGATTTTTATTGTTTTATTTGATTTGGGTTTTTTTGACAGTTTGGGGCAGGTTATAATGGATACCCTATTGGTGCGTTGTATGGAAACTTGCCTCGTGCAGGGAGGAGGAGACAAAAGACTGAACTTGCAAAACGAGAAGTTGTGGTCCATGCTGAAGCAAATGTTCTCATGTACAGGTGATTGTTACAAATGGAGTGACTTCACAGGTGTTCTTTATGACAATAGAGGTGAATAATGTGTAGTGTGAACAAGCAGTGCCCAACCATAGATTTTCTCTTTGACCTTTCCATCTGTTGTTCATCCTTTAATCAAGTTTCAAAGACTTAATGTTTTACAGCTCTGAGCTTACAATCTATGTTTTAATTTAAGTGTTTCCTCTCCTCCGCCCCTAGAAAAGTGTTGTGGCACCTTATATTTCCACATTGCCAAAATAATCACTCGAACTGATTGTGAGGAAACTCTAAACAGTTTTGGAAAGACAGTTCACAGCATTCTTCCTGGCAGTCTTTTTTCAGTGATCTTTAGACTAGCAAAAGTAGTGTCATGTCAGCCAGATCTCTTCAGAATCTAGCTGTTGATAGCTGCAGAATTGTCAGTCTGTAAAACTACATGGCTTAAAATAGTAGTACTCTTGTGTACATAGAAATATGGGACACAACAAAGGTCAGATACTTGAAGGGAAAATCAAGATGAAATAGGAAACTTGGAGGAGGAGACAAAGAGTAATCCAATTAGAAATAATAGTCTGCAATGAAAATACTAAATTTATTTTAAAGAAATGCAAGTGTGTTTAGTTGTAGCTTTGCAGAAGATGAATTAATTTTGCATACATATATTTGATGCCAGTGGCATATATATATCATATCATATATATATCATATATGTATATATATATATCATATATATGATGCCAGTGGCATCAGGTCATTGTTCAAGCAGCTGTGAGCCAAGACCCGGGAAGGGCAGCTGGAGCATCCCACACTGGGTCCTCAGAGGGTTGCAGGGATCTCTTTGGCTCCTGCACTGCCTCTCTGACAATGCTGCCAGTCTGGCATGCAACCAGGAGGTTGTGAACCAGTTCTGACAACCTGTTTCTGCCCAACAGGTAGGTGCCAATGAGCAGCCCAGAGGACAAAGGGAACTCATATTCTGTCCCCTCGCACAGTGCTAGTGGATGAACTTACCTGGTTGCTCCTTGTACCCATCCATTATGTGGCAATGATGCTTGCTCATTGAATAGACAGCAACTATTTAAGATTCTGCTGTTCTAGGCAATTTTGTGTGTTAGTGGGTATAACTGATTTCATTAATTCTTCTCTGAATGCCATCTAATGCATAGCTTAACCAAGAGAGAGGAAAATATGAAGTTATGTAGGAGTATTTTCTGATTTGTCTTTATCAAATGAAACAATTTGTGTTTAACTACTGTGCTAGACAGTAATGTGAAAAGTCCAACCCAAACTCTAGATGTTTAGTGCTAATTTCACAACACTGTACCTCCACTCTCTTCTTATGGGTGAGCTTTGAAATAATTAACAAAATTGGCATTTGAACATGTAGCCTGTGAAATAAGTCATCTTTGAACTGTTTTTCCAAGATGTGTGAAAAGTAAATGAGAAGAGTGCTGAGACTGAAGTGCAAAGTGATTTCTGTTACCACCAAGGGGAATAATTCCTTTCTGTCCCTTTAGGGGAAATGCTATGAAAAGTAATGAAGTATAGGCTGAAAGATGAATGAATAAAGTCTTACTCATCAAACTGATAAAGAGTGAATTCTACTCATATCCCAAGTTGGAAAAAGATCCAGTTATCGAGAACCTTGCTATAAAGGGAAAGACTCGAGACAACAGAGACAGGAAATCTTATGCTGTTATGGTCTCTGATTCCACTATCACAGTTCCCATTTTCCATGAAACATATGTTCCAAGTTGCCTCCTGTAGTTGGAGTTACAAGTAGGCTGAGGGCGAATTTAACATCCGACTCCAATGGCAGCATACCTCTATGTACTGTGCTACCCAAACTTGTCAGTTAATAAAGAAAATGGCCTCAAGCTCTGCCAGGGAAGGTTCAGGCTGGACATCAGACAAAAAATTTTCATGGAAAGGGTCATTGGGCATTGTCAGAGGCTGCCCAGGGAGGGGGTTGAGTCACCTTCCCTGGAGATGTTTAAGGGATGGGTGGACGAGGTGCTGAGGGACGTGGTTTAATGGTTGATAGGAATGGTTGGACTCGATGATCCTGTCGGTCTTTTCCAACCTGGTGATTCTGTGATTCTGTGATTTACTCTGTGATTTTTTCAGAGCAAAGCAGAAAATAGAAGAGAGCGATGTTCTTTACTGCACCAAACCTCCCTGTCTTGACTGTCAAAAACTTTTGAAGCATGTGCAAATACAGACAATTCATTATGTTAAGGAATCATCCAGACAAAGTGAAGTATGTAATTTTATTTGTTTATTGTCATAATGTAATTATATGTTTTGTCAAACTGATCAGCTTATTTTTTTATTTTGATTTACCAATAAGCACATTAGTTCTTACCCTTTTATGTACGAGAGGATCTATAGCACATAATCACCCATGTGAAGATTCATTCTTCATATTTCTATACAGCTGAGGCTGTCCCGCATTTCACACACTTAACTTTTAATCTCTCAGGGTAAATGCAACAGTCCTTCTAAGTCTCACGTTCTCATATTTGAAGTGTCTGATGAGTTTGACTTCCTCGATTACAGGTCTGTGCCAAACGAGGTATTTTTGGCTGCATCACAAAATACAGCCCTCTCTTGAGTGGAAAGAACAAGTGTCCTCTGAGTTTGCAGAGGAGTATTAATCCCTTCAGAGAAGTTGCATAATTACTCAGAACTTCTATGTCCTCAGACCAATATGGAGATGGGGAGCAATGAAGATTTAGACTCAGTAGAGTAGTATCTAGTTATGGAATATTTAAAGAAACTAGATGTACCCAAGACCATGGGACTTGACAAGGAGGTGAATGGGAGTAGTTACCATGGATTTCTGAAGGGGAAAACATGCCTGACTAACCTGACATCCTTTCATGATGAGATGACCAGCTTGGTGTATGGGCAGAGAGCAGTGGATGTTTTTCATCTTGACCTTAACAAGGCTTGCAACACTATCTCACACAGCATTCTCATAGACAAACTGATGGAGTATGGACTAGGTAAGTGTGTAGTGAAGTGGGCTGACAACTGTCTGAACTGCTAGACTCTGAAGGTTGTGATTAGCAGAACCAAATCCAACTGGAGGCCAGTCCCTAGTGGTGTACCCCTGAGGCAGATAGTGGGATCCAAACTGTTTAATGTTGTCATTAATGACTTGGATGATGAGTCGGAGTGCCCTTTTGGGAGTTATTTAGATGATCCAGAACTGAGAGTAGTGTTTGGTACATCAGATGGTTGATTCAGAGGGACCTTAACAGGTTGGCAAAATGGCAGAAGAAGAATTTAATGAAGGCCAGCAAAGTAAAGAGCAAAACCTCTGTGACTGGGAAGGATCAGTTCCATGCCCTAGTACAGGCTGGGTCTGAACGACTGGAAAGCAGCTTTGCAGAAAAGAACCTGGAACCCCTGGTGGGTAAGTCGACTAGGATGCAGCAATGTGCCCTTAAGCCAACAGTCAACAACCTCCAGGGTTGTATTAGGCAGAGCAGGTTGAGAGATTATCCTCCTACTCAGCACTGGTGAGGCCACAGTTGAAACATTGTGTCCTGTTCAGGCCTCTCAAGTACAAGAGAGAGATGAACATGTGAGAGCAGGTCCCACTGAAGGCCATGGAGATGATTAACAATAAGCATTTCTTATATGAGGAGAGGCTGAGACAGATGGGACTGATTAGTCTGAAGAAGAGAAAGATCGGGGGGAACCTATTCATGTGTATAAATATCTAATAAGAGGGAATAAAGAAGAAAGAGCCAAACTCTTCTCAGTGATGCCCAGTGATGGCAATGGACTGTGACACTGATAAGAACTGGAAAATGTTGCCTAGGGAGGCTGTGGAGCCCCTACTCCTGGAAATAGTAAAACTGAGTGGATGCAGCCTCAAGATATCTGCTTTAGTTTGCTTTGACGTGAACAAGGGACCTGGACTGGAGACCTCCAGAGGTGGCTCACAACCTCAGTTGTGCCTTGTTTATTTGTTAGCTTTTAAATTGCTTTTTTTTTTTTTTAAATTTCTTTTTTTTTCTTTTAGGATCATCTAAAGGATTTAAATAGAACTTTTAACTGTCATGAGGTAGGTTTTCATATTGAAGATTAGACTCAGGATTGCATTTCTAAAAATATTTTTTAACATTTATATAATTAAAGCATAGAATGATTTGCTTTGATATGTACCATCCTTCTGGTTTGACTTCTTTATTTGTGGTTTTTTTCCTGTTTTTAAGAAGCATATTTTTATTTGATGGAAAGTTCATTAAAATGCATTGAGTGTTTATGAACCATTTGATGATATGTAAATATGTATTCACCTGAATATAAACATCAGAGTTTTTCAGTCATTATTTTGAACTTGATCAGTAGTTTTTGGAGTCAGTCATTCTTAGATGTAATAAAAAATAATTCAGCAGGTAGAAGGCATGTCAGAAGGGGAAGCAGATGGTGTAGAAAAGTATTGCTTCACTTTTCAAGATCCATCAGCTACATCTGATGAATGTAAAGCAGTCTAAGTTGGAAAAAGAGGGAACTGGAACACACAAGAGGCCTGAGGTACTGGATCAGTTCTTAGAGGACAGTAGGATATGTTATCAACTTTTATCTTCCTCTGTAGAACAAGAACATTAGACCTGGAATAGCCAAGAATGACTTTGAGGACCCACGTTTGTCCAGTGGTCTAAGAAGTCCTCATGGTTGATTGATTAATAGCTATTATATGTAATGGCAGAGTTGAACACAGAAATTATGGATAGTACTAAACAATTTCTCACTTTTGCTTTAAATACACTGAGTTTCTGTTTGGTGGTCTTTTTTTTTTTTCCAGTGGAAACAGTGCAAAACTCAATTTGTGGAAGGTACGGTCAAGACTGATGGCCAAGAAGGCCAATGGCATGTTGGCTTGTATCAGAAACAGCATGACCAGCAGGTCCAGGGAGGTTATTCTCCCTCTGTACTCAGTACTGGTGAGACTGCACCTCGAATCCTGTGTTCAGTTGTGGGCCCCTCACCACAAGAAGGATGTTGAGGCTCTGGAGCGAATCCAGAGAAGAGAAACAAAGCTGATGAAGGGTCTGGAGAACAAGTCTTATGAGGAACGGCTGAGAGAGCTGGTTTTGTTTAGCCTGGAGAAGAGGAGGCTGAGAGGAGACCTCATTGCTCTCTACAGCTATCTGAAAGGAGGTCATAGTCTTAGCGTCGGCGTGACAAACACATAACACTCCAGGAAGGGTTATATGTGGTGCTTTATTATGAGACCCCGGGAACCAGGGGACAGTCAGTACCCAAATCTGGTTCCACCAACCATTAAACACAACTGCAATTTATTCTTGTGAGGTTTTGCAATCTAATGTATATTCAACAGGTTACATCATTGCCTAATGCATATGTATGTTTCAATGACTTCATCAGCGAGTTTTTTATCAGCTCTTACTGCGCTTGCGTGCCTCCTTGTGGTTGTGCAGAGGAAGGTTCCTTCATCATCCTCGGAGGAAAAATATTTTTTTATTGTGAACTTTTTACCTTTCTTCTTTTGGGCAAATGTCCAACGTGAATTTACTGCCGGTTTATTGAAGTTCACAACAGATTCTTATACCTTGCACGATTAATACAGGCTATTGTGTAGCAAGCTGATTCAACAATCCTCCTTTAGCAACAAGCAATCGATTCGTTGCATTAATCTTATGCTTTCCATGAGAAACAGCTATGTGAGTATTCTAGCTCACAGCTCAATAGACTACAAAGTAACAACTCAAGGTCTACCAAAGAAAAGTCACCAGTGAGAAACAAGAGAAGCATTACAGCAGAACAATCACTTAATGTTGTAAAAGAAACTTTGAGCCTGTATAAGCCTTTGTATTCGTGGTGTTGTTTGCATTCCTAAGTAACTAACACTTCTTTCTACACCACTAGGTTTTAAGATTTCTTGTAACTTTAAAACTACTACGTACATTTAAATAATTTCTTTTCTTGATTTGCAACTAATTCAAACTACTGTATATAATAAAGTTTTAGATTGGTTTAGGGTTTGATAGAAATGGTTGGAGTTGATGATCCTGTGGGTCTTTTCCGACCTAGTAATTCTGTGATTAGTTCTGCATGCTCCAGCCTTCCTTGAAACCATACATTATAAATAGCTAGATAATCATCCTTTCTATCTCATTACCCATAATTATTTGCTAATTTTAGGACACTAACTACCTTTTCTTTGTCCAAGACTGTTTTGATTAATTTTTCTTTCCATTGTTTCTTTCTAGGTCGTCCTCTGCCGAAGAAAGACGACTTGTGCATCTTCTTAGCCATACATATGGAAAATTCACCAAATGAATCACAGGAATGTGTGAGTTAAGTCAACTCAATCATATTTACTCTTATCAAGGCTAAAAAAGCCATAGTTTCTAATAGGATCTTGATTTAAAAACTACTGGCTTGGTGTCGTGGACAAAGAAATCTTAATCTGAGGAATATTTAGTTAATTCATCTTACTACAAATTTCTGTTTGCTGAATTGGATATGAAAGAAAATGAGAAAACATAAGGAGTTAAATATCCTCCATCTTTTATTTTTCTGGGTCCAAAGTAAGCCAAACATCTACCCCGTGCCTTTCTAGTCTCAACTTCTCTTGCTTTCACCATTAGTTGCTCTCAGTTGGTTCCAGTTCCTTCAGTGTAGAGATGGGTGGTACAGGAAGTTGGAGCTCTGTGTGTGATGGTTTTTCTGCAGCTCCTCTGTGCTTTTTCCTAGTTTTCCACTGCTCCTCTGTGCTTGCCCTCACTTAACGTGAACTGATTGCAGTCCTTTAGGAGTTTTCCTGCCCCAGTGTTGGGTTTCCTGTGGGCCACAGTCCTGCAGTTAAGATTTTAATCTATTGTATGCTTAGACTCTACTAATTTTTGATAAAACAAAACTGTTTTGAGTTTTTGAAGCTACATAGGTGTCTGGTTGCTCCTACCCAGAGTATCCTTTGAGTAGCGTTGGCATTTTTTTTTAAAACTACACCATGTCACCCCTTTCTCCTGTTTTGGTAGCCTGTTACACCAAATACTGGGCTATTCTTCTCCCTTCTTTTTCCGTGATTTCACGGACTCTCCAAACATCTTACCCCTTTCTAGACTTCAACTGAAGTACTTGTGCTTCTAAAAGGCAACAATTGAGTTATGTGCTATAGACACACCAGAACTGACTGAAAATCCTAAGGAATGAGCATGTTTTTAGACTGGTTGATACCCACGCTTTTGCAAAAATGCCATTCTTTCTCTGTGAGATCCTTTGGTTGGTATTATTGTATGCATGCTTAATCTGAATGGACTCTCATTCACTGAATGGTTATAATTTTAATTGGTATACCTATATATTTATTTATATATGTGCATGCAGTATTGCAAAACTGGAATTGTCGTCTGTGAAGCAAGCAAGCCAAAAAGAATTATTGCCCTGGCCTGCTCAACAAAGGAACTTCATGCTGTGCCAAAGGTGCTGCTAAGGTTTCCCAATGCTCTTAAAGATTGTGAAGTTTACATGTCCCGTATGCCTTGCAATTATTGTGCAAAACTGCTGGTTCAAGGTCAGTACTTCAGACCTTAAGTATCTTCTAGACTAAGATTGCATGTGTAGAATACTCACAGGTTGATAAACTGTTAAATGAGAAAAAAAAATTAAAGGAGTGATCCCAAGGGATGTGGAAATCCTGAAAAAATAACACATAGATAATAAACCTCATAGATGGGAGTGGCTGTTCTTTTTTTGTTTATTTTAAGTCATGTAAGAAGCAAGAAATGTACCTCAGGTATTAGTATTCAGGATAACAATGGAAGTAGGTAGTTTTTTTGCAGACAGGTTCATCTACAGTACTTCACAAATGATAACGCACTGCATATATGTTGAATTTTCTGGGGTTTTTAGATGCCTAATTGATATACATTTTTTTTCCACAAATAACATCAATAACTTCTTGTTTTGCATATCTTTACTTTTTGGTAAATCTAAGCATATACAAAAGTTTAATCTTCTGGGGAAAAAAAAAGTCATGAATCATATATAGTGTTTCCCTTCTGACCATGTGAAGAATGTGTTCATAAAAATATTTTAATATCATTTTACTATTGTGGGCAAAAGCTGCAGCTTGTTTAAATTTAAGTTAACTTTAGTTAAGTTATAAGGAATAATACTTAAGTTATATGGTATATACTTTTCTGTTTATGAATGGGAAAAATAACCAGTAGTAAATCTAATATTCATCTTGCATATATATTTTTTTTATTCAGCACAAGTCTCACAAGTGTATTACTGGCCAAATTTTGAAACTGAAATGGGCAGGGATAATGGAACGGATGATCTGCCAAAACATGCTAGTGCCATCTTTACAGAAAGCTATGTTGTTGCAGCGGTATATGTACCAACATTAGACAATCAAAGAATGAGTCAAATAATGCCTTCAGATATCGGATCTTCTAATGATAGTCTAATTACATCTGTAATTGGTGATAAAACTGGTGTGGATACTTTGAAGTGCTTTGGCTTGGAACACCTGAAAGGCGACAAAATGAAAAACTATGTAAAAAACCTTACCACAGCGAAGAAATATTTTAGAGGTCTGGCAAGTCACAAAGATAAAGAAATAATAACACTCTTAGGAGAAGAGGAATACCGTGTAAATAATAGTACTAAGTACACCCATGCATTACAGCTCTGTGATTTATTAGCATCCAGAAGTGGTAAGTAAGTTAATATTACTAAATTCAGCTTAGTAATTCACCTAGTGTGTGAAAATTCTATGTAACTGTTAGTTGTATTTTTTGAGATGTACTGAAAAAAATCTTTTATTCATTACATTGCATTATTCTTAGGTAATTAATGAGACACTGCATATCTAACCAACTTTGGTATCATGGTGGTATTTCCTGTGTTATAAAATTAATTCATGGAATCACACTGTATCACAAAATCACTAGATTGGAAAAGACCCACTGGATCATTGAGTCCAGCCATTTCTATCAATCACTAAACCATGTTGCTCAGCACCTCATCCACCTGTCTTTTAAACACTTCCAGGGAAGGTGACTCAACCACCAAGTTGCATCATCGTTTTACATAATATATTCAAGTTATCTGAAGAAGGCTGGTAGTGCAAACTAGGCAAAAATCTTCCTAAGAAAAAAACAGAATGTATCATTGCTACCAAAGAGGGGTTTCTCTACTGAAGAGGTAGTTGCTCTAGCGTAAGCCCCAGGGCTGAGTAAGACCCAAAGAAACACAGTGCTGAGGTATTTAGTTGGTTTCTTTCCATACTGCAAATCAAATGTGGGGAAGAGGAGGAACATGCTTCTGTTCTTCCTCACAAGTGAGGTTGTCTAACTCCTTAGGCTGACTGCAAGAATCTCTGATTGGGGCTGGTCTCTCTGCAAGTGCCTGTCTGTTGAGGAATGTCTAACAGAACTTACTATTCAGACAGAGAAAGTAGTTTTTAATCACTTTCTGAGCTGCAGTGATAGCAAGCACGCTAATCTTAGCAGTGGGGAACATCAATGGTTTTGATACCTCTACACAAGCCTACTAGATAAGACAATTGATGTGGACTACAGGAGGCAGAAAGCTATAAGAACTGGAGGTTAAAGACATTGATTGACCTAACAATTAGTTAGGCTTCTTGTCAGCAGTTTTTCTGGTTGAATGTTTTCTGGAGGCAGTTGAGCAAGGAACAGCAACTTTTGCTCCAACAAGTATGTTCTGCATCTCTCTGGACTATTAGGCATGAGTAAGAATGTATTGCTTTTTGACCAGGAGGTTTGTTGTATTATCATAGTGTTGGATGAGTTTATAATTTTGATTATTTGACTGTTTATCTGCAGACAATAATAATGGAGTGGGGACTGTGATTTACAAGGAAGACAACATTGTAAGCAAAGTTTTATGTGGTCTAGGAAAGTGTGCTCTTATAAAATGTCTAATCATGATATATTGTTATATGAAAATAATACTTATAAGGCTGCTATGTAATAAGTTATCAGGCATGTGTCTTAAAAAGCTCACTTCTGCTATAGGACATGCATTTTAAATTTAATAGGCTTGTGTTTATGTGTGTAAATGAGGAAGTTAAATTATATCATATGGACTCTTTTAAAAAATAAATTGGTGGAGTTGCAGTAATATAAGACAACTTCTCATGGAAGAAGTTTATATTCTCTAACTCTGTCCCAGAACATTAACATGATGGATTATTTAATATAAAGTCAGCAGTTAGTAGAAGGGGAGTCCCACGTCTGCTTATAATTAATGAGCTGATGTTCTTAAGCACATTACTGCTACTGTTGTATTGGAACTCCGTGTTTCTTTTTCTATCATTTGTTTCCAAAATGGACAAAACTAAGAAAATATAGCTAATATTTTCCAAGTCTTTTCAGTGTCTTCGTGTTTAGCAGCCTCTTTTATTTCCTAATCAAGTTTTCCTTTGTTTATAAATGTTGTATTTCATGTTCATAGGAAAATGTATTTCTGAAAACAAAGACAAATTATCCCTTTTGGGGAAGAAAAGTCCTCATGCTTTTCTCAAACTTTGTATATCAAACTAATATGTGATTAGGAACTAGAATAAATTGTTTTAAAATGGAGATCTGCCTAAGTGTTGTTAATGTAAACACATGAGGACTTTCACTGAAGTTATAAACAGTTTTTAGAAGTTAGATTATGCTATGAATAACTAAAAGTCCCAGAAGAAAATAACTTTTTGTTTATTTCTGTGGTTTTTTTTCTAGGTTGCCGTAGGCTACAGTGGGTATCTAAAAGGGGCAACAAAAAGTTTATTTTGCAAGAAAGCAGATATTGATTTTGACCAGCACGCAATTGTGTGCGCAGAAGCCAATGCAATCATTATGAGGTAGGAACTCATTAAATATTTAAAAGGAATTAGTCAAATTCTTGGTGTTAGGTGTTAGGTGTTTCAGTAATAGAGAAATTGCTCTCTCACTAACCTCCCAAAGGAATTTCCAAAGTGTAGAAAGGTAAAGTAATGCTACATAGCATAAAAAAGAATATAGTCTTACAAGACACTGGCTGCAATTGTTTTCTACAGAGATCTAGGTCCATGTGATCTTATATTCTAAAATGCCTGTCAAACTTGCGTGACAGTGTCAGACGTTCCTTCTAGTACCCTGTCCCTTAAGCCCAGTCCCCATGGGCAGTTGTGTCTTCACATATTCTGGCAAATGGAGTAGCCACTAGCAGAGTTATTGCTTCTGTGTGGGCTCTTGTATTATCTAACTGTTGGAAATGCAGGGCACCACAGCTGGGTGGTCAATTCAGACTGCCTCCTTTGACACACGTAAATGTTTTATGAAGCCTATGGGAAATTTCTTTGCAGACTGACAAAGCAAATGTGTATGATCATGTCTCTGGCTGCCTGTTCCTCAGTTCGACAGCTACTTAGTGGGCAGTGAGACTGAATGCTCTGCTGTCAACTGCTCCCATATTTAGGTGCTTATGGTGGTGAAATGATTCCTGGATATACATTTTGTAAACCAGAGTATCTGTCCTTACAGTGCTGCAAGTACACAAAAAATAAGCAGATCCATTTCCTAACTTTGCAAGCTCATGGTACTTATTGCAAGTATTTGCTTGCCAAAAGGTTGACACCTCACTCACTCATCTCTCTGGCCAGTGATATAAGAGAAAAAAAGAGAGGAAACCATTCTAGGTTCCAACAATAATATTTCTTCCTACAAACACATCTTGCTTGTACTTTTGACAATATTGTTATTTTTTTCAGTTCTGAGACAGACCTGAGTAATGCTGAACTCATCACTACACGTAGACCATGCCATGACTGTCTAAGACTCATCCAAGCAAAGAAAATAGAAAGAGTAATCTGGCCTATACGCAACGTGTAGGTGATTGTAGAGGTGGTTAAAAGCCATGTGTCATGGTTCAAGGCTTGCTGTTCCTTTATCCCTTCCTCGAAGACATCTTTCTAAAATCCTTGTACGTTCCTATTGCTGGGGGGAAATTGCACACTCTTCACACTTTCAGGCTGGGTCTTCTTCTATGTTGCCAGCTTCCAGGTTGTTTGCACTGCTGGAGGTAGACTGACTGCCATTTCTGTGCTGCTCCAGAAATCCAGGGTCTGCGTGCTTGCCCACCTGACACTCGAAATACCCTAGCATTCAACATTGTTAAAATCTTTTTCATTCTGTCTTAGAAGTAATGTGTAGAGGTGATAATAAGATGGGCAGAAGAATAAAAGAAAATTCTGTGCAGAATGAAAAAAGTATAATTACTCACTATCCAAGTAATATTGACAAGAAGAGAATATATAGTTATATATAATAACTACATAGAATATATAATTATTGTACATTAGAAAGCAAAAGACTAGCCATTGTCTTGTAAAGGGCCTGGTAACATCCTCCCGCTTTCACATTCAGCTGAAGTTGCTGTTCTAGAGCACATTTAACTGTTAGTAAAGGCAATGACTATGAAAACTTCTTACATTCTATAGCTTCAAGTAGATACATGGTTGGAACAGATGGTTCCTTTGTGCTGTTAGGAGTCATTGACTTCAGATAATCCTTGCTCTTTCTTCTCTTTACTCATATTGCCTCATCCTGAATTAACTTAATAAATTCACTCCAGTTTGCAACAGTGTTAAGATCATAGGAGGTTCCAAGTGTTTTCTTATATCTATGTCAAGAAAATATTTTTTTGGCAAGCAAAGCCATTTTTAATATTTTTCTTGAAACTGGCTAGATCAGAACAGGATTGGATGTGAAATACCCAGCATGACATACATGCCATTGCAAGTTAAGAAGTCTCTTACGTGTGTTGGTCCAAGAACAATGATGCCAAACAAGCATTGCAAGGCAGGCAGCTTGCACTCTTCTGGATTCATAATTTCCTAAAGCTGCAAAATCCTCACTATCAACAGAGAATGCATGGTGGTCCACAAGGCAAAAAGCATGAGAGTTTCTCCACAAAGTGGCATTCTACATTAAAACATGGAAATGTAGTCACAAATTTTATTTTCCAGTAAGAAGGAGATATTTTGTTTCCAGCAAAGAGTTGCTGCAGAAAATCTATTTTTTAAATGTATCTCCAGCCATAAATTGCATCACAACTTTGATACTGTACTAACACAGCTGTATTTAATAGATAGAGTGCATTGTGAATAGTACTGGTCTTCATTCTTGTAAAGAATTATCTCAGTGGATGTATGCACACAGATCACTGTAGGACTGAGACCATACAGTTTTGTTGATATGAGATACAGTTAGTGAAGCAGAGTTATTTTTTACCTTATCAAAATATAGCTTATAAGACAAATTACTTTGTATCATCTTGATATTTGGAGGCTTTTCAGCACACAAATAATGCATTAGATGAGGTTTGTTTTTTTAAAAAAAGCTTGTCAGATAATATTAAAATGGAAAAATGAAATCATAAAATTGTTTTAAAAAATCTTTTATACTTTTTAATGTTGTGTTTTATACATTTGTCACTCACTGTGTTGTTTTATTTCCTTATCAGCAGTCCCTAGGATGAACTGAAGATCCTTCAGGTAATGATGTCCAAATAAGATAATAGCAAATATGAAAAGGACACATCACATTAATTTTTAGCTATAAGTACAACTGGCTCTGAAATATAACCATGTCAGAGGAGGAATGGAAGAAAGCAAACTCTGTGAAACCAAGGCATGAGCATTGCGGTTACATAGGTGGTAGGGAATGGTCTATTAGAACAGGGAGAGCTCGTGACAACTTGGAAGGAGAAATGCAATGATGGCATCAAATTACTTCTTTAAAATCACTGACATACTGCTCCTTGTTAGCATCCCCTCCCTTCACAATGAGCTAATTAATTCAGTTAGAGAACACATCTTTATCAGTTATTCTTTACTCATATCTTTTGTACTTCTGCTTTCATTTCAGAGGGGTGATCTGTGGCTGTTGCTGCTGGTGAACCAGAATAAAGCTCCACAAATCAACATGATGTTTAGGATCCAGTGCCCCCTGGCCCCTTAGTATATTCAGTGGTGTTGGGATAATCATCTTGCAATGGCAGTTACTCTGCTTGTGCCCACTCCCTTCTAGAAGCACAACCTCATACCAACCACCCTGCTGCTCCTTATATTATTCTCCTGTCCTCTGCAGGAATTTGCTTCTGCCTGTTGATTAAGTACGGAAAAGCATTTGTATTTGATATACCTCTGAGGGGTGGTCATGCCTAACTGTGTGGTGTCTGTCACCATGAGTGCAGTGGTTGTTTTCTGCAGTCCTCTGCAACTTCTCTTCTCTTGGATTAGTCAAAGCATTTGAATGAGATATTTTAATTTTCCTTTATTGCAGTTTCCCACCCTACCTCACATTTATTTCATTTGTTTTTATTCTTTTTCAATATTTCTTTTACCCTGTAATCTTTTTTTAACTGAGAACAGTTCCCTGTTTCCTTGTCTCTCTTATCACAAGGGTAATTGGTGCTTATGTGTCCTTTCCCCATAGTTTTCCCCTTTTTCTGTGGTGTAATGTATTTTTAAATTTTGCTTCTTATCCATGAGCCTCTTTAAATGTCCTCTAATAGGTGCATACCTGTCTTTAATTGGTCTTTGTGCCATTTTGATCATGTTTTAGACTTAAATTTGTCCTCTGTCCTTGAAATATCAGACCAAGTAATGTGGGATATACTTCCATATTTTTTCAGGCTAAATCATTTTGCTCTAAATGAGGCAGGGGTTTGTAGGCTATGGTGCTGACAGCTGCCTTTAGACTCCCTAAGTTGCAGTTTCAATACCAGGAGTTTCTAGGATGACTCCAAACCCAGAATCAATAATGAAAATCCTGTTGGTTTTTAAAATATAATCTTTAGAATACTACTCTGTGTGGCTTGTTAGCCTTCAGCAATTATTCCTTTTAGGCAGCCTCTTTAGAATGAGATCATCAAACTGTTTGCATGAGATTAAATTGAAGATTATGTCACTTCAAAAAAATAAATAAATCTGTTTTCAGTTTTCACACGTGTCCTCTCACTATGTTCTCTTTGGAGATGGTAAGAGCAGACCATCACTAACCACATGGCAAGACCTGTGCCATGATAGGACTTTGTACTCATGTTGAAGCAGATGTTGCTCTGACCGGGCAAGTGTGTAAAAGTTTTGCACAAATCTCTGCCTTTCATTTCACTATTTCCCTCTATTATCTGGTATGAAAGCATGTGTAGGCTCTCTGCTCAATGTGGAAACAGAAGGCAGTGTGTGTGTGTGTGTGTGTGTGTGTGTGTGTGTGTGTAAAATTTCCAAGGATGTGCCGCTTGTTATGCAGTGTAGGTATGGTTAAGCAATTTTACAGGATCCTGTAAGAGGACCTTTACAGAGTTAAATGCCCTATGTAAAAATAGCGTGATAGTATAATAAGACCAGAATGTCTCCAGTCTATACAAACAATCATGGGCAGGCTTAATTTTCAAATAAGATTAAGGAAGTCTTGGGAAGAAAGTTGTACATCTCCCATTTTAACTGCAACACCTTCCCCTAGGTCATGCAGAATCCCAATAAACTACCAGAAATGTAATCCCTGTTGTACTTCATTCCAGTCTGACATTTTAAGTGCATGCCCACCACTCCTTGCAGTGGTGAAGCCAAGAACATGTATAGAAATTTCCAAAGAACGCTAGACTGTTGAAAAGACTAATTTCTTTCCAGCCAACGTTGTGAAACCACATCTAATCCACAGTGTAATACTAGAATTTACCTATCAGAGAAGATGTTCGTACATGTCAGATGCTGACCTTTTAAACCATTGAATTATGTATATTTTTATGTATATGGAGGGGGTTCAGGCTGAACATTAGGAAAAATTTTCATGGAGGGGGTAATTGGGCACTGGCGGGGGCTGCCCAGGGAGGGGGTTGGGTCACCTTCCCTGGAGGTGTTTGGGAGATGGATGGGTGAGGTGCTGGGGAACATGGTTTGGTGTTTGGTGGGAATGGTTGGACTCAGTGATCCGGTGGGTCTCTTCCAGCCTGATTGTTCTGTGATTCTATGGAGTAATGTGTACTTCCTAAAAAAAAGCTTCATTCGGTGTTGATGACACTGAAATTTGATTAATTACACCATGCGCATGTGCACATAATATCTTCCCCCCCCTCAAAGCTTATAGGATGAGCATCACTTGATAACAAAATATTTGCTTGCAGCACTACTGAGAAAATTTTCATGACTGTTTCACCACTCTGCTATACTATAAATGTTAAACTATTTGTTCTAAGAACCATTTGTTTGAAAGAGTAAGAGAAAGCCTAGGATGATCCCTCTTGGCTTTATTATGGGATACCAGTAGTGTCATCAGGGAAAGAAGGAAGCGTTCAGGACTCAATCCTGTTGGAAGACAGGCTAAGCCTAAGCAGAAGAAATGTGGATACAGTTAGACGGAGACAATTAAAGAACTTAGCCTTTTTATTATAAATCATCATGCTTTAAGTGTGTTCGTCTTCTTATAAATCATAAAGTAATTTATCTTAGCCTTGAAGGCAAATGATTTTTGCAAGCATTTTGCAGGCATTTGTGCAAAAAAATTCGTAACTGATAGTAAAAGCTGTGATAAATAGCATGGCCATGAAAGGATAATTATTTTTATGACAGTGTATTTGCTTAAATGACATAGATTAGAACAAGAACTAACAAGAGCTAATAATGAGAAAAAGAATGTTGTTTTTTCCAGTTGAGTTGCTCAAGGATGAATCCTTTATCCCAGCTGTCTGATTTTGGATTCTGAGTGGTGCCTACACTGAATTGAAGGAGGAAACCTTTCTGCTTTCAGACTAGTACTATAAATAGTATGTGACAGCTAAAACTCCCTCTGGTTGCCAGTACATCTTAGTGGCTCGAAGGAAATTACTTAGGGGTTTCAGGGGACTGCTATCTGAAATTAAAGTAAATATCAAAGTCTAGTGTGATGGACCTCTGTGGAGACTCTGGTGAGCAACTGATGTCCTGGCAGTGGTAGGCACCCCCTCACTATGTTTTCCTCCTTGTTCTTTGCTGGGTTGATGGATCCTCTGCCTTCCCTATTCTCAAACAGATACGGACAGAGTCAAATGCAACTACTAACATGTTATAGTATCTAATTCTCAAAAGAAGGTAACGTTTCCTGTAAACAGCAATTGTCTTTATCTCAATTAAATTTCAAATAGCCAAGAGGCCTGGAAACTTCTACAGGAATTTCCCAGAAGGATAACTTAATAGGGTCAGTTGTGGAATTACTTATTCATGGCAACATTTTCTTTTGTGTCCCACCAGCAAGAAAGTCAGGCTGGGTGAGGGCTGCACATCACAACCAGAGCGGTTACTTAAATTTTCACTTCACACTTAAGTTTTCACCTAAGATTTGGGTCATATTCTTCTTGCAGTGAACAGTCTCATTCCATTCCAAAGAACCATTATTAAATACAACTATATTTAAAATTCTGCTTTGATTTATGGCAGCATTTATTGCTAGAGCTGTGCAGTACAAGGGATTCCTGATCTCTCCTCCCAAGGAATTGAAGTCATATGGGCATCAGCCACAAGGTGGCAATACAAGAGCTTGATATACTAAATTCGCTGGCATTCATAGCATTCAGGCAGGTTAGGCTTTAGGGTATTAACTAAGTACATTTGCCGTGTTACTGCAGAGTTTGACTCTGTCACAGCGAAAGGTACTCCACATTTGCATAACTGACTTCATGCAAAAGTCAAGGAACACCAAGCTGATTTTCTGCATCAATAATTTATGGCTTTTATGTCACTGTGTTTCAGTGGCTCAACAGTCAGTGACAGATGTTATGCTAGGAACTCAGCTGCCATTTAAAGCAAAACATCTTAGGAAAGGGGATGGGCTGCCAACATACAGCTGTGTCACTGAGAGTCCTCTCCTGGCTTTAATCCCTGGCCTTCCTGAGATCCAAGTGGACCTGGAGATCTTGTAGGTGTGGATTTCCCAGAAAGCTGATTGTTTCACTCTGTTAAAGTCTGCTTCTGTCATCCAGGTTTTTGATTCACTTTCTGGCATGGCTGATGCTTGTTTTTCTGCATTGTAAGAGCGTTCAACAGTGAATCAAAAGTGGTGTCAGGTGGAAGTAGTTAATTTCCAGCCTTTTTCATCCTTTCTTGAAATTAAAACTGTGTGTGTTGTTTGCAGAAATAAGGGAAGTAGTAATATGTCTGTTTTCTATACTTACTTTCAAGGATTATTTTTTCACCCACTTATGGGTTTTTTAAATGTTTTAAGGCATTTTCTATTTTAATGTCACTTCCTTTGGAAGTCAAAGCTACAGCCTTTCAGAATGTGGGATTGCTTGTTTTTGTTGGGTTTAATTTTCTCATTCAAATAAGACAGGCTAAAAAAATTCTAGCATAAGAAACAGCTTGTGGATGTGGCAGATGTCTCAAGTTGCTATGTTCACCACAGTATTTATTTGGACACAGAGGAGTTATTATAGATGCACATTTTGTCATTTTGCACAGAAGTGATAACAGCCTGCTGCTGTCTTCTCTTGACAGGGTACCAGTTTTCCTCTGAGCACTTTGTGGGAAATCTTATTTTCGCTCAGACTATACATTGTGAAGTCAGCGTGTTAGCAAATACGTCTTCCAAATACACACAAGTTTGGAGTACAATAAATAAATAGTAAAGGAGAGGAACACAGTAGGAAGCCTTGAAAAAGTAAATCACTTTTGAGATGTGAACTTTTATCATAAGGATTAGAGATTAAATTCTTCCCGTGAGCTGTGTGTTCAGGCTGTTGGATCTGATGAGTCTGTTCAAAGAACACGCAACTACTTCTGCAAGCCCATCAGTTGTATGTGTCAATTCAAACACTTTGCTGTGACAGGGGCATTAACACATGCGTGCCCTTGCCCTCTCTGAATTCAGGTTTCACAGCTTCTAAGGGTTAAAGGGAACAGCTGGTTGATCTGCTCTCTACATAATACTGACAATTGGATTTAAAAGTCAACATGGATGAGGACCTGTATTTGACAAGGGGCGCATACTTTTGAGAGGTACCTGGGCTGTGGTGTATCTCTAACCCTATCTGTTAACATGAAGCTGCCTGCTTAGACAGTTGATAAACAATCTTCAGCTCAAAAGCTGATAACAGCAGATTTCTTCGGGGAAAATGTGCCTCAAACCTCTTCAGTTTCTGGAGATTGTTTGCATGCATGTGTCAGCTTCCTTGTTTACATACTGCATAGCCTGCAGCCACACAAACCTCAGGCTATGCTACTGGCAGGTTACGTGTAACAAACATTAAAATGCTAGCTGAGGTTTGAAGAAATAAAAGTGAGCTCTGGGACATGATGTTTGAGAAACTGAGTGGTTATTACCTTTTCCTTACAGCCTTGCTCAGCTAGCATTTGTTAGTTTGTGGGTGAGATGTTAGATATAAACTCCAATGCTAGCCATTTCTCAGCGATTGCACGCAACTGGCTGTAAGAGCAGAAGGCTAATTCAGCTTAGTGTTGGTTGTAATTGGTAATGTAATATTTCTATCCACCTAGATTGTTTTATCATATTCTTTTGTGAATGAGCTTAGTGTACTGCTTCCTGTAGGAGCCACGTTTTTCTTTCCTAAATTTTGATGGTCACTAGCATGGGTAGGATATGAATAAGGCAGAGAAGAGAAAGGATCTAAGCATTTACAGGCAGACACAGAAAGCTCTAATGAACTGTTTTTGCTTATCTTCCCAAGAACAACTCAGAAAATCTTCATGGAATCTCTAAAATCTGCCTGAACTATCCCAAGCTTCAGTGGGGCCTGGGATGGGGTTTGGGGCAATGAAGTACATTGCAGGCTACAGTCAGAGCAGCAAACTTAATTCTACCTGTTTTCTTCCACCTTCTAGCTATCTGTTCTGCATTTGTTGAGCTGAGGTGTCAGCTTTTAATGAAGTCAGTAGATATGTTTTAACTTACCTTAAATAGCAACATCCAAATAAGTACTGCTGAAACTTAGCTCGTGTTTATCTGATAGCAGAAGATGTCATACTGCTTTGACTCAACACATTAAGACATTCAGTGAGCTGGGTTGAGAATATCTTCTTTATGATATCGTGCAGGTGATAAAATATTCCTTATTTCCTCCAATCACTGATTCCCTTCCTTGACTTTTACATCTCAAAATGTGGTTTTCAAACTAAGCAAACTAAAGTTTTCAGAATAAGTCGTCAATTGCGTGTATCCATATTTCTGTGAGAAACCTGGGACATTCAGCAGCACTTAACATTTGCATGTGACATAATGATGCTGTGTCTTCTCATGCCATGTAGTTTGTTTTTCTTGTGTGCATCTTGACATTTGTTGTCTAAACAAATGTTGTCTTGACTAAACATTTGTTGTATCACACATTTCTGTTTCTGATTTAATTTATTCAGTATATATTTAAGCCAAAGAACAGGAACCTGGTGACTACTTATGCAAATGATGAAATATGTTGTTTCCTGATGTAGACAATGGTGTCTGCTTTCGTTCCAAGTTGGTGGTTATTTTCCATATCCTGCATCATGTATATAAATAGCTGTCTTTGATGTTCATAGATGATGAATTTGATAAGTTTGTGGTCTGAAAGCTAATAATTTAAATTCCTGCTCCACTCCTGGAAGGGAGATCCTCATTCTTTCTTACCAGGAATTGGTAGTCAATGCACTCTGTTCAAGCTATTCATACTCTGTGTATTGCTACATGATAAGGGAAAGTTATAGAGTGGGATTCTAACTGAAATCTTTTAGGCCTGTGAGAGTTCCCCCACCATGTCTCAGACTTATCCATATACATGATAAGGCAACCTGCAAATAATGATAAAAGATAGAGAAAAATACTCATTTTTTTATTTCAATAGAAGGGAATTACCAACTGGAATCCTTACATTAATCTCAGCACTGTTTGAAATACCTATAAACAATGTGGAAAAGTAGGTGGCTAGTGAATGGTTGGTGATGATTAGATGTTATCACCTCCCAAAGACATTTCAGAATGCTCTAATCTAATCATATTTAGAGATTTGCTGTGTATCAAGGTGCTATTGTAACTAATCTGGTTTGTCAGACATCGTGGAGACATCAGAATGAGGGCTGAATGGAGTTCAGGAGGAGGAGAAATCTTAAAATTACAGTTTCTGCTAGACTTGTGAGAAAAAAAAATTGTTTCCAAAGCAGGATCCTCTAAGAGGAAAACTGTCTGTACCTTCTTTCACCAGAAATGCTTTGTCACAAGGCCTGGTGACAAACAGGGAGAATATATGTGCTTTGTGGCTAAATGCATTTATAGCTCAAATAGAAAATGAAGCAGTAGTTGCTACAAGTAGGCACAGAATATGAAGAAACTACAAGGATGGATAGACATAGTCTGTATTGCAGCATGATGGAAAATATTTAGCCTAATAAATGTAAGCGTATCTTTGCAGTTCCATATTTTTGGAGAGACATGCCAGGTTTTTTACAATAATAATCCAAGAAGTGGGTGAGGTTTTCTTACAATGCTAAATTGTGTACAGATGCAATGTCTGGCTGCTGTGATCAACTGAGGCTTAAGAAATGCTTTAAATTCCTGTTGCACGTCTGTCTGTTTATGTCAGAAAGCTCAAGCATGGGAAAACTAGTTCAAGTAATTTTTTTTGGTCTGTCCTCCCAGTAAAATTGTAGTAGGTCCCCCTATATAATGAAAAGGCTTGTAGCAGGTCATGAATCTCCACTAGGAAAAAAAGTGGCAAAAGTTATGAACTAGGGACATATTAAACCCCACCCTTGAGGTATTTAGGTACCACGTGGGAGGAAGGTGTGTCACCAGATGACATAGATAGGTCTGCTCTGTCTGGAGATCAGCTCCTGCACTGGGTCTTTCTGTGAAAGAGCAAGTGTCAGAGTCTCCCTGTCAGCTGTCTCCCTTTTGCCTAAAAATCTACTAACTACAGTTCTTACCTAGACTGTGGACATGATGTTGAAGTTGCTCAGACAAGGGATGGAACAGATATTTGGGGAGTTTGGTGTCAATGGGCTTTTGGAATAATGCAGTGGATTTGTGGCAGTGTGTTGTTCTCTATTTGTCTAAAGTAAGGTCTGAGAGCCTCCTGTTATGACAGATGGAGGAATACCTAGCTTGTCTATCTCAGATTAGGTACTGTAACTTCTAATATCATCATGGGTTTTGATGTTTCTAGATCTGTCAGGGACAACCTCCAGGTATTGGGGAAGTTTCATTGGTAAAAGACTATTGTGCAGCCAAAGGATTTTGGCATGTTCAAGACAAGCAGCAACTGAGCAGTAGATATGCAGGAATGAAACGGAGACCCATGTAGGTAGGCAGAACTCAGGAGTTAAGGCCTTACAGCAGGTAATTCTGTGTATGTCTCCTGAATTTAAGAGCAACTCTGGCCCCTGAGGGCACTGCCAGCCCTTACTGCTCTGCCCTGCCTCTTCTGGGGAATCCTCACCCTAACAGAGGTCCAGGAATCTCTTTCAGCTCTGGTCTGAGAACCTGTCCTGGCTACATTACAGGGATGCCCCTTCCCAGTCCTGGCTCCAGCTCCAGCTCCTTTTGCATCTCTTGGGACCCCCCTGCTCTCAGTTCACCCCTGAATGGGACCAGTGGGGCTGAGCCCCTTGATGAGGTCTGTCAGGCAGGGGGTTGCTCGCAGCCCCCTGCTTGCCCCCGCTCTTGGATCAGCCCTGTTTGTGCCTCCTCAAAGAACTGGACACCCTGAATGTGTCATTACAGAGCATGAGTAAGAAAAGCAGGTCCATCAGAGAAATGCAGGATGCCTAGGAATGCTGGGTGTCTCAGAAGGATGTATTTTATTTGCTGTGTTCCTTGATAAGTGCCTACTTTCTTCTGCATCTGTTCAAGGCTAAATCTCACTCCTAGCCCTTAGGCAAAGGCCATTTCCCACCTGCCAGCAGCTAACCACAAGGTCGGCTTCATTGCAGCTCAAGTTATTAACACCACCAAGGCACTTCAGCACTTCTATGTGATACTGATAAAAAATGATAGCCCAGAACTATGAAGTTTTTAAGAGGCAGTGGGTTTTACTGACTGTGAGCTGCAGTGAGTGTCTGCATGAGGCATCTGTCAGCCCACAAGCCTTGTTTTAGCGGTGAAGTTATGATGTTGGTCAGACCAAGTCAGCATGTGGTAAAGAGCAGCCAGAAATACCAGCTTCTCTGTGGTGATTCAATGCAAGCCATAATGCTTCCTATCAATGAGAGGAGTAGACTCCTGGAGGAGATAGCTGCTAAAAAGCATTAGATCAGTCTAATGTTCACTCTCATTGTCAGTTGAAAGTATGGCCATGGTCACATATGTCCCCAGAGACATAAAGTGGTAGATTTGGGGCCATTATTTACCTTCCATTTGCCAATTCAGCACTATGCAGCAGCTGCCAACTGGGAGTCTGCCATGGCAACTGAAGCTTCTTAGTCATGATTTGGGTGATGGAGACCTAAAGATTTTCTTAACCCCTTGAAACAGATCACAACAATGGACAATCCTTGTTATTTTTGTGGGACCCTTGTGACATGAAAACCAGGCAAACACTGGCCCTGTGTATCCCTGTCTGCTATTATTTAATTATTGTTGTGAGTAAGGAGTGTGACAATTCCTCAGTATGGTGTGTATCTCTGCATTATGGCCTACTATAAGGTATTGTTAGCTGTTTACATTGCTTAACTTTAATGTTAAACAAGACAAGCTCTTTCAGAACCCATGATAACTCTTGTCTGCCAAATGAAAGAGAAGAATTCCACGTGCAGCTGTGTAAGCATTTATTTTTTTTAGTGTGTGTGAACCTAAAATAACTCCAAGGAATTCATTATTTAGTCTTTATCATGAACAACCATGTTTTCTGTAAATAGAGATTTCATTGAAAGTTGTAAATAGAAGAGCCTCTTGCATGTGTGGCTTTAATATTGTGATAATGCATGAGTGGATAATTTTAAACATCTATTAGCAATAATCACAATTACTATATGACCTTTAGGTTATATATGTACACGTATAAGGGGAAGTTTTTTCTAAAGTGTATATCAAAACAAGTATATAGACACACACATACCTACAAATGCAACCTTCTAGACCTTTTAAAATACACTAAGGCTCATGTGAAGAATGAAGAGCAAAGTGCAGGGAGATTAACCCCACTCTTGGAGACTTTCCCAGCTGTCTAAAACCAATGCAGCTGGCTCTTTGCTATCTGTCTTCCAAAGAACTGGATTATGGCCTGCTGACGTTTATTTGGTCAAACTCATTTGAGTAAAGAGGAAGAACATAGGTAATTTGAGAAGCCAGCATTTTTAGAAAACAAATCAAACAAACACAAAACCCCCAGAAGAACAGTACCTGCACCCAGCACAGGCTTTGACAGCTCCTTTAAGTGCTACAGAAACCTCAGTGATCGAGGGCAGTTTCTAATTATCTCCAAAATATGTTGAGATATTAACTAGGAACTGACAAATGTTGCAAGTCTGCCTCTTCACTTGCTGTGATTAGTTGCTTTTGGTCCTTTGGAGCTCTCTGCCCCATATATGTGGTCACAAAGGCCTCAAAAAATCCCTCTTCTCTTGCTCTCTCTTCCCAGCTACAAGAGATCAATATACTCAGAGCCACGTTCCTTCCATAAAATGTTGTTTCAGCTTAAACTGATGACAAGTCCTGGGTACAAACAAGGTTGGAGCTGGGGAATGGGAAGAGTGTGGAAGAGTCAAGTCAGGTGGGAAAAAAACATCTAGGGAAAAGATACTTCATAGAAACTTTCTTTGCCTGACAAATTTAAGAAAGATGGTCTTTCGCTAACTGGGATCTCTTCAGCCCTTTGAAACAATCTCATGTCCTTTGTGTAACTACTTTCCTGTGGTAAAAAAAACCCCAAAACACAACAAACAAAAAAAATAACCCCCAAAACCCACAAAACCCCCAAAAAACACATCAAAAAAACCCAAAGAGAAACCTTTCTGTTCAATGTAGTCCCTTGACTGACTGCCCAGGTTAGGTTTGTGAGTCAGGGCAAATAAAGATCCTCCCTGCTTTTCTCTTTAAGTCAAATATCAGTGTGGATTTGAATGACAGATAACAAAGCAGCATGAAAGAATACATTGATGAAATGATCAGGATAAAAAGGATTTAATTTCAGTAATTCAAAGGTAAATGGTAAATCCACTAAATGCAATCAGAATTATTAGACTATAAACCAGTCATAAAACCTTCAGTGACTCACCAGCTCAAGATACCATGTAACAGTTACTGAGAAAAAGTACATGCTTGGAAAGGTGGGCAGTCATCATCCATAAATTGTGCCTGTTCCTCATGTGTTACATGATATAGATGTTTTATTCTAGTGACATTTATACTTCATTTATTTCATTTGAAGTAAGTAAGTCACCATATTTTGTTGACAGCATCATTTTCATAAGATAATGCTTTAACAGTTGAAAGCCTTTTCACCTTTGCTCATTTGTATTCCACTTGCCTTTTCTCAGTTTACAATGAAGTTTCCATGTTGTTATCATCCTTTTGGATTATTTGTTATTTTTGTTTGCTGCATGATACACAGTAGGATGGTCCTTGTACCTTATAGTACTTCTTTAAAAGATCACGGCAATCAAACACAAATACCAGTGGGGGGAAAAAAGCTGATTTGCCAGTCAGCAGTACTTTTGGGTGGAAAAACATTTAGAGTGTGGAGAATTTTGCTGGAGAAATGAGGACATTATTTCACCGAGCTAGCCATGATATGTAAAAGGAACAGACAGATCCAGGATACCTGGAGAGCTCTCACAATCCTTGTGGGCACACAGGGGATGTCAATTGCCCAAGCATTTTCTGTTGGTTCAGCTGGGACCTCTCTGGGTTAGCTGGAGGCTCCTGCAGCTGGGCAGGTGGATGTAGCCAACCTAATCCTCTCTGCCATGGTGGGCCCCGTGGTCCTGCTGAGGGAGAGTGTGGTGGGCTCCAACCTGGCCTTGCTGTACACCCAGATGTGCAGCTGTGAGGTAAGAGGTGTGCTGCTCCAGAGCTGTGGTCCTGGGAGGCTGGGTGGCCATCCCTGGCTAAGGCAGAGCTTCAGCCTGTCTTTGGGAATATTATGTACTGAAGAGACAGAGGCATGATTGCTTTTTTTTAAATGTTTTTACTTCCTCCCTCCTGTTAAATAGTGGAGTTATATCAGGAATTAATTTAGCATTGGTATGTATAATTTCCAATGTGTTTATAGTGGGTTCCCTTTGTGCTGAGCAGCTTGATTTTTGTTTGGTTGTTTAATATTACCTGATCTGTTGCACTATGATGGATGATTAACCTTTACCGGTTGTGTTATTAAGCAGTTTCTACAAAGTATGAATTCAAAAGTCTGCACTCCCACGACAGAAAGCTTAGGCACATGTTGCATTTCACTTCTAATTACATTAGTTAGCATGAATTATGTGCTATTAATCAAAGTAAATTGCTCTTTGATGTAAGTTCAGCATATGAATGGACGGCTATAATTATCCCAAGCTGAAACAGAATTTAGTACCATTGTGCCTAGTGCAAAATAATTCTATGTGTTTTACAATAGAATCAAATCAGCAATTTTCCATTGTTTCTTAGTTCAATGTGGCCATTGTGAAAGAATTTTTTCCTTTGTAGATTTGAGCTAAAAATTCAAGTGTTATGCGAACGGCATTGACAGAGGCAGAGGAAAGATGATCGCTTCTGGTTTGCGGTCTCTGATTTCCATATCCCTTCAAAGGGAGCAGCTGCTGGGTGACTCATTGCACTGTCGCTTCAGTTCATTTCACTTTTGTGAACATGCTGAGTTCCCAATACATGCGCTGTTATTTATTATAGGAAGACACTACTCTAGTGTTTTAGCTGCTCTGCGGAGTAACATAACACAGTTATACATAATCTTGGTTAGATGGTGAAATGAAGGACACATACTACGTTTGCAGTCATTTAAAGATCCTGTGGATGTTCCTGGAGCTGTTTTGGTGATAATTGCTAATACTCTGTCATGCCTTAGTACACATACAATGCTCTGCTGGAACAAATCAAGCTTTTAACCCAAACACAGGACTTATAAATGAGAGGACTAAACAAATTCCTGATGTCAGACCTTAACTTCAGGGGTTTGGTTGTATTGGTTAATCTGTAGCTAGCACACATTGTGTACTGGATGGAATTGGTTATCAGCCGTAGTTGCAGGCAACTCCAAGGTTGTATGGAGATGTGTGGTTCTTCAGTATTTGCAGTTCTTCTGTTAGGCTGCCTATCTTACAAGAGTGTGCGTGCGTTTGCTCGTTTTTGGTTTTAATTATCGGTAGTAAATATGCTTCAGGAGTGAAATATGTTTTGTCTGGAGAAGTTTGGAAGTGCTTTCTAAGGAGAAAAATATAAAGATTAATGCAATCCACTCTGTAAAACACTTTAAACTCATTTGCTTGGAGTTGTGAAGCTGATGCTTTGTTCAAAAACTATGTTAATTTAGCCCTATGGAGGTCCCATTACTGTTTCTCAAGTACAGCAAAAAAGGCAAATCAAATATACATCCGTTTTAAATACTGAAGATATGGTCTGCTTGGAAACGTACAGTACCCCATGCAAGCCACAGCTATTTTACTGCGCGCTTTGTTTCACACTAAAGTTAGGAGGCTGAAAATTGGAATTGTAGCTTTTCTGTATTAAAATGGTAGATCTCCTTGGATAGGCTGTGTAGGAATGTACTTCTAAGAGGATGTCAGAATCAATACTGAAAACCCGGACCTACATGTCAGTTCCTTGTAACAAATGGAGACCATCTTTGGGAACAGTTTCCTGTTGAGGTAAAGAGGAAAAGCCAAGGGGTTGCCTCTGGCTGAGAAGAGCTAGCTCAGTTTTTGCAGAGGTTTTCAGGACAGCTCATGTGTGCATATATAACTGCAAAGGGCCTCATCCAGCTCTTTTTTGGCTTTTGAATGATCTGTGCTGGTCCTTGAGAGGCTGAAGTGTGCTGGGAGGTCAGCCCAGTAATACTCACACTCTTGTTTGATATTACCAGGGCAGTAAACAAGCTTCTATCAAGTTTGCTCTGGCACAATGATAGTAACACTCACCTGATGCAAATCCCATCATTGACTTTCACTCAATGCCTGCTTCTGCCTATCTGGCTACAATTTGGCTGCAGTTCCAACATGCAAAGTTCCTTGCAGGGTGTTATAACCCAGATGTTTCAACCAGAAGAGGCAGAGACTGGTGCTTGGTGGAAAGAAATAGTTAATTACGTATCCCAAAGTTAGACAAATGTGAGTTTAAAGCACAAAAATCCTTGTTCAGGTATTGGGGTGGGCATGCCTCGAACTTGTGACTCTGCTGTTGGTGCTGATGTGGGATGAATTGCTGGAGTGATGGATGTGCAAAAATTATTAAAATGGGAAATGTTTAGTCCTGTGTATTACTTCCCTTTGAGTTTAATAGTTCCATCTGTCATTTCAGTTACAACAGGTTTGTTTTCTCTGCAAATAATTTTTCACTACTGAAAGAATAGCTATCCTGCCTGGGGTTAAGGCAGAAATTTGCAAGGAACAGAGGTAACTTAGGGGCTAAGACAAGAGAAGTTGTTTCTCAAGAAAGCATTTGAGAGGAATTAATGCTGCTCCATGTGTTTCTTAATGATTGCTTGAGCCAAGATCTTCTATGTTTTCTCAGGCTGAGGGACAGCAGTATAAAGTTCTGCATTTTATTCCCTTGTTCTATACACTCAAATTTATTACTTCCCCTTTGTCTGACTAAACTCAAAGATATATGATATAGGAAAAGCTCCTTGGCATAAATACAGAAATGCAGTTCAGTCTGAGATACAGTGAGAAAACTATAGAGGAAGATTTCTTGATTTAACGTGAAATCTTAATATTATTGTTTCACTTCTCCCATGTCTTCTGTCTAGGTGACCTTAATGAGTAATATTCTGTTAGCACAATAAATGCATTCCGCTCAGGTATGCTGGTGAAGGGCCTGGCCTTAAGCTCTCCTCCCTCAGTTGTGATGTGCTAATAAGATAGCTGCCCAGTACCTTTCCATTGTTTCCTGCTTGCATTTTTTTCTTTTGTACAGCATTTCTGGCTTTTGAAATGTGATTTATTTATCTTCTGTCTCTTCTAGCTGAAAACATGACAACACTTGTGCTGGGTTGTAATGCCTTTCCCAATAACCCTTTGTTTGGCTACACCTTTCCATGGTTTGAGACCAAATGAACTTGCCTCGGCTTGAAAAAGAGGAAAACCTATCTGCCTGATCTCAATCCTTCTCTCCCCTTTCTCCCGCAAGCTCTTGACCATTAGAAATGAGAATTGTCCTCTGCAAACTCAATGTGGGCTACCCATCCATGGTCTGCCTGGCTAAGGGGCCTTTTGCAAAGTCATGCTGTCTGTAGTTATTTCTTTCCTTTAATTAGCATTTTATGCTCCTCAGGATGAAAGTTTACATACAATTTACAACCCAGCCAGGTTGCCTGTAAAAGTCCAGTTGCTCTTATGTTTGTAGATAAACTGCTTTTATTTCCTCAGCAGTACTATTGCAAGTTGAATAGAGAACCAGAGTCAAGTGTCTTTTTACTGGCTTAATTCCTCTCTCTCCTCACTTATACGTACTTGTTTTGTGGGAAACAGAAGCATGTTCCAACAGCAGCAGCTCTGGCCCCACTAAGTTTTTCTCATTCCCCACAAAGACTCAAATTATCACTACCAGGGGAAAAGACTGTCAAACTATCTCAGAGGAGTTTCACCTATCAAAAATGTCATATAACAAAAAGGAATAAGAGTATCTGGTTAAAAATGTGTTTACTCTAGGCTGAATGTATTTTTTTTCTTTTTCTGTTTGTCTAATAGTAGTCTTTACAACTGGAATAGGGGAACTTGCACGTGAAGCAGCAGACAATAGTCCTTAACTTTGATTGGTGAACACTGATTTTACTGTCATAATTCCTGTTGTTTTACTTGGATGCCTACTCATCAGAATCAGAGACCCTGTGAGATCCCAGAACAATACTCTTACTATGTTATGTGGTAGCCTGTCAGTTTTTATTTCCTAAATATGTTTCAAGTTACATCCACACCCTAAATGCCTTTAATAGTTAGAGTCTGTTATGTCAAGGCTACTAATCTTGATGTCAAAGTGCTCTTGGGTTCAGCTCATGTTCACTGGAACTGCCTTTTGTGGCTATATATCCTCTTGCAAAATTCCTGGAAAAGCGATGAATGCGTTAGTGATTAAGAAAGCACGTGAGTCCACCCTACTGAAGAAACTAGGACTTGTTCAAGGAAGAGTGGGGGTTAGTGATACTTTGTTAACCAAAGGTTTCCATGAGAAGAAAGTTATTACCTCTGGAAATTTTCTGTTTGGCAGCACAGTTCTGATTAATTGTTCTTGGGAAATTGTTCCTGGCAGCGTTGAGAAAGGCTCATGAACAGGATTTGGACCGCCCAGTCTCTCCTGCAAGTGTTCTGGAAGTATTTAGTCCCTGATTTGGTTTTTTTTTTTTTTTGTTTTGTTTTATTTTGTTTTCTTACCTGGAGCCTAAGTATTTATAGCACTATCTGTGAAAGAGGGATTGGCTGGTCCTATCACATTGCACTGTAGAGGAACATGCTGGTATGTGCTCTGTGGGCTTCTAGGACATGTGAGCAACAGAATTTTAACTGGGGCTCTCCCACCCCTGGAGTGTGTCTCCTCTGAGGTCACTGGGGACGTGCATGCACCACTAATCATTTTCATTTTTTTGTGTCCTCCACTTCCCTTTGCTTTTGGTAATAAAAAAAAAAGAAAAATCTAGAAGGAAAATATTTTGTTCAGTCCAAGGTATAATTTTTTTTTAATATGTTCAAATGTGATGCCTTTTCCTTTTCTTGTAAATCTTAATTGAAACACTTTTCAGAGTGTCTGAAATGGTAGTTTCTTACCTGATGCTATTAAGATTTGTTTTATAAGAGAAATCACCATTTTCTTTCCCAGGACAAATGGGTTCATCCTAACTAGGATTTGCTCTGCATGAGGAATGTGGGAGTGCCTGCCCAGCAAGTAGGGAAAACTGTGCAGATTTGAGTTGGAATCAGGGATATCAAAATGCTTTTGCTAAAACAGGCAGATGGGAGCAGAGAGGTGCAACTCTCTTCTCCCTCCACCTGACATGCTAAGGAGGGGTTCCTGCAGCCCAGACCTACAGTGCTGGCTGGGAGTGCCTCTGTTGTCCCCTCCATCAAATGCCTATCACGTGCAGTGTTGGTTTGTTGGCTATCCTGGAGTTCAGGAGAGCAGAACAGCCCTTGGAGCTATGTCTCCTCTGCAACATAGCTCCAGAGGAGACAGCGGACAGCAGAGCAGGAGGCCTTGGTGTGGCCTTTTTCCTCTCCTCCACCTGGCTTTGCTGCAGCCAAACTGCTGTTGCTGTGGCTGCCGTGATAGCTAAGGGAGCAATCAATAGGTGCAAGGTCCTGGCAGCAAGGTTGGATCCTTTCATCAATGACTGCTAAAAGATATTGCCCTCAACCTACCGGGTGTGGCAGCGGGGACAGTGCCAGGTGAGTCACTGCATGCTCCTTGATGGCACTTCCCAGGTAGAGGCCAACGCCTTTTCCTCCTTCGAGCAAAACCAGTGTGTGGGTCCCAGCAGCAATGAAGGGCTGTGCCTGGCATGGGCTGGGGCTGGGAGGAGGGTGGCAATGCTCTTCTCCTGCGGCAGGGATTTCCTTTACAGTTCTGAATTCACAAGTATGTGTTGGTTTCTCATACATAAACTGTGGCTGCGGTGAAGCTCAGGAGAGACCTTCAGTGGAAATTACATATTAAAAACCAGAGTAATCCCAGTTAAAACAAGATTGAGGATGGGTGTGGCTTTCCTGTCTAGAGTTCAGCTGGCCAGCTGTAAACGAAACAGTTCCAACAGCCTTTTATTCCTAAGAATAATCAGATATCGCTCATCAACTGTAAATACAGCGTGCTTTGCAGTGCTATGTAGACAAAAGACTCAGGGGAGTGATACTATTAAGCAATTCTGGTGCATACAGCACAGAGATAACATGTAGATATGACCCGATGTAAATATGAGCTTTTAACTCCTCTGTGCTCAGGCAACTGCGGAGAGCACCTTCTTGAGCAATGTCTACCCCCTGTTCCCATCCCATATCTGAAATGACTGAAGTCTGCACAGCTGGGTCAGGCTATGCTTGGGCGCTTTCTCTATTTTCTTCTTTTAAGGTTTTTTAAGAGAACTGAGGGGGCACTAGGGAAGTGCAGTAGCACCAGTTAGTGATGTTTTGGGCACCAGAACTGCAGATTTTCTCCTGAATGGCAGGTATATGTGAGGGGAAAACACACAGCCTGACACACAACCCTTTCTTTTAATGAAAATCCAAATCTTGTTTCTCCACAGAAATTATCCTAGCAGGTCCTGGCAGTAGCAGTAGTTCTTTCTTGACAAGGTCAGCTTTTGGCTTGGACACCTACGCTTTGCTCAAGCCTCAAAAAACTAATTTAGTTTCCCTAAATCCTGTTGGCTCTTGTGGGATGATCGCTCTGACTAGGGAATAGCAGTGCATAGCTTGCCTGTGTTTGAGATTCTATACTCTCTTGCAAGTCCTCAGCTAACACAAAGGAAGAGCTTTCTTTGGCCAGTGGTTCAGAACACAAACTTTAATTTACCAGGTAATATTCAAACAGCTTAATTTTGTGGCTTGGATGTAATACTTGGTACTGCAGCCCTTCCAGGATTAATGAAATAATGGACTATGATATGTATCTTTATGGCTTGTTTGGTGGTTGTGTTCCTGACTCAGCACGCAATCTAAGAGGATGCTTCCTGAAATTAATTACTTTTGGGGCAATTAACATCATCCATGATCGAGAAACAATGCAAGCAACAAGGCTTCTGTTTTTTCTCATCTCCCTGGGCCCTGAATCAAATAGCTTTAAGCAAGAGGAGACTTACAAAGGATGACTCCTCTTGTCCTCTGAAGGGAAGAGGAAGGGGGAAGCTCTTTCCAGACTTTAACATATAAGATTATGACCCACTTTCCTGGCTCACCACATGAACAGAACACGATGCTGTGGTATGACAGGCATGCATGCAAACATTGCGACATTCTTTCCCCAGAGTTCTTGTCTTCTGATTAGCTAACACTGCATTTCATGGGACCTTTCTCAATCTGTTGTTCCTTGAAAGACCTGAGCTGCAGGTGTGGCATCATAGACTGTCCAGCAATGAGACTGGCTGGGTACCTGTGACAAGACCCAAGTACATCACTGAAAGGCACATAAATAAATTACAGGAAATAATAGTAAGAAAGAGGATAACTAAGAAATCCACTTAGTGTCATTGTGGTCTTCATTTCTCTGGAGGAACTGCAGCAAGAGCCATCCTCCTCTGATCAGTAAGGTGCCTGTCAGGTGATGCATGTTCGAGCCATAGCAGAGGCTGGTGACATGCCAGATCGAACTGTGTCAGAGTGTCTACGGGCAGAGCCTCAGCCTCCCCTGGCCTGGTGCCACACATGCCTGACACTTAGACAAGCTGCCTGGAGAATTACAAAGGCTCAAAGGAGTGAGAGCAGGAGTAGTGAAAAAGAAATCCTGAGAAGGAGGTATTGAACAAGTGCCAGAATTGGTGGAAGAGAAGGCAAAGGGAAATAGTAATGAGGGAAGAACCAGCAACAATTTAGGTTGGTTTAAACTATTGCAAAACCACATTCTGAGCCAGCAGTAACATTCAGATTGAGATACAGGATTTCCCTGTCCTGTATGATGCTGTTGTGGATCTCTGACTTTCCTTTGTTGTCTGCAGTAAATATCCTTTAGCATATGCTTTGGGCTTTTAAGTGCTGAATAAACTGCTGAATTATCATGTCTTGACTAACCTCCCTAAGGAACCATTGCAAATACTTGCAGTTTACAACTAGTTGAAAACTAGTCAGCAACCAGATCAGACTGGAGAGCATTTTTGACTAACAGAGTCAAAGTACCATTAACCAATGGTTCATAATGCCTTCAGGCGATTTCTCTTTGGTTTCATCCATTTGTTTTTTCTCTTTCAGTTCAATTCAAAGTCAATTAAATCTCACCTAGAGCCACAGAACATCTTTTTTCTCAATGCCCATCTTCTCTTTTTGAGGTTGTGTGAAGACACAGTGGTGATGGCAAATCAGGGAGTCTGCTTGCTTACTGTTACTCCCCCTTAATTTCACAAGGGAGAAGCATTTTTTGAATTGGAGTGACAGAAGCCATTGTGAGATCACCTAGTAAATCCTTAGCAGCCATTGTATTAAGTGATTTCAGTCTCTGTCCTTATTTATTGTTGGAATGGAGGTCCATATATCATGTCAGAGATTAGGATGGCCTGACTGATCTGCAAATTCCTGGCTTGCCTCTAATGATAAGCATTATGCTTACCATTCTGTGGTCCTTTCGAATCACAGCACTTGTGCTGGTGATAATTGGCTATCTCCAGAGGTTATTTCCTTTTAAGTATTTTAGTATACATTTTACTAGACCCTGATAACCACAATATATACTTTTATGATATTGATGATTAAATTATTTTTCATCCAGTATGTCTTGTTTCATTCGTCTCCTTTATCTTAGCAAGATTTTGCATGTAGCTCAAGAGTTCTCTTAGAGCACTATCTGATCTATGTGAAAAGTTGAAAATGAGCTTGCATTTGACTTGACCAATGCTGGTTTAATACTGGGACTAACAAGAATGCAGTTAGGCCACTGAAATTAATTAGATGGTTATATAGCTGGATATGGAATCATAGAATGGTTTGGCTTGGAAGGGATCTTAAAGATCATCCAGTTCAAAGCCCCATGCCATGGGCAGGGACACCTTCCACTAGATCAGGTTGCTCAAAGCGTCATCCAGCCTGGTCTTGAACACCTCCAGGGATGGGGCTGCCACAGTTTCCCTGGGCAACCTGTACCTCTGCCTCACCACCATCCACAGTAAAAAATTTCTTCCAAATATCTAATCTAAATCTTCCCTCTTTCAGCTTGACCTGCTACAAGCCTTGCTGGAACTTCATTTAGTTTTTCAATTTAGAGCTGGAAAAGCATATACAGCTCCAGTGAAATAAAAATATGAAGAATTATTTGATTAGCACAAACCCCAAGGCAGCATTCTGTGCAAAAGGAAACAAGAAATATGAGCAGGTCTCAGCTTCTGAAAAATAATTTCTGCAAAGACACAAAGATATAGATCTGAAATGCTCTGTCTGAAAATACGATAATTTTAATTAATCTGCCTTCTTCCATTTTGGCTGAGCTAGAAATGTAGATTTCTTGAATGCGTAGAAGATGGTTTTAAAACTGTCATTAAAGTAGATACATTTGCACAAAGCCTTAAATGCTCTGATCAGGAATGGGAAGCAGTTTGCAGTCAGGATCTTCAGACATACTTAAAAGAAAACTGGGATTCTGTCCTCCCTGGCAGGCAGACGTGCCTGGCTCTGTGTTCCCAGGGGAGAGCAGCAGAATCACAGCACTGGTGGGTTCTCACCATTGAGGGTAGTAAAATGCCACACTGATATTTCAGTGACAGCCCCAGGTACAGATTTCTATACTGGAGCTACCTATGAAGACAACATTGCTTTTAGGCAACCTCCCTTCCAAATACACACATACACATGCTTCCTTTGTGGGAAAACTTGCTGGCAGTCTGGAGAGCCAGAGGGTTGCTCTGACACATTGACACATTCCTGGTGCAGTAAATGTAAATTTTTTTCCCCCTGGAAAAGTTCAAAACTGGCATCTAGGTGAACAATAGCCCCTTCATCATTTCACACATTAAAAGAATCCATTTTATTGTATTGTTTTTTCTGATTCCAAAATAAATACATTTTGGAGTGCTAGGCTTTCATTTGTGATTATTATTCTCATTATGAAAAGGATGTTCTGAAATACAAAGGGGTTGTTTCTAACAAGGAGTTCTGTGCCCAAACCTGGCCAGAAAAACGAGCTATTCTAGTTTACCTGAGCTGTTTACCCTTCTAACTCTCATTTGTAATATGAGTGAGAAACAAGGCCTTTTTGTTTTTCTGTATTTGCATTTTTTTTTCTAAGACAGATAATTTGTGGAGCTGGTAGGTAGATCCGTCACTGCTGCCTTTGTCCTTGTGGACTGGATCTAAAAATAGTGTTGTAAATGTGCCATGTTCTTACTTTTCTACAGGTAACTTTTGGCGCAGGTCTTCACTTTGTGGTTGTAAATGTACTGCAGACACATTTTAATGACAACGTTTAATATGTAGCAGAATCTTAGCTCTAAACTTGGCACCTAAATGCCTCCTTCCAGGGTTGTGTGGATGGGTTGCCAAAGTAATTTATCTTCAGCATTTATCTGTGCATCTGGCCCACATTTGGAATGGGATGAGCCTATGCAGTGTGAAATGAATTTACAACTGAAGCACAATGTTGAAATGTAATAAATTAAAGCCTCTAGCCAAATGAAACTTGTGATTACTCTGTCATGTTCAAATAAGAGAATGTCTCGGGCAGGTTCAGCATTCTGCCAGAGTTGCAGAACTGCATAATTATCCTGTGTGGTTTTTAATATTGCTAAGAAAAATAAAGTGCACTGATCTTTAGAACTACAGCCTGCTGCCAATAAACAGCTAGCATGTAAGTGTTTCAACCAGATGAAGTATCTGTGAACAGAAAGGCAGGATCTAAAATTGCTATTGCCAATACAGGCTGAGTTAATTGTAAAGTAGTGTGAATTCTTGTGGACATAGGCATTAGACTGTCATTAAAATTAAACTCTTCCTCTCTGTTCCAATGTACATGCAGCATATGCTGGAAACATGAGAGGACAGACAAAAGTGTAAGTTTTCTGCTGGTCCATCCTAACTTCCAATGCTTGACTTTTTTTCCCTGCATTCTTGAGTACATTCTTCTTATAAGCAATGTACATAAATTTGTATAGTCACACACATACACACATACAGAGACAATGGAATTCAGTGTGCCTGAATTTCACACCTTTCTAGAGACAACCTAGGCAATATGAAGGCTCTCTTGGCTCTGAGCTGGCATACTGCATAAGGAAGCTCCTAAAATAAATATGTGGGAGTTGCTGAATATATTTCTTCTAAAAAGTCACTCTATGGGTGTGCAAAATTCAGAATGTGTTCATTCTTGGTTTGGGGCTAGGGAGATATCTCCTAGATTTTCAGCACATCACTGAAGTTCAGATATCCTGTCCTAGAGGTCCTATTTTCGCTCCTAGCAGGATTTTGTGTCTGTGCACTTTGTGTGATCTTTCCCTGGTGAAAGAAGGGTTACTGCACGTGTTGGTTGATGTTAGCCATATACCAGGCAACCCAAAAAAGGGAGAGCCACTGAGAACGCAGCTGTTTTCAGTAGCATCTTCTGAAGCAAGAAGGAAAGTGGTCCAGGACTTGGGATAGAAGGCAGGAAGGAAGGGAAGTCAAGAACACCAAGAGAGAAAATCAGGAGGTGCTAACTGTCTAAGCATAAGTGTAAACACTGGCCAGGTAAATTTGAGAGGAAATCCGTCTATGTTACAGAGGGGAGATGGAGAAAAGGGATAACATTCCCATACACAGTGTTGTCCAAACACACGGAGACATAGGATTTTTTCAAACAAACAAACAAACAAACAAATTTATCTATCTATCTATCTATCTATCTATCTATCTATCTATCTATCTATCTATCTATCTATCTATCTATCTATCTATCTTCCTACAGGGTAAACTCTTCCTGCACCCACTCCTGCATCAGGAACATCACAACTGTGAGCAGGTGCAGGGGATAAGCAGAGGCCTGGCTTCTCTGTTGTTCGCAAGAGGGTAGAGAAGGAAGCATATCATGTTATCTGGTAAGTGCTCCACACGGGTGCAGGACAGTGTTGCCGGTGTCTTCCCCACAGTGCCCACCTGTGATGGAACAGCGTCCCAACAGGGAGTCTCAGGGGCACGAGCAGGCGGTCGATGATTGTTGAGCTTGTGGGTGCTGAGGGCTTTGTAGACTCTGGCTGGTGCTCTGCCAGGAAGAATCACAGTCAGAAAGTTGTTCTTGGGAAGGGATTGGTCAATGCAGTGGAGGTACCCACCTTATCCAGAGACAGAATTGGGTTGTCTTGTCAGAAATCTTCCTCGTCCTCCTCTCCCTCCTCCACCAGGCCACTGGAGCTTCCTTGTTGGCAGCCGCTGCTGGAATCAGCACCGTACTCCCTGGGCAGCCAGTAAATCCCAAAGAGCACCAAGAGGGTCTCAGCAGATATCCAGAACCACCAGCTGTGGCAGACAGCAACGAACATGCCTAGCTGGACAGGCTCATGTGGCTCCTGGCTCAGCATCTCCATCTCTTCCATCAGCCAAGCCAACTTCTTGCTCTCCTCCTCTTGCTGCTTCAGCATGTCCTCCACGACCACATCGCCCAACTCTTCCACCTTCAGCGTGTACTGCACGAGGCTCAGGATGGCCAGGATGCGGGTGATGCCGCCCAAAACCATGGCCTGGAGGAGAAGGGAGAGAAGGAGCTCAGAGGGGCTGGGAGGGACATGAGGTGTAGGGGCCTATGGCTTGGTTGCAGAGGGGTCAAGGGAGTTCGAAAGCAGTAAGGGGAAGGTTTATGAGTGCTGTGAGCATGTGGACATGTCACCGCATCCTCCTGGCCTTCTTTACACCCAGCCCTGAGGACGGCACCTGCCTTGCTCACGGTGCTCCCCACAGTGGCTGCATCCTCGCCCTGACCTTCGAGCCCCCAGGAGCCACCAGTGCTTTGCCCTCGGCTCTTGTCAGCCCAGCCTTCCCTGCACCTGCCCTACTCACCGCTGGCACGAGGCGTACTGCAGTGGTGGCACTGTCAGCTCTCACTCCAGGGAACACCCTTTTGTGGTGTGTTCTCGGTACTGTCATGGACACCAGAGGCCCGTGGCAACAGCATGCACAGCCACCCACAGCCATTGTCCCTGGCAACGTGCAAAGCACAATCCCCCTGGTTGGAACCAGATGATCTTGAAGGTCCTTTCTGACCCAAACCATTCTGTGATTCCAAGACAGAGCTCCCAGGACCCTGAAGCCTCCCTAGAAATAGCAGCAGTGGCAGCTCAGCGCCATCCTTAACTTGCATAGAGAGCTCCACAGAGGCTGATCCTGAGCTCACACCCTTGGAGTCCTCCATAGCACCAGTAGCAACAGCAGCAAGGAGCCTTTGTGTAGAAGTTCTTTCTCGTGCCCTCACTTACATTTGTATGTCAGAAATAATATATCTCAAATAAAATACATATTTGATAGTTGTTTGACCTTGAAGCTTGAGTAATGCCCAACCAACTCCTGAATCTGCTGTGCTTATGACAGTCTGAGTGCTCATGAACACAGGAAGTGCTGCTCTTTATTATCAAGTTTGTTTCAAATTGAAGAAATCTTCGAGCATAGGTGTATGAATCTCATTAGGTTCAACAAGACCAAGTGCAAGTTCCCACACCTGGGTCAGGGCAATTTGCAGTTTCAATAAAGGATGGGGATGATGTGATTGACAGCAGCCCTGCAGAGAAGGACTTGGGGGTGCTGGTTGATGAAAACTCAATATGAGCAGCCCAGATACGTGCCATCTCATCCCAGAAAGCCAACTGTATCCTGGACTAGATCAAAAGAACTATGGTCAGCAGGTCAAGAGAGGTGATTCTGCCTCTCTATCCCTCTCTTGTGAGACCTCATCTGGAGTATTGTGTCCTAGTCTGGAATCATCAACATAAGAAGGATATGGAGCTGTTGGAACGGGTCCAGAGGAGGGCTACAAAAAGAGGGCTGGAGCACCTTACATATGAGGACAGACTGAGAGAATTGGGGTTGTTCAGCCTTGGAGAAGGCTCTGAGATCTTATAGCAACCTTCCAGTACCTGAAAGGGGCCTACAAGAAAGCTGAGGAGGGACTGTTCACAAAGGCTTGTAGTGATAGGACTAGGGGCAATGCGTATAAACTGGAGAGGGGCAGATTTAGACTAGACTTAAGGAGGAACTTCTTCATGATGAGGGTGTTGAGGCCCTGGCCCAGGTTGCCCAGGGAAGCTGTGGCTGCCCCATCCCTGAAGTTGTTCAAGGCCAGGTTGGATGGGGCCTTGGGTAGTCTGATCTACTGGGAGGTGTCCCTGCCTATGGCACGGCGGTTGGAACTAGATGATCTTTAAGGTCCCTTCCAATGCAAACAATTGTATGATTCTATTCAGCAGCCAAAATCAGATCAGGGAGATAGCAAGCACCAAAAATTTGTCTGTCCTAACTGTAAACAAATGGTGTTAAGTGGCAGATTTATCCATATACTTGTGGTCTTTCTGGTCTCTTGAAAAAATTCACCAGATCTTTGGTCATATGACTGAGACACAATTGTGTAGTTTTCTTAATCTTAGTCTGAGGCCGAGTCCAGGCTGCAGGGCTGTCTGCATCAAGCTTGTTTATACAGCTGAATGCAGGCATGTCGAGCTGTAGTACGGATGGGTTACACATTTGGAAAACCTATGGTTTATATTTTTAATAGTAAGAGCATCCTATATGTTATTAAAAAATACTAACCAAATGCATTTCAGTATTAACTAATGCCTGCACATTCTATAACTGTAAATAACACAGGTCTTCCATTTCTTGTTTCTTTCAGCAAGGATAAGGTGATGTACATCCTCGCGTCCACATGTACTTTATGCTCAGGGGGCTCCATGGTGTCCATTGCTGCTACAAGACATCAGTAAAGAGCAGCTCCCTTCTGAAATGATGTATCTACTGAAACCAGGGAGGACTATCAAAAACCAAAAAAAGCAGCAGATTTTCAAGTTAGTATAGTACCACATAACTACATTTTTTTAATGAAAGATATGATTGATACTGCTATTACTGCCTCCAGCTCCACAGGATGAGTATTGCCAAGAATGGTGATTGTTTGTTTCTAAATAGAAAGATTACAATGTTATGGATATTCCCATTGCCCCAAAGAACAGTTTTGGTAGTATCTTTGACCTTTCTTTTTTTTTTTTTTTTTGTGACATACAGCTCTACATGTTCATTTCATATGCATACGGGCTCCTATCAGGCACTGAGAATATTCCACTTGGTGCAACTATGGTCCTTTTAATAAGCTTTTTCAAAGTATTAAAAGGCTGTTTCAACAACAACAAACACACACATTAGTGCTTTGTTGAGGAAGTGGCACAGGTTGTCATCACTGGAGAATAACCTTAGGCGGATATTTTAGAGCAGTATGGAGCTATGTCCCTATGGTATTTGAGATGGCAAAAGTGAGGCTGATTCACTGGCTGCTCTTGTAGGGAAGACTGGTTGTTTTGAAGGGCACCAAGTTCTTAACAGGTTTTACTGATACCAGGAGTCTTTAATTAATGTGATTGGTGAGCAATAATAAATGTATTAACTTTCCATGCAGGAATTCAGTAAACTTTTCTACAACAGGTAAAACTTGTTGATCTTTTCCTGTAGAACATTCTGAACAGAGAATGAGGTTTGAGCAGTGGTCAGGTTGCTATTTCCTCTGTACTTTTGTGTATATAGAAACTTAGGTATGCAATATTAAAGGATAGTTTTGTCCTCAAGTGGCATTCTATGATTTTTATTTAAAGTGCCTACATGCTTTAGGAGTAAAAGTCTCAAATTTTATGTGACTCATGATGGCAACTAGGCTCCTTAAAGCCTCAAACATCTTGAAAAGAAGACTCCAGGGTAAAGTTTTCCTGTGTGACAAGGACCTTGGTGATTTCTATACACTCATCTCTGATTGCCCAATAAACTTTTATTTGGACTCTGTGCTTTGGTTCTGTGGGGTAGCAGGCATCTCAGTTTTGTAAGGCCAGGACAAACTCTTGTTTAGTAATTAGTGATGATTAGTTCATGTATTTTCACAGAACTATAACTATTTGTCAGTACAGCATAACCACTGAGATATGGGTCTTCTAGCGGTTACTCCTTAGTTTTTTCATCAACTAGAAAGGAAACATAGGATTTACTTTGTGAACAAACCCCCACCAACTTCATTACTGCTATTGGAATAGAAGATTACTGTGGGGTCCTGCCTTGGAGGCATAACAAGTAAATTATTCCAGTATGAAGTTCTTTCATATGATATCTTAAAAGCTGGGCCATTCCATCTTGAGCTGTGGGATCTATTCCTTCCATGTTGTTCAGCATTTACTAAGTGATGGATGCAGTTCAAATTTCACATATCTATTAACTGCTACCCAAAGGCCCAAATATTTTCTCATTCTCCTTACCTAAGCAGGAATTATGTTTCTAAATATGATTAAAATGTAGGCTCAGCCTCCATGGCCACTTGATTAAACCACCAATTATTTATACCTAGGTTCCCAAGTGAGCTACCATTTCTAACTCACAGCTGTTGGAAAAACAGCCAATTAAAACTGATCTCTAATTTATATTGATTACAAAATTAAAAGCAAAAGCTCCACAGTTTCAAATGGAGTGGACTTCTACATTACATTATTATCCTAATCCCCTTTCCTCTCTGATTTCATTCTTAGGGGAAAAAAAGAAAAAGATGGTCCAGAAACCAAAATGATTCTACACATTTAAGTTCTAGCAGTTCAACTAGTGATAACGTCCAATATTTTTACCTACTGAACATGGTAATTTACATCCACAGTAACTACAATGAGATAAATAAGTGCCAAATTATACAAATGTCGGCACTGTGGACCCAATATCTGAATTGGTCTGGAAGCCATCTATTGATTATAGCTGGTGAAACCAGCTAACAAAGAACATTAGGTTTCCTCTTTATCTAAGACCTTTTCACAATTGACTGTATTGCTCGTTCAGTAGCTGGGCAAGACTCAAGTCCTTTAAGAGATTAAACTGCTTCTGGCCCCATCTGACTTCTGGTGGCTATAATATCTGTAATATGAGAGTTATACTGAAAATAGAAGGCAAAAGGATGGAAGGGGCTTTAAACTGGAAGGGGAAAGATTCAGATTAGACATTAGGAAGAAATTCTTCACAATAAGGGTAGTGAGGCAAAGATTTTTACTTCTTGAATTTTGAGATCTATTGTTCTATCACTACTTGAGTCTGTGGATCAAGAGAAGGTCTCTGCCCGAGGCCCTAACACAGTTAAAACTTGTTTCCACTCCTGAGGAAGGCAAATGTATTCCTAGGAAATTTGATTTTGAAAAACTTATAGCCTGTTTCTGTTGAGTAATATTCATATTATCAGCAGAAGTTATCTTTACTCTTCTTCAGTTATTCTGAGTAATCCTGCATGGTAAAATCACTTGTATCTCCACTAGTAAGTGCTGACCACAGAAAGGGTCATTGGAACAGGCTTCCCAAGGAGGTGGTTGATTCACCTTCCCTGGAAGTGTTTAAGGCACGGGTGGATGGGGTCCTGAGGGACATGGTTTAGCATTTGATAGGAATGGTTGGACTCGATGATCCGGAGGGTCTCTTCCAACCTGGTGATTCTGTGATTCTATGACCATATCCTCTGCCTGGTGCAGGCATTAGGTGTAGCGGTGTTGCTGTGAGAGCAGCATGCCTTTGTTTTGCAGAGACCAGCAGAAGTGCCTATTATAAGAATTGAAATGTTTGTTCTGGACAGTGAAAAGTTGATTTGGTGTGCATGGAAGAGCCGACCACCTGTAATGATACATGCATAAAGTGTAACGTATGTGATAAGAGGGATAGATGCTCCACCTGTCTGTGGGACGTTAATGAAAGAATAGGATGGCAAAGCTCCTGAGCCCCTAAAACTAGTTGTGTTAAGGAGAGGCACTTAAAAACTATAGGCCAGAGAACATGAAGGATTTTTCAGAGTCTGAGTCACATGCTGCTTTTTTACTGGGGGAAAAAAATGTTATAGCTTCAGTTACAGAAAGCTTTTAATAGAACTTGAAAATCCAAGGTGTGGCGATTCTGTGTTTTCACAAACTGTAGTTTTACCACATTATTTTTTATATCAAACTACAAGCTCAGCTTTCACAGAACTATTCCTCCTGCACCTCCAAAAGCCCTAAGAGAAGAAAGCTGTTTATGGGGACAGGTGTCTCATATAAGGAGACTTTAAAAAAAGGACTCCAAACAGACTTTGTCCTATGAAATCTCTGCATTTATCCATCAGGTGCAAAGATCTACATACTGCACAGCATAGGTATGAGAAAGCTGTGTGTCTCTTTACCTGTTAATTATAAGAGTCAAAGCTATACAGGGAAGGGTTCACAGATTTGGAAAAGTCATAACAAACAGGAAGAAGAAAATGGTAAGTGATGCAATATGGGGATGATCTGCTAAATTGAGCTGTGTGTGAAAGCCCATGACAGTTAAGTGAGCTGGCATCAAGAGGTAGTATAAGCACACAGGACTTTTAAATACCACTTTGCACAGAAATGCTGTGGTATTCCCACAAACCACCACCTCAAACTTTATGGTAAGTTTCCAAGAACTGTGCTTGGACTTCAACAACTAGAACAATATTGCTGTAGGTGCTTCTCATCAAAGCTCTTCAGGGTGTAATAAATAGTCATAAGATGTTTACTGTAGCTCTCTTCCTTCTTCAGAAATTACCTTGCATGTAAAAAAAATTTCTGTGAGCTAGGCTGCCTCTCTTGGGATATCATTTCCCAGTGAAATGGCATGTTGGAACATAATCCTGAGAGCTTCTGAAACCTCTTACCACTGACAATGATACATCCCTTACTTTAGGGGTATCTCTTGCAGGGTCTATGTTCTTAAATTCCCTCTCCCTCCCCTGGGAGATTCAATTTTTTGTGTATAGAGGTCCTGCAAAACACCGGTGTGTGCATGCATATAGGTGAGGCTTTTCTGCACTGTTATGACCTTAACCTTCCTCACCTGTGCAGAGCTGGTAGACCTGTGAGAAACTGTTCTGTTAACTCTTGTAATGAAGAAAGTCCCAAACATATGTTTCTCACTTTGTTATGGCAAGAAAATCCTCAAGCCACACTTGCAACATCCTTTGTTTATGGAACCTCCCATCTCTCCACCCTGCCCTGACTTTTCTGTGCCTAAGAATTTGGGGTTATATGGAGGTAAGCAATATGTTACCCTGAATTCACTGATAAATTTACTGGAGTTGGAACTGACTTGAATGTGGGAGCAGAGATGGGACTGCTGGATTATTTGTACTCTCAGCTGTGTCAGTGAGATGTCACCCTCAGAGACTGTCCGCTAAGCCACAGTAAAACTTCTCGGTACTTTATAGCATGTTTGCAGTTTTCAGCAAGCCTGTTGGACAAAGAGATTCTAAACCCCCCCCCCCGCCCCCATGCTAAATAATTTATCTTGGAGGGAGGCCGGGGGAAGAATAACAGCGTGCTTAGTTTAGGAGGAGAGCTATTATTATGTCTCAGAAACAGAAAAAAAGTTGGGAAGATCTTTACAGAAACCTTCCTTTTCTTTTCCTCTTCGTCTTCCTCCTCTTACCCTGAAATAACTATTGTTAAGTGACATGAACATAGAAATTAAACTCCCTCTCCAATCAAGATGCCTCTGCTAAGTGGACAGCAGCATGTATTGGTGTAACTCTGGGCTATTTGCTGTCCTTTTTCTGAAGGCAGCAGGTCATGCTGGGGCTTTGCTTGCAGCCAGAGCTAAATGTCCTGGGGGCTGCCTGAGATTAAGGAAAGAAACCTTGGCAGTGCCACTGTTAGCAGGCAGAATTTCATCTTGCTCAAACCACAGGGTCATGAACATTTAACAACAATTAAATGTTTAACTGGAAATATGTTAAAAGATTGCGTTAACTTAAGCTATTACACTGATTTTAATTTTTATTTTTATTGGTTTTTTTAGATGATTATATCCAGGGAACAAAATCCTAACTAAGGCCCTACAACCAGACTTCATGAGTGGAAACAGTGGCAGAACAAATATATATGTTTGCTGCAGGTGGTTTGTACAAACTCATGAGATAAGGGACTATTGTCCAGGGCTACAACTTATTTACCTTTGTTTCCTTTCCTGGTTGGGAATCAGCTAACTGCTGTTTGCTAACTTTAATGGAAAACCTGAGAGCAGTTATGCAGTTCCCAATGATTTTGCCAATCTCAGTTAACATGACTGTTTGATCGATGCTGCTCACAGGACAGGTGGAGAGCAGCCACTTGCCTCTGTGCTGCTTGGAGACCTCCCAGGCTACCACACTGTGCCCACCCCAAGTTTGTTCAAACAATCCTTGCCAAAACAGCCATTCCACAGGCCATGTGTCTGCTCCATAAAGACCCTCATGGGTGTCCCTGCTGTGTGGTATCCTACCCGGCACTGTTACAGCAGGTGCAGTTTGCCAGCCTGCAGCAGATGTGGCTGTACAAGAGAAAAGCATCAGACCCCAGCTGTTTTCTCTCAGCTCAGTGTGCAGGACTTCAGAGTTCAGGAAAACACCTGCAGGAACATTACAGCTACACAAAGCATCAGTTAGTGACTTCCAGGTTTTAAGTATTTTCAGGTTGAGTAGTAGCACCATTAAAAAAAATAAAAAAGGCTTCAACAATGCGGCTTGCAAATATTTATATACTCTTCATCAGTGTGTATATTATCAATCCTGGGATTTTCATCACAGCTTCCTTTATTTTAAAATATTCTTTAAACAGCAATTATGATTCTATTAATAAAATAGTATTTTGAAGTCACACATACCACATGTTTAAAGCATCTGCTTTCCTAGCACCAGAAAATTTCTGAAGGAACCATATTTTAATTTTCAAAAAGAAAGACTAAAATTCTGGTAATCCCAGCTTTCATTTTAAGCACAAAATAGGAGTTGGGTAACACACCTAATCCAACATGCTAGCAAACAGAGAGGTTTGACAGCCCACATGGCCTCCTGGTCCCTCCTCAAAGGTAAAGGCTGCCTTTGAAAGCCTCCATTGTCCTCTATGCAATATAGAATCACAGAATCACCAGGTTGGAAGAGACCCACCGGATCATCGAGTCTAACCATTCTCACCAATCTCTAAACACGTGCTGCTGGAATCTTTCAGCTGTGAACACTGATAATTAGTGCTCAGTTTGCTGCCATAATCCCACTGTTACTATTCAATTACTCCTTTAAAGTCACTAAAATTTAAAACCTGTCCTATAACCATACAACAAGTTAAGCATGGCTGGATAATTAAGACAAAAGTTACAAAACGTTTGCATCCTCTAAAGACTGAACATTTCTGAAATCTAAACTCAATGTTTTCATGCCTTCAATAAACTAAAAGTAACCACAGTACAAAAACACTGTATTGCCCACTCCAAATATGCTGTCAAGCAACATCTTTATTACAAAGGGGAAGTTTTATTATGAAAAAGGGTATTTCCTCATTACACTATCTCCTCACTTTCAGTTAGCTTTATTCTGTAAATTTTTATTCTACAAGGTCTTTTTTAATCTGATCATTCATTGTGCATGCCACGCCCAAGGTTCTTCAGCCTTAAGAAGTTGCGGGAAGGGGTTACACTTGTGCACAGTTTTTATTTGGTCTATGCCCAATGTCCAGTGATTTGAATTAAACTCAAGTGTACTCATGTGTCCTGGAGCACAGTCCTCTTTCCAGGTAGAGTTCCACACTAATGCTCACTCATTTTGTTGTTATTCCAAGCCAAATGTGGTTATCCTGGCTGGGCCCATTGTGTTATGACCTTCATGAGTTTCAGAAAGTTTTTGAACTGAAAAGATATTGCCCTTTCAGGCAGCTACTAAGAAAGCCCCCCTTTCACTCTTCATTTTTCTGTGTTCACTCAGTGGCTCAGCCTTGGCTATTTAGATACCTGGTGAATACATAGTAAGACATATTTTTGAGGTTCTAACAATGCCCTTAAACTTCTCTGGAGCTGCGAGAGACTTTCAATCTCTTATTTACGTAACAGGGGGCCCCCAGAAGTCTAAATATGTGCAAGTCACTAGTGGTATCGCGAGTCTTAGAAAGTGAGAGCAGATAGGACTCCAGAGGCCAACAGCTTTCAGTATGTGAGTAATGGGACCTTGGCTCACAGTTCTACAGCTGATTACAGCCTAGAGTCTGCAAAATGCAGGCATAGGTAAGAGAGGGCTTTGTGCAATTTTGGAGGGAATATGTGGTCATCATGGAAAAAAGAGCCTAATGACAAACACTGTGTTTTCAGCTGAGGTCCCCTTTCATGGTCACGGTGTTGCCTGCCCAGTGAACAAGGGCATAAGAATGTTCAGAAGACCCTGATGCCTTATTGGGATTTGCAGTATTGGCTCTAAATTGTAGCTGCCAAGGACACGTAAAGCAAATGTTTGCTTCCTCTTTTTCATGTGTGTGGCTATTTAGACTGGTCTGAGAGATTACTAAGAATAATAGGATACAAATAAGGGAATAGGAGCTTAGGGTGAATAGTGGGAAAATTTGTAACAAATATTACATCAGTGAACTTAAATTATTTACAGTAACACCAGACACAGCACAGAAGATACAGCTGAAGAATGGATGCCAGCAAACTCTCATTTCTGATCCTGAGCTGAAAAATACCTCTACAGCATATAATAAAATGGCTTTGGCTCTGAACACATGAAATAAGATAAAATGAGCTTATTTCCTCATCATATGCAAACTCATTAAAATATCCGAAGCATGACTGTAGAGAATGGCAAAGCCCTGCTCTCTGTATACTATCTGCTATAGTTCCCTTTTTGCCTTCGGTATATTTGAGCAAATCTCTGTGCTGGGTTTGCATTGGGCAGACACTGTGCAACATCTAAAACAATATGCTAGGTTTAGACTCAACAGTTATATTAACACCAGATTCTTTGAGCCTTGTTCTTGACGCGCTGTGACGTTGAGCTCAAATATGCATTTTCTCCAGTCTGATTTCTGCTGCTGTTTCCAGATGTTAGTCTCTCATCAAATGATGCCTTAAGGTCATGTTATCTTCCTCATGGGCTCAGTCTAGGATGTGAGTCAGAAATGTAAACTGAGATTTTAATCAGTAGCAATTAAAGTAAAAGAATGGGAAAGCAGCTGCTGCTGGAGTTGAAATAGCTCAGGAAACATCAATCTCATCACTTTGCATAGCTTGTGTGTGATTCACACTGCAACTGCACTCATTAGGCTGTATCAAGAACTGATCCTCTCGAACCCAAGAGGGCTGTGAAGTGATAGCATTGGTCTTTTTGGTCTTGAACCCTAAAGACAGGGAAACACAACACTGCTGGCAAGCTGGAACCTAATGGCTAAGTGTGGTAACAAGCAAACAAGCAGTCTGAGATACCCTCAGTTGGTATTCTTGGTATCATAGCTCCTGATGGTGCCAGTTCATTTCATGGGCAGCATGCACCCAGAAAGCAGGGTTGAACCTTTCGCAATATATAGCATGTTCCTACTAAAAAGAACACTTCCCCTCCCCGATAAAAAAAAAAAAAGCCAAGTAACCTAAACTCTGTGTTTGTGCACAATGTAATGCAATATTTTTACATAGCTGAATTCTATTTAGCAAGGGAGGCAGGAAAAACATTATTAATATTTATGAGCAATGGCAGTAGTAAAACTGTAGGAGGATGGAATGGGGAAAGGAATGACTAATTCTCTGGTAATGAATTAATGTATGTATTCCACGGTATTTACTACAACACTATCCGTGCTAATTAGAGTTTCTAATAAAACAATTCAGTGAAAGGTGGTTGTATTGAGTCATGGTTAAGGAACTATTTCCAGATAGGTCATGGGGTCAGTTCCTGGTTCAGCCAAAGACTTTTGGATTCCACCCATTTTGTTTAAATTCAAAGTTACAAATCTCTCTGTTAAAGAGCAAGTAAAGAGGTTATATTTCCCAAGATCACAGTGAGGATGATCCTAATTATGTTTGAGATCTCCAGTGGTCATACAGCCCATGGTAAAGTTTATTGGCAAAGACCAATTAAAGAAGGGTGAAGGCACAGGATGCCAGCTGCTTTGATAGGTCAGCAGTACCAGACAAAGAGAGCTGTAACAGTTTTTTCATTTAAAAAGAAATTATCTGCCAGAGCATCCTGATCCCAACAGAAACATCGCACAGCTTGCCTTCAGAAACACTCCCCTGTTGTAGATAAGTCTAAGTCCCTGTACCTAGATTTAATGTAAAAATTAATTTGCCCTTTTAAAGGAAGGGCTAGGACTTGAAAATAAATTTGCTGCACCCCAGCAAGTAAGTTGACTAATAAAAACAATGACCAAAGACAGGTTTTTTGCATTAGAAATAAAGCTTTATTATTTCTCTGACTAACATTCCTTGCTTTCTTTGGAGATCTGCTGAAATGTTTTTGGTTGTGTACAAGCAGGAGATCAGTTGTAACAAGGTGTGTCATTGTTTCTCATCCCTATTTATAGCTTTCAGTTATTGCTAGGTCTGATATTCTTTGAGACTTCTGAACACTGCTTTGATTTTAAAGGGTCACTGTCAACAGAAACAACCCCAAAAGTCTTCAATTTATTCTTAAGGACTTCTTATTGGGAATTAATTTTTATTGGGAATTAGCAATACTAAAGTAAGGCATTTGAAAATGTTCAGCATTGAGTTGTTTTAAAATTCTTTTTTTTTTTTTAAAAAAAACCCCAAAACAGTGTGGGAGTTTCACAGAACTAAACCAATACTCAAACATTTCTAAAAGCCCTCTTCCTGATCTTAGACTGTAGTTCTTCATTCTCATGCTACTCTATATCTAGGGATAGTCCTTGTATATTAATTTTGCTTACCACTTCTTTTTGGGCACCAAAAGTAGACTTGTCCAGGCTTCTTGTATTTGTTCATTCATGGCACGAGCAGCATTACTTGGGTTAACAAGTTAGAAAAAAAAGATTTTAGTGTGTTTTCTGTCATGTTTATAAAAACATTTTCCTCAACATGTGGTGCTGTAAGTTCCCTTCCTCTGTGTTGTTTTTGGACCTGGAGTGTTTTGAAAATGACCTCTTAAAAAACCAATAGTATTTTGAAAACCTCTTGCTGGAATGCATTTGATCTGAGTTATCCAAAGCAAATGTGGAGGAATAACAGACCCATGAAAATGATCTGTGACGGGAAAGCAAGGTTGTTTACTTAAGTCCCCTGGACATGTTCTGTTCTGCATGTATGTGTGGGACTTCCCAAGAACCCTATGTGAACTATGTACAAATACCAGCAGAATTTATCTTCTGATGTCCAGAAATATGTTTAGACGCAGTGCAATGTCACAATCTGCTAGTTATAAGTTTCTGATAGGAGTTAGACCTTTGGTCAGGAGTGTTGAAATGAAGAGACTTTGTGATCTCCTCTGTAAGGTCCCTTCCTGAAGGATTGTTCATCTCTTTCTGGATAAAAAACAGCTGTAATTGTTCCCGTGCCAGCAGTTCTGCTTAGGGGTACAAATTTGGCTCCATTCATGAAGGAAATCTTGAAAATACGTATGCCAAAGTCTTCATTGCCATATATGTAGCTGAGGTCCCCAGATTTCAGAAAAAAAATGCCAGATTGTGTCAACTGATAATTATCAGCCAGTCCACAGAGTTTTATATATTTATATATGAATGTCTTATTGCTTTAATGGACAATTTAACTATTGGTTTGATTAGACAAATCTCACTACTAAACATATGAGAAGGGTTTTTCTACTGCTTCTTTTCCCTCTCTATGGATCACATAAAGGGAACAGCCTTTAGGTGCTTAGTATTTTTTCTGTTATCCCCACTCATGCATACATAGTCCTTCAGTTATCACATTGCATATAATTGCTGCAGGGAGGATGACACTTTCAAGTAAAAGAATATAAAGCAGGATTAGATGAATTCCTGAAGCTACATGACGCCTTATCTCTTGTGTGTGTGAGTCTATTTCTTCAAAAATAAAGACATGACTCCACTCCTTTTAGTTTATATAGATTAACAACAGAATTGTTTGGCAATGCAATTTTCTTAAAATAATCACTGTATCACCAGCAACCAACTTGTCAACCAATTAGCAGAGAACGAGAGATCTAAGTTCAATCCAAAGTGTCTGAAATGTATTTGTTCTACTTAAAACTGTTTCTGGACAGTTAAAAATTTCAGCAGCCATGTGATGGAGGATTAGAGGAGCAAGACATATTGACACATATGTAAGATCAGTTTTATTGCTGTTTCTGATGAAATCACATAGGAAAGAGGCATAAGAACCAGTGAGAACATGACTACAAGCAATACAAAAATAATAATAATTTTAACTTCATTGGTGCTTTTATAATGCAGGTAGTGAAACTTCTTGTGTATGCTCACAGTGTCTGGAGATTCTTAGTTAGCAAGTGGGAAGAAACAAAGGAGTGAAAAATTACTGTGTCCTGAGCAGTGCAATTGATGCTTACCCACTGTAGAAAACTATTTGTATAAAAGTCTGAAAAGAATTTGTTGCCAAGCAGCATTTTAAAACTCTCTGTATAAAAGCCTGTTAGACTAAAGGCAGATATCTGAAGCTCTCACTAATAGTAAACCTGGATGAAATTTCACCTCAGACATGCTGAAGAATCCATCTTTGGTTGTTTTTATATTGATATATACAATGACAACAAGGTGACTAGGGTTAAAAACACAAAACATTTATCATCTCCAGCCATATAAAATCAATCTGTTTTTTTCTGAGATACTTTCTGGTTCACGATGGCAACACCAACTCCATCAAGATAGTTATGTTAGTTGTCATATGATCTCATTTGTCTTCAGTGGTGTTATGATCTAATTCAATCTTTTAGTGAGTTATAGGCTTTTGTGGTCCGGCTGTTGATGAAATCTGCCTTCTTAAAGTCGGCCTTTGGAATGAAAGAAACAGAACACTTAATTATCTTCAGGACTAATTCTGCAAGGCAAGAGTGGGTTTAGCTGTCTAAAAGCTAGGTGTGGAATCATGGTAGAGGGTACAGGCAGAGTCCTCTACAGTCAACAGAGACAGAACAGGCATCTCCCAGGAGTAATTCCATGCAGTCTAAGATAGGTGAGATGAATCACTGGAGTTGCTTAACTCTTTCCACTGACTGTCTGGGGAGTTCCGTCTTCTAACTCAGTTCTACAGACTCCTAACTCCTAGGTGACTAATGTTAGCTGAGATTAAACCGATCCGAACAGAGTACAGGACAGTGCCAAAATGACTCAGGATTTTATCAGTCTTGTTTGATCAAGTGCTTTCTTTTGCTGATTAGAGTGACTTTTAAAAAATGTCTAGACATCAAGTAGTCTCCAGTTTTCAGTTTCAGATTTGCACAGGAACAGCAAATTTTCAGCATTTTTTGAAATTCACATCCAACAAATGTGTCTTAGAGGCATTCCCGAAGTAGTAGTGACTTCAGAAAATTCATTCTGTCAGGGATGTTGCTGAACAGTAAAGTCAGGAATGTAGTTGTAAAAAAATCAAAGTCAATAAAATCCTGTTAGAATGTACATGGGAGCAGCACCCTTATTCTTAAATACAGATTTCTTGTTTGTGGGGCAGTATGCAGCTAAGTGTGATGCAAGACTCTTAAAGAATACTACACTAAGTAAAATTTTTGAAGCAAATTTCAGCAAACAAAAAAATCTCCAAATAGAAATAAGCTACCTAATAAGTGCTACAGGCTATAGCTTGAAAAATGGAGTAGTTTTAGGTTATAGTGAATTATAAGTAAGAAAAATTCTGAACAGCAGGAAAACAAGCAATGAAAACAGTTTTAAATTCAGGTTGAAGTCAACCCAGCTACTTGTTGAAAAAGCAGTCATAAAGCTTCAAAAGAAAAGAAACTTTTTTTTTTTGGCTGATTCATACTGCTAATTTTTTTTCAATTTTGGCTGTGGCAGTAAACGTTTGCCAACACCTTTCACAGGCCCTACATTTTTATCTGAATATAACTAACACCAGGGCTTGCAGACCATACAAACAAGAAGGAGAACAAAACTGTTCTGGTTTTAAAGCAAGAAGCTGCCTTGCTCTGCCTCTGCTTTTCCTGGCACCTTAGGCTCTCTCTTGATTCAGTCAGTAATGGGTGGACACCTCCTGTGCATCACTTTGCACCATCTGAGACTCTGGTGGGCGGCAGCAACGTTTTCCATAAACATTGCCAGTGGACATAAAACCACAGAGGGAGAGACCATGAACACAAATGAGCAAAAATTAAGGGCATATGTTACTTATGCAGGATTAATAGAAACACCACAGAGAGACCATTTGAAATCCTAATGCTGGTTGTTTCTTAAGAGTGCAGAAGTGCTAAGGGCCCTAGAGGACAAATGAGAGGGTTCCAGGTCTGAAAGAACAGGTAAATAAATGTCTTTGCTCTAACCCAGATCTTACCTTTTTGTAAGCGCTATGCAGATCATTATGTGACCACAAGGAATAGAGGAGGACTGAAGCAGCTCTACTGGCTTTGCTGAACATATTACTGCAATTTTGTGAAAAGAATGTTAAAACCTGTTTAAATTCCTACTTCATAATGACAATGAATGCACAGACTTCAGCAAACATAACCCCATAGTATTTTTCCTGTCTCTCTCTCCTCCTAAATGCTGCTTTACTGCGCTTTAGGTATTATAGTACATTTCATGCTGTCCTGACTGCACAAACAAATGCAACGTACCTTTCTCTTCACTTATTCTTCAAAACTGGAGAGAAATTAAGTACCCTACAGCCTTCCTCTTAGAATAGCTATCATACTGTTCATATTCAATTGAGGAAAATACACATTAGCATAAAAAGCATTCAAAAGGATCTTTCCAGCAGGTAAAATCTCTGGTTAGTGAGATTGCATTTAAACTATTCAGAGCCTCACCAGGCCTCCTTTACTGAGATTAATTTCCTCTTTCATTTGTAAAAAGAGAGAAAGGCAGAGAGAATAATCATCCATATTCACAAAGCATTAGTTATTATTTTTGAATAAACATCGGTTGCATATGATTACAAATTAAATAATGATTTAAATAAACTAAACATCTATTATCTAAAATATGTCTTTATAAACATTTTTAAGTACAGTTCTATCAGTTCTACAGTATGTATTTCTGCATTTTTCTGCTAATGATTACCAGAGATGTGTCACAAAGATCAGGAAATACAGAAACTTTTTTGTGGCGGATAAGGTCTGATAGGCAGCCACTATATATATTGCAATATAGACAATATTGTGCTGTCACCCTCTAAAGAACTATTTAAACTGCTAGAACAAGGTAAATTTAGCTGGGGGTCGAACAGCTGTTGATAAGAACTGTTTCTGTATTTCTTTATATGTGCAGTTCTATCCACATCACAGTCACTTGATTAAGCTGTCCTGTATCTTAAGATGCAGTGTTTCCAACCTCCTAGGTGGCAGAGCTTGCAGTTGTCTTTTTTTTCCCTGGGAAGAAGAGGAAAGGGAGGGAAAGCTTCTCAACCATCTTACCTGTCATTCATGCTGATGGTAATAATCTTTGGCAGGCCATCAGCATTCAGGAGAAGCCGAGCATTGTGAGAATTGCTCTGCGTCAAATTGTACAAGGTGTAGCAGATGGATGCTGTGGTTTCACAGAGAATATCAGATGCTGGGACAGACTCAGGAAGTATTGAGACCAAGTCAGGCAAAACTTCTCTAGCTATAAGTTGGAGGAGAGACAAGCAACATCGTTACTAACAGGTGCAGATCTATCTAGGGGTCATACAAGACTTTACTTCTCCCATTATCACCTGTCAGGGTGCTGTGTGTTCCCACAACAGAATCGTGGTTTCAAAACTTCATTACATCCCCACAATTTAGGTTAAGGTGTACTAAACTGGACAGTATGTATTTTGCCTCTTATACAAAATAGGTTGATACCTAGTGTACTGTAGTGAGGTCCCTAGGCATGTGATAGCAGTATGCTGCCACTTCCTGAGAAACTCTGTGTGTTCTATAGGTAATATTGGGTATTGTGGCATACACCAAAGTGAAAAAGGGTGACTACAATACAATCTTTACTGTTCAGCTTGTCAATGGTCGGCTGAAAGGGATGCACACAGCCTTCTGAGAGAACGTGTAAGCTATCTAATGAAGAAGAATGCCCTATTCTGAAGTCTGTCCCTACTCAAGAAACACTACATCACTTTGACCACACTGAATGTGGCCCTGTGAGCCAGCCAAACGGCAAACACCTCTGGACAGCAGCTGCATCCTATTGTACACTGTGAGATCTGTGCCCTGTGAGACCAGAGCTCACGAAGAAACTTAAAGCGATAGCTTGTAGCCAACTGTTCCTGCTGTAAGGAGCAGCACTGGGCAATAGTTTGGGGATCTGGGGACCATTCTCCTTCCTCTAACCAGTGTTTCACTTGGACAGAGCGCTTTGCTCTTCATGACTTCTGTTCCTCCAGATGGGTGACAAGGCTCATGTATATTGAGATTAAATTACGTATATTCTAGAAAAAGATCTTTAAAACAGGATGATCCACCTGCTATCCAAGTATTAGTGAAAACAATTCTGTCAGACACGATATCCTTTTTTTTTATTCCATTGGTAAATCAAGGAAGGCAGTTTTAAGAAAGTGTACATTTAGCGATATCTTTAAAATATCTGTGCAGAACAAATTATATTTTTCCAAGTAAAATAGGAAATTTTCTGATATTGTAAATCATTTAACTTTTAGCAATGTTTTATATTTATTTAATCTCTATTTCATATCAAAGGTTTGTTTTCCTTGATAAATACAGACTCTCTAGCTAGAAGACAGTATAGCCTTCCAAATATTTTCCTTTGGCCAAAATTACTTGGAGAATTTGACCTGAATTCTCACATGGTTTTAGTCATTTTTATAAAGAACATCTTTTCACTGAGAAAAGGTTCACCTGATATTCCCCCAACTCTTCCTACAACTGGTAAAGCAAAAAAAAAAAAAAAGATTGAATTTGCAAGATGAAACTCATTTACCCAAAGTTTCATGCATTCTGTCTTTCCCACAGTCTTTTGTGAATTATTTTCCGGATGAAATCCCTACTTCTTCCCAGGTTAGTTCCTACTCTTTCTGGGGGACTCACCACTTGTGATTTTTAACACCATGTGGATTATCCCTTTGAAATCAGCCCAACAACATATTATAATATTTTCATTAACAGAGAATGTTTTCTAAGGATTAAACAGTGCCCAAGAGACTGTTCTACAGAATTCTGGAGGTTAATCTGTCCCATGAACCAGCTGTATACCTGCCATTTCCCCTTTCCTCCTCTGTTAAAGGACACAAATCATTTGAATCTATTTTATCCCATCAGGAGGAAAAAATTTCAAATATACATGAAACTGAAATAAAAATACTTAAAATAGAAAAGGCTTCTGATGTGAAAATAATTACAACATTTTAGGTATTAGGTCCTCCAAAAATTTTGAATTATTTTGCCTATAGTATTTTCTAGCTTTCATTCTCAAAATACTTAGGCAGTAAAACTGGGTGAGCTGCAAGCTTCCAAAGCTTTGCATGTAAAAGAAACAAACTGTATTTTCACTAGAAGAACTGGAGATATTCTATGATTTCTCCCAAACCATTACAAAGCTGTGGCAGCACAAAACTCAGCACTCACCATCCTTTACCCTACTTTAAGCAGAAGAAAAGCTCCCTCTCCAAATTGGTGTAGATCCATTATACATTTTCGTAACATCAATGGAAGTTGATGAGGAATACACAATTCAGAGAAAACTTGAGGTTAGACACTTTCATAGGCAAAACTCTCTATTTTCAACCCTATATAGTAAGTGCAAGTATCTGACCTAAACCCACACATTTATTTTCCCACGTTTTTGTTTCAAGAAAGCAAGCTTAATGCAAAGATAACAGGGAAAGAAAGCCCAAGAGACAATGTTAATATGTGCTTACCTATATCACTTTGCAGAGAGGTGTTGCGAGACAAGTTCCTGAGCAGTGAGACTGCTGTCTTCTTTACTGTAGGGTGGCTTGCATGCAGCATAGTTCGAATACTTGGAAGGCCATTTGCCTTCTGAACAACAGTCCGGGCCACCGCAAATGGCATCTGTTATAAGGCATGCGGCAATAGTGTGTCATTACCGTGAATGTACAGCCTCATAAACAACCACAGCAGTTTCTCTACATCAATTTAAGCATGTCTAAAACAGTTTACGCTCAGAGCTACATATAAGTTGTGACAGAAAATAAAGGTGATGTAAAAGACATTTAAAGCAGTCTTTCTCCCATGTGCTTGGTAGCCAGGTCCTCAGACAAAACCTCACAGAGGTCATTAGTTTCTTCACCATGAAAGTGATCTCTGGTTGTGTCAGAGCCTTCTTCCACCATTGGAACTGATTGTGTTCCACAAATCCACTTTTTTTTTGTGCTTATCCCTCATTGTGCAACAAATAGGCAATACCCCACACACGGAGAAGTAGAAAGAATGAGAAGCAGTTCCCCTTTTGCCAACCAAGGAATAGCTGCACTGCCAGTTATGATTTTCATTCCAATGTTCTTCAGTTTCCTTGATGACATCTATGACACAGTGACTCATCAGTGGTTGCCTACTTTGGATGTTTTGCACTCCCGTCCTAAACTCTATGCATTCACATTAAGAACTAAATGACAAAAAAAAAAAGCGGACTTACTGGTCCAGTGCCAGCTGTGAGGTTCTGAAGAGCTCCAAGGGATGCTTCCTGGGTATAGTTTCTGGTACTCTTTGCTATCAAGGAGAGATATATCCTAATCAGTGTGGAGTGCCAGAGTGATTCAACACCCCTGGGATTGCTCTTTTCCTCAGGTAGTGGGGTGTCCTGCTGCTTCTATAGATGGAAACAGATAATGCCTTCAGAAACAGTGATCTCATACAACTTGGTACATCACAAGCTAAACCAGCCATTTTGTAAATCTCTATGTCCAGATTATTTGCATATTATCAAGTTGTGAACTCAAAAGACAATGTGTAAAATTTCAATATTTAATTATACTGCCCACGCTATCAAAAAAGAAGAGTCAGGTTTAGGGGAAGTTGCTTCTAATCTCTCAGTCACTGACACTATGAGCTGAGGCCAAGGAGAAACAGAAATGGCCAGCTAGAGTTGTACTGTGGATGGAATGGGAGAAGGTAGAATACACTCCAGCAAAACTAACAGATGGGGAAGGGTTATCAACCCTCTTCTTTGGCTTCCCCCTTCCTCTGATACCTGTTTTCTCACCAACAATTCCCAGTTACCAGAGTATTTGTGATATGTAGCACATGGCATCAAAATAAAAGGTATTCAGATAACCTGAAAGCCATCAAGTCATGGAAGTGGCAAGTCATCCTGTGCTGGGTTCTCTGGTGAAACCATCACAGGACCCATTTATTTGTATGTCACTTGTACATTTGTGGTACATGGTATAGATACCACTTAGATGCTTCACAGGGGTGAAACTGAACGGCAGTGTTCCTCAAATAATGAAGCAGTGACATTTTCACCATCAACAGCTGAACAAGATAATGGATGTCAGGAGAGGCTATCAATAAATTTGCATTTTTAGGGCAAGTGTCACACCACCAGATACATCAATGACAGATTGTTAGGCAGATTACAGCCTTGTTCTCCAGAAGCTGCAACAACCGATTAACAAAATGAGATGCAACTAAACATGTGCTTTACCTCTTTTACTTTTCTGCTCCTTGTTCCAAAACAGCCTGGTGTTTTATCATTGTGAGAAGTATTTCTTCTTTGCATATATATGCTCTGTGTATAGCTCTCAGGGAGCTCTATCTCTAGCTGGTAGGAAAGATTGTGAAGAATGCACACACAGTTTTCTGTGGCCTAAAATAACAAAAGAACAGAAATCTTGAAAGCTTTGGCATGAGCTGAAGGTACATGTACAGACACAGAAAAAGCTTTCATTTTTGCATCTTCAACAACTAACTGTAGAGCTTCTAATGGTACAGAAGAGCTAGTCTTTATACATGTGATCCACAAGACTGCATTTACACTGATAAATTAAACATGTCCTGGGATGTTCCTGAGCACTGAGGCCATCTGGCACACAGGGCTTGCATTTGGAGCAGGATGTATGCCTGCTGGAAATAATCCTGGGACGTTATAATTTGTGAATTGTGCCTGGGCATTGTTTGGGCGAGTGCTATCTGGCACAGAAATGAAGAGTGGCAAAGAAACTTTAAGAACTTAAGAGTAAAGATGATCGCATACACACCTCACTGTAGCATCAGCAAAAGGTAAGCGTTGTGTCTTCCGTAAGGAAGAAGCACTTTTTCAAACTAGGTGTGCCTTTCTGGGCATGGCTAAGATCAGGTCTACAATTTCTGAGTGATGAGTCTAGTGACAAAATGTTTTATTATCAGTTCCTCTTTTTTTTTGAAAGTAAAAAAGGAATGAATGGTTTTAAGAGTAAATGCACAGGGAGCTATTGGCACAAGTGTAATGCGCTAGATTCTCCCTGAAGCTAATGGCACTGAATAGAGGGATATGGAGAAGCTCACGTAACTAATCCTAGAACAGAGCTATAAATGTGCAGTAATTACCACTACCAAGCACAAGTTATAGCAGGCACAACAGAAGTGCCCTACAGGCTACGGCTAACCTTCTTGTAAGTGACAGTCAGTATTTTCACCCAACTTCACCCAGCTAAAAGACAAGTGCCTGATCTAAACAATATTCGGGGTTCATCTGTAGTCAGTGGTGGGAGAAAGAGAATGAGATGAACTGGCTTCTGGAAGTGTCCCTGTCCTTGTAGTTTCCAGCTCAGGCAGAATGTATAACTTCTAAAAATACTTAGGAAAATCAATTTCTTTCTAAATGCGGCCAAGCTTCTTAATTACACTGCCATCCAAAGATATTAGGCTTGTCATTTACTACGGAGTATATAGCACTAAATGTACAGGAAAGTAATCAGATAATTTTTTTTAAGCTTCTACCTAGTTAGACCCCTGATACAACCAAAAAGTTAATAGGTAATATCTGACTTTTTAGGTGTTTCAGTATCTCTGAAAGCTGGAACTTTATGTCACACTAATAAAAAAAAAAAGACAAAGGAAGTCTCAGAGTCTTTCTGGTGAGTGAAAGTACGTTACTCTTTTAGATTACAGGATGAAAAAAACACTTCAGCAAGGTTCTTACTAGACTTTCATCTTTGGTGACAATTCTCAAACCCCTGGAAATGAGTATAGATTTGCCATTTACATTACAACTGTTCCTGAGTATTGGTTTCTAAACAAAAAAGATGTTCTTCTAGAAATTTCCCTTAGGAAAAGACCTTTAATCTCAAAGAATACCTTGTCATTAGGCTCGTGGTCTGCAATAGTTCCTTGAATATAATACACGAGGGAATCAATCAAGCCATTGCATTCTCTCATCTTTTTCCTTCCTTCTGGGCCGGCAGAGCTCATGTTTCTGTGCAGGAAGGAATACGCTGGTGAGAAGAGATTTGGACAAAGATATTTCCTTGTACTTCTCTGACATACTTTTCCAACTAAATCTTAAAAAAGCTGAAGTTCAGGTTGACTGCTTCCTTTCTTCAGAGTTGTAAGATGATCTGAGCCACTGTTAAGTAAGCCTTTCACTTCAGTTTCACTTCACTTTCACTCCCAGACAAAAACAAATACTCCAGAAAAATAAAGTGTTGTCTTTGCATGGGTAAGGTAAGACCTGACTTACATTTTCATCTCAAAGCTGAATTAGTTATTTTTAAACAGTCAAACAAACTGGAATTTTTTTCCACGATCCTATTTGTAGTTATATTCTTACTATTCGGGACAGTAGCCATGTCAAAATATCAGAGGAAAGATACCTGTAAAAATTTACACACACACACACACACACACAGAATCACAGAACAACCAGGTTGGAAGGGACCCATCGGATCTTCTAGTCCAACACACACTCAAGCTCCGCCAGGGGAGATTTAGGCTAGACATTTGGAAAAAATTTTTCATAGAAAGGGCCATCGGGCATTGGAACAGGCTGCCCAGGGAGGTGGTTGATTCACCTTCCCTGAAGGTGTTTAAGGCACGAGTGGACATGGTGCTGAGGGGCATAGTTTAGTGTTTGATAGGAACAGTTAGACTCAAGGATCTGGTTCTTCCAATCTTTTTGTTCTATGGTTCTATCTACCTACACCAAATTAGTTCTTGATCCAAGATGACCCATGAATAGACATATATTCTGAGAGTTTTAGCCACATTTGTACTTTAGCATGTAAAGATAACCCATGTCAGTTATGTGGCCAAGTTCAGGTGGCAGTTCATGGGCTCATGGAATGGCTCCAAGGTGATGCTAGTGGGAAGGAGGGGATTTGAATGCAGCGGAACCAGTAGCTTGGAGCATCAGCTTGGGCCCTTCAGTGGACCAGAGGCTGAGAGGTTGAATCACAATGTGGCTGCCACTCCCATTGCTACCAGACCAGCTCGGTGAGAATTATGAAATGTATGGGGACAAGGAAGATGAGAAAATACGCTGTGCTCGGCCAATTCCCAGCTTCCCAGAGGAACTACTGACATCTAAGCAGAAATAAAGCTGAAGCCACCAGGAACTGCTCAGTCAGAGAGGAAAACATCAGATGCCTTCTTCAGATGACTTCTGCTGTTCTGACACAGTGCTTGGACACAGCTCTGCATGCTTTCTGCTTCCTGCAGACTCAAAGGAAGTCACGGTTTGCCCGGCTTTCGAGTAACATTTTCTGTGCTTTGTGGTAACACAAGTACATCTTGAAAATGAATTATTAAAGTGATTTAAAAACTCTCAAAAAGCCAAACACACACTTGCTGCTTGAAATTTAGCTATAAGCTACTGATTTCCAGGGGCATAACAACACTTACAATTTTTAAGGTATAATTATTTTTACAACTGAAGAAAATGAATTATGGAATGTTGGAAATACAGACCCAGGCCTAATTATTTTGGACTCCTGCAGCTCTGCTGGCCAAAAGTCTGCACAAAGTATCACTTCTTGCTTCTTTGTTAAAAATAACATTAAATATAGCCCAGCCTTAGCATCCGTCACAAACAGAGAAGTACATGTTCCTTTAGATAGTTTCAGGGTATTTATTTTGCAAGCTTATCTTCCTGACTGGAAATTACAATGGTTTAAAATGTTATTAACAAAAGCCACAAAGGAGAGCTTTAAACTTTCCTGTACCTTACGATTGTAAAATGAAAGTAGCTTTTTATACACTGTCAATGCAGTTCTGTTATTTTTGCCCCCTGAGAAGTACATATTCAAATTAAATACTAATGCATTGTAATTATAGTTTTACTTTAGGCCATGCTGTTAACAATAACCCTATTTATGATTTCAATTATTCTCTCATGGAATTATATATCACAGAATCAGTATTCAGATTCCTTAATACAGTCTACTATAGTCATCACTTTGGAATTTAATTTTACCTTTGTATGTCACATTCAAGGCATGTCGCCCTTCCACATGTTTATGGTTATACTGCCAGAATCGTACATGCTACAGCCTTTCTAGTGCATAGCAAAAATAGTTTCTGAGGCACACAGGCCTAAAAATACTATTAAAAGATAAGAGTGGAATTTCCCTCACCAAAGACACTTCAGCTGAGACAGTATTTCATTTTGTCACAGTATGGCATTTCAAAAATCTCTGAACTTGTGACAACAATGATCATGCTGAATGGCTGTGCAAGAAGTCATCACCTGGCCTTGTTGTGGTGGAGCACACAGCTTTATAGCTCAGGAGACAGAGAAGAGCCTAAAGTAGAGGCACTATTCTGTTGTGCAAAAGAAATGGATTACTGAACTCTTTTTCATTAAGTAGCTGGTCATCCAGTCAGAGATACTGATGCCTGTCTATACGCATGTATGTATACATATGATCACTCCATTCTTCACTCTTCCCTGTTTCCTTATCACTACAACATGGACGAAGAAGAGAAGAGCTCTGGCTCTCCAACCCAATTGCAATTGTAACCACTTTACACTGAATAGGGTCAGAGTGGTTCTGAAGGCAAGGAAGGACATTTCAGGAAATACCTCAGCTGACAGTTTAAGCTCATTTGCTCATCAAAGGTTGAGAAACACCCAAAAGTAAAAATATATTAGATTTGGGATAAAAAATGTTTCTGAGAAGTGTCATAGAAATGTAAATTTAAAAAAAAAGAAATTATTTTTAAACAATGGAAAAATTTTGCTTAGCAAATTGCAAAACTGACTTAGTCTTGGCTTCCCAAGATTTGATTCCTAACAACTGGAACAGACCCCTCTGAGCTCAGGAGTTGGACTCTTATAGTGTTGTTCCTGGAAGCCTTGAAATGCCCAGTGCTTGGGCAATTGCCATGGTTGGGCTGGCCCAGTATGTGGCTCATGAAAACTCCTGTGGTGAGACTTCAGAAAGCTTCAAATCTGCTGTGCAAGTTTGTTTTACTGGTATTTAATCAGAAGTACAGAGAGACAAATACAACTGTGGAAAAAAGGATCAGCTGGAATCAAGATCACATAAAAACTCTCCTATTATGCAATTCCTCCTATCTTTACCCTGCGTTGGTATTGAATGGTTGGGAGAATACAGCACTGGGAAAAGGCAGTTTTAAGGAGATTACTGCTTGTAGGGATGTTCTCCTTTGAATGACTCAGAATTTGTATTTCAGGATTATCAAACTATTAAGAATCTTTAACTTTTGGCATACTTAAATATGCTAATCCTGGTGACATGCCCAAACTATACCACATGGATGCATTATATCTGCCTACGTGCCTCATTTATCTCAGTCTGTAGCTGCTGTTTCTGTTGTCTCTTGCATATAGGCATGATGTAACTGTATTTGTAACCCCAACAGCTATTTGCCTATGGTTCCTGCAGTTTTTGTGAATGATCAGCTAATTTCCTATTGGGAAACACTGGATTTGTCCAGAGATGCAAGGTAAATCCAAAGAAATCTAACACAGTAAAATCAAGTATGATTTTGAAAGAAATCGAACGATAACGTGTTCAGTTAGATTGCAAATGGCACCCAATGAGAGGGATACTCTCTAAGCCAGCACTGAGTCACACACTGACTAACTCTGTTAGAAATGTTTTTGCACTGCTGTGAATTATCTACACGATTGATAAGAAGAGAGCTTTTGCTCCTTATATTCATCCTGCTAAAACTGGTAATTCAAATTTAACTCAAATACTTGACAACAGTTTCCTGAAGTAGTTTGGGAAATTATATTCCCTTCATGCCTTACAGAGTTCAAAAATGCAACAGGGAGGGAAGGGTATCTGGGGATCTACTTAAAATGCAGGCACTAAGCTGCAAGCCGCTTTCTGGAAATTCCTTTCAGGAATTAGGGGAGCAGATAAACTGAAGAGGAGGCAAGTGAAGATAAGAATGAATGAAAATAAACTTACAGGAATGGCAATGCTATACAAGAAATCTTGGTTCAAAGACTTGTTATCATCAGTCATTTGTTTTACGTTCTCTTAGAAACTTCCATCATGAAATTGAACTGCCATTACACTTTTCAACACACAGCTAGAGCTTTGGCTTTATTCCTCCTTCCTTTCTCTCCAGGGCAAATATAAGTAGATTTTTAAGTAGCCTCCTGGTCTGAAGTGCAATGACACTACTTTCTCCATCTACAGTTCTCCACTGTCCTTGTGGGTCACCATGTAAATCACAAAGAGCCTAAAAGATAGCTGAGACTGAATAAGCATGAAAAATTATAGTGAAAAATGAAGTGCTACTTCTGTTGTGCTGGCTGGGGCAGCAGAAACAGAGAGATTAGTTGTTTTTTCTGGAGAAAATTGTCTAGAAATCTTTGAATAATTAGTATACATAGGGCCACTGGATACTCCAGTTACAGAATAATCAAATAGGAATAAAACTCAAGAGTTGCCGTTGTTAGCTCCAACACTTAAATTAAATGTTTTGCAGAAGGGAAAGTACAGTACTTTTGAAAACAGTTGTTTTGAGGTAAAAATGGAACAAGATCATTATCAGCTTTCAAGGTATGATACAGAAAGCCTTCTACTAAGACTCCTTTTTAATCAGAGGAAGAGTCAGAAATTCACTTCCATACATAAAGAACATACAAACCCATGTATTCTCCTTGATGTGGCACCTTAACCTTTCAGACTTAGAAGAGGGGTATGGAGAAGGAGGCTAAGTGCCCTGAAAATTTCTACCCATTTGTATTGGAACCGGAGAGCTACCACGTGTATGACTTTCAGGCAAAGGAAAAGTGACTTTCCTTTAGAATCTGACAAGACTTGTCTATAAGAGTCTGCAGTACTCCTCTAGAAAGCTTAATACAGCAATTGTATTTGTTCAGCTTTTTGTCAGGCAACCAGTGAAGTCTTTTGATTTGGCTTACTCTGCCTGCTCAGGGTACAGTGCTTTTTATCATGTTTCAGGACTGAACAATATCATTACTTAATCTAACTGCTAATTCTGAACTGTGTGGCGTACACAGCTTCTTTTTATTTTGTTAAGTTTTGTGACCTGTGATTTCTGTAAAACTGTGTCAGAAGCAAATGTTTAAGACAAATTACAGACCTAGAGATGAGGATTAACAACGTCAGACTTTCTTATCAATGACTGACACAAGCACCTAAGATTCAAGACTCCACACAATACTTCTGACAATAATGGCTTAGCAGAACAGGGTGTGGTCTAGTCATTCACTCATTCCAGTGTTGGTATCTGCAATACTGACTGCTAAATGTGGATTCATTTCCTTTCCTGAAATTCTGACAAAGAGGATGAAAAGAGCTTTAATTCATTAGTTGATACCTGCATGGCACAGCGTATGTGCCCATGTCAGATGACAGCATTAGATTTGGACTATAGATGCCCCTTTCAGTTAATAGGTGCATGTAAATTTTTGAAAAGAAGTTTTGGCATTCTTATATAACTAAGTACTGTACTATGCATAATGTATTGCACATCAAAGTACTATTTTTCACTCTTTAATAGAAGCTGCGGGCTATTGACTTTATCAACATGCAGAACAAACATGTTAGTATTACAAAAGAGAAGACTAATTACAGATTTATATTCTGGCAAATATATGCACTCTTTAAACATCTTTATTAGTAACATCATTCCCTCAGTGCACAGATTTGTTTTACTTTGTAGTATGATCTTTTAGTTTTCAGCATTTCTTTGTGCACTTGTTCCTTTAATAATATTTAAAGAAGAAATACTTCCAGTGATCTAATTTGGGAAATGTTTTAATTTCCAATGAAAAAGCTCAAAGAATTTTAAAAATCATGGATATTTGGTATGTGTAAATATCATAAGCCTCACTAAATACTGTTCTCCGCTAGAAAGCATGTTAGCAATCCTGCAGATCAGTTTTCTGTGTGACTTTTCAAACCTTTTTTCTTCTAATTATAACTTTTAGTGTTCAAGCTTTTTAAAAGAAGGGCTATAATATGGGTATTATACTTCTAAAATAGGTACTGTATCCTAGAGTGTCTAGATAATGGCAGTTTGAGAGACTTCATTAAGGCTGCAGAGCTAACTGCAGATCTGGAGCAGCCCCACTCACCAACTTTCTGTACAGAGAATGTTTCTGTATGTTCAGAATATGCTTTTATTAATTGAAAACAATTTGGCTACTGTTATGCCTTATTTGTCACATATCAAGTTGTGTTAAGTTGCTGCAACAAGCTCAGGATAAGTAATACCATGCTGAAACTAAGAATAGTCTCGTGTCGCCATTGGCTGGCTCATAGGGAAGAAAAAATTCCAGAGTCCAAATTCAGGAGAGGAGCAGGTTGTGCCTTCACAGAGGGCACAGCCAACAACCAGATTGGTTTCTGTACAAACAGAGCTTGGGCTAATTAATAAAAAAGAGACAATCTGCTTCATTTCATAGACAACTCATCTGGCAATAGCCAGAGAGATTTCATTATGAGTAGCTAACATTTCTCTGTATTTGCTTTTGAGCCACCCGAAAATATAAAGGTTAATTATTACTTAAAGATGAAGTCAACTAGTAGTTAGTGGGCTGAAAGAAGATGCTTTATTTCTGAGTATTTCGTACAGCTAGCAATGAGTCGATACTGAGCTGTTTACACAGTAAAACTTCACTCAATACAAATACAACTACTCTGCTATAGGACATGCTAGCAGAGTAAGTAAAACTGGGTAGCTTCCTAGTCTCTAAATTTCAAACTTATTTCCTTGTGTTTTAATAAGAGAGTTTAAGACTGAGGCCATGCCTCTGTACTCATATATTCCTCATGAATTATTTCATACTATGTCCTTTCATGCATTTTTGAATGTGTAAACAAAAGAGATGCATCGCTGATGCTCGTATTTCTATTTATTAAACATGCAATGACTGAACTCACAAAGGGCCACAGTTTAACAGACAATTTATTTTGAAAGGTGTTTTTATTAAAGATGTAATTTTTAAATTCCTGTCATTGAGGGATGTGTTTACCGAGGCCTTCGCTGTTTCTCTGTGGTAGCTGCTACCATGTTCATAAGGCTATTAGCTGACTGCAGTAGTAAATACACAACTGTAAATCTATTCATTCACCCCATGGTTGCAGCCTGGCCTTAATTTACTTGAATTTGTTAAAAAAAGTTGGACAGGGATTACTTTGGTTCGCAAAGTGGCTTTTTCTAGGTTAAGTAATCTTCTTATCAGCATCTTTGTCAGCAGCTGAAAACTGAACAATTCTCTGTATTTGTAGGTACCGCATCCCCTTTCCAAGTCATCTATTTAGATGAGACGTGATTATGTCTCGATATTAGCTCTATGTATTTATCCAAAGGGTCCTTGGAAATGTTATTGAGTGTAACTCAAGCTGTGGTTTATATGCTCAGTAGAAAATATGAGTGACTCCGCCACAGCTGAGCATGTTCTGCTTACTGCCCAAAAGACTCCTTCTATGCCTGGTAAAGTTTTGAGGACTCAGCAGGTATTATAGCAGGTGAGGAGAACTTACCCAGCACAAATGGCAGGAAACACTATAGTCCTATTAATATCTAATACTGCTGTACATCAAGATGACTTGCTCACACTCTTGAAAGAAAATTCCAGGTACATAAGCACTTCAGTTGTCCCACTGATGGACCTATGGCAGTAGAACTAATCTGTCAAGTATGTTAGTCTTTTGGTAGCCCAAATGGGCCTTAACAAGGTGATAAACCAGTAAAGTGCAAAGGGAAGAAACTGAGAGAGAAAGCTGACAAATTTGGAATTCTTATGGGAAACACTGACACTCCTGTGCGTCTGAACCTGAGACTGCCCAAAAGAACTGCCCACAATGAGTTACCCAATGTAAACAGCATTGCCACTGCTTGAACAAAACACACGCGACAACAAACTTCTGTTGAGGCTACTCTGAAGCAGCGATATTGTGAACACACTGAATTTTCTTTAATCTTCACTGTAGACTCACCTCTTGTTTCTTGCTTACATAGAATCAAATTCTCTAATTGGAGGCATGTGATGATAAAAAGTCCTATTACCATGTATAACTATTTTGCTCCCTCATGAATAAGAAATTATGTTTCAAATAAATAAACCTCACTGATTTACCTGCTGTAACTTAAGACTCTTCATGGGGATTTGCACTGTTATTTTTCAACAAATGCAATCATAAATCTGTTCTACCACTCAGAATTATAGAGACATACTCAAGCTATGTAAGAGTTAATTATTTTGAGCTTGTAGGCATATTTTTAAGTGGTTCCATTGGATAGTCACTTCTTGAGCTTCATAAATTTTAGAAATTAAACCAAGGCAGGACTTTTTAAAGAAGGTATTAACAAAGTGGTTACAAATTATACTTCTATGGGTCAAAGTACTTCACATCCTATGAACTCCACATCCACTCTTACATTTGTACCAGCAGATCATTCAACTTTATGCGCAGACTTTAAAGGTCACCATGCTATATATTCACTGGAGCACTGGTCTCCTCAAGGAGTGCGTAAGACAGTCCACTGGGGTGCAGGAAGGAAGTATTTTTGTGCAATTAATAAATAAAATAATAAAAAAGTGCTTATATCATCTTTATGTCATCTTTTTAATTGCTGGTTTTATGTATGTTTTGCAATGTATATAATAAATATACATATACTGAGGGAGTGTTCTCAAAAGGTTTTACTGATAGGGGAGTGTAATCAAAGAATGTTGGAGACCATTGCACTAGAGTCTTAAAAAAATAGCTTTAAAAGACTCGCACAGCTTTAAAGTTTCTTTTAAGTTACCATTAGGTTTTTTCCAGTGCTAATTTATAGTACTATTCATATAATCATTTTAAAAAGCTATTTTTTTAATGTCATCATCAGTTAGGGGCTAATACATCATACTAACAACTGTTTATTAGTGAAGGACCTCTTTGACTTTAATGCAACCATGCACTGCAACCTGGCCCCTGGTTATTATCTCCTGTTATGGATATACTTAGTCTGTGATATACCCATCAAATGAATAAAGAGGAGCCTTATGAAGAAAGCCGTTTTCATTGTACTGAGCAGGAATTCTTCTTGTCTGATATATATGAGGCCTTTCAAAATATAATCTGTATACAAACTCTTCTTTTGGAGGCCTCAAAGTTCAAAGCAAGCAAGAAAATAAGTATGCTGGCCTGTTTTATCATCATTATTGTTTCACGTACCTATAGACTAAGCGCTCACCTCAAGCATCCTGTGGCATTGTAGAAGATATCAGGGTCAGTTAAAACACTTGACTTTGGGTAATCTCGGTCTGGCCAGCCTGAGTAAGGGATCAGAACGGCTTCAGTCAGCGTCTGCAGGGCTTCTCTAATCAACAGATGTTTCAGCTGGTCATTGGAAGACAAATTCCACAACAAACCTGCAATATCCAAAATAAAATCAGAGAGGCAAAAAGACTACCCCACAGTTTAAAATACCTAATTTCAAACTCCTTGCAGTTAATTAGTGAAAGAGCCTTCCTGACACTTGACATCATGAAGAGGAGCAGAAGAGGGAGATAAGAATCCACTAGCCCCGATCTAAGAACATGGAAACAGGGCACAAAAAGGGGCACTGTTATCCATGTAATGAAAATCAAATCTCTATATAGTAAGCCTAACTACTGACTGAGAAAAAAACAGATCTCAAACAAATCTCAAATATAGTCTTGTATAATTTATTAGCTTTGCTTATGTTCTATTCCAAAAATGATAATATTTTTTAAAATAGAAAAAGATACATGTTTCTGGTTTTCACTACAAAGGCATTCACTGTTTCCCCAGTTTGCTGCTCTAAGTTTCACAGACTTCCTCCTCCTCCTCCAAACACCGGCATAGTATTAGTGAATGCGCCTTTCATCAGTTCACAACAAAAAAATGTTTCTTTTGTATCTCCTTACTGTTTGAATTTAATTACAGCTATTGTGAACAATAGTAAAATCAAAACAAAAGCCAGCCAGAAACAGCTCATTCCTTATTCCAGGATCAGCTCTTCAACCTCTGAATTAGGGGATAAAAGGAAAAATGTATTTTCCTGAAGGATAAGTAAGGCTTATCGGAAATCAGATAGGCAGTCCAAAGGCCACTGGTAAGGGAAGCAGGTTCAGATAGAACAGCATATATGCAAGGCACAAGGACAGAATATAATATTAAACGAAGCAAGTGCATTTTGAATTATAGACAGATACCTAAAACAGACTTGTCAGAAAAGAATTTGACACAATACTCACAAAATTTTCCAATAAAAATCCCACTTTTACTCATAGGCACTGTCTTACTGGACTCAGAAGTATTCTTTTAGTGGCATCCTGTGTGTGGATGAGTTTGTTCACATTAGAAAATGTCTGTAGGAGCAGATTCTCTCCTTGCAGCTATACAAAAATGTATTCAGAAGGGCATAGATTTCTCATAGATGGTTATTTGGGAAAATAGATGGTGTCTCTATTAAATATATATTTCTTTTCATGACAGTTTGGGGTTTGCTCTAATCTTCCCTGCAGGAAAAATTTTCTTCAATTTCTTAGATTTATGTGGCATGCTAACAAGATCAAGAGGTTAGATGCTCCCTGGAGACTCATCTGGCTTACCTTCAAAAGCTAGTTTTTTTTTTTTTTTGTTTTCATGCCACAGCCATTTTACTTTCTGTTCCTCAGTACACTCTCCAAATACTACAAAATGTCATTCCTGTCCTGGCTTCTGCTCATCTCCAATTTACATCCTCTCCTACTGTTCTGGATTAACCTCATACCTTTCCTAAGAGATCTGCAAGAAGTTTGTATGTCAAACAAAGGGCAGAGTGTATAGTGTCCTTTCTTTACTTGTACTGATGATTTTATGAAGCCAGCAAATCCAGTCAACCTCTCCCAGAACAGGTCTCATTCTCCCTAAGAAGAGGTCCTATAAGCATAGAAACTGGATAGAGAAACCAGGCAGCTCTTTTCTGCATGTGGGCATTGGGTAAACTCATCCATGGTAACTTTCACACCACTGTCATAAGCACAAAATCACTTCAGTGGGGGCACTGGTTTGGTGCTTTTTGTATGTCCTCCCTGTATGAGCAAACTATGAGGCAAGACACAACTCTTGCTATAGTCAGCATTCATTTCCTTACACTTTCATTGTTTTCGGTCTTTTCATAGTATGATACAAGGCACACTGCATGACTATGCTCAGAGTGTATTGCTCAGCATAGGTCTTGCCCTGCATCTGCATTTCTGTGTGCTTCTGGAAGCATTTACAAATGGTTAAGCAGCTGCAGGTTCTTATGTATGGTGAAATCAATACAGGAAATCACATTTTTTGTCTTGGGAGATCTTTTCCCTACTTTCCTGTTATTGTTTTTTTGGTTCCTCTCTTCACAGTGAAAGAGAGAAAGAGGAGGGAGGGCCAGTACAACAGGTCAGAAGAAAAGACAGGCCATCAGAATATTCTTTGAAGAAATGATACAATATGGCTTAATGTTAGGCAAATGTTTGCCTATAGTAACACTGCTGGTATTAATAAGCCAGTGAACTTCCTAAGGCTGTGATGTACTTATCTCATGTGCACAACAGATCCAATGGCATCCTGGCTTGTATCAGAAATGGTGTGACCAGCAGGTCCAGGGAGGTGATTCTCCCTCTGTACTCAGCACTGGTGAGGTCGCTCCTTGAATACTGTGTCCAGTTCTGGGCCCCTCACCACAAGAAGGATGTTGAGGCTCTGGAGCAAGTCCAGAGAAGAGCGACGAGGCTGGTGAAGGGGCTGGAGAACAGAACCTATGAGGAGCAGTTGAGAGAGCTGGGGTTGTTTAGCCTGGAGAAGAGGAGGCTCATTACTCTCTACAACTACCTGAAGGGAGGTTGTAGAGAGGAGGGAGCTGGCCTCTTCTCCCAAGTGACAGGGGACAGGACAAGAGGAAATGGCCTCAAGCTCCGCCAGGGGAGATTTAGGCTAGACATTAGGAGGAAGTTTTTCACAGAAAGGGTCATTGGGCATTGGAACAGTCTGCCCAGGGAGGTGGTTGATTCACCTTCCCTGGAGGTGTTTAAGGCACGAGTGGATGAGGTCTTGAGGGACTTGGTTTAGTGTTTGATAGGAATGGTTGGACTAGAAGATCCAATGGGTCCCTTCCAACCTGGTTGTTCTATGATTCTATGATTCTATATTTCTGACAGGTAATGAGAAAACTTGTGTGTGTCAGAGTTTTAACTTCTCTACAACAACTTCCTTATCTTCATGTATTTATGTCACGAGTACCATGCTACATAGTAGTAGAAATAAAAAGCTTTCCTCTCCTGAGCTTAGACATCTTTATTAATGAGTACCATATGCTTTCAATCCTTGGCTAGGAGTCTCACTTCTCAGTAGAGTCCAGTATGGCATTATCAAGTACCAAGATTATTTCACTTATTTCTTATGGGAGAAGACATACAGCTAATTATCATAACATACATTTGGAAGTCTCTAATTCACAGTCAAAGTACACAAGTAACAAGTATGATGTGGAAAGACAGATGGGATTCTCATGCTGACCAGGTAGATGCCTAAAAGTTCTGCATTAATCTTTTCCTGGAAGTGTTACAACATTGCACTGTGATTGGATGCATAGCTATGATATTCCACTAGTCCTGTAGGAAGCAAAAAAAAATGGAAGAGGGAAAACGAAACTTATAGTTGAGACACCAGTCAGGAAAAGTGCTGTTCAGCAAGGTTTAACCATTTTGGTAGAAAGGCACTCAGAAGTTTTCACTGTGCTTGGAAAAACCCTTAACTTGCAGCCCTTCTGAGACTACACAGTCAATCTGTACAGGACAGTAACTGCAGAGTTTCCTAGATATTGCCGTACATGTTGAGATCATCTGGATGCACTGACCTTAGTAACCATTTGCTTAACAGTTACTGTCTACCTCCTGTCAGCAACCTACTTCTTGCCTGCATTTGAAGTATAGGCTGGGAAAGAGAGTGGCTGGAAAAAAAGTTAATATTCTCCTAGATATTTGTTCAACCAGATTGCCTTTTGCCCTGAAGGTTCCTTGCAGCTTGCTATGGAGCTGGGAGAATTGCTCAAGTGATGGCAAAAAGTATGTGCTGGTGCTGTGTTCTCCAAGAGATCCAGTGTATTTCTTCCTAACAGCACATTTGTTCTAGAATAAAGTGAGAAATACTTCTTTTCCTGTTTTTTAAAGCCATGCCTTACAGTTGATGGACATGAAAATACATCAGAATATTTCACTTTTACAAACCACAACATCCTGCTCAATATTGCTTAAATATTTTGTTAATGTCTTATATGTTTTGTAAGTAAATATTCATGTTCAATGACAGCAGTAATTGCAGAAAGAAGTTGTCTCCTCATTCAGTTTCACGCAGGGAAAGGGAAAGACAGTAAATATTCATATAATTTACCCTGCACAAACAAAGTTCTTGTCAGAAACTATGAAACTGCTAGCAAGTATTAGCTTTCTGATGACTGTATTGACTGGCATGTAATAGCACTGACAGACAAACCACTATGCAGTAAGTTACTAAGTGACCCAATTCTGCATCTAATGAATGCGAAAACTTTAAAACACTTTAATGTTGTAGAGCTGTAGAACTGAGCCAAAAGAGGCAACAATACAAAGCTTTGTTTTCCAGCTCAGGGAGTCCAGTATTTCAAATACTTAAAAGAATGCAGAATTACAGAAGGTCTCAACATGTTTTTGCTTTAAGGCAGGGTTGTTTGACACCTTCTGTATCTTTTCAAGCACTGTTATGTTAGTAGCTTGTGTTCCTGGTATCTTTAAAGATCACTTGCAATAAATCTCCATTCATTTACTCGTAGAGCTTTCTTCCACTTATAAAATATAAGCTTGCTCTTCCTTTGCATGCTAACTAAATGAATGTGTGTCACAAGCAGATGACTTCCTAGAGACACACAATGGTCAAAGAGGTGTGCAGGGACAAAGTGGTGGGCATTTCTTAACTAGCTGCTGCAAATCCAACAGTGCAGTAACCACAGGCTTCATTGTGAGTAATGGTGGATATTTCCTCCCACCATTCCTTCTGCTATACTGACATACAACAAGAAATGTAAAATGGCGTTTCTGATCCAAAGGACTCTTCCTTCAAAATTGCAATGAGCCCCACTTATTTTTAACAGTTCTTCCTTGAGGACACTGGAAATAAAAGGGTGAGGACATAAGCCCTGAATCCAGAATGCAGAACACTCCACTGATGATGCCATGTGATCTTTACAGTGAAATGGCTGTCCTGCAGGAATTCTCTCCCCTGTACACAGAAAAGCAGTACACTGTTGCTGTGCCAGAGTTTTCTGCTTGTCACAGATCTGAGAAGACCGCCTCAGGGGTAAATAGCTAGTAATGGGAGAGCTCAGAGTAGAAATGTGGGGCAGTAGGGTTTGTTGGGCACCCAACTCTCTATCCATGGCACCTGATAGTTCTGGAGGGCAGTCTTCAACAAGAAGCTCTCAGTACACACAGGCAGCATACTGTCAAAAAGTTAGGGTTGAAGTAGTAGACAATTAACTATGGCCCCAGGTGCCTCTCAGACTGCTCCAAACACTGCAAACGAAAATAGTTCTACAGAAATTGCTGTTTGGAGCCTCATCTTCTGTTCTGGAACATCTCGGACATTATGCTTCCTACAAACAATGATTCCTGCCATTTCTGAAGAAGCTTTAAGATAGAAAATTGCTGTTCCTGGATTTTTCTTACTGTCTTAAAGACTTGTCTTGAGTAAGCACTTTGGAATTTCACCCTAAAGTGAAAAGCATAGACTAGGTGACAATGCTCTTCTATTTAGTCACTAAACAGTGGCCTAAATAAACAAACATGTACCTCACATGGAAGGCCTGTGTCCTACTTAAAGCAATTCATGATTGGCTGCACAGAAAACACTACCTGTTATTTGCTTTTTAGTCTCCACATCCCTGGTCTGTCGGAGTACCCGGAGCAAGAGTGGGATCCCTTTCTGTTCTGACACTTCTAGTTTATTGTCATTGTCCTCAAACACCAAGTTTCTCAGAGCACCACATGCTGCTCGCTGAATGTCCTCATTCTGAACATCAAGAAGCTGTAGAAGTTTGGGGATACCACCAAGTGAGAAAACCTGCGAGGAAAACAAAACACAGCAGAGTTAGATATTGTAAATGACAAACTCCAACTTCCCCCCCAACAAACCTTCAAATAGTCACAGGGACTTCTTTTGTTTACTCCTATTTGATAGACTAAAAGCATAGATTAGTCATTTGGACATAGCTGTTAACTTCTGGGCTTCCATATGAGTCATAGTCAAAATCCACAAGAAAGGGAGGCATCATATTTTAATAATTAATGTAAAAGGATGAAAATAAGTCTCTTCCATCTTCACTGTAGATCAGTACTCTGACAAGATATTTAACTGCTCTGTATTTTAGCTTCCATGTTGGTGAAATGGATATTTGAGATTTAAATCCCGAACATTTATCAAATGCTTTGAGATTTCTGGATGTAAAATGTCTTCAATGTGCCAAGTTTGCTTTTTTTCCTGAGAGGCCAGGCTGATGGAAAGACAATATTTTTCTCTTGTTATCTTTTGTGCGTGTCTTGAAAGTGTATTAAATAAGAATATATTTTACGCAGTACTTCTTATCTGTGATATACTGAGTAAAAATAGTGAACTCCTAAACTTCAAAAGGTCAACCATTAAATGTTGTAAGCTAGTTTACTATTGACCTATCCACTTAACAAAGACTACTCTTCTGTGCCTAATTGTTTAGAAAATGAGGGTTTTGCCCCAAATGAATGAAGAATTAAGAAGATGTTATTTTACAGAAAATTTATGGACACAAATAGTTCCCAATTTCTATATATATATTGGCAAATGATAAATCTGATTCAAGCTGTGATGTGGCATAAGCAAGCCTTGGCTCATTTAGGAATGGGTTTTCATGTACAATTGAGGATGTTTCCCTCCAGCATCTCAAACTGCCATCTGGTTTTGTGGACTAACTAATCCTTGTGTAGAATCAACAGGATGTGAAAGACTTAGAAATCTGATATGACTATTCTGAGTAGTCCAGTGTTTAATGATAAAAAGGAGATCAATACGACCAACAGGTGCTGGTAACACAAAAAAATGAAATGTAACAAAGCCTTTTGCCTTTTATGCCCTGATAAACTAGACTACCTGCCTGCCTTTTTTCTGATTCTGTTGTACAAAAGGCATAGTTTCTTGCTGCTGCATTGCTGACATGATTTCCTCTGATTTACAGTCATCTAGGTGCTAACAGAATAAAATACAGAAACATGTATCCTGAGGTAAGTGGAGCACAGAACACACCGAAGGCACATCAACCTATATTATTACAGTAGATAGGCCCTTTTGGCAGTGATATAATAGTTTGTTGGTATTTTAAAACATCTATGCAGACTTTCTGTTGGTAATTTTAAGTGATTTATAATTACTGACAAAGAAGTGGTGTTATTTTGACCTAATGTACAGAGGAAAACTTACAAAAGCTATTGATGGGTCTTTCTAAATTTTCATCAGTAGACAAAATTCACCAAAAAACTGTCAGACTACAAGTTCACAAGAAAGAGAAGAGCCAGTAGACTCACAAACTATCAGGTGTTGGGGAACAAAGCATTGATAGACAAAGAAAAGAAACACAAAAGGTTAAAAAGAAAAAGAAGACAATGTCAACATGAACAAGCCTCATGGGCACCAAACAGAAACACTCAGCTAGATTACATGGGATAAACAGGAAAAGAGAAAGCAGCTTCAGGCTGACTACTCCAGTTTGAACTCTTTTACTTATACACTTGCCTTGGAGAGGTTTGAATAAGAAACCACTTTCAAACATTCAATTCTGAAGCTCTGTCTTCAGACTGAAGTTAAAGCTGCTAATTGTACTAGTGTTTTTTTTCCAAAGCAGACTTCAATTTACTGTGAAACAACCTAAAGCTACCAAAGGACTGACTGATGTTTGCTTGTCACTGAACTGAACTGCTTGCACATGAATACAGTATTAGGGCTCAGATTATGCATGAATAATACCAAGTAAATTACAAAACAAAGCAGGTCTTCAACAACAGGGATCCCTAATTGTGTTTGGTAGTGAAATTTAAAGAAAAGGGAGAAGAGAGTATCTTTAATATGCACTTTCAAATAACTTGTAAGAGACTTAACAAGTCTCTTGTAAGAGACTTAACAAATTTGGTTTATCAAAATAATGTATTAAGGCATTTGTGCAGTCGCAGGAAGCCCTGACCAGTCTGGCTAACCCATACGGTGTATTAATGCATTCATGCAGTCCTAGCAAGTGCTGAAGCTTGTATAACTTTGCACTATATTACCAGAGTTTTCTTTTCTGGGATACTTCTGTACCAGTATTGTAAGCATGACAATTAAAAATGAGAGATAGGAGCAATTATATTGACAAAAAGTTCAAATTTTATGACTTACTCATAAAGCATGAAAGAACCATGCTTGTTTAGCCTGGAAAAGAGCAGACTAAGTGGGTATACAATTAACAGCTGTTACACATACGAAAAGCCTTTTTAAAAGGGACAATAAAAAAGACACTTTTCCCCATATCTATCATGATAAGATGGAAACTAATAAACTCGCTTTGTTATAAGAAGTTTTGAGCTATACTTTAGGAATAACTGATAAGGGTAGTAAAAAAACATTAACCGTCTGCAGGAGCTTGTGGGATTGTAATCGATGGGAGTCTCTAAAAGCCAGTCATAAATATTTGTAGTTGCCGATGGTTTGGGTGAATTCTTACCCCACATTTCTGTATCTCCTTTCACAAAATGCTAAGTCTTTAAAAGCTGGTCATAAATATTTGTAGTTGCAGATGGTTTGGGTGAATTCTTACCCCACATTTCTGTATCTCCTTTCACAAAATGCTAAAAGGCTACCACTGTCCAATGCCTCCCCATGGATTTAAAAGCATCTGCACCAAAAAGCTTCAGCATATTTTAGTGAAAATATTCAACACCAGTATCCTACAAAGTTTCTTGGACAGTTTGTTTTTTTTTTTTCATGTAGGCACACAGTGCCACACAATAGAGAAAGTTATTTGCTCTACCTGATTGTAACTGGCATAAAGAAAAATACTTACCTTTCTTCTGGCATCTGCTTTCTGGAAGCACTCATGCTGTATGAAAGTCACTGCAGCAAGAATCCTAGATGTGGACTGTGTATTTTCACTCCTCAGTATGCTCACTGCAAGCTCCAGAGTCATCTCCCCTTCTGGGCTGCTTATAAGTTTAGAGAGAAGAAATACAGTGAAGTAAGTCTGCAGAAAAATTGTCATTTAGTCTGTGAAATCTCTTGTAATACCAAGATTTTCACATTTTTCTAGTAGCTTTAGATTTTCTTAGAAAATTATTCCCTTTCCAGTAGCATAAAATATTATAAAAGCTTTAGGAGATGCAAATATTCTGTGGGAAGAGAAAATCATAAATGGAAGCGTTGCAACAATGAGAGGTTCTGGATGAAGCAATTCATGCTTCAAATTAAAAAACCAAAATGGAACTATCAATGGATGAAGAACTAATAATCAAAGAAGTCCATAACTACAGCGTCTTTCACTGATGATGAAGATACCTTGATGTTTTTTCTCAGTAATGTGTTGATAGCATTTTTATATTTGTTTTCATGCCTTTCATGAGTTTCGCATTTCCCAGACTACACTTACGCAGAGCTCAGTACCTGCTTTTTTCAAGCTTATAGAAGTTATTCTAGTTTGAAATAGATGGGCAAAGCTATTTTCAGGTCTGACAAAATAAAACCACTACTTATTAAATTAAGTTTGTACATCACCTCTGGTAGGATTAAAAATATATGTGGCCATTTTCCTCCCAACTTCCAGCACGTTTGCTTGAATGATAATTGTTTTAGAAAACCATAAAAAAAATTGAAAGACAGGTCACCAGACCCATTTTTCACCCACTAAATGGAACATAAAACAATGGCACAATCAGGTGTATTAGCTCTGGGACAGGTGGTTATGTTCTCCAGCTTTATTATTTACTTTTTGTTTCAAATACTCTCCACTTAGAGACAAAAAAAAGGGAAGGGTATGGGAAAGTGGACAAAACCATGAGTATTCTATTATTTTCTTTAACTGAATAACTATGTAGAACTAGATCCTAGGCTGGTCAGACAGGGAAGTCTGTGAACCACAGTGAAACAAGTAGTCATTAGCAATAACTCTCTACTTCAGAGCTACCAGGATCAGAATGGTTTACTTGATAATGTCTCCGTAAGTGCATCTAAAATAAGAAATTTTGAGACAATTACCTTATATGTTAAAATAAGCGCCTAGGGAATAAATTGGATTAATTTTTTTTCTTTTAACTAGGAAGAAATAGGAAATATTATACAACATTTAGAAAAATGAAATATGAAACGTTTTGATACTGAGTAAACAAATATTTCTAAAGCATGGGTTTATCGATTGTACCAGGAGTCTCTCGGTTCTTCAGCTTTGATACTGTCTCAATAATGGACTGGCAGAAGTGAAAGAGCATGGAAGTCCAGGCTTGCCTAGAACGAGCTACAGAGGAGTAAGGTAGATAAACCGGGTAGAAATCAGGCAGATTTATCACAGAGAATCTTGTTACAAACACACTGAAATCTAACACTTCTTCTCAAAGTATTTATGATGAGCTTAGCAGCTCTGAGTTTTTTTTCTGCCAGCTACATTGTAATTCAATGTCTGCTGCCTGCTTTTTCTAAGGCAAATGACAATTAGTATAGCTGCAAGGACAGTAAAGAAATGAAGAAAAATTCTGATGCACCTGTCACAAATGAGATTATACTCCTGTGCCCTGGTATTTCTACCTGCTTTGATACTTTCCTTTGGTATACATCATGTTGTTTCTTGTCTTTTCCCCTCCTCTGAGTTACTACAAACAATTAAGCTAAATCTATAGCAGCTGAGGCATGTTTGTGCAAGAGAAATGAAATAAAGGGGACAGTGTGTTAAGGATGTCAAGGGAGGAGTCAAATCAAAGTGACATAAATCTACAGTTAGTAACTTTAGTGCCCTGGGCACCAGTCTGGCAATTCTTAACAGCTTCCAGATTTTCAGAGTTTGCTTAATTTCAAACAAAGTAACTACTACGTTACTCTAAGTTGCAAGTTGAATACACTGATCAGAAAACTACTTAAAGATCTTGAACGATAAATAATGGGAGGAAAAGGCAGATCGCATTTCTTCTTACTCTTCTTACTTCTTCTAAGTGGAGTAGAAAAACAGGCTTTTCAAGCTCGGGTGTTAGCCAGGTTTCTTCAATCAACAAGAATTTAGTGACCATGTCATAAATGCACATGGAGCATGCCTACTTGCCTGTTACTCACTGCAGTAACTTTAGAACCTTTTGACCAAATTTAGTCACCTTCTGCGGAGTGGCAGACATCTCCAGTATATTGAATTTTAAGTCATTTCAGTGCCTGGCTGTAGATAAGGACTCTATCCATGTACTTTTCAGGATCAAGATTGCTGTGTGAGCTGATATCTCAAGGGCCACCAGAGAATCTATGTGGGATCTCAGCCTCAAGACACAAAGGATGTCTCAGAGTAGTAAATATCTATCAGCAGTCACTGCCAGGCTGAGATAAATGCATGCACAGACAGAGACCAAATTTCTAAGAACTGGGTGTGTAGACTGAGACTGAGATCAGCCAGCCCATCATTCACCAGTAATCCCTTCATGGATGATACTCCTTCATGTCCAAAATCTTTCTCTCCTTTTGTAATACTGCTAATCTAGTATTGCTCTTCTTGGATGAAAAGAACATTCATTAACATTTTATCTGACACTAATAAAGGATTAAATATAATCTTTGACCCTCAATGGTATTCATAAAATTATAGCACCCCAACTTTAGCCAAAATAGAATCTGATGAAATTATTCCATTTCACCCTCAAATTACAGACAAACTTAATAATCACATGGCTGATTAGCATGTATAATGACAACAAATAGATATTCAGGCAGCAGCTGTTAAACAGAACAATGATTTAAAGAGTTCTGACTACACCTTAATTGTCAGAATCTAACATTTTTTAGATATATACACTGTGTTGTTTAATCAGCTCTCAGCACATTTAGAAGTCAGATTCTGTATGCAGCCATTTCTAAGGCATCTTCAGGTTGAATCCCTCTCTTTTCTAAAAGGATGCTTTTAACTGCTTCACTTTCCAGAAGATACAGTGACAACATCTCTTTTTCCATTTCAATTTCGTAGCACAAGCTAGTTCTTTGACAAAAAGTTTGAAAATGCTTTTTTACAATTTCGAATACTGTACACAGCTAGTCCACTACTTGATTTCAACCTTACACAACTATATTACATCCTCTTAATTAACCTTGGAAAGACCTAAAATTTGTTTCGCATAAAAAAGTGCAAATTTCTGGAGAAGTCTAATTACTTAGACAGGCTTATCTTCCTCCCCTTTTCTCTTCTTCCCCCAATTCCCCCCCTTCCATTAGTAAGGAAGAGGTAAGGGGGGCAGTGTATTAGGTAATGCAACCTTAAAATCAAAGAGAATGGGAAATGACAAGAATGCAAAAGTGTCTACTGACGTCTTAAGCTGAAAAGTCTTGTCAAAAGAAATTACTGTACTACTGGTGGAATAATGGACTTAGTGAAATATCTCAGATTTGACAGAAGGTATAACCCAGAGCAAAATGTGATCTATTATCTTTTAAAAATTTAATTCTACATTAAATTGTGCAGTAGCCAGATGTGGATGAACCTGAATGTACTACAACCAAAATAGGGCTTCTGCATGAAGACTTTCCAGTGATGAGAATCACAACAGATGTTATTAAATGTGTCCTTTAGATGCCTGAAAACAGTAAGGATATATGTGGATATCATACACGTTAGTACATAAGCATACTTAACAAATACTGACTTCAGTCAACTAAACCTGCTATAGTTTCTTCCTCATCATTTAAGTATCTAGTGGTGCCAATCCCTTGTGAAATTGTACCTTACACTCTGTTTTTCACCATCCTCTTTACTAATACATTTTACAGGAACTTCTAAAAACTCTAGGTAGAATAAAGTTACCCTTAGTCCCCCCAAAACCTAGCTATGAAACTAAAGTAGAACCAAGGATATTAGAAAATCTATAGGAGATATGTACAAGCAAACTAAGTAGCCAGAAATACTGAAATAAATGAAAGCTGTAAACATCTGCAAAAGGAACTTTAGAAGCTTTCACAGCACTTCTACTTGTTTTTTTCCTATAGTTTCCAGCAAGAGCTAAATTTTAAACCTGGCATTTAAGGAATTAAGCTGTCAAAACCACTTCGCTAGGGTACGAATCTTCCACCCGGAGTTCAGCATGGTCTCAAGGAAGCCACTTGCACAATGATTGAAATTAGATGTTTAAATCTGCAGGTATGAAAAACACTTCGGTTGATATTTGTGCAGGGAGATAACCAGACTCCAGAGTCTGCACCTGCAAAAGAAGAACCTTAATTGCTCCTATATAAAATCAAATATCAAAATTGCTAGCAGTGCCTCAGAAACACACTAAAGAATGTGCTTAAAGTTAAGTAAATTATTAAGTCAATGGGGTATATTTCTGTAAATATTCTTTTTGTGAAACAAGGTTCTCTCAGGTCCCTTTTTTCAACACCACTGCTGCCAGATCTTTATAAATTTGTGAGCACTCAGCTGTTTTTTTTTTCTGGACTTACTTGCTGAGAAGACTGAACGTTTAAGAGTCACATTGTTAATACTATACCAGATGTCTTAACTCCTGCATCACCCAGAGGTGAAAATTTCAATACAGATGTGGGCACAAGTTCATATATCGTTGTAAATGTAGTCATAACACACAACATGTAGGTGACATCAGAAAATATTTGACCTGTACACAGCAGTGACATCAGATGATGCCTCACCTCACACAGCAGCAAATTCAGAAACAGAAGAAAGGGAGCCTTCAGAAAAATGAACTTAACAGCTACACAGTCACGGAAAAAGAGACATTTCTTAATAACACTGTTATAAATTACACCATGATTAACTTACATAAGAAACCTTGGGAATCTGTTTGTATTATGAAACAACAACAGTAACTGCAGTAAACAGTGCAAGTAACCATCTCCTGTTTACCAAGTGTTTTGTTCTGTCCATTGAAACTTAAGAGTTCTGGAAACATTCAGAATTATTCTAAAATGAAAAAAATCATTCCTGTAGGGATTTCAGAACTGATAACTTTTCTCTTTTAAAAATGAAACTCATTTTAGACATTTTGAAGTTTTCTCTAGAAGGGAATTTCAGGAGGAAAAAAAACACTGAATACTTCTAAGATTTTAAAATATTTTCCTTAAGTTTGGGGGCATGCTTAGGATTTTTGCCATGGAGCTACCAGGGCTCCAAATTAAGACAGTGTCCTCAGAGCACATAGGATCTCATGGTAGTGAAAACAGCTGGGTTTCTGAGATTCAGAGCAGTTTATATTTGTTCTAGGGATGGATGGTGCTACACAGTTACAACAAACTTCTACCTGTGTTTTAAGTGCAGTTGATGAAAATTGTTTCCTTTAATCCATGGAAGATTTTTAAGTGGAAACTATCAATCGCCCAAAAGTTGCTTCACTGTTAGATTTCTGACCCATTCTCATGAGAACCAGTGGTGAAATTGACCAGTCTCTTATGAACACAAAATTTGCCAATACATTACTGTATATTGGGACTTAGACTGTAAATTACTCAGTGACTACTTCATGTTACCTCATAAAACTGATTAGTTCTTGGCAAAAAAGGGTCACAAACCTGAGCGGGAGCTGTGGAACCCGCAGTATGTATGTACACACACAATTTTTTCCCCCTTTCCTCTGCTGGAAGTGGATTTTTAAAAGCAAATCCACCTTCTTCATCCTCTGCACTGACATTTCATATACTGTGTTGGCTGATGAACCATAACCTGTCAAATTACTTTCTTTTTTTAAACAAACAGGGTCCTTTCAGCTATGACACTCCAGAAGCAACGCTGGTCCTACATTGTGCTTACCCTAGCTGAGATCCATTGATGGTGACTTGTTCACTCTGCAGGTAACCATTTCTCCCTGCTGCTGCCATAGCAGCTGTCAATGGTATCTTCTTCCCATCTGTTTCTACAGTGACACTGGCTATTGAAGGTGGCTGGGAAGCTTCCCTCCTGGTCTGTGTATTTCTGAAAGTAGTTTGATACCAGCTGGACCTTACAGATTGCCTGTTTTGATTCCCTAAATGGGAAGTAATTGGTGATCTCACTTGTCCCATCACACTACCCGAGGTCAGGTAGTTCTCTTTCTCCAACAGGTTGGTCATACTGCGACTGTTGCCTGCTTGATGGTACAGAGGTACAGTGGGCCTAGGGTAGGCACAATCAAGGATGGCATCATTAATAGCCCCCATATGGGATTGTCTCTTAAAAGACCGTCCCCTGTTTACTGAATCACGAAGAGTGTAACCAACAATTTCAGACCGAGCGTATCTTGGTGGTACAGTCCCGATATATCTCCCACTATCTCCATGCCTCATGGAGAACCCAGCTGAAATCCCTCCATTATAGTGAAAATCGTTGGAGACACATGCCAGTCTTTCAGGACCTCGTTGGGGTGAAACCTCAAGTCTCCTCAGAGGCTGTCTTTGAGCTCTGTCTTCCATTGTCTTGTAAGTAATCTTTGTCCCCCAGCCATTTGTATAAGAGGATGGTGAGGCCACCTGTTCAAGAGTGCATAAAAGAACAGAAGTCACAGTAAGATCAGAGCATTTAGGATTTATAGCAAAGAAACCAAAGAAAAAAAGTAAAGATAAAAACCAAAAAAGTAAAGATAAGAGCTGCTATCATAATCAGAAAAAAAATGTGAACACCACCAAAATTGTATATTAAACGGGATTCTGCAATACTTCTTTGTATCTGCCTAACAAGGGCAAGAAAAATTATGGTCTAAACATTAGGAGATGAAGTTTAAGCATCTAGTCTTCTATCATTAACTTATAACAGATACGTAAGCCTATTATGCCTGGTTATTAATGGTCTGTTTATTAATGAAGATTTTAGTTTCAGTTTGAACTCCTTGAGGATAAAAACCTACATCTGCCACTAAAATTAAACTCAACACACTCCAATAGACAGAAAAAAATTAAGCAGTCAGGTATTAAAATAATATTCTAGAGTGTATGTATATTGCTGTTAACCTTCTTAACATAAGGTTATTTAGCCCTGTTCATCTTGTAGTAGGATTTAGTAAAAGGAGATAGTTCCTTGTTTGTCTAACCTCTTAAAAATGAAGAGTACATAACATTCCAAAGACACCAAAATGACCATTTCCCCATCTCAATGGTTTCCTAATTCTACAGTCACAATATAAGTTGATTTTTCTTTTCTTGCCCCTAATGGGCATTGACAGTAATGGACCATCATCTTGCTTTATACTCTACCCTAAATTCGAGAAACCCACCTTCTCAAACCATTCTTTGTAGGATGTCTTACAGAGTTTTACTTTTTAGGTGCCATTTAGGGCCTCTCCAATTTTCACATCTTATTTTTATACTCTAAATTGGACATAATACACTATTAAAGACCTTCCAGAACTTAATAAATCTGGGAGATGATCAGGCCTCAAAATAGAGGGGTCATGGTCCAGTTTTTAAAAAATCACTAATCATAGTCATCCAGCCATAAATCATAGCCCAACATATTCTATTCCTACATTGTATTAAAATTTTGTAGAATTAAAGACATTTTTCAAGGTAAACTGAAAAGCTCACACAAGTTAATAATTGAAGGGACAGTGTTTAGCAGATAGCAGTCAGACTAAAATCCCTGAATTTCATTGTTGTGGAGTTACTGAGAGTGATAACTGACTCACAAAAGGAGTCAATTTAGTAGGCTGAGGCAAGGTTCATTGGATATTTCTGTTTATTCTACAGAATATCTGCAAGGATATTTCTATCTCTAGTTTAGGGATAAGGAAATTGATGCTTTTATGAAGTGCTAGACCTTGTGGCTTTTCATAACATTCACACAGGACAAATAATATCTCTTTTTACCCACTTTCTCCCTTCCTGCCTGGAGCTGTTGCATTTTCTTGTGGTTCCTATGTTACCTCCAGTTTTCCTCTTGTTGCCGTCTTCTAGAAAGAAGTTTCCCATCTCATATTATGGACAGGGTGATAGGACAAAGGATAGGAGGACAGAAAAGGAAATGTATTTACATAAAGGGTTCTAACTCTACCCATTCAGAGCAGGATCTGCTTCATAAACTGGCTATAAGCTGGGCTATTCATTTTAATGAGAATAAGGTGTTCTTGAGTACTTTAAAATCGAGAAAGAATTGCCCCTTATGTATACAGCTATTTATTAAATACATATTTCTGTTCCCAAGCTGAATTGGTTTCAGTTTACTAATGTTGATCCTGCAGCAATGTTGCTATTGACCTATGAGTCATATGGTTCTCTCTCAAATAGGTTCATACCAGTTATGAGGCATATCACAAACTCTGCAGAAAACCTATTAGTTATCAGCATTCAAGCCATGAACCTAAAGACAGCTGGTGAAACCACAAGTGAATTTATGAGTATGCAGTTTAGAAACATTATTGTATTGCAAAGATTGTGCTGCTGAAATTTGAATCTAACAACTAAAATATGTTACATGGTGATAAGGGACACTCGACCTGTCATTGTGAAACTAATGCAATCTGCTTTCCTGTGGTTTTGGATGCTTAATTCCCTAACCTTTTTCACCTTGTTCCAACTCCTACCCATGTCATTCATTACCCTGCAGGATCACTGAGCTTCCCCTAGCAATCTCCAACTGTTCAGCTGGGTAAGCAGCAGCAAGGCCTCCAGACACTTTGAGCTGCTTATGTCCTGACTGACCAGCTGCCTGGTGGGGTGGATAAGGATCTGACTTGTCACTGCTTTTGCCTTTGTGGGGTGTTAATACGTGTTTTCATTTCCTACCCTGATGCCAATTCTCACAAACCCAACAGGACTGCAAGAAGCTTGTCTGTATGCCTGTGTTGAATTTAGCCACTGGGCTCAGAAGTCACTGGAAGGGGGGAAACGTTAGCAGATTTCAGCTGTAAACACCTCATTTTCTGGAAATTGGGTTTTAAAAAGCAAGCAAGCAAGCAAACCCTGAAACATCAGCTACATGCTATTATTTGTGGTAACAAAATGAATAAATGATGCATGTGCTATTACATTTATTTCTATTTGTTGTTTACTTTTCCTCACCTGGTTTGACTGGTAATATGAGAAACCATAGGGAGTCCTGGGTGCAAAATCATTTTCAATAATCCCCATGTTATAGACACGCTCTGGAACACTGGATGCACGGTGCAAACTGCCTGTAAACAGAGACAAATATTAGCAAGAATTTAAGAAAACATGATAGTGTTATAAAGGATGACTCACAGTATTAGGGAAATGTCCCAGTTTACCCTGCTACTATATACATATATGTATGTATATGTGTATGTATATGTTGAAAATCAGACGGAAATGATGGAAACATATTGACATTTGATGTATCACATTGAAAACATTGCTAAGCAAAGCTTTCTGAACATACAAGCCATTTTTTTCAGTTTCCTATTTATTTTACTTAGACATATTTATAACTTTTATAAGTCTTGTTCATACAGCTATTTAATGAAAAACGGTTTAACAAAGCCAACTGATATTTTAAATATGAGGACAGGCTGAGAGAGTTGGGCTTGTTCAGCCTGGAGAAGAGAAGGCTCTGAGGAGATCTTACAGCTTACTTTTTTTTTTTTTGCCAGGGGAGATTTAGGCTAGACATTTGGAAAAAAATTTTCACAGAAAGGGTCATTGGGCACTGGAACAAGCTGCCCAGGGAGGTGGTTGATTCACCTTCCCTGGAGGTGTTTAAGGCATGGGTGGACAAGGTGCTGAGGGGCATGGTTTAGTGTTTGATAGGAATGGTTGGACTTGATGATCCAGTGGGTCTCTTCCAACTTGGTTCTATGATTCTGTGAAATACACCATATAATGACAGATGATTAAGGACTGAGAAGGGGTATCACTGAACAGCTACTAAGAACATTTATTTTCCATTGTAACACATTGAATATATATGCATGGTTTACATTACAGGCTGACAATAACATCTACAGCACACAAGAAATTAAAATATTGCAGTTGTAGATTGTAGAGGAGAAACATGTGTTGATGTGTAATGTGTATATCTCTGTTACTGTGCACCCTGGAGATACAATTTGCACAATGTACCACTGTAAACAAAAAGCATGCACTGAGCAGAGACTGTTTATTTCACAGCTGTCTACCTCAACTGCTGATGTTTCTTCTCCCTTAGGTGCTGGTTCAAAGCATATTGGAGCAAGTATGGCTTCAACAAAACAGCATTCTTCTTTTAATTAAAAACAAACAAACAAAACAACCAGGAACTTCAGGCTGTTTCTTTTTCACTGATACAATGCATATTCAAAGAAAAAACATTGTCCTATTAATATTTTTTTAAAGAAACAGATACTGCTGAAATAATTATTCATGAGATTCCTGTGTCACTATGATAAGGTGCATACAGAAATAAAAATAACACAGATAGCTTTAACGAGGTGAAACAGGAGTTGAACTCAAGATTTATCTCAAATTGGTCATAAATGGGTCCAGTATGTGCTGCAGAAGTTTAGGCTGAACAGATAACAGCAGTCAATAAAGAAGTTAATTGGTCATGAATTTTCAAAACAGCAAGTATCACCTGAGATACTACAGGAAAGGAATCTAACGAATAAATCTTTAAACTGGTCAAACTGCTGAAGTCTCCACCTCTAAAATGAGTAGAAGTCATACGTCCTTGGGAATCTAGGGGCCAAAACCACGCAGGCAAGCACCTGCTGGGATTTTTGAAAGCATCTGCTATATGTGTGCCAAATAGCTGAGGCTTTCCAATTGTCCAGTCAAACTCTGGGCTTCATTACATGCACATGAGTATCCCCAGGAATTTAAGTACTCCTGTGCCTTTGATCCTTAAGTGTCCACAGCTAGTAAAGGATGAAAATAAACAATTGACAAGGATGAAAATAAACAAGACTCGCTTAACAAGAATAATTTACAAATGACTCTCACTAGCAGGTAGCTATATGGATGACTCCATATAATACAACACATCACAGAATCATAAGGTTGAAAAAGACCTCTTAGATCAACTCCAACCACAGTAGCAGACTGCCATATTTTGAAGTCTAATTCAATCACACTTTGCAGTTATTTTGCTTATTTAATCATACTTTCCAGTTCTTTCCTTCTGGCCATGTGAGACAGATTTAAACACGTATTAGGTGATTTGTTAAGACACATTCTGGGTAAGTTTGCGTCATGAGAGTGGAATGATGCAGCTTGGTCAAACTCATGATTTGGATTGTAATAATTCCTTCATGACATTACCAAGTTATCATAGCCTAAAGGTTACCCAAGTACATGAGAAAGCAGCAGGGGGAAACCATTATTTTATACTGCAAACCAATGTACACCAACATCCAAAAATTTACAAATTCATATAAATCTCTCATTTGTGTAATATAATTCCCATATCTATGTACTATTTCAGGTACAACATAAGATTCCATTTTATCCTATTGCTTGTGCTTGCTTTTTAAAGATTCACTTTATTCATGGCTGCATATTAAAATACATTCATACAGCAAGTCTTTAAAATACATATGCACATACTTTTCTTTTTCTTTAGAGTTAGTATTTTTTGTCCAGTTTACTTAGTCAGAAATTACTCTTATTTATCTGCTTAGAAGATAAAGATCCTCTGAGCAAGTAATCTGCACAGGTTTTAGGTAACTCTAAACTCCCTGTATTTACTAAAAAAAATTTCTTTTAAAATATAGAAAACCTAAAAATAACAAAGCTGTCCATGAACTAGTTGAGGATACATTTCTAACAGCTTGCTCTTTGCAAAAGCAAAATATAGCCAGTCAGAGATTACAGCACTCATTTATCTGCAAGTAGTTCTCTTTTTTTAACCCTCAGTATCCCCATGAAACTCTCTTTCAGTAAACACCTTTCTCTTTCAGAGACAAACAAAGTAAACATTAGCTTACAGAATTTCACTTTGCATTTACAGTTTCTCTTGCTTGCTCTTACCATACCAGTAAATTCCTTTGCCAGCATTTTACCTGTAGTTTTATTAGGTAGACATAACACGTATATATTTTTACTGTGTGCTATTCATCAGTGCTAAAAGCTAGTGTGCAATCAAAACACTGTTGCCTTCCAATGAAGGATAGGTTATAGGATCAAAACTTGCCTCTGTCAGTGAGGTTTCTTTCAGCTTATTTTCACCATAGTAGATACATGTCTTTCTGGCCTCTCAGATTTGCTCTGTGTTATATAGATTAAAAATCATTAGGCAAGTCCTTACTTACTCAGTGCATTGTTTAAAAAAAAAAGCCACAAAGGATTTAAAAAAATATATATATTATAGGTTCATTTATTGTTAGGATTAATATTTTCTAAAAGAGAGACTCAGTGTTTTATGCCGCACAGAAACTCTTCTTCAGAAAATATGCACATGATTCAGTTACTCATCCAAAAGGGACAAATGCTATTTGAGAGGCCAAAGGATACCACACTTGACTTCCAGCAGCTAGTCAAGAAAAGGATGGGTTTCCTACAGGCACTGTGTTGTGTCTGTCAACTCATGTGGATATTTTGGAAAACTCAGGCATCTCTGACAGCAGCAGACACCCATGTGTGGGCAACTGAGTGAAACTGTTTATCACAGTCTTCCCTCTCCCCTGTCAGCATAAACTAAAGCAGCTCAGGAATGCTTTGTATGTTGTTAGTGGATGAGGAAAACTAAACCCCTTCTCTCTTCTCCATGCCTAAAATAAAAGCTGTAAAAAAAATCACCTGATATCACAACAGTTATAAGAAAATTTTGAGCTATGACAAAATAAAGACACTATCAGGACGGAGACTGCACAGATAACAGGGAACAATCCCATCAGTCTGCATACGGGCTCTTCTTAAGCTCTCTTTGTTTCTCTGGATGTGACAGGTCCAACATCTCCAAAGGTCTTAGAAGTTCCTCCCCAGCAATCACTGCATATGGCTGCAGACAGATCAGTTATGGATTTCAAAAATAACAGTGACAAGATGCATCTCTAAGATATATGAAAAACACAATTATCTTCCATTGTGGAGTTAGGTGTATCAAATCCCCTGTAAACCATTTACATTGTTAACTCTCAGCTCTGAGTCTTTTTCAGTGCTTTTGTATTTGAGTGGCTACCATGAAAGCCAAAATTTCACTTTAAACCTCCCACTGCAGGCATCAATGTAGCTGTACCCTATACGCAGAAGCCTATTAAAGGCTGTGGTATTCTCAGGTATCCTGAGTGCCCACTTGCTGAGTATTCATTATCCACTCTTGCTCAGGGCAGGTGAGTGATTATAACCACAACATGGATTCAGAAATGTTTCTATACTGTCATCTTTCAATTCTTTTTCATACTCTACCACTCACAATGGACTGAGATGGTGACATTTAAGAATGACATATGAAAAACTTCACTGATTCACTTCATCTAGAGATCAAAGAGCCTTCTTTTTGACCATCCCCCTTGATCACTGCCAGTACATGTCTGGTCTCAAAGGAGCTTTTCCTAACATTTTTTACTTTCTGCTGGTCAGTAAATTTACACAAGTGTTCAAATTTAGGAAAAAGATTTCTTTTGGCTCAGAAAGCAGAGGTCAGGAATTTAATGAAGCCAACAAAAAGTGGAAGTCACTAACAATGAAATGTTTCTACTTTCTTTTCCTACAAAGATATATATAAAAAAATGACTAAAAAGCAGTTAACATGGTAGGAATCATGGACGGCAGCACTAAATCAGGACGGTAGCACTAAATTTTCAGAGGGCAGACTTTGAACTATTTAGAAGGCTGGTTGGCAAAGTCTCCTGGGAGACAGCACTTGAGGGCAAGGGAGCCCAAGAGGGCTGGGAGTTCTTCAAAAAGGAGATCCTGGCAGCTCAGGAGAAAGCCATCCCCTGGTTCTGGAAAAAAGGTCGGCAGGGGAAAAAACCAGCTAGGTTAAGTAGAGAAATCTTGAGTCAAATTAGAAAAAAAAGGAAGATTTATAGGCTCTGGAAGGGGGGACAGGCCTCTTGGAGGGACTACAGGAGGGAAGCGAGGCTATGTAGGGAAAAAATCAGAGGGGCTAAGGCTGAGCTAGAGATCAGATTAGCTAAGTCGGCAAAAGACAATAAAAAATCTTTTTATAAGTATATTAACAGTAAAAGGAGGACAAGGGAGACCATACAGTCCCTTTTGGACTCAGAGGGAACAGCAGTGACAGGGGACGAGGAGAAGGCTGAGGTACTTAATGCCTTCTTTGCCTCAGTCTTTAATTGTAAAGAAAGCTGTTCCCTCTGTGTAGACACCCGGGAAACAGAGGAGCAATACGAGGCTCCCATAGTCCAAGGGGAGGTGGTCAGAGCCCTGCTTGGCCAACTGGACACCCACAAGTCCATGGGGCCAGATGGGATACATCCTAGGGTTTTGAGGGAGCTGGCGGATGTATTGGCCAAACCCCTTTCCATCATCTTCCAGCAGTCCTGGAAGACTGGGGAGGTACCTCTGGACTGGAGACTGGCTGATGTAGTTCCCATTTACAAGAAGGGTAGCAGGGAGGATCCGGGGAACTACAGGCCAGTCAGTCTGACCTCAGTGCCAGGGAAAGTCATGGAACAGGTGATCTTGAGTGCTATCATGAAGCACTTACAAGAGAACCGGGTGATCAGGCCCAGTCAACATGGGTTTACCAGAGGCAGGTCCTGCCAAACCAACCTGATCGCCTTCTATGACAAAGTCACTCGGCTGCTGGATGAGGGAAAGGCTGTGGATGTGGTCTTTCTGGACTTCAGTAAAGCCTTTGACACAGTTTCTCACAGCATTCTGCTGCGGAAACTGTCAGCCTCTGGCCTGGACAGACACACACTCTCCTGGGTAGAAAACTGGCTGGATGGCCGGGCCCAGAGAGTGGTAGTAAATAGTGTTAAGTCCAGCTGGAGACCAGTGATGAGTGGTGTCCCCCAGGGCTCAGTGCTAGGTCCAGTCCTGTTCAACGTCTTCATCAATGACCTGGATGAGGGCATTGAGGGTACCCTTAGCAAGTTTGCAGATGGCACAAAGCTGTGTGCAAGTGTCCATCTGCTGGAGGGTAGGGAGGCTTTGCAAAGGGACCTAAACAGGCTGGACCGCTGGGCAGTGTCCAACGGCATGAGGTTTAACACGGCCAAATGCCGGGTCCTGCACTTGGGGCACAACAACCCTATGCAGAGCTACAGACTGGGAGAAGCCTGGCTGGAAAACTGCCAGGAGGAGAGGGACCTGGGGGTGTTGGTCGACAGCCGACTGAACATGAGCCAGCAGTGTGCCCAGGTGGCCAAGAAGGCCAATGGCATCCTGGCTTGGATCAGAAATGGTGTGACAAGCAGGTCCAGGGAGGTGATTCTCCCTCCGTATTCAGCACTGGTGAGGCCGCTCCTTGAATATTGTGTCCAGTTCTGGGCCCCTCAGCACAAGAAGGATGTTGAGACTCTGGAGCAAGTCCAGAGAAGAGCAATGAGGCTGGTGAAGGGGCTGGAGAACAGACCCTATGAGGAGTGTCTGAGAGAGCTGGGGTTGTTTATCCTGGAGAAGAGGAGGCTGAGAGGAGACCTCATTACTCTCTACAAGTACCTGAAAGGTGGTTGTGGAGAGGAGGGAGCTGGCCTCTTCTCCCAAGTGACAGGGAACAGGACAAGAGGGAATGGCCTCAAGCTCCGCCAGAGTAGATTTAGGTTTGAGATTAGGAGGAGGTTTTTCACAGAAAGGGTCATTGGGCATTGGAATAGGCTGCCCAGGGAGGTGGTTGAGTCACCTTCCCTGGAGGTGTTTAAGGCATGGGTGGATGAGGTATTGAGGGTTAGACAGGAATGGTTGGACTAGAAGATCCGATGGGTCCCTTCCAACCTGGTTGTTCTGTGTGATTCTGTGTGAATTCTGCAGAATAGAAGGCTGAGGACAGAAAACTCTGTCAAACCCCTAAAAGAAAGTTTAACAGAAAATGCTACCAGGAATTTTAGAAATCAAGAAACATGAAGAATAAACAGGCTCTAATTGTAACCATGTTGTGTCTGATGCTGTTGATTTGGAGATAACTTCAGTCCAAGTTCTGTATTTTATAAACAAACTTTGTTTCCAAAACCCCGTGTTAGAGAAAGAACATCTAAACAAACAACAGTCTATAAGGACATTTGGTTTTGTATGATATATTCTTCAGTTCTGCCCTCATTTTTTTACAATGTAACTAATAAGTATGTAAAGGAAAGTAGACTTTAATTCAGGAATTACCTTAACTGAACAGAAATACTATGAATGACTTTAAAGAGCCAACCAAAATCCAAATGGAACAAGATCAGAGGCATGTGGACTCAAACAGAAAAGTTTAATAGACTCCCAAAGAGTAAACACAATAATCAATATGCATGAATATGTAAATCAACTGTTGTATCACATGTGATTTGAAAAACACCACTTAAGTTACATGATTCTGAATGCCATTTTAATTTGATAAAGCTGAACTATCTACCATTCCATTCCCACCTTTAAGCAGCATTCTGAAATTTGATGTGTCTCTTTCAGTTGTTCAGAATTTTCTGGCTGCAGTATCTTTAATTTATAAAGGTTTAGCAACTGACAAACAGAAGAAGGGCATAAACCAGCAAACAACACGGGGACAAGAGGTAAAAAAATCTTTTCCATTAAACATAATTCTAAGACTTGCAGACGTCTTTTATTTGAAACTTTGAGGAGAATTTATGTTGCCTTCCAAAATATTTTTTTTGCAGCTTCAAAGTGGAAAATGAAAAAGACCCGGTGGAAAATGAGTGTACACAGATGATACTGGGCAAGATCTTTACTACCACTGATTTTTCATATCCAGTGGTTATGTGCTTGGCTAATTTTAGGTATGTATGTGAGTCGTCTGATTAGGTATGTGCCAAGTGCCTTGCTGAACAGGGTCTGAAATACTCCTTCAGATAGTACAGTTACATCACAGGGGCCTGCTCTTGCTCCTGCTCTTTCTAAATCTTTGTATCGGTTTCCCTGCAACAGCAAACAATATGGGACCCTTGATGAATGTATCTAGAAAACTGTTGTATGTCAAATACAGCAATAGTTTGCATATGAAAGAGCACATAATTTTTAAAAGTACCCTACATATAGGAATTCAAATGTTACTCAAAACAGCCAAATTTTGAGCAAATCTATGAGGGAAGTATATTGGGATACCTCGATATATATACATATTTTTCAGGAAACTCAATGTGTTAAATAAATGATTCACATTCTAGATATCCAAAAGACAGATAGATGGAGAGTTATATAAAAATACTATACATGCATACACACACACACACACATATATATAAATATATGGAACACATTCCAGTTCTGGGGTGTTTTTTTGAGTTTTGCACTAGGTCTGAAAAAGGGAAGGTGAGGTGGGCACAAAAATATATCTGAAAGAAGGAAAGTTTATTTTATGCATCAACAATAAATCCAACAGACATGACATTCGCCACACTTGATTCTGAAGCTTAAAAGTTTCGATGTCTCAGAACTCAAATACTTGACCTTTGGAAAAACAAAGCAAACCAAGGCAACTATGTTCACATCTGTCAGTTCTGTTAATATATTCCAGAGAAGTTAATATGAGTTAAAAGTATAGGAACTTTGTCTTCATAGTGTTTTATGTCTGGTTTAGAAACGTAATGTCAGGTTCATGACATAATTTCATCTATTAACTATTGCTTAAAAAGCTTTCCTGGGCTCTTTAGTGAAAGAAAAGGAAACCAGTCACTCTAAAAGTGGCTAGAAAACTTATTTAAATGAGAGCTGCTGCACTAAGCACTTGCATGTGTAGATACACATTGCACAGCTGCATCTGCCTGTTTATGTGATGTGTACACCTGTTTTCTAAGCAGAGTTTGCCCATGTCTGCATTGTGTGCATTTTTGTCATGAGGTGTTTTTTTAGATGAAGCCAGAAGAAACATAAGGAAACACTCCTCTGCCTGACAAGACAGATAAGTGAAGTATAGTTATAAATCTAAAGATGACTGGCTTACAGTTTTTTTGCAAATGAAAGCTGTCAGCTACTTTATAAAAACAGGATTCATGTTCATAGTAAGGATGGGTGTTGTGTTTTCTTTCTTTTTTTTTTTAAATTTACTTTGAAAATACCACATCTCTGACACTGACAGTTAAGACTAAACCCCTCAAGCAGCTTGCCTTGAACCTTCAGCTGTGACAGTCACCTTGTGGGTGCCTGATGCTGCAGCCGGACCCTGAGGACTGTGCAGACCTTACTGAGGGATCTGGCCTACTGGCTATAAGGTCTTAGAAGCAAGGATTGATTAACTTCAATTTGTATCTCGCACATCAAAGAAAGAGGTAAATACAGGTGTGGCAGTGTTATCGTTCCATGTTCACGCCTTTCCTACAGGTACTTTTCCAAACTTCCTTTTAGTTCCTCTTTTTATTTATTTGCAGGTGAAAGAAGGAAAGACATTTCCAACTTTTCTTCCATTTTATTTTGCAAATAGGGCTGGTGGTTAAAGCTAAGATATTAAATAAAGTATTAAATGAGCACAATAAGCGATTGCTGGATTAGGAACATTTGGGCTCAATTCTTCCCTCGGGCAGCAGTGAACCATGAGCAGACCTGGCTGGGAGAGAGAAACTTCTGACTCACGTGGGTGGGGGAAAAAAAAAAAAAGAGAAAGAAGATGAGACACATCCAGGATTTTCTGTCAAAACCGTAAAAGCCAGTTCCCAGGGAAGCCTCGGAGATGGGGCTGCTGCTTCCCAGGGCCAGCTCGGGTCTCATCCCAGGAATGATTTTCCAGAGCCCCTTCCCGGACTCCTGCTACCTCCAAAACAATCTCATGTTAGAAAGAGAGGTGCAGAGGCAGCTCAGCCTTCAGGTTTAATTGGAAGTTGAAATAGAAAGCGTGAAAGCTTCCATCACATAACTAGGGTCACTTGACAAGCCTGAGTTTTCAATCTGAGGTAGGAGGTCACATCAGAAAGTAGGTTAGGCTGTGTGCTCTTCACCACCCCTGGTCCCAGTGGTCCCAGAATCATAGAATCACCAGGTTGGAAGGGACCCACCAGATCATTGAGTCCAACCATTCCTATCAAACACTAAACCATATCCCTCAGGACCTCGTCTGCCTGTGCCTTAAACTCCTCCAGGGAAGGTGACGCAAGCACCTCCCTGGGTAGCCTGTTCCAGTGCCCAATCACCCTTTCTGTGAAAAATATTTTCCTAATCTCCAGCCTAAATCTCCCCTGGCAGAGCTTGAGGCCATTCCCTCTCCTCCTGTCCCCTGTCACTTGGGAGAAGAGGCCAGCTCCCTCCTCTCCACAACCTCCTTTGAGGTAGTTGTAAAGAGCAATGAGGTCTCCTCTCACCCTCCTCTTCTCTAGGCTAAAACAACCCCAGCTCTCTCAGCCGCTCCTCATAAAGCCTGTTCTCCAGCCCCTTCACCAGCTTTTTCGCTCTCCTCTGGCACGGCCCTACTTGTTTCAATAAAATCAGTCACCCGAAGAAGCAAGAAACCTCTTTTCACACGAAGGGAGCCAACTTCAAAGAATCATAGAACAACCAGGTTGGAAGAGACCCATCGGATCATCGAGTCCAACCATTCCCATCAAGCGGAGAAGTGGATTTTATCTTTGGGAAAGCACATGTTTGATTCCGGTTCACATGCACCACCTAAGTATACAACCTGAAAGCCCAGGAAAGTTTATTTCACCTTCGAAAGTTACCATCAACTTCACTCCGCAGAAGGCAATTCTTTATAAATGTTTAGAAAAGGGGGGGGGGGGGGGGGGAGATGACAGCTGAGGGAGGGATAGAGCCAGCGCTCGCCTCTTGTACAGCAAAGCACTCACCGCTGTGCAGGGATCCGCGGCTCTTCCTGGCGAGCGTCTGCTGGACCTGCCGGTGGATGCGTAGCGCCTTCTCCTCCCCGGCGCGCTCCCCCGACAGCCTGAGGCGGGCGTCGGAGGGCAGCGCCAGGCTGGAGCTCTCCAGCTCGCCCAGGATCTCCTGGCCCAGCACGGTGCGGATGTAGCCCTGCTCGGCCATGGGCGCAGCCGGGCTCCGCTCCGCTGCCGCCAGCCGCCCCGCTCCGCCCCGCCCGCCGCGCAGGTACCCGGCCAGGCCCCCGCCCCGCGCCGCCGGCCCCTCCCGCGCCGGGGACGCCTCCAGCCGCGGTCACGGAGGCTCCGTCCCTTCTCCTCTCAATAAGGGACGCTTTCCGCCAGCCGGGTCCGCGCAGTGCGGCCGCGCCGGGCACCCGAGGGAAGGGAGGTGATTCTCTCTCTGTACTCAGCACTGGTGAGGCCGCTCCTTGAATACTGAGTCCAGTTCTGGGCCCCTCACCACAGGAACGATGTTGAGACTCTGGAGCGATTCCAGAGAAGAGCAACAAAGCTGGTGAAGGGGCTGGAGAACAGGCCTTATGAGGAGCAGCTGAAGGACCTGGGGTTGTTTAGCCTGGAGAAGAAGAGGCTGAGAGGAGACTTCATTACTCTGTACAACTACCTGAAAGGAGGTTGTGGAGAGGAGGGAGCTGGGCTCTTCTTCCAAGTGACAGGGGGACAGGACAAGAGGGAATGGCCTCAAGCTCTGCCAGGGGAGATTTAGGCTGGAGATTAGGAGGAAGTTTTTCACACAGAGGGTCATTGGGCATTGGAATAGGCTGCCCAGGGAGGTGGTTGATTCACCTTCCCTGGAGGTGTTTAAGGCACGGGTGGATGGGGTCCTGAGGGACATGGTTTAGTGTTTGATAGGAATGGTTGGACTTGATGATCCGATGGGTCCCTTCCAACCTGGTTGTTCTATGATTCTATGATTCTATGATTCTATGGTTATTGTGCTTATTTTCATACTTCAGCTTTACCCACCGGCCCGATTGGCGAAATAAAATACGTCTTTCTTTCTTGCCCCCTGCAAATAAATAAAAAGAGGAACTAAAAGGAAGTTTGGAAAAGTACCTGTAGGAAAGGTGTGAACGTGAAACATGGAACGATAACACTGCCACACCTGTATTTACCTCTTTCTTTGATGTGCGAGATACAAATTGAAGTTCATAGAATCATAGAATCTTAGAATAACCAGGTTGGAAGAGACCCACCGGATCATCAAGTCCAACTGTTCCTATCAAACACTAAACCATGCCCCTCAGCACCTTGTCCACCTGTGCCTTAAACCTCTCCAAGGAAGGTGAAGATAGTCAATCTTTGCTTCTAAGACCTTATAGCCAGTAGGCCAGATCCCTCAGTAAGGTCTGCACAGTGCTCAGGGTCCAGCTGCAGCGCCAGGCACCCACAAGGTGACTGTAAAAGCCTGTGACTGTAAGAGCTGAAGGTTCAAGGCAAGATGCTCAAGTTGTTTAGTCTTAACTATTAATGGCAAAGGGATGTGTTGTTTTTGAAGTTAATTAAGAAATAAAAAGAGCATCCTTACTTCAGTCAATTTCAATCCTTTTATGTAGGAAGGTATGACTGACTTAACAGGATACATACCAATTGACTTACAGGCTATATTAACCCAGTTGTTCAGCTCTCAATAAAGGAGATGTCACCTTTCGTTTGCAAAAAAAGCTGTGAGCCAGTCGTCTTTAAATTTATAACTATACTTCACTCATCTATCTTGTCAAGCAGAGGAATGTTTCCTTGTGTTTCATCTGGCTTCCATCTGAAAAACACCTCATGACAAAACTGCGCACAATGCAGACATGGGCAAACTCTGCTTAGAAAACTAAGGTGCACATATCACATAAACAGGCAAATGAAGCTGTGCATGCAAGTGCTTAGTGCAGCAGCTCTCATTTAAATAAGGTTTCTAACCACTTTTAGAGTGACTGGATTCCTTTTCCTTCACTAAAGAGCCCAGGAAAGCTTTTTAAGCAATAGTTAATAGATGAAATTTTGTCATGAAGCTGACACCACGTTTCTAAACCAGACATAAAACACTATGAAGACAAAGTTCTCATCCTCTAACTCATCTTCTCTGGAATATACTAACAGACCTGAGGGATTTGGGCATAGTTGCCTTGGTTTGCTTTGTTTTTCCAAAGGTCAAGTATTTGAGTTCTGAGACATCGAAACTTTTAAGCTTCACAATCAAGTGTGGCGAATGTCATGTCTGTTGGATTTATTGTTGATGCATAAAATTAACTTTCCTTCTTTCAGATATATTCTTGTGCCCAACTCATCTGGCCAAGCCCTCACCACTGGGGCTGGTGTTCATCCCAGTCCTCCCCTGGTGTCCTGGAGTAGAAGAGTTCCTGGGAGGGAGCTGTGTAGCCTTGTCCCACACCTGCCAGGAGAGTGGGCTCCTGTGGTACACATACCTGTGGGAACAAACACACACACAGTTTAAACATAGACTGTCCTCATGTACCATCCCTTATAGCTAACTGTGCATTGTTAGACTAGGTCTGATACAAAAAACCTGAGTCTGTGTTCATTAAATCTTTTATTTAATAATGTCTTCATTTCAATGTCTTCATCAATGACCTGGATGAGGGCATTGAGGGTACCCTTAGCAAGTTTGCAGATGACACAAAGCTGTGTGCAAGTGTCGATCTGCTGGAGGGTAGGGAGGCTTTGCAAAGGGACCTAAACAGGCTGGACCGCTGGGCAGTGTCCAACGGCATGAGGTTTAACATGGCCAAATGCCGGGTCTTGCACTTGGGGCACAACAACCCTATGCAGAGCTACAGACTGGGAGAAGCGTGGCTGGAAAACTGCCAGGAGGAGAGGGACCTGGGAGGTGTTGGTCGACAGCCGACTGAACATGAGCCAGCAGTGTGCCCAGGTGGCCAAGAAGGCCAATGGCATCCTGGCTTGGATCAGAAATGGTGTGACCAGCAGGTCCAGGGAGGTGATTCTCCCTCTGTATTCGGCACTGGTGAGGCCGCTCCTTGAATACTGTGTCCAGTTCTGGGCCCCTCACCACAAGAAGGATGTTGAGGCTCTGGAGCAAGTCCAGAGAAGAGCAACGAGGCTGGTGAAGGGGCTGGAGAACAGACCCTATGAGGAGCGGCTGAGAGAGCTGGGGTTGTTTAGCCTGGAGAAGAGGAGGCTGAGAGGAGACCTCATTACTCTCTACAAGTACCTGAAAGGTGGTTGTGGAGAGGTGGGAGCTAGCCTCTTCTCCCAAGTGACAGGGGACAGGACAAGAGGGAATGGCCTCAAGCTCCACCAGGGTAGATTTAGGCTGGAGATTAGGAGGAGGTTTTTCACGCAGAGGGTCATTGGGCATTGGAATAGGCTGTCCAGGGAGGTGGTTGATTCCCCTTCCCTGGAGGTGTTTAAGGCACGGGTGGATGAGGTATTGAGGGACATGGTTTAGTGTTAGATAGGAATGGTTGGACTAGAAGATCCGATGGGTCCCTTCCAACCTGGTTGTTCTGTGATTCTGTGATTCTGTGATTTAACAAATTAGAAAATCAACTACAATCACCTTCACAATAGTTCCCTTCTGAGCTGACACATAGCTACTTGTAATGTTGCCAATGTTCAAACCAATTTGGCAGACTGTTTTCTAAGAGACTTGAGGATCTCTGTTGCTTTTGCTTTCACATCTTCAAGTGACAAAAAATATTGGATTCCTTTGAGCATTGAATCTCCGAAAATCTCAGTGAATAACTGAAAAGTTTCCATCACAAATGTTTCATAAGAAACTTCATGTTAAGTTGCTCTTCACTCTTGCACACTGACATTTTCTGGCTGAGTTTAAGAAAATGTCTATATTTGAAAGTGTGTCCACTTGTACTGAATGAAGTGATAGAGTTGAGCCTTGTCTCACTGAGACAGGTTAGAACATGTTCTATAACCTTCTTTTTGTCTCGCCCTTCCCACTCATGTTTCTTGAGCTACAGAGTTAGTCTTGTCTTTTTTATGTCAGAGATAATTTATTCTGTAATTCTATATTTTACACATCACTGCATTTTGTGTGCATGTATGTGCGTTTCAACCTAAAGTATAAGACGCAAAACTGCATTAAATATAGCTATCTCTGGCTGTTAAGGTCAAACTTTCAGGCAGGATTGTTTTAGGGGAATGTAGGGCTACTCGTAAAGGAGGCTTTCCTGCTCTGTGAGGTTTTCCAGGGTGTTATGAGGATTTGCAGCAAGATGAATCAAAGCCGCCTTCTGCCCGTTTAGTTGTAAACTAAAGGGAATTGAGCAATTAAAGGCTTGGACTGGCTCTGCTCCTGCAAAGGTCTGTGCCTGCCTGCACCATCAAGAGTGTCTTCTTACACCCTGAAATACATCACTGTGAATGTGAGCTGGGGAGGGCTGAAGTTCTCAGACTGTCTCAGAACACAACTTGAAGTGGCTGTTAAAACAATCTGAGCTTGGTTGAAAGAAGGGGAAAAAAGGGAACATGCAACGTCTTGGAGAAAGGCTTTAGAAAAATAAGTAGATGATCCAGGATTGCATTTAAAAAAAAAATCCCTGCCAAGCTAGTGTAGGTATTTTAATAGAAAAGCTGATATTTCTTAAAAGCAAATGAAAAACAATATAGCTTTTGACAAAGTGGAACTCAAAAAGAGCGGGTGAATATTTTTTACCAGGACTTCAGACAGCAGCGAATGTACAGGGTGACTGGATAGCAACGGTAGCAATCCTCATATTAGGGTATCCCATAACATAAGAAACTGGGGCACCTTCTTTATTCTCAGAAAACTCAGGATGGGGAGAAGGAACTGGCTCTACGCTGAGTAGTCCAGAATCCTTTTCCTCCTGATTTACTCTTTGTATCTCTTCCATTTTTTTTAAGAGGGGGAGGGACCTCTGGCCTTTCTCATCACTTAGTCTGGCTAATGTCATCCCCTTTTGTTCTAATGTGACATATCACAGGAGAGGTCGTGTTAATGATACGTGAGAATAGTTTCACTATAAGAGAAATGGAATGACATGCTCCTTCCTTATAAATGGGGCAAGGTCATGTATGGGAGCAGAAAGGTTAGAGATAAGCTGTGGGGGTACCAGCTGGGAAAGAGGAGCAGAAATTTATGGAGAGGAAAAAGTTGGAAGTATGGGGCAGAACTACGATGGGCAGCAGGAAAATGTAACAGAAAAGAAAGGTAAAAAAAAAAAAAGAAAGAAAGAATGGGCAGGATTAGGCAGGAAAAACAATAGTGAAGACGCATCACAGCTAGAAAGGAATGTAAACTATGTTCGAAACTATGTTCAACCCTTTTGCTGACACACAGTCACAAAACCATTTCCAGTAAACAATAGATAGTACATTCTAAGCACGTATGAGTAAAGACTACTGAGGAGATTAGAAATTAGTCTAAAAAAGTGTGAAACATTTCCCCCGCTTCTTTTCCCTCCCATCTTTCCATTCCCCATCTCCAGCACAAACAAGAATTCTGGATGGTTTTTATCGTTGAAACCAATTTAGTTTCATGCAGAAAACAGACCTGAAAGAGATTCAGCATTTAGAAAATACTCTTTTTTAAAAGAGTCCTCAGAAGCCTCTGACACCCCATTTAGGTTTACAAACTCTTGGTATGTCAGCGTTGCTTCTGTTGAAAGAACTGTTGAATTGTTATTAGCTTTATTTTGCAAGTATGTACATTTATTTATGCTTGTGAGATCCTCAACAAAAGAAACGACAGTTTGCTCAAGGCTTTAAAATCTTTTGTGAGATTTCTGAGATAAAATTCTCTCCTTGTAAACTAGGAATGCTGACTGAAAAGTTTGGGGTGATGGGGGAGGGGAGAGAGAAGGAATTTTGCCTGCACAGGAATTCAGACAATGCTTAGCCAAGAACTGAAGTAGAAATGAATTAAAGCTTTTTATTACCTGAAGAAAATAAGAAAATATCATGTAACCAATTGCCCCATCAATAGAAATTGCTCGATATTGATTTATGTTGGATTAATACCTCTTCTTGACTGAATTGCAAAAAATCCCTGAGAGTTTTGGGAGGGAAATAATTTATCAATCACTTTGCAGATGCAAAGTGACATAGCTGAGACTGTCCCTGAAATGACTGCAACTTGTGATGAATAAGTGCTTATTAGATTTTTTGAAAAAGAGATTTAATTATGATGCATCAAGTGACTAAGGGATGAGAAATCACACAGTAACATTTGTGTTCTGTCCAGTGTCTGACAGAGTCAAGCAGAGCAGACACTCAGGTATTTGTTTATAAGACTTATTCTGACTAAATGTGCTTGGCCAAGACCATGCAAACCTTTCTCCATCAGAAGTTCCCCCCAATTAATACTTATATTAAGGTTGTGGTGGTTGGTCCATCCTTTTCTCTCTCTTTTCTCTGCCCACTCTGCATTAGGATTTACAGGACAAGACGAGCTTGTACCCTGGAAACAGATAATTTTCAGTTGCAGAAACCTTAGCAGAGGTGGGTATAAGTACAAGCACTGAGGTGTTCAATTTGAATGTCAAACAGCTCAACAACAAAGGCTTAATCTTAAATAAACAAAAAATTATTCCTGTGTGTATCTCTAGGACCACATTGAAAATCAAGTGCTGTTCACTCTGGATGTTTTTTCCTGCTTTTAATTTTTTTTTTTTTCATTTTTGATTCTGTGATTGAAGGTGTTATATGCAAATGTAGGGTAGTCAGGAAGAGCTGGACTATTTCTACATCTGTCCTCTTCCTTCATTCGAGTCACCCTACCAAGGGACCTGCTCTCCCCCATCAGCAAAATCCCCACAAGGAGCGAGAGGCCACACTGCCACCTCGTGCTCCTTTGCTGGAACGGCACGACCCTGCCTGCCCCTGTCACTGCTCCTGGGGAGCTAAAACTTGCAGAGTAACCAGGAAGGAGTTAACTCCATGCTTGAAAATCTGAGGTCGATATTTCATTGCAATTTTGTTTGTCACAGGAGACAGATCTGAAGTTCAATCCATCTGTCTTTTGCACCAATGCTGATATCTTGCGTTTTCCCGCAGACATAAATGTCTTTCATCCTAGCATCATTTCTACAAGCAGAGGAAAAGAAGATAGTCTATTTTGTCCTGTAGGATAATTTGAAGTGAAGATTTTTTCCAGAGCCATCTGGGGCAAAAGTATTGCTTTTGCATTGGTGAAATGAATGTGATAGTAGGGCCCTATCTGACAGAGATGTGGCAACAAAAGCAGTAAGAGTTGAGTTAAGGACACTCTGTCTGACCTAGAAAGGGATCAAGGAAGTGGCAAATTGCCTAAAGGAAGAAAACACACCCGCACACAAACACACACACACAAGGTAACAATGATCTGCCCTGGAACTTCACAAAACTTCATTCGCTCCTTTTCATGAGGAAAACATGCAACTGTCTGGTTTTGCAAATCCAGGCCATAGCCTAGAGCTGACTAAATGCCCTGACTTGAGAAATGTCATAACAAAACTGCCATATGGCAACAAACTTTGATATATGTCTCAGGACAGCCAAGGGCTGCATGACTTCAGACTGGTCCTGAAGCCACAGATACCAGTGGCTCATCAGACATACAGGTTTTTGTTGTATAGTAGGACAGAACTAATTTACATCCTGACCTGGGTGATAAAGCAATGTCCCTTTCATCAGTCTAGCCTCAATTTATTTCTTCCTGCAGCTAGAGGTGTCGGTTACCTAGCCCACCTACACCAGGGAAGCAGCTGACATTGGCTGATGTTGTAGCCCTCAGGTAAAATCTCTGCTTGAGCCACAGACGTTTGGAAGAGTTTTACATGCTGTCACTTCCGCACAGAGCTTGATCTGATGGGAATGGGATGCTGTTGCTACAGATCTGCTAGAATTCTACATTGTAAAGCATTCAACCAGGGTGCTATGCCCAGCACAAGTTGTGGGGGTAGTTCATACTGATATATGAAGTAGATAGAGCAGTCCTCAAGAGAAAAGAGCGTGTGTGTCTGTTGCTGCCCTTGTGTACCAATGACATCTGTCTTTCTTTTTGATGCTATAAAAATGTTTTGATGCAGTGGATGAGACAGCAGCAACAGAGAGAACTGAGATAAGGTTTTCAACAGGCCTGAGTATGAATCACCCCTGTGGAGACCCCCAGCAGGGTTCAGGTCTGTTTTACTTGTTAGTGAGCTCCTCTTTGCACTGCAGGTAGGGGAGAGCCTGTTTGCACAGTTCTATTACGAAGATTTTTTTTTGAGTGAACAAGAACATAAAAGAGAAGATTAGTCCACTTTTTTTATCTCCTTACAGACCTTTTGAGCTCTTGGGCAGAATGAGCTGTACAGCGTGAACTGGAGGGAGTAGGGGGAAGACAGAGGGGTAGCAACTTCTGGAGAAAGGTGGTTATTGCAACAAAGGTTGTGCTCTGCATCTGTCATTTCTTGAGTCATCTGGGCACTGAGGAGGCAGCCAGGAGAGATCTAGGAAGACATATTCACATAGTCTTATCAGATGCTATGCTCAAAAGAGCAACAATGTAATGTGACTTGTTTGCAAGGTTTGAAATGAAGGGCATGAATCAGAGCTAATTCCAGTAGGCTGAGATCACTGCTTTGAGTAATACACTTATTCTGTTGTCTCGTGTTGTTTTCCATGTGTTAGCATTTTGGTCATTGTAGTGAATGAACATGTTGAATATGTAGGTGGAGGTATAAATACTCTCAGACTGTTTACACAGGAACACAACACCAGTGTTTATTGAAGTTCTTATTGCACCCAGTACCATTTAGAGCCTCTGAATTTTATCAGGGCGCTCTAAGGACTGCATGTGAGAGAGTTCTGACTTCAGCATATGGTACAAGTAAATAATACATCCAAATGACTGGTGTCTCATCTTTGTACACAAGTTGGGGATGGAGGAATTAAATATTGTCCCTCAGGAAATGTGGCAACCCAGAAACTGAAAACATTTTTAGTTTGTGGACTCTAATTCTCAGATGTATGAGATGTTGTTGCTAAGGACAATGGTAGAGCATTGTTTTAGAGCACTCCTTTTTCTAGTGTTAGTAGAAAAGCTTTTGTTGATCCATATTTCTCTCATCACAGCATATAAAACTAAAATGTTCTGGATTTTCTTTTAAATAAGAGCTGTCAATATCTCTTCTCCAGGTAAAAATATAATTCTTAGTTTCAATGAAATAACCTAATTTCTTTTCCTCTTCATGAAGTTGTAGAAAACAGGGCTAAATGCACTCTAAGAGGACATCTGCTGATTTCCTACTGTAAAGCAGGTCCGTATCTAAAATGTCATAGATACCTATTTATCTGGTTTTAATATGTTTTTTAATGCATGATAAGAGGCCGTATCTGTATTATACTGTTTTCACGTAAACCGAGGATGCGCACATGAAAGATTTGTTATAGATACTCATCCACTTAGTGCTAGATTAATGTGTCCAAACCAGTCACCATAAGAAAACAACAGAATACACTAAAACATGCAAGAGATTAAGTTGGAAGAAAACTGAGGTGTACATGCATATTCATTTTGAGTCGGATCCTTTACTCTTCTTTAGCAGCTTCACGCACAAAGCAGTAACAAAACTGGATGGCCTGTTTCCCTGGCAAAGAAAAATCTCACATAGACTGTAGTTACCAGGACAGATTATAAGCAACCTGTATTTAAGACTAGCAGGTCCAGCTGGTCAGCAAGAGCTGCTTGATTTCCCAGTGGATTTTTCTTTTTCTTTTTTTTTTTTTTTTTTTTTGTACTTTCTTTTTTTGGGTAGGTCAGACTGATTAATTTATTATGGACATGTTTCTTGTAGTAATTTACCATGGGTACGCCAGGTCAGAAAGAGTACAATCCAACCCAATCCTGGCTCAAAATAGGGACATGTTTTGTTTAGTGGTGCACTTGGCAGTGTTACATTGGACTCAATGATCTTAAAGGTCTCTTCCAAACAAAATGATTCCATGATTCTGTGAAATGTGGTCAGTTCTGCAGTATAAATAACTGCCTTATTTCCTGCACCTTTTGATTTGTATAACTCTTCTTCTTTTTTTAAGGTTTTGTTGTTAGCATTGACATTGAGTCAATATAATGTGATGAAAAATTTAATACTCACAGAGTACATAGATGTCACAGTCGTCACAGATGTTAGAGATTACACTGATGTCACAATAGTAAAAGACCTCAGAGATATAACTGTTGTCAAAAAAGTCACGGAGGACATAGATGTCACTGATATCACAATAGTCACAGACAATATAGATGTCACTTATGCCACAATAGACACAGATCCACAGAAATTGCAAATATCAAAGATGTCACAATAGTCACAGGCATGACAGATGTCACAGATGGCACTGATGTCACAACATTCACAGACGTAACTGATGTCACTGATGTCACAATAGTTACAGAAGTCACAGTGAAAATAATCACAGTCAGCAGAGATGCCACTGATGTCAGAATACTCAAAGACGTCACAAATATCAGTGATGTCACAATAGTCACAGATTTCACAGATATCACCAATTTCACAATAGTCACAGGCATGACAGATGTCACTGATGTCACAATAGTTCAAGACGTCAAAATTTTCCCTAATTTCATAATCGTCAGAGATGTCACAAATGTCACTGATGTAACAATAGTCACTAACATCACAGATGTCACAGATGTCACTGATGTCAAAATCGTGACAGACATCACAGATGTAACAAATGTCACTGATGTCACAATCATAACAGACCTAAAATATTTCAGTGATGTCACAATAGTCAATGACATCACATATTTCTCTGATGTCACAGTCGTCACAGATGTCACAGATTACACTGATGTTACAATAGTAAGACTCACAGATGTAACCGATGTTATAAAAGTCAGAGAACGTAGATTTCACTGATGTCACAATCGTCACGGACAGCATAGATGTCACTTACGTCACAATAGTCAGAGATGCAACAGGCATTAGAAGTGTCACTGATGTCACAATTGTCACAGGTGTGACAGATGTCACTGATGTCAGAATAGTCATAGTCGTCACAGATGTCAGTGATGTCACAATAGTCACAAATTACATAGATGTCAGTGATGTCACTACAGTCAGAGGTGCCACAGTCATCACAAGTGTCACTGATGTCACAATTGTCACAGATGTAACAGGTTACATTGATGTCAAAATTGTCAGAGACATCACAGATTACACTGATGTCACAATAGAAAAAGTACTCACAGATGAAACGGATGTCAAAAAAGTCACAGAGGACATAGATATCACTGATGTCACAATAGTCACAGACAGCATAGATGTCACCTATGTCACAATAGTCACAGTTGCCACAGATATTTCAAATGTCACTGATGTCACAGTAGTCACAGATATCACAGATTACACTAAAGTCACAATCTTCACAGATGTTACAGATGACAGTGATTTCACAGATTTCACAGATCTTACTGATGTCACAATAATAATAGATGTGGCAGGTGTCACTGATTACAGTATAGTAACAGATAACACAGATGTCATTGATTTCAGAATAGTCACAGACGTCACAGATGTCACTGATTTCACAGTGGTAAAAGACGTCATAAGCTTCACTAATGTCAAAATGCTTCAGAAAATGTCAGTCTCTGGCCTGGATAGGCGCACACTCTCCTGGGTGGAAAACTGGTTGGATGGAGGGCCCAGACAGTGGTGGGAGATGGTGTTGAGTCCAGCTGGAGACCAGTTGTAAGTGGGGTTCCCCAGGGCTCGGTGCTGGGTCCAACCCTCTTCAATGTCTTTGTCAATGGCCTGGATGAAGGCATTGAGTGCAGCCTTGGCAGGTTTGTGGACAACACTAAGCTGTGTGGAAGTGTTGATCTGCTGGAGGGTAGGGAGGCTCTGCAAAGGGATTTGAACAGACTGGACTGCTTGACAGAGTCCAATGGCAATGAGGTTTAACAAGGTCAAGTGCCGGGTCCTGCACTTGGGGCACAACAACCCTATGCAGAGCTACAGACTAGGAGAAGTCTGTCTAGAAAGCGGCCAGGAGGAGAGGGACCTGGGGGAGTTGGTTGACAGTGACTGAACATGAGCCAGCAGTGTGACCAGGTGACCAAGAGGGCCAATGGCATCCTGGCTTGTATCAGAAATGGTGTGACCGGCAGGCCCAGGGAGGTTATTCTCCCTCTGTACTCAGCACTGGTGAGACCGCTCCTTGAATCCTGTGTTCAGTTCTGGGCCCCTCACCACAAGAAGGATGTTGAGGCTCTGGAGCGAGTCCAGAGAAGAGCAACAAAGCTGGTAAAGGGGCTGGAGAACTGGTCCTATGAGGAACGGCTGAGAGAGCTGGGGTTGTTTAGCCTGGAGAAGAGGAGGGTGAGAGGAGACCTCATTGCTCTCTACAACTACCTGAAAGGAGGTTGTGGAGAGGAAGGAGCTGGCTTCTTCTCTCAAGTGACAGGGGACAGGAGGAGAGGGAATGGCCTCAAGCTCTGCCAGGGGAGATTTAGGCTGAACATTAGGAAAAAAATTTTCACAGAAAAGGTCATTGGGCATTGGAACAGGCTGCCGAGAGAGGTGGTTGCTTCACCTTCCCTGGAAGGGTTTAAGGGATGGGTGTACGAGATGCTGAGGAGCATGGGTTAGAGATTGATGGGAACAGTTGGACTTGATGATCCAGTGGGTCTCTTTCAACCTGGGTATTCTATGATTCTATGATTCTAGGCATTTCCAGGACGGTTGAGGGAGTCCTGTATCAGACCAAAGATCTAGGTAGCCTACCGTGCTGTCGTGGTGTCTGGCAGCAGTTGATGACTAGTATAGAAACAGTGAAAGGTGGAATAGTACTTCCTCAGTATTCTTCTGTGGCTTACAGCAATGTGCAGCTCAGGGTTATCTTTAGTCAGTGACAGTACCTCTGTGTTTAATTGTCTTTAATGACTTTCTCCTGTGAATCTGAATAATGTCTTTTTACATCACTATTGCCCTTTTGTAATACGTTATACAGCTTAATAATAGGGTATGAGGAGATATATTCCCTTTTGTGTTTTTTTGAATATACTGGATGATAATTGGTATTATGAAAAAAAGGCAATAATAGTTTCTTATTCATCCTCTCTGTGCTACTGATTATACAGTTTCCTATTATGTTTCTCTGCAATTGATTTTCCAGGCTGAAGAGTCCTAACCTTTTAATCACCCTTTCCATGCAAATTATTTCAGATTATAGATCACCTTTATCAACTTTTACTTTTCTAGTTCAGCTCTACCATTTTTAAGATGAGGTGCTAGAACCGCACACAGTGTCTGAGGCACTTTGGATTTATACAGTGTTGTATAAACACTGTATATTTTCACGCAGAGGGTCACTGGGCATTGGAATAGGCTGCCCAGGGAGGTGGTTGATTCCCCTTCCCTGGAGGTGTTTAAGACATGGGTGGATGAGGTATTGAGGGACTTGGTTTAGTGTTAGATAGGAATGGTTGGACTAGAAGATCCGATGGGTCCCTTCCAACCTGGTTGTTCTGTGATTCTGTGATTCTGTATGCATTATTTTCTGTTTTCTTCCTTACTCTGCACCTCAAAATTCCTTTATGTTTGTTTAGGGTTTTTTTTTGGACTGCTTGTAAGCTGATGTGCAGAGGATTCTTTATTTGGCCTTCATGCCTCCTGCAAGGATGTTGAATATAAACACATTCTAGTTACAATTACATTGTGACACAAGGCAAAAATACCACTGGCAAGAGAGTTCAAACTGGACTCTACCTGTTTTGAGTTTCCTGACTTGCTTATCTATGAAAGATTCATGTAGAGTTTCTAAAAATACCCCAGTGTGACATTTAAATCTACATGAATAATTTAATTCACCTGTTATTAAGGATATTTCCAGTCCTGGCAGACCCTCCGAACATGGTTTTTCCCTAACTTTTCACTACTGTTACTTGTCCTTATCTTGACCTGTTGGGTAATAAGGCATATAAAGTGCCCTGAGAGTTTCTTTTAAATATTTGGGCTGACAAGTCTGTATAAGAGCTGAGATTTGCAATTGGGCATCCAACCACTGCTCTAGTTTTGGTTGTCTCACAAGGTGTCCATGATACAGTACAATACACATGAGCTTTAACAAGGAAAGTCAAGTATGTGAACACACACAAATAATTTTAATTTGTGAAAAAGAGACATATGTCAAAAGAAACTAAAACAAAATATTCAAGAGAAACATAGTCCCTACCTGTAGAGAGTAAATGATGGAAGAAATACAAAGCTGAATTACTTCCTTTGTTCCAGAGAATACAGAATGTTTTATATGTATTTATGAACTAAACTTTATATCACCAAAGCAGAATATTTGGCAACCAGTTCACTACACACAGCTACCTGCAAAATTAAATGACACTTCAGGTATCTTTCTACAAACATGCTGTAGCTCTTCTTTGATCAATATACTGCTCTTTGCTCCTTTGTTGCATCATAAATTAAAGTATATTTATCAGTACCATAACATCTGCCATCTGTAATCCAGGTACCAGATCTAAACAGTAGAAGTTCTTTGTGCCTGAGGACTTATCCGTGCTTTATGTTATGTCGCTGAAGTTAAATATCATTTTAATATTAACAAGTGAGTTGAATGTTGCTGTTTCCTTTGCCAGTTTGTGGAATCCTATAGATACATTATAGAAGTGTGTAGTTTGTAATTTCATTATTAGCTTAATGAGTATTGTAACTATAGGAGTTTCCTTCTCTTATATACTCCATGTTACTCTGATATACTGTGCTAGCAGCCACTAGATTTCTTTTTTTTTGGTCAGCTCCAGAAAATAACTCAGAATCAGATATAGGAGCTTTATAAAGCACTTCCTGACAATCTGAAGTAATCCAGCCAAATATCTCCCTGATGTGAAGTCACTGGCAGTAATGGAGATATAGCAAGAATTAACATTGCTTTGGCATCTACTACATCTGTTTCATTTGGTTTTGGCAATAGGATTATGATTTTTTAAAAAAATGCATCAACCATTCTCTCCATAATCCAAACCCTGGCTGACTATTATTATTCAAGCTGTACTTTTCTGACATTGATGAAACTTCATTGATCCCTGGACACACTGTTGATGTGTGTAACTTATTTCCTGCTGCTCCAGAAAGCCCCTGTGTCAACTGGCAATTTAAACTGGAATACTCATCTAAAGAGCCGTCTAAGCAGACAAAGACGCTTTTGCCTTGATCTGAGCTGGAAGAAGGTATTGCACAAAGTTAAATGATGCCTGCTCTTTCCTGGGAATGCAGAGGCCAGTAATTTAACTGGAAAGGTAACAGTGGGCTTCTTCTATTACTGACAAGGTTCCTGCCAGGTTCTCTGAAAAGTCCTGCTGAAAGTTTTCCTCACTGGACCTGGAATTATATGCAGCCAAGGATTTGAATTTCTTCCTTCAGCTCTTTTTTTTTTTTTTAACATGGAAATGACACGAAAAGTTTCCAGTTATTAAATTAATGTTTTGTTCAGAACATGAAATGATAAATCAGATCATGACAATTATTTAAGATGGTTTTATTGTTAAAACAGATGAAATATAATAGATTACCCTTTAAACACTCTTGTCCTTGGAGGTCTGGTTGTTTCCTCTTGTCCATTAACTCGAACAAACTCATAATCCCTTCTGGGTTGCTAAGTGAGCACCTGTCTCACAGCACCATTCCATGTCACCTTGTACATGGGATACTGATGAAATTTTTTCTTATGCATTTTCAATTAAATGCTTCTGCTTATTCCATTGTGTTGGGTGTAGCAGGAATTTGGTCATGGTAAGGCTGTATCAGCTTTCTAGGACTGTTATTTTTTACCTCTGCTTCCTCTCCTACCTGCTTGTACAAGCTGTTCCGAGCTTTTTGAGTTATTGTTCAGTGGTGGGCTGTGTTCTGCTATGAAGCATGGTGGTATGTTAGTAGTAGGTGACATGACTCCTGGGGTTTTTTTGTGTATGAGCACACATAGGAATGCACAGGCAAGCACAGAATAATGCTCTTGTTCTTCCATCCACGGGAGTCCATTGGAGAGGAAGAAACTTGGGCTTTTTTGTCTAGACATAGATATGGAACAGGTCTGCACATAGTTTTCCAGAGACATTGAATTTTAATCAGTTGCAGTTCCACATGGACAAAAGACCAAAGAGTAGATAACATACCAAATGAAGAGCTTAGGCTTTTGTATTCATTGGTTGTATGTGGAACCAAGGAATGTGTATTTTATCCAGAGCAGTGTAGGATTTAAACCCTTTTTTATTCACATATTCCCCAAACCATAGGCATATAGAGCTCATTGTTATATCTTCTCTCTGTTTGTACTGGAAGTAGGGGACAAAAATGTTTTGGATTGCTGTGTGGTGTCCTGAACATTTGATATGGAATTTGGCCACAGAGTAACATGGCTGCACTGCATAATGTTTAGCTTTGTGTGGCCACACTTCCTTCCTCTGCAAGCCACAGTGTGAAGAGAGGGAGTGAAAAGGTGGAGCTACTATACTTCTTGTCTGAGTTGGGTTTTGGCCAGGGCACAGTCTGTGTCCACCTCAGAAACTCTATGGATTCCCTCATTTTGAAAGAACTGTTAGTAAGTCAGTCTAGCAGATAGGACAGTGAAAAAGTGTGTGACAACTCTTGGCTTGCCAACTGGGAAATAGAGAGAATTGAGACCTCTAGATCTCCTACCTCACTTTGCCTCAGGTGGTATAGGTCTTAGATCCTGAGCTCTGGTCAAAGACTTCAACCCTTCTTCCAGCAATTCATTTGTTCTAATCATGATTTTCCTTGATTCTTTGAGCCATTTGCTTTGTATTTATCATCAAATGGCTCCTTAGCTTGTATTAGCAGTACTGTTCAGTTAGGTAAGAGAATCTTTCATCCCTGTTTTTGCTTTTGCAGAAGAAATACTTGAGAAGATAGACAGTATCTTCTGTTTTGTAAAGGATAATTGTATTACAAGCTTCAATGTGAAATAAATGTGATTAACAAAAGGAAAGAATTTATGCATCAAACACTGACTATTTTGCTTAAACACAACTACAATTGTCAAATAGGTGGTCTTGTTTTCTTTTTCAAAAACTGCTTTATAATTGCTCACATTATTTCTTGGTGATTACTGTACATGAAGAAAAGTGTGATTGCACTTGTCAGCCACAGTGATATTCCTTTTCAGAAATTATACAACTTAGTACCCTACTGAGAAATAAATTAAAAAGCACTAGAATTTATTCCCTGAACTGAATGTTCAGTTAAAGTTACAATTGTTCAAAGTATTGTTTATTTTCCTTTCACAAACTTAGAAAAATGCTAATTAGAGTATATGCAGTGACATTTTTGATGACATTATAAGAAAAAGTGCATATATAATACACACCTGGAAACATTACAATTAATTTTTGAGAGACTGCCTATACTCTTTAGTTCATTGTGTTTCTTTACATGCCAATCAGAGATCTTATTCTCCTTTCCCACTTGTATATAAATGCATTCAGGCACTTGGAGCTGCACTGCTATAATACTTCAGTTAGAAGAAGCCACAGCCAAATGCAAGTGTTGACTGAATACCTGGTGAGATTTCTGCTGACAATGAAGTGGAATTCTGCTGGAGGGACACCAGCAGAAACAATCATCAGACATTGCAGACAAGGCATAAAGAGAAGAACTGACTTACGGTCAGCACTATCTATATCAAGAGGAGTTCTCATGCTTTTGATGAGATAGAAGAGGACCATATTGAGAAGAGCACAACCAAGGGTTCAAAGTAATCACCAAAAAGATCAGTCAATATAAATTCGTTGCTTTGTGAGGAGTATTCTGAGGATTATGTTTCATGACATCTGAAGTCCCACTGAAGTAAATGAAGGAGGTGTTACAAAACTACCCGAATAAAATTAAGAGCCAAGCTAAGTGCTAGGGATAGCTTTCAAATTATTGAGAGGAATCCACATGGAAATAGCTGATAGAAGGGCTGTGTGTATTTAGGGATACCTTAGGGGGTGCTCACTAAGAACTAAAAACAAGAGCTATTGAGACAGTCCTCCGAAAGGAAGAAATAAAAAGATAGCATCATCGATGCTATCAATAATGGCCAGGATTCAAGGGATTTTGCAGTTCCACATGTTCTGGAAGGGGACAGTTTTATTTTGATGTCCTCTATTGGCTGAGAAGCATGTCAGCTTCTTGACTTCAAACAGACAGTGTCTCTTAGACAGGACCAAAGACCAAGAGGTAAGAAAAAGAGGAGCTGTGGTTTACCTAGAGCAAGGTGGAATCTGCTTCCAGCATATCGATGGCGAAAGAGCGATGTTTTCTGTTCTCATCAAGAGGAAATAAAGGAAGAAAGGAAGAAAGGAAGAAAGAGAAAGAGAAAGAGAGAAAGGGAGGAAAGACAGGAATGGGAAGAGGTCTTAGCTTGTATTCATACTGAAAATAGAGTCTTCACGTACTGTCTAATAACAGCAAGAAAATACTTGAATCTGAGGTGAGTCGATCTGCTCCAAACTTTAATTAACTTTATATTGTGCTTCTGTATTGTTAGTGCTTTTCCAATGGAAAAAGAAAAGACTGGAAATATAGGCAACAAGTTTCATACTACTATAAGCATAGTAATAAGGCTATAAATATACTAAACTGTTGCAATAAACATAAATCTGAAGATGGAAAATAAGCTTCTGAAAGCAGAAATATATTGGAACATCATAAAACATCTCATTAAAATTTTTGATACTTGATTTTCAGATTTCTACTTCTACAATTTCTTAATGAGACAATATAGAAAAACTATCATTTCTGGTTGGTCACACATTTCAGTAGAAATTTTCAGGAAGTTATTTTATATAAGAAAGAATGAAGAGTGGGTTGAAGCTATCACTGTAAACTGAAATGGAGAGTCATAAAGTACCAATGAATTATCATGTTTCACATCCAACATATTATGTTTTCCATAAACAGAAGGTTATATTGTGGGATCTTCTTTCCTGCTGAGAGCAAATAGATAACAGACACAATTTCCATAAGGACTTGCAGTTTCACCTGTTGATATACACTATGGGTTTGAGGCCTGAAGATTGTAGTATCCTTTCTAATACTAGGTTGTAGTATGCTTTCAATATGACTTGGGAGTCATATTGGAAAAGATAATTACACTCAGGGTTATTATAAGCCTCCTAGGAGCTTATAGCTCTAGAAAGGGATTTTTGCATAAATGCAACACTTCAGGAGAAACAGGATAAAATATGATGAGTATTAAGTAATGGCAGAGTAGTGCAACCTGGAGGTGGAAAGTTTGCTGCATGATTTATTTTGAGCAGCGTTGTCATCTTTTTTTTTTTCTTCTTTTTTTACACTGAAGTAGCAGTGGTAGGTTGTTGCTGAAATAAAACATTTCTTGCATGTCAGAATGATGGATTGAAAGTTGTGAGCTTTAACTATGACCGTCAGGAGACCTTTTAGCTTTAAATTTAGCCTTCATGAGATGCATCTAAGATGAGGTAATCATGAATGGCTTAAAAATCTCTCACAAAGGCAGATGGCTTCTATAGACAAATGAAAGCATTAATTTGGTCATTTCACTATCAGACATGCTTCATTTCACAGAAACAAGCTGTACCCTGTCAGAGGAAAGTTAAATAGAGCTAAATCAATGGTACCTGTCAAGACTGACAGCTACCATCTTGCTTGAAATATTGATGGAAAATATGGAAACCCCCAACTCAAATAGTTGAATAAATGCTTAAAAATTATCCTCAAATAGGTTTCTTTTTTTGCACAAGCACTAGATAGTAAAGAAGATACAAGAATATGTAGAAATTAGCAACAGTATCATTACCAAGTAACTGTTCATGTTACTGTACTGGAGGCAAGGTAAAGCCATAGAAAGGCAGAGAGTGGGAGTCTGCTTTCACTCTTTCTTTAAATCGGTTTAGATTAGGAGTCCTTGAAATAAAAGTGAAACTATAGTCCTTGAAATCAGAGGAACTACTGTGCTATGGTCAAGCATATTTAAGGAGAGTCAAGCTTAGTCATTTCATAGAGATTTCAAATCCATGCTCGTAGTGTTACAATTGTAGTTATTCCTCATGACTTTCTGGTCTGCTGCTCTTTATTCTTCCTGTGCTGTTGTACAGTGTTTGTGTGATTTTGTCCACTCTTTTGAGCCTGTATGAAACATGGGTTTTCTTCCCCGAGAGTTGTTGACTAGCTAGCTTTTATCAGATTTTACTCCTCTCCAATCTGTACAAAGTCTACAACAGGATGGCGTTCCCCTGAACTTCTCAAAAAGCAACATAAAAAAGCGAGTTCTTGCAGGCTGTTTAGCATTTACTTCTCTGCTTTGTGTGTACAACGTGGGTCACAAGATTATTTCATAGTTTGCATGTGACTCTCCCATCTTTACAAGTCTGTATCACACCACAAGGCAGTGATATTGGTGGTTTAGTCTTATAAGAGAAAGATCAGCAGGGATTAGAAGCTCTAAAGGGAGCAGCAGAGCAACTGAGACTGTGAGGAATGGCTGGTAGGGCACATGTGTTAGTGTTTATTAGCCATGCATATGCCATCTGCTGAATGAAAAGAAGCAACGGGGGACCAGTCACGCTGAGAGAAAAAGATGTAAGAGCATGGCTGGCCTAGATAGCTCAGCTGAAAGGGTAAGAGAGACAACCAAGGTATTTATTACTGATGACTAATGGCTGAAACAGGGCTAGAGTTCACATAATATTAGAACTAGTGACATTGCCACTAGATTTTGCTTCTCCCATATCTTGAGACTCTTCTGTGAAACTGTCAGAACTAAAAAAAGACCCGAAATCACTACATCTAATCACAGGAGACAGTTAACATCATTGAAAAGTCTTTAGCCTTGGGAATTAGTACCTGGCATAAAAGTTCTCAAATCATTGACAGATGATGTAAATTAGATCTTGCAGGTTAAATTAAAAAGAGGAAAAGAACAGCAAGGTTATAAATCCAAGGATTTTGAGTTAAGAAAATGTCAGAACTAAGATACAGATAGAATATATATGGTTCTAGCCTGGGCGACACAAATCTCGTAATAAATAACTTAAAGCAAAATTTACAATGGGAAGGGTCAAACTAAACAGTTAAGGGCAGAAGTACTTTTAAGCTGTAGGAGGCAAGAGAGCAAACAATGGATGGAGAAACAGCTCAGGGCAGTGAATTGTTATTCCAAAATATTGCAGAATGACTCATCCGTTGTTTAAATGCCTGTTAATATGATAGGAACTTTAGATTTTGATGAGTACATATAACTGAAGGAACTTTACATGAACCTTACTGCATTAAGCTGAATTTTCAAAATTACTCAAATGAAAGATTGTCCAATCTCAGCAAGAAACTCTAGCTTCCTTAGAAAGTAAGATTTAATGCAGTGACATTAATCGTGCAAGTACATTTTTATTCCCCAAATAAAACTAGAGAGAAGGAAATAAATTACAATATGAAGGAACTGGAATTGAAGAATTAAAATGGCTTTGCCAAAAAATGCTGAGTATGAACATTCTGTGTATATTTTCCATGTGTGTAGTTGCCTGGAAGTAACCAAGTACCCAGCGTGCTGTTCTCAATATCTATCTTGGCCATTGACTGGAAAGTATAAATCACAGAAGTTCCTATGGATAATAATAGACTGGTAGCATTTATTTGTAATTCCACAACATTTTTTTTAATTGAGTACAAAATGGAGGTACAAATCTATTTTCTTACATGTGTAAAAACTTAAAGAAGTTATTTTAAACTCTGAATAAGAATTTAAATTTTGTATGCAGCATTTACTAGGAGCAGTGCTAAAATGAGTTAATTTTTTTACACTCCTGTCTTAATGCATGATCATAGAATTGTAGAATCACTAGTCTGGAAAAGTTGTTTGAGTTCAACTGTACCTGTACACTACTGAGACAGATCCCTAAGCACTTCATCTACTCATCTTTTAAATACCTCCAGGAATGGTGACTCAACCACTTCCCTGGGCAGCCTGTTCCAGTGCCTGATAACTCTTTCAGTGGAGACATTTTTTCCTGATGTCTAATCTTAACCTCCCCTGGAACAACTTGAGACCATTTACTTTCATCCTATCCCCTGTCACTTGGGAGAAGAGACCAACACCCACCTCGCTACAACCTCCTTTCAGGGTGGTGCAGACAGTGATAAGGTCTCCCCTCAGCCTCCTTTTGCCTAGGCTAAACTATCCCCGTTCACTCAGCCGCTCCTCATAAGACTTTTTCTCCATCTAGCAGCCTTCTTAAAACAACTCTTTCATTTCAGATTAGACATTAGGAAAAACTTCTTATGATTTAGTAGTGGACAGATATGGTTGGACCTGATGATCTAGAAGGTCTTTTCCTATGCAGGGATTCTGTGATTCTATAATTTTGCTATTTTGCTGTTCTACATAGTCCTGCTTTGTCTGAATAGTTGTATTAACTGAAATAACACTTATCTCCAGCCCCTCCTCTGTTGTCAGCTATGCTTTCATGTTCTGATTTATAGTGGTTTAGACTATCTTCTGCCTGATTCCTGTTTTAGCTTTTTTTTCAGCAGTGTAAGCCACAGTAACATCAGCAGTGTCTGAAGGAGTGTTAATATTTTTTGCAAATAAAGATGGGGGTGGGGGGCAGAGTACTTTAATTACTTGGTAATACAGAAACCATCAGAGTATTTCACTTCCTTAGATTCATGGGGCTTAAAGCATTGATTACTTAGGACTTTCTTTTGATATCAAACAAACAATTGCTTTCTTGCTTTTCCAACAAGTTACATGATAATTTTGAATAATAGTTGAATACTGTAGTTTTTTAAAGAGCATGATAGAAATGTTATCTGTATTTCCATTTTATTTTGCTCATAAAGGCATATAAAAATAGGTTTTCATGGGAATAAACTAAAAAAATTAAAGGACTGTTGCAGCCCACTTTTTTCTTTCTTTTTTTCTTTTTTAACAACTGCTTTGAATATGAACAGTGGTGCATACTCTGTCAAGACTTTTATGCTTGTAATAGAGGGAATACTTTTTATCCTAGTATTGTGTTGCATACCTAAGTGATGATCATAAAGAAACTTGAGAAGGCAGAAAACCAGATATCTTACAAAGTTAGACACTTCCTAGCATAAAGGGTTTTTTTGTGGAATTAATTATAAAGATCATTCCCTAGGTTAAATCAGGTCTTTCTGAAGCCAACTTTGTATTATTTTTTGGTGTAGTTTCTTGCCTAGGTGTTTCAGGCCTACACAGGAAAATTTCTGATGCGAAAACTAAAACCAGACCTAAGCAAGAGGTCAATTAAACATGCTCAAAGTTTACTAAACTATCATTTGTCAGTCACAGACATGCTAATTACACTGCAGTTGACAAATAAAAAGGCATTTTACATGTATTATGTGGGATGTAGAAGCTAATAGCAATTCATGTATTGACTAGTTATATTTTTTAATTGTGTTCAGAATTATTTAATTAACTTTGTAATTGTCATGTAAAAAGAAGTGAAGCATACAATCCAAAATCATGCCAATGAAAAAATCTCAATTAACTGCAGCAGACTTTGGCTGATATGCATACTGCCATGTGTGTGAACAACACTAAAGTTATAAACTAAAAGATGAAAATTAGAGGGAGCTCAAAGGAAGGTCCTGGAGGAGCCTGTGCAGAGAGAGAGATGATGTTAAGATTGTGAGGTGGGTACCTGATGTCCCTGAACTTGCAAATTCTTATGTCAAAAATATAATTCAAAAAGGTTTCATATAGGAAAAGAACCCACAAAGTACTCCAAAGCAAAGGAAAACAGCTTTTCAGATTAATACTGGTCTGTATACTGAACGTGGCAAGAAAAGTGCTTTGGAAGAATTGGTATTATGTGGTCATGGGTCATGATCCTCTATACAAACCTTTTTAGTCTTCCAAAGTTTGGTTTCGGTTAAATATTGTTATGCGCTATCCAAGGGCATGGTGAAAATAAGACAGGACATTGTTCAGAAAGCCGATATAGATAGTGTTAAGGTTCAAAAGACAATTGCAGCTCTTCTACCATTGGCTTTCAGAAAAGGATACTACAGAAATCATGTCTTATAACTGGGGTAAAACAAGGGGATGACCAAGGCATATTTGTTATTATAGATGTTGATGCCAAATTTGGAGGACTGGTCATTCACATGTCCTCCAAGTTGTGGTGACTTTCATGACTCAAGAGAAGTGGGAAATCAAAACTGTCTAGAGTAGACAATTTAAGGAATTTATAATACCAGTTCGAATCACAGTGCTGACTTCTCAGGGACAGGAATTTATTTCTCTGTTGCATTAGGTTACATTAGGCTGTCTGTGTGCGATAACATGAGGCCAGGAGGACAAATTTTAATTGACCAGGGTAATTTGCACAAATCATTTGAAGTGACCTTTATTCTCAGCTTCAGCGGAGACCAAAAAATGCAATGGACCATCACAGCTTTATTTACACTCTTTACTTTGGAACAAAAATCCTCTAAATCTTGGTTAAGGCAGATGACAGGATTTTAATGTTGGACTATCTTACACTTGATTTCCATACTCCATATCTTTTCTGTGATAAAACAGGGGTCCTGACCTTAAAAATACCTAAACCTGCCACTGTCATGAGCTATTAGAAAAATTCAAAATATAAAATTTCAGTGATGAAATAAACCAGCTTCATGGTACCTCAAAGTATTAGCTAATAACAGAAGTGATGCCTTTTCTCAAATGCATTTATCCTCACCTGAGTAAGGAAAACAGAACTTATCAAATCTCCCCGGAGTTCAAAAGGACATGTTTCTAACTGTCCTATCATTCATTTGTAAGCAAATGAAGTACAGTCTGGGCAGACATTTTCTCTTTCATTTTATCAAGCCTTCCTTTGTGCTAGGTTAGTATGAATAGTCTTTTGGCCTATTCCTGAACTTCTTATTTCTACTCTTCATTTCACTGTGGATTTTATTTTTCAAGGGAGACCTACTGCTAGAGAACAAGTAACTGCTCTGTTAACAAGTTGCAGACTGATGTAAATCAGTGAGTAAGGGAAAAAGGATCCCTGGGTTGGAAACCATCACACCACTCTCCCCTAGCTGGCAGTACTGGGAGCAGGACATTCTCACCCTGCATACTTAGAAGTCCTGGTTTGGTATATCCAGAAATACCTCTTCAGTCCTCGACAGACCATGTTGTAGCAATGGAAGGTACTTGAAGAGGAATATGGCTTGCATGGATGTGTTATGTGCAGACAATGCTTTCATACATGGACATTGCTGAGGAGAATTTTTTGTGATGCCACAACTCAGATGGGACAACACTGTGGCAGAGGCATGTAAGTGTTGCACACTTTGCAAAAATGTTCTTTATATTAAAGTAATAGGCTGAGACTTGCCCCAAGTCATAACCTGTAGCAGTAGGAAAGGGGTCTGGGAGCCAGGATTGCTTTGCACAGCGATTGTTGCCATGTACAGCTGAGAGTCACTTCACTTTGGTGTCTTGTCTTAGCTGGGTAGCAAGGAGTGGAAAATGGTTGTGTGGCACCCACCCTGCTTTGAGCACAGCTGAGGGTCTGGAAGCCAAGACAGCCTGGCAAAGAGCAACTTTCCTGCTTCAGCACCAATTGCAGTGAAATCCTCCCTACCCACTCTGAACGAGCTGGGGAAATGTAGCATCACAGATCCTGCTGGTTTTCCCTGAGCTTGTACTGAGAGTCTCTGGTACACACCCTGACCTTGCCAAGTTTGACACTCAATAGTATCTCAGCGGTATGCAGTGCAAAAAATACTATGAGAGTGATTGTCCACTCAAGCAGGTTGCCCAGAGATGTTGTAGGGCTCCCAGCCTTAGAGATATGCAAAACCTGGCTCAGCACAGCCCTGATCAAGCTGCTCTAGTTGATCTTGCTCTGAGCAGTGGATTAGACTAAATGATCTCCTGAGGTCCCTTCCAACCTCAACTATTCTGTGAATCTGTGATTCTGACAGTCCAGCTATCTACATGCCCAAACAAAATTCCAAAATGTAATTGAAATAATATTGCCTAATCCTAAAATATATTTTGCCAGCAATTTAATTTCTGACTTAGTTGTTGAAGGCATGGGTGAATGCATATAGTAATTATAATTCTAAAAACTATGTCTGTAACACAAGCCAAAGATACTCTTATTCCTGCAGAAACTCAATTAAATTTATGTATTTTAAGAGACAATAGGTGAATGGAAATACCTAATAGCAGGCAAGAAAGGATTATCAGGTGATTTTGATGCAATGCCATTCTTGATTAAGTTTATTAAGATTTGTTTACTAAAATGGTCTACTTATTTTCTTCTCGCCCAATTAAAATTAATTACAAGAGGAATAATTATGCTTGCAGTCAGACCTACTATGCTGAGTGTATTATTTACTTGAGCTCTAATTTTACAGCAGCAACAGAAGCTACAGTATTGGATTTTAATATGTGGATGCTCATTTCATTTCTAAAATGAAATTACTTATGCTGTGTGCAATTTCTGAGACTTTTGAGAGCCATTTTGTTCAAGAGTGAGATAATTTGCCACTTTACCGTAGCAAGATGGAATTTAAGTAGAGGAGCTAGCTGTGCTGTCAATACACACTTAGCTTATATCACTGTCCTTTAAGAACAATCATTTGTAAACACACATATGTATCGCTAACTTACCCTGGGCATATATGGAAATATTTGTTAAGATGAGAAACCAGACATACATCATTTGAACAGGGTATTAACATATTGAAATTATCAAGCATGGGCTCAGTATAAGGAAATAGTTTTCTATTTCTTTGTTTATGTCTATTTATAAATGCATATTATACATTTCATAAAAAATGCTAACTGTTTAAAAATATGTTTTAGTTTGCCTAACTGCAAGAGCATCAGCTCTTTATCTGGAAAATAACAATAGGTGTTTCTATCTCAGTAAATATAAATTTTCATCTTACACTCAGAGGTGATACACAGAAATTAAAAACTTGAAAGAATTTTAGAAATATCTGCTAATACACTCATCCACCTCAACCGGAAATATGAGACTGATACCCAAGTCCATGTCTAAGTGGATGGAGTTGTGTTATTAAAAATTGTTCCGGTGAAAAGGAAATGAACAACTTAAGTATTGGATCAGCTGATCAGGGGATTGCAGCCCAGCAGTGCTCAGGGGAGGAACGAAGCTGAGACTACCCTCTCCCCATATATTTCTTGTTCAATCTAGTTGCCAGATAAGATGTACGCTATGATTACTTTATTAAGAAGTAATACAATAATTTATAGAACAAATTGGCCAGTGTCTACTGTGTACCAGAAATTAATGGAACATAGCCACTGAGAAAAGAAACTGAACTTTATTATCCAAGGAGGTATTGGCTCCATAAACCAATAACATATGAATAAGACTAAGCTATTCAGAAATAATAATTGGCCTGAGAATGAAAGCAAATAATCAGCTTTCAAGTCAAGGTCCAGTGTATATTTATTTCAAATTGCTACAGCTATTCTTTACAGAACTTCTGTAATGAAAATACCTATTATCTATAATTATTTATAAATTATATTCCTGCAAGCCTAATAGATATATATGCTAAAATTAAAGGAGTGTTTTGCTTTTCCTCATTATGGTAGCTCCTATTTAAGCTGAAATAAATTGTTAAAAATTGAAACAATATAATGGATGTGCCATATTGTTTATTTGGGGGTTTTGTATATTTTAATATCTAGGTAATGTTGCAAGGCAACATAAAAAAATCTAATGAGACTAATAAAAAACTCAGACACATAATTCTCTTTGATTGAATTTTCTGTTTATTTAATAAAACCAGAACACACTAGGCTTTTTAAAAATGTGATGCAGAGCAAGAAATGAAACACTGGAAAAGCAGCAATGATATTGCATATATACCATACATTAAAAAGGACCCCAAAGCAAAATGTAATTAAAAATGCAGAACTGTTTTAAAATTTCTTTAATGGACCTAAATAAATACTATTTTCTTTTCTTCAATAAAGATCTTGCTGCCCTATGAGTGCTCCAAGAAGTTCTAAAACTTGTGAGGTTAAAAGGAGAAAATTAAGACCGAGACTATGTTGAATAATGATTTTCATTGATAGAATTTTGAAAATAAGGTAAACAGGTCTTTATTACCAGGTTTTAGATATATACCTAAGAACTTCTACTTATTCAGTATTTAAGTGAGAGTCTTGCGTTTCTTCCCCCAAGAAAGAAATGAGAAAAAAATTAACTAAGCTCAGAATCATCTATTTACAAATCTTTTTTGCAGATCACCAAATATACAAAGTCAATTTGTGTGCTTTTTTAAACTGGAAAGAAGAACAAAGAGAGGATGCCTTCAGGCGACCTTTCTGATTTCCTCTTCTTGAGTTATTTGGCCTTATATTTACTGAATGATGCCATTCTTAAATTGGAAATATTGTGAATTGCAAGTTTCTGTGTCCTGTTTTTTTTCATGAGTGTCTTCAAATCTGCTTGACATTTTCTTAGAAAATCTGAAAACACCATCCTTTAGTAAGGTTTCCTGACCAATCTTATCAAAGAAAGGGAGAAATTCAGGTCCGTGGAAATACATTCAGAACGCGATTCTGCCAAGATTTCACTGAGAGTTTAATGGCCAGATTTTTACATCTCAAAGATTTTGATAATAGCTTTTTGTCTAACTATCTTATTTTCTTGATTACCTCAAAAATGTAAGTAATTTACAACTAAATAAAGTATGGCTTACTTCTGCAGGGGACTTTTAATGTGCAATTGAAAAGAAATGGAGAACTTATATTCCACAGGAGGGAGCCTTTCTCCTGCTTGGAGCAGGACTTGAGTATAAGATCTTTTTCTTTTGAAATCTGTATAAAAAGGCTGCCCTACACAGAAAGTTGGAGCATGCTGGAGTAATTTTAAAGAAAAACAAAAGACAATCCCCCACTCTCCTTTTAAATTATAAATGGAACTTTAGCATAAACAAAACTTATGCCATTTATTTGAATCTGATATATTTATAACATAACACTGAATTATTTTTGCAAAATGTAAGAGTATCCAGAATTCTTAATGTGAGGCTTTTATAGCATAATTTTAAAATTCATTAACCAGTCTTGCTGGAAAAGGTAGATTTGTAGTTTTACACCCGAAAGTAGTACTGTCTGAACTAAGCATTATACAAGCACACAGGATGTATTTATTATGCTGGTTGAGATTGTGGCAGCTCTGGAAAACTCACGTGTGTTTGGAAGGATGAACACAAATGGACTTCTTGTCCTGCAGCCTCTTCCGAAACAGGAAATTAAACTTACAAAGGAGGGAGTGTAACTAGTTAAGGCATTCAGGAAGCCGAAGGAATATTAAATTAAATCTTGACAAAGACCAATGGCAGCAGCCTCCCCACCAAACTATAAGCTGTGTTCAGTACTTCCCATAGGACACCAGACTTCAGATGGTTCATTCTGGCAAACCTGACTCTGACACTTCATTTCCAGTGAAGGGACATTTCCTTAAACATTATCCAATGCTTTGAATTTCCCTCACCAACAATCTTCTAAAGAGATTTGGATGCAGCATATATATATTGGATTACCCTCTCAGGGTAATCCAGCTCTCCTTCAGGTGCTTCAGGACTCTATCAGACTAGTGAGTTTTCAAAAGCAGATTCAACTGCTGTTGTCCTCAGTCATTTTCTGCTTTCTTTTTTACATATTGCATCTCCTGGGACCTGTTACCTGTTTGCAGGTAATCTTAGCACATCTACCTGTACGACACAGTAAATAGGATTCATATCCACACCTGGTACCTACCTGAATGAGTCCTGAGCTATGTAAGAAGTTACTTGTGAAAAAAATAACAGTCTCTGATAGAGAGAGCATTTGCCAATCACTAATTCAAGTTCACGAACACCAGTGCTGGCCACAGTGGCCAAATGCGCAATGCCCGCATCTTCTTCAGTGCTAGACAGTTTAAGCACAACCAATAAACAAAATCTTTCCTGCAGCTGATAGGAACATCAGTATCATCATGCTAATCCAAACAGTGAGGCATGTTACATATTCCCTGCTGTTCTGAGTCATGTAATTTCCTGGAATAATTATGGATTACTGTATAACCTACTTGGATACAATCTCTCTGGCAGCATAATGGCAGAATTTCTTGTGGCATTATGTGATGTTAAGATAACTGAAAAATGTTGTTCCTTAAGGGCCTGACTTGATACGAGTGTTTCAATGCAGCCTGGATATTCACAGCTTAGTGAGTCTTCTTGAAACTCCAAGGAGCCATCAGGGAGTTGATCTGCCTAGATGAAATGCAACAGTATAGAGATAACCAGGCCACACATTTGTGATCTGAGACAGATGCTGACCATGTGCTCAGTTTGAGAGAGGAAAATCTGGCCTGGAAGCCATTTGTTCCTGTAAAACATGAAGGCTGTTCCTGTAATCAGTATACCCAAATACTTGTGCCCTCATGGCCACAACTGTCTTTCTCAGCTGCATAATGTACTGGTTTGCCTGTCCCACTTCCTAGCAGTCTGATGTGCTCCTCTGCTTGAACTTTAACTGATAGCAACATCAAAAGAAACTGAGACTGATTCTAAAACCGTTCCCAGAGGAGTCCTTTTGTAGTTGCACAGTTATGGCCAGTATCTCCATGACATGGTCTGTCTTAACCTGAGATCTTTTTCTGGTAAAGAACTATGTTTCTCAAGAAATTTCCCCCAGTCCCAGATGCAATGCTGTGCAGCTCTATTAGCACTAGGAGAGCTAGAGGGCTCGAGGTGTCCTCAGGTGTTCCTGCAGAATGACAAAAAAAAAATAATTGTCAGGGCTTCTTAGCACATTCTATGCAATGCAAAAGAAGTCTACATGACTAAAGACATATGCATCTCAAGGTCTTGAGCTGCTTTGATTTAAATGTCTTGTCACCTAGTATCTTAGTAGATTTATTTCATGTGAAATCTTACAGAGGGTTAATGAAATCTGCTCACTTTTTGCATAATCTGGGTGTTCTCAATTTTAAGTGAATTCTCACAGTAGGACAAGTGTTGGTCAAAATATAGAGAGTTGATTTTTTTTCACGTGATGGGGCAGGAAAAATACCCCAACATCTGGGAGGGTAAGTCCTTATCATTGTAATGTTTATTACTACTTCTGTCCTCAATATTAAGAATATTAGTATCACAACAATAATTACTAATAACAACTATAACAGTAGCAATAGTAAGACTTCAGAAAATAATTGTTTCATGTTTCCTTTGAAAGGATGTTTTCCAGGAGAAGATGAATCAAAAGGGAAATGTCTATGAATTGATTGAATAGGTAATTTGCTTTTGGGGATGATAATACCATTACAATTCTAACTCTTTCAGATTCAAAATTCTTATTCTTTAATATTATGCACACAAATACCATGTGTCAGAGGATGATACTTTGGAAACTTTACACGCTTACAAAAATCTGTAGATGTTGATAGGGTCACAGTTCCTTTCCTGTTGAAATACACTAACACAAAATAATCCTTAAAGGGATTACTTAAAATGTCTCACTGGGGCATGAAGCCCTAAGTGAGAAAATCTAGTACCTGATAAGTGATAAGTGAAATGTTGTATTATTTTGTGGGCATTTAAAAATATTTTTTCCCCAGAAGAATGAAGCACATCTCCACCCTAGCAAGGAACAATCTGGTAAAAACTCTGTTTGAGAACTTTTCTCTTCTGGATTTTTAGCGGGATTTTTAGCATATGTTATCTGCACCAGGGACAGGGAGAAATTAGTTCAAAGAGGTCAAATGTCCTGGCAGAGATTGTAACACAGATCAGTGCTGGAATGTGGATGATCTCACACATTTCTGTAAGCTATTTCAGCTGAAGTCACTATCTCACAAGTCTTTTAAAGATTTAATAAGGTCTTTAAGAAGCCATCTAAATATTGAAAGTGAAAGACATGCTGCTGCATATTTTATGAGATGTTTTTCAACTACAATGATAAAATTTTAAATGCTATTTCATCTTTTTTTTTCCTAGAACCACTGACAATGTAATTGTTCTACAGCAATCTCAGACTCAGGATCCATTTAATAATGTGGAGAAGAGAGTACAACAACAAGGGAGGGAGCAATCCAATACTGTTTGTTTCTGATTTGAAATTTCCCAGGAGGGCAATGTGTAGAAGAAAAGTTTTAACCCTTTATATTTTTGCATATTAACTCCACTCAGAAATTTAACAATATTTGTTTAAAAATGTATTAGAAAATAAGATCTAAGCACACTCTAAAATTTCTTATTTTTACCATTTCCATGCTGGAAGTTGATCCATATAGTACAAAGATATAAAAAAAATAGTAACTCACTGAATGTTTTAAAATAAGAGTGCTATAAATGAAAATGTTTTCTCAAAATAAGTGTTACAAAGGAAAATTTAAAATTTGTACTGCTTACAGAAAACAGTGATAAGGAGAAAAATTTACTACAAATAAACAGAATGTTTGACTCTATTGTCACAAGACTTTATTCGAACAGCAGAACCATGGAGTATTGTTTATCAATGTAAAATGGCTCAGCCTTTCTTTTCCTTATAAAGGGAGGATGTACTATGTTTGGAGTATATGAGCTGTGAACTGCTTTCCTGGGTTTCTTGCCTCTATAGACCATTGTTCCTCTCTAGAAAGGAAAGTTTACCTGAAGCTTAAAAGCTATAATTGAGAATCTGATGTACATCCTTACTTTTTTAATGGTTTAAGCCAGCATTTAGACTATAGGAAGACTGAAAGGGTATCTGCACATTACCATTTGCCAAATCTGCTATAAGCTATCACCTGACAGAAGGATGAAGAGGGCAGTTCCTAAAAATACTGTGACTAGAATTCCCTATTTCTGTCTACTATTCTTAAACTAATGGCACTAAATTTTCTACACATTTCTGATGGTGGTCAACCCATTCCTCCTCTCCTAAAGGGTGACATGAAGGCAGCTGATGTGATTCTGACTACTGAATGTTATGACTGTCATGATTTTTTCCAATGCCCAATATTCCTAAATCAATAGTCTCTGTGGAAGATGCTTGCTCTTAGCATGCATAAACTCTTAGCAGAAAAGCTAGACCTTTATGCAGAAATACATTTTGATGCTCCTGAGCAGAAGCTCTCAAAATGGTTCTCATTTTGGTCATAAATCAATTCTCTCAAAAAATCCAACCAAAGTTCAGAAACCAAAATTTTTATTCTAAATTTATGATTAATTTAGTCTTTATTCCCAAGTGTAAATTCTTTATTGAATTGTCCAAGCTTATGTGCTCCTAACAAAACAATATGTGAATTCTCCATGCTTTGGACAATCCAGACTTGAGAGATAGGCTTTGGACCAACAGCTTAATTTTGGATTTGATGAAAGAATCATAAGTGAAACTATCCAGCCTTTATAAAAAAATCATTCTACCCTTACAACTGGAAAACATACAGTGTAATGAAGCCTGAATTGTGTGCTCAGAAACATTGATTTCCTTTTCTTCTCCATTTAAAAGTTCATATTTCAAAAGGAAATACTTTAAAGATTGGTTCAAACAAATATTTTAGCCAAGTACACTTAATGTCCTAGGTTGAAAGTAATAATGAGAGATACATCAAAATAGCAGTACTTTTTTTTTTTTTTTCCAGAGGAAATCCTAATGGAAATAGTTTTGCAGAAAAAAAATGCCTATGATTAAGTGATTTCTTTATCCAACTCAATGTACTGTTTTCATCTATTCCTGCTCCTTTCTCTTTATCTCTTCAGTTTCATTCTGCAAAACAACCTTCTGCACTTTCTTACTAGTAAAGACTAAATAAACCTTCTCCATATCCCTCTGTTCTTAGCTAAAATCTGTTATATTTATAGCAAATTAAGACTTTAAATTGGACAACTTGTTTTATAGTCTTATATTTCCTCTTACAGGCCTGTATCTATTAATTATAATTACCTTTTAATTTGTGTTCTAACATTGTCCGTAACATTAGGAGAGACTCTAAAATGCATTGATGAGAATAAATCAAAGGACCAATCGTCATTCCTCCTGAAAAGGACAGACAGACTTTCTGAGCACAAACAGCAACAGCGTCTGCTAAAAACAGAAATAATTAAGAGCCCAATTTATACCTTAAAGCTAAACAATATTCATTGCATTTTTAAGAGATTTTAAGGTAAACTGAGATGTTATGTTTTTAAAAATGAAAGAGAAAGACTGCTACTGAAAGAGAAATCATTATGTCCTGATTTCAGGTAAAATAAGTGATATAATTAACAGATCCATGGGCTGGCTGTATTCATTAGTCAGATGAATTGACGACATGAGCTTCTTCTATAATATACAGATGTTTTTGAAAATATGAATGGTCAATGTGATAAAACCCCACATGGTTATTTAGATCTGAAAAAAATTATTAGTAACTCTCTAAAGAACAACACAGTGAAGCAAGATGATATAGGAAACTGTTCTTTCTGTGTCCATGTTAATTTGATTTTTTTAACACAAGAATCAGTTAATATTTGTATATATCATCTAAATTAAAGCAATTGCAATGTAATTGGTTTTATATCTTGTTTTTGATGGAATCGTGTTCTACATACTGATTAGGTTGGATCTTTGAAGGACCAAAGGTCATTGGTTTTTCACATTAAATGTGTTCACTTGCAGAGGTGTTTGTAAAGCAGAGACTTAAGCACACATTGATTCTGATATCGTATCCTATTTTATAACAGTAAACATAACCAAAATTTCAACTTTTCTGCGTGTACTGCATAGCTAACCATAAGTAAAATTCAGTCCCTGCATTGTCCCAAAATCTGTCTCTCAAAAGCCAAGTATGCATGGAATTATTAAAATAAAAGCAAAAGCTAACACAAATCAGGAGTTGTTAAAGGAATATAAATTTGCTGCTCTGAAGTACAAACCTTTCTCTGATTAACAATGTTTTAGTAATTGCTGAGCAGTGCTTACAGAGTACCAAGGCCTTTTCTGCTCATCACGCTACATCATCTGCAAGTAGGCTCAAGAACTGGATGGTACTTAGTGGTCTGCCCGGGTTAATCCGTGACCGAGAGCATTGATTTGACTATATTGAAATATATGGGATGTTCTAGAGACTTTAAAGCTGATGCCAAAATCTAAGAGCAGTAGAGGGGATAAATGGCTCTTTATAGTCAATTTAATACGGTGTCAGTGAAAAGTAATGGAACAATCTCATAACAAAATTAAGCAAAAGTGGTATAACTGAGGTCAATTTGTATGAATTTAACAAAAACTGATCTCAAGTGACTCAATTAACTTTGTATCTTTTATGATGATTTATTTTACAGAAATGACTCTCTGTGTCCTACACCCGGGCAAGGTTGTTTGATCTAGTTAGATCAAGGAACATGAATAATAAAAAATCAGTGTAGCACAAGCCAGAGATACCAAACTGTAATTGTATATAGAGAATTTTCTCTCATGGGCAGCTCCGCTGAGTCTTTGGAATGATAAGTTTTCATAGGAAATCTGAAAACTTGTTGTTTTAGTCTTTGCAAATAAAAAAATTCCAGTGCATCTTTTAGAGATAAGACTCCAATACAAAGTAATTTCAGTCACTTCATGATCTCAGTCAATTCAAACAAGAAGACCTGGACCTTCCTAGTGAACAGAACGGAGATTTGTGCTGTACTAATGATTTCTATAAATAGATGCCCTGGCTCTGTCCTGTTTGATATCTGGCTATAGGAGAAAGAATCCTGGGGATCTAAGATTCCTATTTCAGCTTTAACAGAAAAAAATACGTGTAGGTAGGTGTGAAGAACCCATAGTGTGCAAGCTGCTTGCTAGGAATACAGTGATGTATGAGGAAGGAAATACTCTAGTAACTATGATTTTTCCCCCCTGTTTTAGATATTTATATGGCTGGTGCAGAAGTTAACTGAATGTAGTCATTAAACACCTTTACTTCAAAAGGACAGCAGCCTAGAGCTGTGTACCTACTATTTATGGATGCAGTGACTCCACACTAAGCATGTATCTCTGCTGAATATAGGTTTAAACTTAAAGTTTAAATTTTTTTCTAACTTGCTTGCTCACTCAGATTCGGTCTGTGCAAGGGACCCTATACAGAATATACTGAAGCCCTCTGGATTTATAGTTGCAGGAACTTGTTCATCTGGAGCAAAATGTGTGCATATCAGCTATGGGACAACATCCATTATAAGAGAGTGGAGGTTCTGGACATTTCAAGGTGCCAAAGACTCCTAAAATTATTAAGTGCTTGCCCAACTTTGACATTTGTGGGTGCCTGCATTTCTGCTTCTTTTCCCTCCTCATATGACAGCTTCCTTGGCTCAAGTGGTTGTGATAGGAATCTTAGTATCTACCATATGAACTCATCCCAAAGACTGATTTTGTTTACACATTCTTGTTTCTCTCTGCTGACTATAAGGGACAGTGATTAAACCGAAGTAATAAACCTTGTAGATCATTGTAGTTAGCAAGGTTAAATCTACACTAGGTGGCAATTTCCTAGCAAAGTAAAGCCAGTAACCAGATGCATTGGAAAGTCACACTCAAACTCCCTGAAGCCCAGGCTGCCTGGTATGTTATTAGGCTTGTTACAGAGTATGATTGTAGCTGCTGAGACAACAGTCAGAGTAAGGAAAGAATAATGGTAGCATCTATGGCAGTTAAAGGAAGCCCTACTATACTGAAAGAGCTTATGGCATTCTCAGTTTTAAACAGATGAATAATTAGATTCCTCTCCAGCAATGTTCTGAAGCACACATTCATTTACTAGTAACATCAGCATTAGCCAATGCACTTTACCACAATTTGCATGAAGTTAGGTAAGTGGCTTAAGTACTTTGCTAAATCATGGCCACAAGGCAAAAGACAATTCCCACTTTACATGCTACACTCCTAATAGTGTTTCTGGTCTTGATAATGGAGTTCTAAGGGCACGAATGACAATTAAATTTAAAAAAAGTAATAACAAAGCACTTAGTACTGCAGAATTATATCTTCCTATGATGGAAGTCCTGTAGAAATGCAGCTAATCAGTTTAATAAATTCCAAAGGAAAAACAAATGTATTTTCAGAATAAAACCAAACCTTAACCCTGCAAAAAAACCCAGATGACAGTTTTGTCTGTTCATTATACAGAAGTATGTTGGTAGCTTACAGTTAGACAAAGTAATGAATTACCACACCCACTTTTTAAATGGTGGTTTAGTTCCAGAAAAGATACTATTAAAGGGCTAGTAAAGCACAAAGAGCTAATTAAGTGGATGAGACTCTTGTCTCTTGTCCCATTACCACCTAGTTAACTATTCATCATAGAGTGAGGAAGATGTATTGACCTTTCTAAACCCCATGGGCAGGTTGTGATTGATTGCAGGACTACCACAGCATAAAGCTGTATTTGATAAATATTTATAAGCAAAAAATGGAGTAGATTTTTTGAAATCTTACTTATTCCGCTTAAATACTAATTTCTTTAACGTAAATGTTATTTCTTAGAAAAAGAGGATAACTTTTAACTAACTGAAAAGGTATATTACTGCATAAATTTATTATAAAGCTATTGGGTTTGACCCTCTTAATATTACCATTAGTATTAACTTTGAAAGGGTAGGGTACCATACAAATAAATTTGCAAGTAAGCTAATAAAATATGTGATTGAGCTAAACTGAGTTTTCTCTTACAATAAGAAAAAACTGTGAACACTACTAAAACCAGGCAATGACAATTGTAGTAAAACAAAACTACTGCTCTATATATGGTGCACTCCAACAAGCATGTGTAAAACAGTTTAAAATAAATCTAACAATGTTTACAAAGTATAGAGGTGAGCATGTTCTTCCTGGTTCTTGCCTTAAATATCCAGTTTTAAGTTACTTTCGATGCTGGATCATTTTTTTTCCCAATGACTCTGTAGAGCTAGGCAGTAGCCTCAGTACCTCCAGCAGCTTGTCCTCCTGGGTAGCCCAGTCAAGTTTCAGTCAGTAAAACTTTCCTTTTCCTCAGTCTCCTGTGCCTGAGCAAAACTTTGGCCTCATGTTACTACCAGGAAAAGGAAAATACACATGGTAAGCTAGTGAGAAGTAAAATAGCTGCCAAAGCAAAACCTGAATTCAGGCATTTATTTTTCAAGGCTTTTCAATAGTGCTTATTTTTGTGTCCACCAACCAGGAAATAAATCTTTGGAGTAGCTAAACAATTGTTTCCTTGCTGTAACCAGCCCAGATGGGAGAGAACATGCATTTGTTCTTCATTTCTTTTTGGTCCATCTTGTTCCTCTCTTTCAACGCCCACCTTAAACAGTCAAATAACACACATGGTTTGCTAGCCCTTTTATGGTTGTGCTTCTCATCTCTCTTTGCTGATGCTATTGTATGACAGTGTCCTGTTAAAGTTTAATTAACCTATACACTGATAGTTTAATTATCAGTAAGGAATATAAAATTGGGGATCCCAGAAAATGGTTATATTATTGCATAATGTGTTTACTACCTACTACATGTTTTTCAGTAAAGCTTTTTTTTTTGAGAGTACTATCAATCATCTTTATAGTAAAGACATCTTTGTTGGTCCCCTCCATTAAATTTGTGCAAGCACTGTAGAGCATGAAATAGGTTTTCAAGGTGTTTGGGAACTCCTTAGAGGAGCTTTTCTTTCTGTAGTCACGTTATGTCACATCTTAAAACTGTTCAGCCTAGAAGCTCTAGCTAGAGCTCTGTGTGTCAATATAAAACTGACTCATCCTCTTTTACAGCAGTCACCTCATTTAGCAATGATATAGGAGTTGATTTCATCATTAAGCAAGTTGACACATACACCTGGCCTGACCCTAAACTAATCTAACCTCAAGTAACTGTACTTACAAACTGCATCATGGAGTTGAAGTTTTCCCTTGTGTTGTGAAGTGAAGCAGAGGAGTTGTTTAAGACAACAAAATGCCATCACAGTAGAGGATAGCTATGAAATCATTTACATAAATTTAATACAGCACAGTACTGTATTATACTGCACAATTTGTTTTCTCATTGAATGCACCAAACCTAGATCATGACCAGTTTTACTAACACTTTTTGCTCCCTCATATTATTTATTCACTTTCACCTTGGTTTCCCAGTCTATTACCTTCATTTACTTCTTAGGACCACTTGTAGAAGCTGAGTGCTGTCATTTTGAGGGCAATATTTAGTGGAAATAGGGCATATGCTTTCAAAAGAATGTTATCCTGACTGCATTCGTTGACATGCTCTATGTTGTTTACATCCCTATGGAAACTCTGTCGTTAAAGTGTGACATGATCAGCCTTCTTTCTCTTCATTGAGAGAGATAGAATTAGTCTAAAGATCTCTCCATCCTTAAAGGATCATGTTTGGGTACAGAAGAACTAAATGATACTCAGTCCCATGCCTTGAACTGACATTTGTTTTGGAAAGTTTGTCTAAAGATGAGATGTTTTGAGGCAGTTTCTAAAAGCTCTTCAGGGGCTGTAGTGCTAGAAATAGTCCATATGAAGCTGGATTAATGGGCTGAGCACAGGTGAGACATTCAAAGCCACAATGTACTAAAAATCATCATCAGAACCTTGGTTGTGCATAGAACAATATATCCATACAGGTAATCTGGCTTTCAGGTCAGATGTAATTTTCAATTCAGATGTAATCTTCAATTTAAAATGTCAGCTGAATTTTTCTGGTGTGCTTGAAACATTTAATCTTAGTCTTTTATTACTGAGAACACATTGCTGATGATTTACAGCTCACTTAGCTTCCAAGAATTGCTTTATGTTACTGGAGATCACTGCCCATATTCAGTCAGCATAAATTCCACATTAGCCACTGTCTAGTGTTCCTGACAGGCTGGATCTTGAAAGCTTCTAATTCAATGCCTTTCATGCTGTGAATTGCTTTGTCCACTTACATAGGTGCAATTTAGGCCTTCAAAATATTCCTTTTTTTCTTTCAAACCACAAAAAAGAGACAAAAATATAGGCTTTATAAACAACCATTTCTCGTAATCTGTGTATGCACCATGAATAATTGTGTAGTGGTCCAAATAATTTGCTTGTAGATCTGCAAAAGAAGTTTCTCCAAGAGGACCGAATGGGCTAAGGAACATGAAAGTAGAAGAAAAAAAAGGCTTTCTGCTCCAGCCCTATGAAGATTACCAAGAAGAGGTTATAACGGTTTCTCAGAGCCTGACATGGGGTAAAACTAGTTTCTGTTAATACAGATCTCCTAAAGCACAGTTTCTAGGAAATTGTGGTCCATCACAGCTGATCAGCAATGTAGAGTTGATTAGAAAGTTGCTTCTTGGGAAGTTTGTGTGCATGAAGGGAACAGACAGCATCAGCCATACTGCACGGCTTTTACTGTGATATGGCTTGCAGAGAAATTGTCCATTCCTGGAAACAGAAGGACATTAGCACATTAGCACCAAGATACTTGAAAATGAAAAGATTTTATTTATGTCAGAAAGTATGATATAGACAGCATTTCAGTTACCTCAGATCGTATGCATAGCACCATATAAATTTGCAAGTAAAATTTCTTAGCAGTACTGAAAATCACATGGACAGCCCCTCGCTCCTAGTTTTCTAAGGTTTTTCAGACAAGCTTGTGTTAGCAATGATGGGATGCTTTTTGTTCGCTCTTTAATTTTTTTAAGGAAAAATTCATCTTCTGTAGTTAAGTCTGGAAAAAGCACAAGGAGGCAGGCTGCTATGTGTCAGATGAGGAGAAGCAGAAGGTGGCTGAGTCATCTATCAGAGTTTGTCCTTAGATAACTGCAGAAATGCTTCTAGTTTTCTAAGGAAAAGACATGAAGGTATGATTGCTCGGTAAGAGGAAGGTATTTTCAATTCCAAACAAAATATTTTTAGCTTCTATCAAAAAGTCTGAAAAATACAAAAAGGATATTTTCATTTAAAAATGGTTTTGTCCACTTATGATAGAGTTGTAAAATTTGATATACATGGGCAAAATTTCTCTCAAGAGAAAAAGGTCACCAGCATAATTATAAAATCTCTTCCACTGCTCTTTTCTTTCCTTAATTTCGTATTAAGAAATAAAACCCTGGAAACAGAAGAACAGCAACACCAACTTGCAGTATGGGGTAGGGGCAGCAAGTTCTGCTACTGTGTAGTAGACCAGTGTTAAGAAATGAAATTGAGAGCTTCACAACCTTGCTTGAAGGACCTACTCTTTTTGTTTAAATCATGGCATAGACAGTGCACTGTAGACTTGGAGCTTCTCTGAGAGTGTGTGCTTGACCATCCTTCCACCTTCCTCTGATAACCTGGTTTAATTGTCAGGGTAAAACATGTGGTACTGGAGCTATATAACTTCTTCAGGCTGCCTTCTTTCCTAGCCAGCTGGGGTTCACTGTGGGAAGAAGAGCAGAAAATACAATTCAGCAGGTCCTTGGAAAAAAAAATAAAGGATTTCATGGTAAATGTTTCTTGCTTCTGCTTTGGTTTTGTGGCTAGATTATAGAACTTCATTTTCTGCTAACTACATACAGTACAAGTGCCTAATTGAAGACCTGGCACTGTCACAAATCTAACAAATTGTAAAGAATGCATGTTTCATTCTTTTATGTCTAATAAGGAAAGAAACAAAAACCTGAAGACAAGAATGTAAAAAAAAAAAAGTGGAGGAATATAAAATGAGCTTTAAATAAAAGTAGATTCTGATTTCCAAACCTATGAAGGGAGAAGAACTTGATTCTACAGGTGCCTTAATGTATGAAAGTTTATTATGCTAGCATGGTTTAAACCAAAATGAACTGATCCAGAACTGAGGGCTTCCAAACTTAAATATCACTTTTATATGGATTTTAATCTGTCCACTAAGCAGAAGTAATGTGTGGTTTAAAGCCTTGAAGCCTTGTCCACTGCCAAAGCACAGTATATTGGACTTGCATGTACAAGATATTTTTTGTGGTCACTCTTTCCACTGTCAGCAAACTCTTTCTGCTTTGAATTCCCCTGTTTGACACTGGTCAAACAAAGTGTAATTCAGAAGTCGACACAGACAATACAAAGGAATCTAATTAATGTAGAGATGACAAAGGGAACTACCAGGACTGTATGTGCCCAAAGAAGTAACTTCTAGTGTATACATAATACAGAGATGTGTACCAAAGGGTTTTTAACACCTGCTTCTGGCTTTGTACAAGTCATTTCAACCACAGTATATCAGGGGCCCACTCTCTCCACAGTGAATTATAGGGTGTAATATTACATGCTATTCCCTCTTAATGTCTGCTTGCAATTACCTTTAATTGTTTGGAATCACTGAAGTAATACATTTAAAGTGAATCATGCCTGTTTATTTGTTATACTGCAGCGGGATAAACTAGGCCAAATGAAGACCCCTTTTTTTTCCAGAGAGGCAAGGAAAACACAGACTTAAAATCTACTGAGGTAGGAGGGATGCTATCCATTGATTTCAGCATGTGCTAAAATAAAAAAAATCCCATGGAAGTTATGCGCCCAACTTGTGAGCTTTTGCAAATCTCACTAGGCATCTGCCTGCATCTTTAAATGTCAGATACTGTTGTAAATGTGGTTGTCACTGAACTGCCAAAGATAACGTGGGAAAGACAGGGTAAGAAATCAGTTCCCCTGTATGGTAAGCTAGTGCTTTAATAACCTTTTCTTCTCTAACACATGCAGATTTGCAGTACATATGTATAGAAATAGCCAGGAATTTAAGATATTTATTACAAATTTTGATTTAAGCAGTCATCGCTGTTGTTGCACATGAGATACGTTAGAGGTTTTTGGTGATCAAAGCATCACATTATCATGTAATTTTTCAGACACGGAAGGTTTGCATTGCCTTGGTAACAGGTAGGTCTCAATTGCTTTCAGCCAATTAAATGACTTCTTAATTTTCAGTTGGTTACCATTGCTGGGTTGCTGCTGTTTGTATGATTTAAAATCTGCTTCATGACTACAAAGCTGAATGTGAAAATAGTAGATATCACTTAAAATAAGTCTGCAAAAAGACACCCTACATGTGCCTCCGATTCAATAATTTGAGATTATTTTCCCTTGGTTGTAATCAGCACATGAAAGCTGTCACTGGGTGGTAAGAAAGAAGGAGATGCTGCTAAATATTCTGTAGAAATGCTTTACTCGCTATGTCAGGAATGCAAGTTTGTTTGAGGATATATTAGCAGGGATCTTGCTCATGTTTTCTTTTTGGATTTCAGTGGTATTAAGTAAAACTACGCTTATTTAATCTGCTTAATATTGTGAGAAAGCAAAAATAGCCAGTAGCTAACATGCAACAAAACAATGAACATGAGGTTAGCTAGTTTGCTCCCAGTAGGTTCTGAACTGTCCGAATGATCCTGAGCATCCAGGTAATGAATGTACCCAGAAGCTTTCTATAAGAGCTAAGGGAACAAACAAGCTGTGTGCTCATCTCAGGAGGCTAATGAACAGATACAGTTGTTGTTCTGAGAACAGGATATGTTTGCTCCATGTGCAGGTGTAGGACTGTGGAAGCTGAAGTTATAAATGAACTGTTGTAAACCAACCTTGGCTAGATAATTTTAATTATTTTCCCTACTGTCATACTCTTGTCAGTGGAGTGCTGCATGGTAATTCCATTGAGCCACTTTCTACCTGAAACGAACCACTGCAATGAAACCTGCACAGGCCCTGCTGGTGAAGATAGTGGTAACCAGAGAGGGTAGGAAAGCACTGAACGTATGAGTTGTGCATGGGACACTATCTGGTCTTGGAGGGTTGTTGCCCCCAAATAGGTAACGTTGAGAAGAAAGCAACAATGGTGGAGTTTGCCTAAAATGATGATTTGCATAATTAAACAGCGACAGGGGACTCCTGAGGCATTTTTGAGAGAAGAAGGAAGTTTGAATTAACACAGAAACATGAAAATTTCTAACAAGCAGGACAGACCTGGGAGTGAGAAGCAGTACTAAATCACCAGTCAAATCAAAACCAGGTTTTGCCCTACCCCAGCAGCACCATGACTTCTTTCTGCACCTGATAGAGCACCCTCCTTGTCTGAGTAGCCAGTGCCCAGCTACTGGACTAATGGTATGAGGTGCAGCATGTAGGGATCTGCACTTGGATTATGGATACATGACCTTGTGGGGTGTTGTTGGAGTAAGGATGAGTAGGTCATAGGCAGTGCTAGGTTAAGGGCTGCACTTCATTATCTTAAAGGTCTTTACCAACCTAAATGATTCTGTGATTCTGTAGGGAGTGGCTTGAGCATTTATAATGCTTGAGCACTCTCAAAGAAAAGGGCATGGATACACATAACCATGTGTTCCATGAGGGAGGATGGAGACCATGTGGGTTTTAATCCTGTGAACATGGAAGGCAGAGGGTATGGGATTATATAATGTTCTGAGATTAATTCTAGGTGGTTATTTAGAAAATTTAAGGAGTTTACTGACATTATCAAAGAGGTCAGTATTGTGGTTTATCTGTTGTACTGCTAATATAGATCTTGATTACTTATAGATTACTCACTGCTCATTATTTTTGTGTTATCAATAGATGAAACCTGTTTCATTAAACCGTGTGAGTGAGACAGTGTTTTTCCCTCTGACAACTCACCTTCTAAATATGAGGATTCAGAAATAAAATATAAATCAATGTAGAAAATAGAAACTGGTGTAAGAGATGCGTGAGCTGAATTCCAGTGAAAACACCATTAACACTAGTCAGGTAAAAAAATTCCATAGAATAAGGAAAAAAGTAGTAAGAGACCAGGACATTCTCTTCAACAATGGTGGAAAATTGCAATTTTATTTCATATTTACAAGAAACATAAATAGCTAAAATAAAATAAAATCCAATCTAAACTTGGATCACAGGTCTCTCCCCTTTGTCCACAAAAGTACCTGAACAATCAATCAGTGACAGGAGATAAAGCAAAATTCCTAACTTTAAATGAGTAATTTTCATTTGACTAAGACTATAGACTCCTCACTATAACTGTTGTACAATGTGATCTGCACAACTTTATATCTCCAAAATATTTTCTTGGAATTCAGAGAACTTCCTCTGACTAGTTTCAAAACTGATTTTAGTTCCTTGCTGATAAGGTAATTAAGGAAAACTTAAATTGTGTTAGATCTATATCAGTTTAAATTATCACAGCTAATTGCTAAGTTAATTCTTTATGTACTGTACCTTGCAAATGAATTAAATTAGAAGGCAGTGTATGAAAATTTCTTCATTTTTTTCCAGAAGTGTTGTTTTGGATATACTATAACGATTTTATTGTGTTAAGAACAATAACATATGCATTATTTTCTTTAAAAAATGCATTGTGAGCTGAATTACTTGAAATGGTCTAAAACATCAAGGTTAATAGTAGTAAGATTTCTACCTTTATTCACATGAGATCGTACTTCCTAGCATAGAGATGGACCTTGTACCACCAACATGCCTTAAACATTGGCCTCAGGAAGCTCTATTGCTCTTTATGATTTAGAGTTAACTGCCTTAGATCCAGGTGCCATACTTTCAGAGATATTTAGGTTTTAAAGTGAGTAATATCCAGTAGGATTCAAAAAAGTAACTAATAATTTAACTTTCCTAACTCTTCTGTGTACCCTTTAAATATCATAAGGAATACTTCTCTGCAGATTTAATGATGTAAATATTAATAAGTATATTAGAAAGTTTGAGTACATTTTTTTCTGCAAATTATACCCATGATTTAATTTCAGTTAGCACTATTCAATTTTGAAAGATGTATGCTTTTACAAAACAATAATTAGAAGAAGAAAAATTTTAGAATTACTACTCCTAGAATAAGAATGGATAATTAATTACCTGAATTGTCTTAAAAGAGACAAATCCATAATGTGACATTCACATTTTTTTTAATTTTATGTGCTTCTGCTTGCACCTCAGAAGTATGTAAATACTGCTATCCCAATTTTGCACAGCACTTAAACACATGTTTAAACTTCAGATTGCTCTTTGAGATCTAAGTGAATGCATTAATAATTGATTTAGAGGATAATGCCTTTAAAAGTAAGCACAGTATAATAGCTGATACAGGAAAGAAAGCCAGACCAGATTATAATGCTTAGATAGCAGCTTTGCTCTCCTAAGTCTTTCCCAAATGTTGTCCCTGTAAATGTGCTCTGGACAAAACTACCTTATGAACATCTTTATGATGGACCACTAAAATGATTTCAGGTACCTATGAGCCCATATACATCATATTTGGGATAGCAGGTCCTTGACCTTGTCATTTATCCTTTAAGACATACCTGGCAAGGTGCTTTTAGCTTGGAACTTCCCTTAAAGTTGTCTGAAGTACTAAAACAAATGACGCAGCTTAGAACACTACCTGAGATACACCCCTGCATATTTAGACAGATAAGAAAGGCTCAAAGAGAAGGAAAGATAAGCCTAGGTGGTCTTGGTGTTTCCTAGAGGCTCTTTTAACCACAAATCTGGCAAGCCACAGGTATTATCTATTTCTTAGGAGAGTATAACAGAGGAAGACTCTCTCCACTCTTCCATGAGACTGCCAGACATCATCTCTGTGCCAAGCAACCTCTTTCTTAGAGGACCTATACCCAGGTTGGGATTGTAATAAATGCTACTCAGAAATGCTCAATACCAGCTGACTATGAATGAATTCCTTTCCAGGCTTTTGTATTTGAAAATGGGGAAAAGGACTGACTTCACAAGGACTTTCCCCAAGGCACTGAAAGAGTGGACAAGGGAAGTGCCACACAGATTAGGCAGCGTATTTGCCCAGATGCATGGGAGCAAAATGCTGCGCGAGAGAGCAAGGGCAAAAATCATGGATCCCAAGGGAATCCGAGCTCTTGTGTGAGGCATTGAGGCTGGATTATATCAGTGCTGCTCTGCTTAGAATAAATACGGTAGGGACTGGCCCTGTCTCTGATTGTGCCACTGAATATGGTTAGAATCCTGGTTGGCAATCCTCTGTGAGATCACCTCTGAACTGACTATGCTGTCACATTACATGGGGGGAGAGCATGTGGGAAGTCTGGTGCTTGGGAGTGTTTGTGTTGCTTTGTGTCAGAGGTGTTTAGGAGGCTGAGACAACTGAAAGCAGTAGTCCAGGTTGTCTGGAGCACTTGAGACTGTCCACAAAGTGTACCAAAAGGATCCTATCCATTAGTTTCACAGCTCAGCTGCTTTTCTAGCACAGGGGGTTTGCTTGTGAGGCAGGACAGAAAGGGGAGGGCATTGCTGGAGATGCTGTAAGAGCCTAGATAACTTACAACCATCTTGCACTTCATCTCATCTAATTTGCCCATGTGTGTTTATGGTAATAAATCAGTAAAGACCCTGCATGGACAAGACTTGCTGGAACGGACTAACCTTTGGGATGTGACTTACCTGGGCTGATGTCCTGTCAGCAGTAATAATGTGACACCTGGAGAGTGCAACAGCTCAGAAGTGGTCCTTTGCTCTTCATAGGAAAAAAATCCAGAATTTGGATTCTGCAGGGATAATCAGGGAGTACCTAGTGAAGTCAAGGGAAATAGAGGGAAATCTCTCTACTCATATATACCCTTCATGGGTTTCTATTCTGGATTTTGACTGTTATTGTGACAGATAATTAGAGCAGACTCAGTCCTACATCAAAAGTTTTACAGCAGAAAGAAAAAGGATTTCAAAAAGAGGAAAGCAAGCAGGAGGGTCAGGAGAAAGACAGAGATGGTCTGATGCCTACGACCATTCTACACTCATGCTTACTTGTCCTGTTTTGAACTACCTCAGAAACTACTTGGTTCTGGAAAAGGAACCTGTATTTTCTTTTTTAATGGTGAAAGTAAGATTGGCTGTTACACTTACGACTTACTGTGCTGTTTATTTCAAGCTGTAGAGCTACCTCATATTCTATAAACACATTTCTTCATCATTGTTTTTTCTTTTGCTCTCATCTCTGTTAATCAACTGCTCTTTATGTAGCACGTACTGTAATGAAAATACACGACACAGGGTGCTACCAGCCACAGATCATGAACCCTTTGGACCACTCATCATGCACTTGCCAGTCAAGAAGCATTTTGCTTACTAATGTGCATTGTGTTTATTCTCCCTTCAATTAGAGTAACCAGGTAAGGCAATAGGTCATCTAGCAAATGTGGCAGCTGCAGGCAGTAATCATAGTCCCAGCACCTGCTCCCATGGCAACTGATGTGTTTACATTCACAAAAGCACACAGCATTTTCTTCCTTCCACTCAGTAGAGAAAAGGAAGGTTTTAGAACTACAGCTAAAAAGAGGGATTTACAAGGATAAATGCTTAAGCAAATGTTTGGAAGAAACAATGTTTGTACTTTGGAGTGAAAACTTAAGAGAATGATGAATTGTTACGAAACAACAATTAAACATCTTCACCTCCTGGACTCAGCGTGTAGTAGGTAGCTCTCAGAAGCAAATGTCATCCCCTCTAATCTAACCTGCTGAAGAGTAAAAGGAAGCATGAGAGAGTCCAGAAGTTAGTGATCTAGAATTGTTTCTGTAGATGTGATGCCACTGTGGCCTCAGAGGCACTATGATTATAAAATGCTTTGCTATTACTACTTTTTCAGAAGTTGCAAAATGCTCCTTCAAAGATACTCTGGAAGAAAATGTCATCACTACCAGCTTTGGCTGTATTAGGGTTGAGATATGCCTGCTGCATCTGCTCATTACCAAAAGACAGAGAGGAGATATGGGTGGAATTCAAAAGCTTAAGCTCTGTGCATACAGGGAAATTACAGGACCTTTTACTTTTCCTTGTCTTTACAAGAACTTGGCATCCTCTACTTTTCCTGCATTAAATCCAAGGCAGCCAATACATAAATGCTTCTTTCTTTTTAATGCCTGCACATACTCTGCATTTAAGCAGAAGTGTGACCTGACCATGCCAGGAACTTGGGGCAAAGATACATCTGATCATGTGAATGGATCAGGAAAAAGAGGTATTAAACAAGCACAGATGAAATTGCAGGAAAACTGCTGAAATGTAGCAGAGTCAACCTTGCTTAAATTCTCTGATGGAAAGTGTGGACACGAGAGAACCTTAAGCTTGAGAGATATTTCAGTCAGATTTTTTAAAAAAATTATTCTCTGAATGAGCATCTCATGAAAACAAATACAGATATTAAGAAAACCAGTCCTGTGTTTATTAGATCTCTCTTTTCATTCTGAGATGTTCATCGCTTGTTTCTCTGGACTTTGGCTCTTGGTTGATTCAGAAAAATATTCCACTCATTAGAGCAATGTATCTTGAACAGATAATTTATAAACACTTCTTCATCCACAAATGCCTTAACTGGTGAAATAAGCAGTTAAGACTTTTCTGATGTTCTGTAATGAGCTGTGAATCCTCAAAGGAAAAATTGAAACAGTGCAGCTTAAGTTGAATACAGTTTCTTGTCACCATGTGTGGCTCAAACTTGGAGAATTATGAATTTGATAACTGTAATGAATTTGGTAGTTCTGAATCAGGACAGGCTACTGAACTAAAATGTCTGCTTATGGTTATAGGTTCCCCAAAATTATAAAACATGCAGACATTTTAGGATTTTGAAATTCTGCATCCTCACCTAATAAAGGAGGAAGAAATGGTATGTCCTTTCCATATATTTACCTAGTGGCAGCATTATGAGGGAAGATGCTAAAATATCTTAGTTTAAAATTATGATTTAAGCCCTGATATTACTATGAGATCCCCTCTGCAAATATGCAAATTCACTTATGCCCAAGGGTCTGTGCTCCAGCATTGGTCTCTGTCTGCAGAGATTTCATTGCCAGACTGTTTTAAATTTTCTGATTTGTTTATTCAGGTTAAAACATTTATGATAGTCAAGTAGATAGAGTACTTCAATACAAGTAAGCGTGTCAGGTTTTTTGCTTTTCAGAAGGTACTCTTGACTCTGCCACTGGTCTGCAAGATAACCCAGTACACACTTTTTTTGGGTTTCTGCCTCTTTTTCAGTTTTCCCATGTGCGAAATACTATTAGTCTAGTTGGTATTGTTTAAGAAAACTCCATACACTGTAGAAGTGTTTGACTTTCTTGCCCAAATCAACTGTAATTTTGAGGTTATCATGATAAAAATTGAGCTAATTTTTAGATTTCATTTCTGCTATCAAATGTGCCTTGCTGCAACCCTTTAGAAGAGCTGCGATAGCCTTGGCTTAGTGACTGCTCATAAAATGTCAGTTAATTAGAAATAGGATCAAATGAAAATTTTGAATGTGCTACCACAAGCAAAGGTATTAGAAGATATTAATGTATCTATCAAAAGATTTCCTTTATGTTTTAATCACTTTGTAAATAGATTATTCTGGTGCAGTTTTATTTTAAGAAATATTCACTTTGAGCAGATTCAATTATTTCTGCTCACTTGAGATACACTGCTTCAGCGCAGTCCCAATAGGAAGGATGTTATCGCACAATGAGGTACAAAAGTGCTTTATGTTATTAAGGAGGGCTGAATCTGTTACCTTCTTTAGGCAAAGACTTAAGATGGGCCAAAATGTTTTTCTTACTATTCCCTGACACATGGTGGACATTAGAGTAATCTGAACAAAGGCCCAAGAAACTACACTCTAACTAAATAGTCTGATTGATAAAAATTTAATAATTTTGTAAGCTCTATGACTTTACCAGTTTAATTTTGAAACAGAAAAATTGTGATAAATTTAAGAAGTATTCTTCTAACATTTTCTAGATAAAATTTGTATATAATTTCCTTTATTTTTTTTCCGAAACAAGATATTCTGAAGCAAACACTCAAATTAAAATATAACCAGATATGGAACATGTTGCCTGACAATGCAATTTTGTGTTTTGAATTCCAGTTGTGAATCAAGAATATGTCACATTTTAAAATGTTCTGTGAAAAAAAAATCCTGCCCAAATTATTTATGTCTTACTCTCCTATTAGTTGGCCAGTATAAGTAGTGTAACAAAGGGTACAGAAATAAAGGGTGTCTATTAAAAGAAAATTTTAATATAAGCTACACAATCTGAAAAAAAGGGTTTTTTTTAAGAAATCGGTCCTATAAGGTGAATAAAAAGATGATCCCTGGTACCTTTTTTGGGGGTAGCAAAATCTTGCTAGACTAAGGGTGCCAATGAATGCTGAAATGCACTGAGCAACATACTCTGAAGCTCCCTGATGACCAAATGAAGCAGATCAATGAAAAAAAGTGTTTCGAGTGCAGCTCTTCTATCAGAACTTACTTAATTTATTGGAATTTACATTCTTTCCTTTTGAGTTTTCAGGATCTGTTTTTTCATGATATTTATAGTTTGTAAATCTATGTAAACATGGAGAACCATTGTAGAAGAGAAAACCCAGAAGACAAAAAAATCGTAACCATAAACCCCGTAACACTTGTACAAGTTTCTTGCTAATCACATTAACCCAGACTTTTTTCTTCCAGTCCATGTTCAGTTACTCTAAGCATACTTCAAACAGGACATTTGGGTCATCTCTGAGTCAGATTAGCAATACAGACAGCTGAATGATTGATGCATGCCAAGTTATGTAGCAATTGAGTCATGCATCAATATTCTGTGACATCCGTGCTCAGTGTAATCTCATCATCCATCATCATCTTTCTAATAATTTAAATAAGTAACAAAGTATAACTACTAAGAAAACAATACAATTCCCCTATTGTGACTCTGCTCAATATTGTCATGAACAAGGTTGCACTTCAAACAGGTTGAATAAGGGGCAGCACTCAGGTGAAGGTACAGGCCTGAAGACCCCGCTGCTCCTTACCTGCAGGGACATCAAATGTTAAGGACAGTGGGACTGGCTAAGCTTGCCTTCCTGTGGAGGTCACCCTCAGGCAATGAAATACCCTCCAGGCCTGATGTGCTTGGGAAGAAGAAAAGATGGGTTTATTTAAAGTGAAGAAATAATAAAAACAACAACAAAAAAAAATTTTGCCCCTTCCTCCTGCAGCCCAAGCATTTATTTTCACTTGTGTGAGATTCAAGATCCTTATTAATAGTTTGTCAGTATTACTGTAAGCAAGCTAACAGTATTCAAGTTTTATCAAGGAATGTATTTAGTTGGGTTTGTTTATTATCACTTTAAAAAATATAACCCCCCCTAAACTAGCCATCCACCAAACATATTCTTGTTGAAAGTGGCATTTGCTCTATGTATGGAAGAGATCTTGAACTGTGGCTTTTGGAGTCCCTACTTGAAATGACCTTTCCAAAGCCTTGTATCTCAGCTGTAACCTGAAGTTTTGCTTCTCTTCTTATCATTGAAAAGCTGTTCCACCTCAGGATAAGTCAGTATACATCTCCACTATGGTCATAAACCTGTGGGCGTATTTCATATCTCCCTTTTGACCTTTTCCTGTAAAGTTGCCCTGGAACCATGTACAGAAAGACCTCCATGAGATTTAGGAGACCATCAGTGAGTAGAAAAAGTTCAGAAGAACAGGGAGAGATGGCTAGAGAATAGCAGCTGTGTCAAGCAGCCCCATGTATAGACCCCAGGACACAGCTGGGTTGCTCTGTGATAGCCCTGATGTACACTGCATGGAGGCCTCCAGCAGCAATAACCCTTCAGGGCACTTCTAGTGAAGTCTTATTGTCACTCATCCTGTTATTGGGAATTTGTTACTGGAAATCTAATCTTTTGTCATGGCTCTGAATGAAAGGTAAGGAAATATTGTTAAAGTCCACAGCTTTCTCATTGAATGCTCCAAACTGGTTGGTGGAAGAGAAGAAGAGTGGATGCCTGCATAGGCACTGATGGGGTGATTGTGCCTTAGAATCATAGAATCATCAGGTTGGAAAAGACCTACCGGATCATTGAGTCTAACCATTCCTATGGAACACTAAACCATGCCCCTCAGCACCTCATTCATCCATCCCTTAAACACTTCCAGGGAAGGTGACTCAACCACCTCCCTGGGCAGTCTATTCCAATGCCCAATGACCCTTTCTGTGAAAAACTTCCTCCTAATCTGTAGCGTAAATCTCCCCTGGCGTAGCTTGAGGTCATTCCCTCTTGTCCTGTCCCCTGTCACTTGGGAGAAGAGGCCAGCTCCCTCCTCTCTACAACCTCCCCTCAGGTAGTTATAGAGAGCAATAAGGTCTCCTCTCAACCTCCTCTTCTCCAGGCTAAACAACCCCAGCTCTCTCAGCTGTTCCTCATAAGGCCTGTTCTCCAGCCCCTTCACCAGCTTTGTTGCTCTTCTCTGGAATCGCTCCAGAGCCTCAACATCATTCCTGTGGTGAGGGGCCCAGAACTGGACTCAGTATTCAAGGAGCGGCCTCACCAGTGCAGAGTACAGAGGGAGAATAATGTCTCTGGATCTGCTGGTCATGCCGTTTCTGATACAAGCCAAGATGCCATTGGCCTTCTTGGCCACCTGGGCACACTGCTGGCTCATGTTCAGTCAGGTGTCAACCAACACCCCTAGGTCTTTCTCCTCCAGGCAGCTCCCCAGCCAGACTTTGCCTAGTCTGTAGCACTGCCTTGTTAGCAGTGTAGTGACATAGCACACAAGAATACTGTGAGCACTGTGCTTTGAGGAGCACCATCACCTGGAAAACTTAGACCTTAGCTATGATGTTGGGCTGCTGGCTCCTCAGAGCTAGGATACAAAGCTGCACATTTTCCTGCCTGGGGAGGTCAGCATTTTTAACACAAGTGTTTGAGGAATTCTGAACTTTCTGCTAAAAAGAAATGTATATGAGGTTCAGAAGAGACAGTGAGGTTCAATGAGAATTTCTTATTGATCTAAGACAGAAAATATCTGAGGGAGTTAACTGAACTGACATTAAAATGAAAACCACTCAGCCTTTCAGAAAACCTTATACTAACACTCAAGAAAGGAAAATTAGAGTCCAACAAAACCAGCAGGCAGAACAACAAACAATACAGCACAGATATAAGAAGAATTCCCTCAGAAACCACCTGCATGTGGAAAAGCAGAAATAATTTAATCACTTTTCAAGAGTATTCAAAAAAACATCATGCAGTGCTCAGTGTTTGGTTTATCATCTTTCTTGATATTACAGAACCCCACAGACCTTTGCAGGAAACAGTATTCCCTTTAGTACTTCTTGTACATTTATCTTAAATGCATCATCAATACACAATTCAGTTATAAACCATCTATTTCCATTATCATATATTTCTTTTAAAACATCTGTTAATAAAATCTTTGTAGTGTGCAATTGTAGTAAATACTAATTTAAAATTCTGCCTAAATGGAATAGTATTTGCCAAGTTTCAGTAACCTATCCAAGTCTACTACATTACAAAATACGTTTTTTTTCAGCTGGTATTGTTGAGATGTAATCTAAGTAACAGTTTTTAAGACATTGAAAGAGTCAGAATTTTAAGATGGCATGAGATTATTTTCTAATACATATTCTTGCTCATACAATCATTCCACATCCAGTTTTTTATCTTTCAATCTTTTCACATTCCTGAATAACAAACATGTTTTTCTGAGACAGTGAAAGTTAAAAGTTTAGTGAAATTTTCAAGTTAAATGAATTTCATGTGTTCTAGGTCTTTTAAGAGGTCATATGCACTAGATAATTGAGGATATTTTTCTTCCTAGATGGCTATATGTTTTCTATAAAAATAGGTTTTTGCTTAGACAGTTATTTCATTGTCATAACCCAGAGCATACAATAAATGTTTATTTTAATTTTCTAAATACTTAAATATATCTTCATAGATTCCAGTGCTATTCTGTTACTTAAATAATTTTCGCCTTCATCATCATCTTCATTGTCTTTAGAGGACCTAAAAATTACAGCTGAGGAATCCTCATCATAAGAATAAAAGCAACTTCTAGCAACTAGAGAGCACTTTAAAATACTTACAGCGTCAGGGAAAAGAAATGATCCACTTATAAGGATGTGTGTCCATGTTCAACATATTTATGTAGACAGAAAACAATGTTTCGGATCCTTCTGATTTTCTTGTAGTAAATGTGGAAAAACAATTGCAAATTTCTAAATACCATCTCTGAGACAAAGCAGAAATTCAGCTATGGTTCACTTTGCTACTATGCCTGTAGCATATACATTGGCAACTAACAAGAAGAAAATATTAACTTTTCTTTTCTTTAAGTCACATGGGTGGTGTTTCTTCAAAGTAACCATTTACATTATCAGGTGTAAATGGTGATAGATTGTTGATTTTCAAACCATTTGCACTTTTTTCACCTTCAGAGAGCCCTAATGCAGATTAACTCTCATGTTTAAAGTAATCAAGCAGATAATGGATTTTTCTGCTTTCAAATGTACAGTTGAAGAAAAAAATTCTTGGGAACATTTCAACATTTTTGAACTATAGAAACATTCTTTCTGTCCAAGCTTTGGGTTTTTTTTTGTTTGTTTGTTTGTTTGTTTGTGATTTTTTTGATTATTGTAACAGGACTAGTGTGTTACTGAAAAACACAAAGGTTTTGTCTTTTACTGGAATGTATCATCTCTGCTGAGGGTGAATTTCAGAAAGTAGGACAATGTAATTTCCTATTGAAGTGTCCTGTGTGAATAAATATATACTATTTTCTTTTTGCTTCTGTAAAAGACAATTAATTCTCCATATTTCATTTTAGCAGATTTAATTTTATCTATTGGTAGAACTGGGTATAAACCAAACCCAGGTGGCTTAAGGAAATGCTTGTTTTTTAAAAAGAAAGCAGGGACTGATTGGCTTTGGCAATGATCACCATCCCTGTGGTTAAAAATAATCCCATCAAGGAAAGGTAGGTGGATGTAGGGAGTGTAGGAACCTATCTTGGATTTGCTGTTGCATCTATTGAAAAGATGCAGAAAATTATCACCCAGACATCCTAAATTTACTTCTTCTTAGAAGGGCAAAAATGAGGAGAAACATCACTCTTTCTCAAGCAGTAGCAGAACATTTGTACAATTTCATGAAATGAGAATGGGTGAGAGCCCTTCACGTTGATCTTAACAGATCACTACGAAGCATGTGCTTCCTTAGCAGTTCACTGTTGCCTTTCTCTAAGCTTTTCTTTCTAGGCTTAGAACTTTCAGGCACAAGAATCAGCTTTGATGTGTTCTCATTCCTGCGAGGCCTGAGCAGCATTGTAGGAACATACCACAAACACAGACAAAAAACCCAGTAGGCTGCTACTTTCTTCGTATAGCGAAAAGCACCTCATCTCCGAATTGCCTTAGTAGTTCACTGGTTCTCCAAGTGAATAAAAAGCAAACACATGATGAACATGTATAAAAAACAAATTAGAGCTCCCAATGTCTACGAAGTGTTAGTGAGAAAACTTGAACCAGACTCCTTGTGGTGGGGCACAGTGGGAGAACAGAAGAATCAGGAGAGGCTTTGACTAGATAGATAGAAGATATTTTTTTTCCACTGTGAGGATAGTCAATGAGTGGAACAGGTTGCCCAGGGAGCTTGTGGGATCTCTGTCCTTGAAGGTTTTCAGGACACCACTACATAACTGTAGTTGATGGCCATCTTCTATGTTTAAGGCTACTTTCCACATAAATTTATTTGTACCTCAGCTTCACTTTTAGCATTTCTTCCCAGCTTTTCCCGTTTCAGTTGTTTTTTGCAAATCCCAGTCTGGTTGCATTGTTGGTACAGAGCTGGATTTTGCCTTATGTTTTTAAGAAAACTGTGATATATGAACAAACACAGACAGATTTAGGAGAAATATGAACAAATATGAACAACAAATGTAAACTTTCTTCAATTCTTTTTTAATGTCTTGAGAAACACTTTTTATCATAACAAGATGAAAGTACTGTGTAAGGGATCGTGTCCTTGTGCATGATGCCTGTGAAAATGCTACTGAACTGATTGTCAGAGTGGACATGCTGGGGTTGTTCAAAGTCCCTGCAACACATAAAAATGATATTGTTGCTCTAATTTACATCGGGACAATGTCCCTGTTACTGATGGCATGAACAAGATGGGACATAAATTGACTATTTGACATTAACTGAGCATGAAGGCTATCTCAGACTTGCTTTTCCAAGCTCAGAAAGACACTTATGACCCTAAGTTGCTCATCTCAAGCACAGATTGGTCCCTTGGCTTCAGCCCTAATAGTTCTTGCCTTCCTTCTATTTTGAGAGACTGCATTGCTTGGATACTAATACTGTATTTCTTTTGAATTTAATCTACCAAAATGGAAGAAAGCTGATTTGTCGAGTACAATCTCTTTCTCAGGCCAAGGAAGCAAGCTGTATAGGTTACAAACATTTTAAAGAATGTAACTTTGTTATGGGGAAGGGACATAAAACAATCAGGTTTGAAATATTAACAGCTGAAGGGAGTGTAGAATGGGTAATCAGCTTTCTGTGAGTATTTGGTATGAGATCAAATTACAGAGATGTTAATGGCACCCTTTATGGTTCTAGAAAATTTCCTGTTACCTTCTGAAACAGGACTTTACCCTTCTTCTTGGCAGACTTCTTCCATCTCTGTGTTCTTTCACATTTCCAAAGTGTCAATGACTTATGGATGGCCAAATAAATTCTGAGTTAAATTACATCCAGTGTTGGACTGAGGCATATTACTCAATGGTTTCTTTCTGCCACCATAAAATTTATAGCATTTTTTTCAAACGATTTAGGGGCTGAAACTTTCTGCTCTTGATATATTTCTTAGAGATTTTTCTGGAGGGTTTGATCAAAAAAGATTCGATTCATTTTAAGAATGAAAAGCAAAAATAGATTTTTTCCAAATTATTTTGAACAGTAGTGGTATTTCAAGCATTAATATCAGAAATGCAAAGATTGACAGAGTCAAGCTGAGCAAATTTTCTCATTCTCACTAAGCAAATCCATCCAAAGTTGTTGATAATCACTATTTGCAAAGGTATAACACAACTGTATTATATGTATTTCTTGATCTTGATTAGTCTACTGAACCATCTTTTAATTCCCTCATCTGAAAAATGGCAAAACAGATTTTCCTTTTACAGTACTTGTTTTTCCTCATCTGAGTAATTTTTACCCTAAGGAAGGAGCATTTTATGGAAAACAGGGATAAAAAATGTTATTCTCATATCATGTTTTTATCTGTGATATTTAAATTAAATTAGCTTTTTGCAGAATGAGTATACCTATCCTTACACTTATAGTTGGGGCTCAGGTTGAAATAATTGGGGTTCAGGTTGCTCAAATGCTTCTGGAAACTGAACATAAAGATGAGCCAGACTAGGCAGACTTAGTCCTTGAAAAATATACAGTCATCAGTTCTCTACAATAAGCAAATTTTATGGTTGTTGCAATTATTATTATGGTTGCTAATGAAACACCCAGACATCATTAAGTCTTCAAAGTAGCCATTTAATATGATTTCATATAACATTTCATTATTACAAAACTCTTTAGAACTTCCAAGATGACTGGTAGATAATAAGTATTAGACCAAGAGGAAGATGGCAAATACTGTTTTGATTTGTCTTGTTTTTCTGAATTAATTAATGAATCAAGTTGGAATTTACATGGACAAAGAAGTGGTCTTGACCAATAAAACCCATTTAAAGATTCAGTCCCTTCTTCGTGCTCCGTCTATCTGACACTGATTTATAAGTAGAGTTTGTAGAGAGCTGTTGCTAGGGGACAGTGCTTTGGTAGGTCCACATTAAAGCAATATTCCTGAAGAAGAAAAGTAATTTACATATTTCAAGTGCTCCCAGCAAAAAATATTCAATCAAGCTTCAATAAGTTATAAAAGGGAACAAACATAATCATTTGTATCAGTAACAACCCTTATGCCAAAGAGAAAAAAGGAATTCAAGCTAAACTCTTTGGACTAGATGCACTTTGTACCCTGGCAGATGACCTGAGTGATTTCTTTATTTCATTAAGTTCCTCCCAATTTATGCCCCATAACCAAGATCAGAACACCTGGAATGGACTTGACCTGACTGATATATTAACCTCCTTTCATCAACCAGAATAACATTGATGGTAACCAAACAGCTTAATCTCCAGAGTAAAGGCCATAGAAAGGAAGACAGCTCTATCAAGACCACCTTTTCTAGTCCCATAACTAGACAATTGCTTTCTGAGTTGTTGCCCTGGAGAGGAGCCTACCCTACCGAGAAGAAGAACCCTTGCTATATGACTATGCTTTTTTAGCTTTTTAGTTCCTCATTATTTTTCCCCTTTTAAACTGCTCCACATATATAAATGCATCTGAAACCTTCTTTGTGCTTAGTTTTTTGATATATCAATTTCAAAAAAATGTGGATAGCTGACAGTGAAAACCCCTCAAATTCTCTCCACTCTCAGTTTCTAAAAGCTTATTATTGCAGCACTTAAGGGTTCATTACTTCCTCTCTTTCTTTCTTTCTTAAAACACACATTTCATAGGTGAAGCTGCTTTTCCATGAATGTTGCTCAGAATTTATGACTTTTTCCAGAATTAGCACTGCATTGAGAACAAGAAGTTCTTTTTGGCTAGATGGCTGTCAAATTGATGTGAAAATGCTCCCTTTAGATGGGATGGATGTATAAGACCATGTAAATGGTCTCAAGGCTCAAGATCCACCAGGAGAGATCTAGGCTAGAGATTAGGAGGAAATTTTTCATGGAAAGGGTCATTGGGCATTGGAATAGACTGCCCAGGGAGGTGGTTGATTCACCTTCCCTGGAGGTGTTTATAGCACGGGTGGATGAGGTCCTGAGGGACTTGGTTTAGTGTTTGATAGGAATGGTTGGACTCAATGATCCGACAGGTCTCTTCCAACCCGGTGATTCTATGATTCTATGAAATAATTCCCTGTGTTCTTAAGGGGTTTAAAAAAGTGTGTGACCAACATTTGTTGTGATTCTTCTTCTCTTACTTTGGTACATAATCAGAACAGATCAGATTAAACCAGTTCCAGGAAAGAGTTTTTTCAGCTAACAGCTGGACAAAGACACGCTAGTGACTCCAGGCAGGTCAATGTGGCATTTACACCCCAGTAGAATAAAAAAAAAAACTACTACAGAGGCTGCAATGAAGTCTGCATTGAATTTATAATGCGTAACAAAATCTGTCTCAGCAAAGGTTTTGTAGAGGGCAAGTGAAATTTATCACAGATTATATGTTGTGTTATACAGGAGGCATATGCAAAGGCCCCAGATGGTTTCAGGATCCTGTTTTATTAGGCTGCTTTGATATGCACATGCACAGGCAATTCCCTCCCTGTACAGTCTTAACTATAAAGCAAAACCAACAGATAAAATTGGGAAAGTGTTTTTTAATAAAACACATAAGGCAGATCTTTAGCAGAGCTAAAAACTGGACTTAATCTTCCTATGCCTTAGTTCAGTGCCTTAACAATCATCTCTATAAGAGTGAATGTGTACAAATAATTATTGCTCATTTATTTTTGAAAAGCTCTCTGGCTGTACTATACAGACATGACTTGCTGGAATCTACTCTGAAGCATAAAATGTGACTATTCTGCCTACAGAGAAAGTGAAAAGAAATCCAGTACTGAAAATGAAACTGAATTCTTGATTCCATCTTTTCCTTCTCAGTTTTTTTTTTTTGTCTTGACTATTTTTTTACTCAAATTTTAAGTTACAAGTTTAGGAGACATGGATTTTTTTTTCATATAGTCATCTTTATAGTGGCTTTGTAGAATAAAGTAGTTTACAGAAGCCAAAAGAAATGTAAAAATTAAGATGTCAATGGGGAAAGGTTATAAAGGCATCAGTGAAAGACTTAATGTTACTTTTCAGAAAGAGCATAAATCTAAATTTCTCTGGAAAGACATAGCAAACATGATATTGTCCATTGTGTATGGTTTCTGCCATTTTGCATCAGTAACTTTCACTGTCTGTAGCAAATCTATTCACGTACTTTCAGAAATGGTTTGCAGGAAATACGCTCCAGTATAGACCCATACTGCCTCTTTATGGATCAGTGGATTTTGGTCATGATAGCCATTGTACAGAGAAGCAGTGTGACCTTTCTAAGAACTACACTTTGGGAAAAAAGAGAGGGACTTTTTTCCTACTGCAAAGTAGACATCAAGCTGTTCATCCGAATTGATACCATCATGTCCAGATTTTATGGATCTCACTATTGTTATTCTGAAATAAAACTAAATTGCAAGAATTATATATTTTGTGTTGAACATGTGACACCTGCCTTCCTTTTCCTACTGCCTGAAGGCCCATTGCCCCTTTACAACTTGAGACCATAGAGCAGTGCCCAGTGAGGAAAACGTGAAGATATTAGTCTTGATTTCTCTGACCAGGTTATTCTGGAATGGCACTGCCACAAGAAAACCTTTAAATGAAAGGCAAAGAGGTGGGGCAAGAAGAACAAAATCTCTGATTTCTAATCTAATCGCTGTTGAAGATGTCAGAGTGCATATAGTAGGTCAACAACTGCTTAAAAGCATGGATCAAGCAAACCTTGTGCACTGGGTCCCTGGTTTATATTTCAGTCATTTCTACCACACTGTCATGGTACCCTGCAGCCTGCCAAGCTCATTCATAAGGGTGAATGTAAAGGAATTACACAAACATATAGGGATAAAATAAGAAACCATAAGCACCAAATGAGGTGCAAGTAGCAAGGGACATAACAGGTCATGAAAGTTTCAGTGAATACATTAGAAATTAGAGGTAAAACAGGAAAAGAGATTGAACAAGAGGTTCTACAGAGAAAAGGGAATTGTTTGTTTCCATCAGAGAAAGCAGAATTATTTGCTTTCATCCTCATTGAAAAGGTAGATTGTGCTAGATACTTTAACAAATTAATTTTAACTAGGTGTTTGGAATGCGGGCTGGTGCAGAGAAGAAAAGAGTTCAGGGAACCTTCATGTAATATTGGTACATTCAAGTTCTCAGGGTTTGATGAAATTTACTCCAAGAAATGAGGCAAAGTAATCTGAATGTTTAGGGATTTTCTCTGGGAAGCTGCAGACGAGAGACATCCTAGAAGACTGCAGAAAACCAAATATTTTTAACTTGCTTTTGGCTTTGGGTTTTGTTTTGGTTTGGTTTTTTGTTTGTTGGTTTTTGGTTTTTTTTTTTTTTTTTTTTTTTTCCAGTTCCTGGAAACAATGTAGAACATATTATTGAAGCAATTGTAACTACCTACAAAATTTAAAGGCTGTAAAAATGGCCAACAAAGAACTGTCAAGAACAGATCAGATCAACTTTATGTGATTACTTTCTATGAGAAGAATGACTGCCTAGCAAAGAAAGGAAAAGTAGTAGATGTATATGTAAATTAACTCGTAAAGTTTTTAGCAATTTTTCCAGCATTAGAATCTGAAAATTTGAAGAAATATGGCCTGTATGTAAGTGACCTCAGGTACCTATATAAAAATTTGAAAGCTTGGTTATTAATGGATCCACATCAGAAATGGAGGACATACTGAGTAAATTTCCTCAAGAACTTGTGTTTGGACAAATTCTACTTGCTATGTTCATGGAAAACGCAAAATAGAATGGAAACTATATCTTTTAGTTATGGCTTGTACAAAGCTGAAAGCAGTTTTAAGTATATTGGGAAATACGCTGAAAGTATTACAGGGAGTTTAGAGAGTTGGTCAGATACCCCAAAGGCCACATTTAAATATTTATGAACCAAAGCTCTGTACCTAAGAAAAAAGAAAGGGAACTGAAATTTGAAACTGGATATTTTGATATGAAGAAAGCAATCACTACAGTGGAAAAAGACAGAGTAAGAAAGTAGTTTTTATTTTGAATTCATGATACAGAAGCCTGTACACAACATAACAGCTAGTTATGTTCCTCACTGAACTCCAGAGAACTGAACTGAACTCCAGAGAAGCCCTGAGAGGTATATTATGTCTATTCTGTGAACAGCATTCTTAGGGTGAAGACAAAGTGAAGAGAATCCAGTTGTGTGAATGATGAAGCTTTTAGAAGGCATGAATTATGAGGGAACTGACTCGCTGGGTCGTAGTTGAGAGTGACTTGTTCATGTGTAGTTATAATATCAATGATCACCATTTGTTTTCCAAGAATAGACAAAATCCATTTGTTTTTCAGGATAGGTAATTACAGGTGAAAAATTTGAGTAGGATGATGAAGGAGCAGAATGCATAACCCGAAGATACTGAGAAACCACTTTCTTTAAAGTCTTTAAAATTTTTAAAATCTTATTTTTAATCTTTAAGAACTGTTACGTACCTAGAGGATGTTGTGCTTTTATTTTGATTTTTAAAAGCAAGAATTTTGGGGTACTTAATTAAAAAGCTCTGAAGATAATCCATTTTAATCTTGTATTATGAATTTCTATACTAGACTCTGATTTGGTAATTTTTTGGAAATTGGATAACTAAATTAGTTACTAGCAGAATTCAGAGCAACTAGGTGATAGAAAAAGAAAGAGGAAGACAATTTAACCTATATTAGAACACTAAATCATAAGCTACTGTTTTGTCTGGTCACAAACAAAGAGAAGTAATGAGTTGGATGTATTAATTGCATTTAAATGATTGAATAATCTTCAGCTGTCAAGCTATATGTTTTGTGAAAGTTCAAATGTGAATTCTTAAGTTTTCCAGCCAGGAAGAAAAAACCCTTTTACTTACAATGAACTAATGATTGGTTGACAATTTAATTAGATAGCAAGGAATTTCTAAAGAGGAAGTGAGGTACAGAAGCAAGTCTGTTTCTCTGTATTGTAAATTACTGCTTTGAATTAAATCAGAAGACACAGTATAACCACACTTCTTAGGTGTCTCACGCGACATATTCTAAATAGGTTGTTGAGTGGATACAGTGAGGGAGACACTGATAAAATTTGGTCTTAAACTAAATTGAATAGAACTTTACATCTATGTATGTCACTTGACTCAGTAAATCTTTGGACCTATGTTGTCCATTTTGACCCTTTTCAAAAACCAACAGCTTTTATTTGCCGTAACTTTTTCACTGCTTTGGCTATGTAAAGTTAGTTGGTTAATACCCTACCATTTCATATTTGTGGCATCTGTTTTTTAAAGCAGAGTCCTGAAACAGACTTTCAGTCCTCAGGATAGCTCAGGAGACGATAACACAAGAGATAATAACACCAGAGATAAGGAAGAATTACAGTTATCAGCATTGACTAGGAAAGCTTGGCCTTAAAACATTGGTTAGAAGAAAGAAAAGCTGGATTCTTGGAGTCCCAAGATAATGTAGAAGAATGATAGTTAGATCTCAGAAAAAGGAGTAAATCACTTTAAATAAGCCATATAAAATTGTTATCAGTATTTCTCTCAGAGAATTGGAATAATCTTTTCTGTCCTAATATAATTATGAATCACAAATCAAATAAATACTAGCTAAAATATATGGAGATTTCTTTCTGAATACAAAGGCATCTGAGGAAAGGAGAAATGAGATGGTGGCGAAAATTCATTTTGCTTCTCAGTAAAACCACCTGGTGTATTTGCCAGTCACAGAGGAAATACTTGTTGATAGATTCTTCCTCCGCTCTTCTCAAATGCGAGACTAGCTTTTCATTTCCAAATTATGCATGTATTTTCTCAAACTGCCAAAAGCAAACAGTAATGTCCTTATACAATCTCCAGATCATAAAAACATCCCTTTTTGGGATATCAGCTAATTGCTTTGTGAAGTGCATTTCTAGACTGGAATATGACTTTAAACTTGAATGTGACTCTCAATGCTAAAATTCCTCATGCACAGGAAGTTTGACTTCTGCTTATTCCCTAAAATACCTCACTACCTCAGTAGCCTGTTGCCTAGAGCTCATGACTGGGCCACCTAGGTATACAATAGAGTTTTTCTTTCAAGGTGCTTGAGCCAGAAAAGGTGCTCAGTATCCTAAGTTGTGCCCAAACCAAAACCAGAGTAGTATATGGGGTTTTTTTTTTACAAAGTGAATATATTAACAGTTTTTAGAATAAGGACTAGGAAATTTCTTCTTAAAAGTGAAAATAACTGGAAACGTATTTATCAAATTAATTACTTTAATGCTTCTCTTGCTTTTTGCTTCATTGATGAAACTTATGAATGAGCAATTGTAATGGAAGCTTTTTTTTTCAATAGGGAATTTCACATTCTCTGGAGCTCTGAACCCAGCTCAACTCATTTCATGAAGGTTGTTAAACAATTATCCAACAAGATGTGCTGCTTTATTCTACCTTGGATTGTATTTAAACTAGTGACCTACACACGAAAGATTTGCTAAGCTGCTGCCAGTTTTTCTTTTAGGCTTCACAAGTAGCTGATTTTTTTTCAAATCAAACATTTTACTGACAGATCCTTAGACATAAATGCATTCAATTGCATTTAGAATGTGCACACAGCTTTTTGTATAAAGCTTGTCCTTTGCTTTACAGTTTGGACAAAGAACATAGAAGCACACTGAAGCACCCACTCCTCCGAAATCCAAATTTTTTTTTTTTTTTTTAGTCAAAAATGACAGTATGGAGACTGAAGTCCATTTCTGTTAAAAACAGGTACATCTCCATGTGTTTTGCTAGCACTGAAAATTTCCAGATGGCACTAGATACTCTCATGGTCTGTCTCGCTGTGCCTGGGAATCTATAGCACAAGCTGAAAAAAATGTCGATTTGCACCTATGGTGCAGCTGAAAATGATGCTGGGAACATCAGGAAAGTGGATAAGTTCTGCACTGTGTTTTTTTGCTTGAGATTTTTGGTATAGATTTTCAGAGCATATACAAGCACACTAATGTCCTGTCAAAACACTAAAACCTTCTTTAAATCAATTTGGTTAATATACATAATAGTACTGTAATAAAAACAGAAAAAAAATCCAGGTGCTACTGTGTGATCTGGAAAGCCAGGATTTTTGTTTGAACTTTTTAAATAAACCATGGCTTCAAATAAAATCACCATCAAGAAGATACATATAACCAATAGGAAAATCAAATTTTATAGAGAATTCCATCAGAGAATTCCATGTTGCATATTTCTTCATGATAAACATCTTAGATTAACATTTTGCTGACTTTGTCATGATACTCTTCTTAATGACTATGCTCATATTATAGATGCATCTATATATGTTGAAAATTGAATTAAAATTGTATGTTTCACAGTTTGTTTTAGTGAGCTAGCACATCTGACTAGCTCTTTCCTTTGAACAAGTAATTTTTGAAGATGGAAAGTTTTGAATATTTTATACTTTAGTGCCTCAGACCTTATCATTACTTACAGCCCGAAGAGGGACATAAAACGTACAGAAGAAGGGAATTTTGCCAGCTGAATGGAAGGGATTTACAATTGTGTGAAGTCACTGTTAGCAAGGTGACAAGTAATGCCACTGGAAAGGTTGCAGAGATGGTCAGCAGTAGTTACTAGATAAGACCTGGGAAAATGTATTCATGCTGTAAATAGTATTTCAGGCACTGAAGAGATCTGCATACAAAGATGCTCAATTTAGAAGAATTTTTAAGAGCAATTGTAGTGTTGTTTCTTTCAGGTTAGTCTTGCATTAATGAACAGAATGAAGACAGACTTCATAGGAAAATTGTGGTTGGGGTATTTTTCTGCAATTAGGATATGGGCTCCTAATGGTCCAGAATTAAGTTAGGATCCAAGGAACTTGTTATCCACTGCACTTCTTGCCTACTTTGCTGCTGGCAATAGAGAAACCTCCACAACATAACCTCACAGTAAAGAAAATGTCTCAGATGGCAAAGACATCACACCACACTCCTCCATTACCAGCGGGGAGAACGGGTAGTTAATAGTTGGACATCAGATTCACTCTGTCTTGAGATGTTAGCACCCAAGAACGATCCATGGAATGGTGCCTGTATAGTGGAAGAAGCACTAAAAGCAATCTGCCTTTCTTATCCTTGTCCAAAGAGGTTCTACAGGTAGTATGTAAAAACATCTCGAATCTCCTTTTTATTCTTCTGTCATTTTATAACCAAGAGGTTTACTTTACATAGTGCTCAATTTAAGCAAGATCAGGTATTTACATAAACCTCATGCTTAAAGACCCTAACACTGCTCCTGATCGCACTTTGATTACAACCTGACATGAGGAGTGAAAGTCCAGATTACACCTAATACTTGGAGGAATTCAGTGGATTGATGTCAAGTTTTAGAATAACATCTGGGAGAGAAAAACATTCTTAAAAAAATTAATTACTGTTCAAAGCACTCTACAGCTTGAACCAGCCCCCTTGTTTGATGAAATTTAGCTTCTTTTGACCGACATTGTCTATTCTTAGCTTCTCCATCACTTATTTTGTGTTGCAGGAATGCTTAAGTCTGTGAATGAATCATAGCAATTTTCTCACTTAGCACAGGCTGAGTTTTGTCCCTTTTATAATTTTGGCCTAGTTTATGGTTTGTGGAGTCTTTACTGGTTACCTCCAGAGTTACCTACTGTTCTTGCTTATATTGGAATGAAGAATGACTTCAATAGAGAAATGGCTTCTGTGAGTTTCTAGACTCAATCTCATAACACAGTCAAGCATAAGACAGGATATATTTCTCACGCTGAAAAATAAGAGATAATACTTTCCTGCAGTGTTCTCTCATTTAGTTTATGCTCCTTGGATGAAAATGGGTTGACTTCAGTCAGTGGATTTACTCAAGGTCTGCCCTTACCAAAGGATATTTCTTTCCTCCCAGTTTTGTGTCTCTAGCAGACTTGCTGAGGGTATGCTCTACGCTATCATCTAGATCATTAATGATGTTAAACAGGATGTGTTTGTTAATAAAGCAAATAATTATTTTTCCTATTCAAACTGCACCTAGGGAAGCAAAAGCTGTATAAACAGGTCATAAGGGTATTTCTATAAGTCTACCAGTAAAAACAGTGATAACTTTTGTGTTTTTCTTTTACAATTCATGAGATGTAATGATGGAGGGATAAGACAGTTTGTTTTTAATTGAACTCTCCTCTCTCTCAAACCTATTTCAAATCTGGTTCAGAATCGCACAGAAGATTTGTTACTATACACAGCTGAAGCCTGGGAAAATGTGGGAATCAAAGATTTTCTGAAATACAGTCAATTATATAATTCTGTTTGATGAGTTTTTTTGGATGAGGAATTGGAATCTCTTAGGCTAGATGGCAGGCATTTTGTCTAGACATAGACCTTGTTCATGAGCTTCGTGTATACTTCCAGCTTGCTGGACATGAAATGGTGAATACTCAATCCATTATATAGCATGATTTTTTCAGGAAATTCCTAGCTCTAGTCTTTGCATAAGAAGGAGAGAACCAGGTAGTTAAACAGTTCTTTTCCTTATTTCTTCAGATCTGTTAAAACAAATTAGAGTCTAGATCACAACCTAAAACTCATCCATTGTGTACTAACCATAACCAGGGGTCATGGCAAATATAGTCAGATTTTTTTGCTAATAACTGTTTTGAGGATATAATTTACTGTATTTAAGTCTTTTTAAAAATTTCTGATTCAGAAGTTAATTTACCATATTAACTTCTATGATTTTAGAATGGATCTGTTTTCTTCCAGTAAAAAAGTGCAAACCTTGACTACACCATATCAAAACAAATAGACACATTTTTTTTCAGCTACCAACTCCAAGCTGAATATTGGATATAGATTCCTGAAGAAAAAACTTAAAAATCTAGCTTGTTCAATTTTTTTTCAACAGAAAAAAAAGAGAATATGTCTCAACATGCACATTTGTCCTCAGGTAACTACATAAACAAGTTCACTTTTAATGGTTTAGACAAAATTTCATTGAAAAGGCCTTTCTGTCATGCAGTCAACACTTCTGTTTAAGACTGCAAAAATACATTTTAGTGAAAGTGTAAATTTTTCTTATACACATTTAGTTCCACAAGATCAAACTTTCTGTTAGAATTCTGTTTGGAAATACTTTAAAAGGTTTTTTTTTGACAAATTCTAATTAAGAACCAGTTTGTGGTTAAGAACCAGATTTTTTTGCAAATCAGTTTCTAACTTTGAAAAATTTCTATAAAAACCTTCTACTTTTTATTTAGGAATCTGTGGGATTTTTTTTTACCCCTAATAAGCAGAACAAAATCAGTACAAAACGATGATTCTCTCCAAATAGATCAGATTTCTTTATGGTTGGTGAGCTAAGTAGTCAAACAAGGGGAATTAAGTAAACAAGTATTGTTTGCAGTACAGTATTTATGTTGTGTTATCTAGGTTAAAAATCCTGAAGTTAATGTTTATTCAAATGGTCTGAATTTGTCAATATAAACTACTGAATTTGCACTATTTTAACAGCAATAGTGCAGAAAACAAAAGATGTGATATATTGCCAAAGTATTGAACCGGTCACACAAATATATTTTCAAAATTAATATTTTACAACCTTGATTAAAAAAAAAAAGTTTTTCCCTCCCTTAAACTTTTTAATTTACTCATCAATTTTTTTCTGGTGTTATTCTGACTTGATTAATGAAAATATTTGTCTCTGAAGACCCAACTATAAACAATCCAAACTCATATTATTATGGGGAATCTTGCTTTTACCACAGAGAATTAGATATTAATCTTATGTAAATTGATCTAGTATATTTTTAAGTGAACTTGAGCAATTATCCCTCTGCGTTATGAGCTCATTTAGCATGTAAGTGTGGCTTGAGACGGCAGATTTGGCAGCAAGTAATATTAAATCATTTAAGGTCAGATTCTCTGCAAAAGTAAACCGATACAGTAAAGCTTGTACACTAAAACAGAAAAATACTTTCAAGGTTGAATATAATGCTGTAAACAGTTGCTATTTGTAAATGCAAGTGTCCTCTTTCCAAGCATAGTGCATACAGAATAAGAGAACTGTAGCCATATAGAAAATTGTGGACACAATGAAAATGTAAGTGATTGCACAGGGCAAGGTCTAGAAATATGCAACTGACCAGGAAATAGAATTTGATAGTAAATAAGGTGCTCTTATAAAAACAAATGGACAATAAGAATATATGAACTATTTAGAAAAGAAACTTATGAACTGTATTTCAATAGACCAAACTATGATTCAGTGAGGTGATTCAGAGAGGTTACCTAAGGGTCTCCCTGGAGTTATTGCCTCTTCCTTCTGTGATATCGTGAAAAAACAAAGATAATTTGATAGATTTTTTTCTTGTTGAGTTCATGTAGTATGCTTCTTTTTTATCAGACATTCTTATGATCTCACTTCTCTTGTCCTTCCTGTTGTATTTCAACACAGTCAAGTCTGATGTAGCTCTGTTTCTTGTGCGATGAGAAAAAACAAGTGAGTTGAAAGAAGTATGCGTCACACTTTGACCAATACCATATAATTTGCAATTTTAAATTTCAGAACTTTTAAAGTATTCTTGCAGCATTTTATCATAGCATTATGTGAAATTAAAAATGTTAGTCTACCTGATAAAAAGTTCATCATTTCACTAAATGCATAAAGCATACTAAAAAGTATGCTTTTTAAAAAATGTAATAGTGTACAACATGAACTTGCAAATGTCCATAAGAAGACTTAATTAGCAAACGAAACTAAAGATAACTCTAGAATTGCAAACTTTCTGGAAATATAAAACATCTCTAAAGTCTGCATTAATGCAAATGGAAGCAAGTGATCTCTTTCCATTAAATAAAGGAGTTTTGAAAATTGACATATCTCCTTCATGAGAACTTTCCATAACAAGTCAACCCCATCTTGGATTACAAACCACCCACTGCTTAAGAACTCAGAACCTTAGTAGCAACAACAATGAATAAGGCTGTGTAAGCCACAATTCCCCTTGGAAGCATTGGGAAATTGATGGGTACAAAACTCTATTGGCCAGCCTTTTACTACACTCCAACAAAACTTGGTAGTTAGCCTTTACAACATCACCAGATTGTTCATATTGCAATTGGTTAGCAATGTATCAGTAGTAACTTGTGGTAAGTTCTCTGTTGTAATATACTTTTCATTAATTAAAATTATCTTAAAATTAAATTAAAATAGATTATTAATTAAAATAGCTTGTACATACCATTTACAGGCTATTTTAATTAATAATCTATTTGATTTCATTTTACGATCATTAGCAATCTGGTCTTCAAGTCTTTGTTTATTTGTTCTTTGATCAGATGCACTCCTACTCTGAAAAGGAGATTGGCTTGTGATATTATCATTCCTTGTAAACACAGCAATTCATTACAGAAGAGATGACTGTCAGGGAATATGGAAATGTAGCTCCTTTACTAATATTACTGTCTCATTTCTCCTTCTTCCTGTTTATCATTCTTGTTCCTTTTGGAAGTGATAAGTAACAGAATTGTTGCATACTCTTAGGATATATTCTTCTACATCTCTCCAAAAACTCACAGTCGGCTATGAATCAATCTCCCTCTACTTGTCCTTCATCTCCTTCTGTGATGCCAGAAGTTTTGTGTGTTTAATGTCGCTCCCTCTCTTTGAGCTGTTCCTCCCATTCCTTTCCAGGACATTAATTTTCCCTATGGCAGACTGGTCTTTGAATTCAATATAACTCAGAAGAGTTCTTTACTCCTGGTTTCTCATGTGCAGTGCCCTCATTCTCTGCGTCCAGAACTGTCTGTGTGCCTTCACTGCCCCAATCTCATCATAGAGTCTTCATTTTCCATTCTCTGTTGTTAATTGAAGTTGTTTGGGATGTCCGTAGTTTTAAATTTTAATAGGAAGTGAAGATGGACTGAGCAGGCATAGGAGTTTTGCTTTAGCCTAGAAGTGCACGAACACTTCTTTGGTCAGAAATTAGAGAGGAGAGTGAAACTAGCTGTTTTTCATTGCTTTGCTTCCCCATTTCTCTCTTTAATGTTTGCAACTGTCACAAAAAAATCACAGAGTTCTACTTGGTGATGCCATGAAAACACTACAAAAATTCACAATGGGTCAGCTGCAGCATTCAGCATTTATCATGGTACAAAGAAATGTCTGACAAGTAGCATGTGAAACATTACCCCAGTCAGCCAAAAGGATGGACGTTTCTTTATCCTCTGAAAGTCTTCCATTAAGGTAATTTGTCTTTAGCCAGCCTTGCTCTAGGGGAATATTAAAAACGTACTTTAAGTCTGCAAAGACTGACTGCTTTGTATGCAGATGATACATATTTATGAAAAATCAAGAGTCACCTTCCCCATAACATTTGTGGTTCTGCTAAATTAATTTAAATTAATTTCAAGAGATATGATGAATGATGACAAACTGTAAGTCATGTGTTGATAAAGATCACACCCTGTTTAACCTGCGTTTGCTAAAACTACTCTTCAAACGAACACTTGGAATTTGTTTTATCAGCTTATTAAAACAGTTAGAGGATAGATGATGGAGTAAGAGGTAAATGAAACTTCAAAATTTAATAGATTTATCAATACTAAATCTTAGATAGAGGAGGTTTTGTAGTTTTCTAAAATGACATCTAATTATTTATTTAAATACTTGTCACATATTTCTCCTTTACAGTTAATTTTGAATGTACCATGTATACAAAAAGATGATTTTTTTTGTTGGGAAATTTACAAACTGCAAGAATAAACATAAAAAATACTCAAAGTTTCTGTTTTCCTGAAGTGTAGCACAATCATTAAATGTCACTCTACCAAAATTATTTTCTGTTTCTCAATTAATCTTACATTAAGGATCATTATAAATGTGGTCAAGGGATTTTAGAACAAATAGTTTCATTACAGAAGTTGTGAAAAATAAATGCATCACTAACGAGCTGCAAAACAATTCCATTTGCTAAAGCAAATGGTAAACATTGTTTACAACAGTTGAAAAATTGTCTTCATACTTCAAAGAAAAGGAGGCCATGTGCCAGGTTAGCTGAACAGTTAAGGATTACTGGTCACATTTTTTCACTTTTTCTTTTTTTTTGAGAATATAGGCCTTTAAGTTTTGTAAATGTTCCTTAACTTTGCTTAGGTGTTCCATAATAAAAACATACAGCAGAAATAATTGCAATGCACTCTTTTCTAGGACTATAACATCCACTTTCCCATGATCCACCACACTTCTGACAATAGATTTTTAGGTTTATTCAGGTCTTCTTGGCTAAATTTGTTACATTTTATTAAATTTTTAGTGAAGAGAGAAGTGTCACCTGCTGGACAATGCTAAGAAGAGAGTTGTATCATTAGAGTAACTATCAACATAGGGCTACAATAATTTTGAATACTAAGTTTGGCTAAAATATTTGCTTCATAACAGAATTTTTAGCCTTTATCAGAATGTTTTCCAAATTTACCTTATCTTTTGGTAGAAAAAAATAACAAAAAGAAACTGCTGTGTTGCTGTGTCTATTAACTTTCTCATGGTCAGCACTTTCAATGCCAGATGTTCAATACTAGATGTTAGACGATTTCTGCTGCCTTTAAGCTATTTTAATAACTCAAACACATTTTATTCATGGGAATGATGTTAGAGCAGGATATTTCTTAATATGGAACATCTCTGTATCTGCATTCCTGTAAAATTTCCCAAGAACTTTTACAAAATACCTGTAATAAAAACTCCTAGTCAAGACTCAGCTGAGCTATGCCAACCTAGCAAATTATTCCTGGGAAGTTACATAACAGAAAAGAGAAAGTTGGAGTGTCAGCGATCTCAAAAGTGTTGGCTGTTCCAAAAAGAGTAGTATCTCAGTACTCGCCATCAGGCTGAACTTAATATACTGAAAACACATGTGGTTGGTCACTTTTCTTAGCAGCATCGATGGGATTATTCAGATGCGAACTGGTGAGAGCAGGAACTCTGTAACACTGTCTTTAGGTAACAAAAACCAAGGAAGTGTCATTTTTTTTCTAAACTTGTGTGAGATACACAACTTTGCCTCCAGGCCGTCTGTGCAGCTGCATTGAGGCTGCTTTGAGGCACAGTCTGTTAGAAGTGAAACAAAGTAAAACATCTTGTAAGACAGCCGAGTATCATCCAGTATTTGAAAACTGTCTGACATGCAAGATTTTCCCCAAACACTTTATTTAAAACTTCATCTACTAATGCAATGGCAAACCCTTACTTGAATCAATACAGCACTACATCCAGATAAAATCATTCATATATTTGATTTGGTTAACTTCCAATTAAGAATCTTTCTAATAGCTCAACATCTGTTGACATGCTGCCTTGTTATATATGTTTCATGGTTTGGAAGTTGCTGGCAAAATTTCTTTTCCTCATCTGAGAATATCAGGCTGAGAGTACCAATGTATGAGAGTCATTGTTTACCTGCTCTGATCCTAGCACATTTCTCAATAAGTCTAGACATTAAAATATATCTGGTGTTTGAGTATTTTACAGAACTAAACATTATATAAGGAGTTATCTCTACCAAGAATAATTTCTGGCTATGTACAAGGCAAGTTCTAAGGAGGAGTTACAAATTTTAATTCTTTTTGCTAAAGGCTATTAAATAATTACAAAGCTCCCTCTCATAGTGGAAAGTTCATTTGCATTTGGATTTTGGAGCCTATTTATTTGGTGTTATTCATCATTCAAGCTGATTCAGTAGCACACAAATGTGGCACATTTCTTCCTCCAGTTGATGGGTGTTTATATTAGTACTTGGAAAAGGACAGAGGAAATATGACAAATTTAGTTTGCTAGTAATGTTTTTATTCATCCCATTTTCTTAATTTGGATGTTTCTGTATCTTTGCCATTGATAATTTAAGACCTAGTGTATGTGTCCCAGTATTTTTATGCTAAGGAAAGAGTTTGAAAAAGAAGATTCTGTTTTGAAATAGAAAGGATTTTCAATTTACTTGTTTACACTTAGCAAATTTTATTATGAATATATAGTTGCTGTGAATCTTGGAGATTGTTTATAAACCTAGTTTCAATTATGTATTTATAAAAGAAAAGGCTTGGGAAAGAACTTATTGTGCCCCCTATTGTGCTCTTCTCTGGACCCGCTCCAGAGTCTCAACATCCTTCTTGTGGTGAGGAGCCCAGAAATGAACACAGTATTTGAGGTGCAGTCTCACCAGTGCTGAGTACAGAGGGAGAATAAACTCCCTGGACCTGCTGGTCATACTGTTTCTGATACAAGTCAAGATGCCATTGGTCTTCTTGGCCACCTGGGCACACTGCTGGCTCATGTTCAGTCGCTGTCAACTAACACACCCAGGTCCTTCTCCAGACAGCTTTCTAGTCAGTCTGCTCCTAGTCTGTAGCTCTGCATAGGGTTGTTGTCCCCCAAGTGCTGGACCCAGCATTTGACCTTGTTAAACTTCATACTGTGGGTCTCAGCCCAGTGCTTCAGCCTGTTCAGATTGCTTTGCAGAGCCTCCCTACCCTCCAGCAGATCAACACTTCCACACAGCTTTGTGTCATCTGCAAACTTGCTAAGGGTGTGCCCGATGCCTTCATCCAGGTCATTGATAAAGACATTGAACAGGGTTGGACACAGCACTGAGCCCTAGGGAACCCTACTTGTAACTGGTCTCCAGCTGGATTTAATACCATTTACCACCCTTCTCTGGGGCTGGTCATCCAACTAGTTTTCCACCCAGGAGAGTGTGTGCCTGTCCAGACCAGAGGCTGACAGTTTCCAAAGCAGAATGCTATGAGAAACTGTGTGAAAGGTTTTACTGAAGTCCAAAAAGACCACATCCCCAGCTTTCCCCTCATCCAGTAGGTGGATAACTTTGTCACAAAAGGTGATCAGGTTAGTTTGACAAGACCTGCCTTTTGTAAGCCCGTGTTGACTGGGCCTGATCACCCAGTTCTCTTGTAAGTGCTTCATGATAGAACTCAAGATGACCTTTTCCAGTCCTTAGATTCCTAGTAGAATTATAGTTTCCTTGTTACATACTAAGGACAAAATTGTGTAGGACAAAGGTTGTGAACAGGGAGTAGCATGTGGCCCTTCTGTTAGAAGAATAAATGTAGGAATTAGACTGTGTTTCAGGGTTCCTAGTTTTTCTCAATTTATTGATTTTTTTTTTTAAATAATGTTCAGAGGCTACCTTGGCTTCCTATTCTTTGTCGATCTGCTTAAGAGCATGGAGGCTCTGCAGAGGGATCTGGACACACTGGATCAATGAGTCATGTCCAATTGTATAAATTTTCACAAGGCCCAGTGTCAAGTTTTGCACTTGGGTCACAACAACCCCATGCTACACTAGTCTTTATGAGGAGCCACTGAGGGAACTGAGATTGTTTAGTCTGGAGAAGAAGAGACTGAGGGAAGACCTTTTCACTCTGTAAAACTGCCTGAAAGAAGGTTGTAGTGAGGTAGGTGTTAGTCTCTTCTTCCAAGACACAAGTGATAGGAGAAGTGGAAATGGCCTCAAGTTGTACCAGGAGATGTTTAGATTGGATATTCGGAAAAAAATTCTTTACTGGAAGAGTGATAAAGCTTTGGAAGAGGCTGTCCAGGGAAGCGGTGTAGTTACCATTCCTGGAGATGTTTTAAAAACTTGTAGATGTGGTGCTTTGGGACATGGTTTTATAGGCATTGTGGTATTTTGTTGATGGTTGGACTTGATGATCTTAGAGAACTTTTCCAACCTTAACAATTCTATGATTCAGTTCTATCGTGTAGAAAATAAAATGTATTTCTTTCTGTATTATAGTGAGTGAGGTTGAAAGGACAGCAGATGTGCTACTGTCACTATAATGTTAAATCTTCCAAAATGAACTCAGTTCTGTTGTGGAAGTACAACCAATTTCTCCAATAGGGACAGGAGCCCAAAGGACAAATGAGCTCCGTTCTCACAGGGCTTTCAGAGTAAGACAAAATAATATTATTAGGACATAATATTTTGATATACACAAGGCATTTCTTCATCCTAAAATAATTTGTATTGGATTACTGACATCATGAGATTTCAAAGTCCTTTTAGAGGAGTATCTTAATCTTATATTAGTGTTAATATATCTCTTCTTATCAGAAAACACAAGCTGATCAGTTCAGACATCTTTACCAGATATACTTCCTACAAAGATTTGCTTATTTTCCTGTTTTAAAGAGACATAAAACAAACTGAAGACTTTAACTAAGACTTTAAAGCCTGTTTTCAGACTGGCAGTCAGGCAACACCAAAATAGTAATACCTGAATATTTTTTACAGGGGATTTGATATGGTGGTTGCTTCTGGAGTGCAAGATTATATACCATATCAAGTATCATCAAGTCCAACAATTCCTATCAAACATTAAACCCTGCCCCTCAGCACCTTGTCCAACCATGTGTTAAACACCTCCAGGGAAGGTGAATCAACCACCTCCCTGGGCAGCCTGTTCCAGTGCCCAATGACCCTTTCTGTGAAAAACTTCCTCCTAATCTCTAGCCTAAATCTCCCCTGGCAGAGCTTGAGGCCATTCCCTCTCCTCCTGTCCCCTGTCACTTGGGAGAAGAGGCCAGCACCCTCCTCTCCACAACCTCCTTTTGGGTAGATGTAGAGAGCAATGAGGTCTCCCCTCAACCTCCTCTTCTCCAGGCTAAAGAACCCGAGCTCCCTCAGCCGTTCCTCGTATGGTCTGTTTTCCAACCCCTTCACCGTTTTCGTGGCTCTTCTCTGGACTCATTCCAGAGCCTCAACACCCTTCATATGGTGAGGGGCCCAGAACTGAACACAGTATTCGAGGTGCAGTCTCACCAGTTCTGAGTACAGAGGGAGAATAACCTCCCTGGACCTGCTGGTCACACTGTTTCTGATACAAGCCAAGATACCATTGGCCTTCTTGGCCTCCTGGGCATATTGACTGTCAGTATGAGAATTCTTCAAAGGAAATATCTGGATGGCAAAGAACACTTAACTTACTCCTTTTGGTGAGGCTTGGGGAAAAATATCCATATTCATTTTCTTGTTGCTGACAAGTGAGCATGAGCTTCAATGATGTCATCTGAAGAACTAATATATATTCCTTATTTATTTGGATATTGTAATCCATCAAAATACTTTCTCCGCAGTTTACTTTCTGAAGCATTGCTGAAAGAGAATTCTGAAAACCATATAAAAATGAGTGTAGATAATGTCTGAAGAAGATTTTTTGGAAGAACTCAGCATTCAATTCAAATAACTGAGGATGTTATTTTCATGCTGCAGCAAATTAAAATAAACAGTGAGATTCTGAGATGGTAAAAATGAGCAGAATATTTTCATACCCCTGAGTGTTGAAGAAAAATGAGATTTGGATTCAAACTTGCGTAAGTTTATAATTTTGCAAAAGTAAGGGACAACTAATGAAATGCTACATAACTTAATTCAAAAGACATCTGAATGTAGCTTTGGCTATATCAAGCATCATGACTGTCACGTGTCTATCGTCTGGCCTTGGACACTTTTCCATACTTTTTTTCCCTATTTTAGTTAAAGGAAAAGACTATTATACTTAATTTTGTACAGCCTTTTGAAGGAGAAATGTACCATAGATTCATTTTTTCTACATATGGATTTGGTCTCAGATTAGAATTCAAATAACATTATTGAAATTCCTCCACAGACCTACATTTAACTACTCTGAACTCCTGCTTGGTATTAAAAATTTAATTCAGATTTGTTTAGATCTGGAAAAATCTGCATTCTATACTAGGCATAATGTGGAACAATGTAATATGCATAGTTTTTTCTAATAATATAATCTGATTTATATTCAGACCAAAAATTAATTGATTTTTATACAAGAACTAAGGTTGGGTCTTATGAAACTCAGTAGCAGAAAGATTTGGCTTGGAAAAATTTTCTGCTATCATTTTAACACTTGCAAGTTGCAAGACCCCATTAACATATATTGTTACAGAGAAATTACAAACAGGTTATGTGTGGGGGTGAATTTCAATCAACGGTTTCATCAATGTGATGGATAATCTATTAACAGTCTCATTTTCATCTGACTAGTATTCCAACAGGAAGAATTTACTGACCTTGCATGCACTTGGCAGTAATGAAGCTTCATTTATATTTACACCACCAAAATACCAGCATGATTAAATTTCAAAATGGAAGGAGAATCAGGTATTCTCTATCAGTAAAGAAAACCTCTAAAGAGAAACCATTCAATCTAATATAAGAGTCTACAGAGACATTTTCTCTTTTCCTTCCTTCCTTCCTTCCTTCCTTCCTTCCTTCCTTCCTTCCTTCCTTCCTTCCTTCCTTCCTTCCTTCCTTCCTTCCTTCCTTCCTTCCTTCCTTCCTTCCTTCCTTCCTTCCTTCCTTCCTTCCTTCCTTCTCTTTCTTTTCAGATCTGATGTAATTTGTGGTAATGCCCTTTACTTCTTAACCATTATTTAAATGAAGGCAATATGGTGAGAACAAGCATGTATTTTTAACTATTACTATTTTTTTTCAGTAAGAACCTTTAGTTCAACCTTCATTAATGATGCAGGACCACAGTTAGGAATCTTGCAGTGAGTACCTTAATGTGAAAACTGTACAGACTTCATATGAAGTAAGAGATATATGCAAATTAGTCTATGCAACTGAAGATGCAGTAATCTCTTTGAACCTGCAGTGAAATGCTGTCCAAAGCAAGGAATTAAATACTGAAGCAATGTGATAAGATTCTAGGGGTTGAGAGACATCTATTTATCTATATAAAATCCAATCTGACTAATTATAATGTTTCTGTCCAACTTATGCTAGACAGCTAAATAAATTTACTTTAGTAAAGTGTAAACTGTGAGCTTCAGAGAAGACGTCTCTTTTGTTTTATGGTAGAAAGCTAAGAGCAAAACTGTCTAGCATGGAAAATTGTGTCTTTACATACATGATTTCATTATACGTGTTTGTAGGTGGACATAACCATTGAGAATACTGATGGAACACATTTAATTGGCACTATACTCCTGTGTAGCCCTCAACACTAGCAGCCGATATGCATGTGCATACATATATTATATTACAGGAAGAAAACCCATGCATGTGAATGACAGCATGGCGATTTAGTCAGCTTAAGAAAGGTGGCAATTTGTCACAAAGGGGCTAAAGTGTCTAGACAGCAGATCTATTACCAGACTATATGAACTCACAGATGGACAGAAGAAATGATCAGCTAACTGCTGATGATGCCACTGCATAGTGTATATACAGTGTAAAGAGAGATGCCTTTTGGATTAACCGTGGTCTCTTGAAGTGAGACTAAAACTTATTAGTTTCATAACTTGCTTATAAAACCATGGCATTGTTTTTGTGATCCTTGGAAGCATTCAGAACAAATGCACAAAGGGCAGGAAACACACAGGTGAAGCAGAAAAAGCAATAGACTTAGGGAGAAGTAGAAGTGAGAGAAAGGTAGTTCCCCTAATAAAATGCATCTTTTTAAGTTTTCCTCAAAAAACCCACTACCTGGCAGGACTTTGTGATGAGGTTGCATGTTCAGCACTTTGATTATTTCCTTTTCAGCTGTGTATAACCGTACTCCAGGAATTAAGGAAATGAACAATTACATTTTCAAAGTTCTGTCTCTGTAGGATATGCAGGCATAAACTTAAGAGCAAAGTGAAGTTGAAAAATTATATTCAAGTCATAAGAAATAATGCTGACTCTACTTGGAAGCTGATTTAAAGTTAACTTGATCGATTTCACTCCATTTGTTTGCATACAGATGGTCTTATCAGTCGATTAAAATTGCTATAAGTTAGCTCAGTAGGTTGTGTTTTGGCAGTTGTAGAGGAGTAGAGAGGAATATGTGTCTGTTCCTCAGGTATGTTGGTTTGTAGCTTAATGCAGTAATACAAACATAGTCAAGGATAGGTCTATTTTGCGACGATTGATACCAGATCATGAACTTCTAACAAAGGGCAACAGACTTAACTGGAGGACGTGACATATTAAATTACCCAAGAAAGAGTTACAAGATGAGATCTGTCAGCCTTATACGACTTTTACTACTATCTACTATTTCTGAAAAATAAATGTCCTACTGCAACAAGTTGCTGTTGTTCTTTCTCACCCCTTAATTGACTAAAAGTTAAATTTGAGTGGGAAGAATAAAAAAGGGACTTACAGATGTGTGTATGAATATTTTTAGCACAAACCTTTATAGAAACAGACTTCTTGAAAGTTTTTAAAAGGAAGAGTGCAGTTGATAGAAGTCCTGTTCAATAACATCATATGTTACTAGGTAAAATGTTAGCAGATCAGCATCACCTTGAAGTTGTTCTGAAAACAGCAAACTTCTATTCTTGCAAGAGCACCTGCTTCAAAACCTCAAATCAGAAAGAAGGTGCTCAAAAAGCTTGCCATTTCCTCCATTCTTCCAATGGAGAGTGTTTTTCTCCATTGGTTTCATTAAGAATATTAGATGCGACATTTGATTTTCAGTCTCAACAATTTAGCATTTTAGTTCTGGCAGTAATAATGGAATATCCATTAACTCTATCTAGTTGGTAGACTTTCTCAAACCTATACTGACTGATGCAGATTTATTAAGCTGTTGTGCCTCCAGCCGTTCTCCTGCATTTAGTACTTAGAGTTATAATTGAGGTCCTTAAGAGGGAAAAGCAAAAAGTAGTTGGTGGCAGACTGTGTTCCAGTGCTCATCCTCTGCAGAAGACAGGAATCTATCATATCATTTAATGGAGCTACTCTGATTTTTGCATAGTATTTTGTGTCTAGGAATAGCTCACCCTCCAACTTGCCTGAAAAATGCTTATGGAAGAAAGATTTTCTTTGAGTTTGTGCTGACTTCTACTTTATTTTGTTAGGGATTACAGGGAGCAAAGACATTTGTGGGTCCAGATGGGACTGCACCTCCAAGGTATAACCCCATGTGCTACAACAGAAAGTGAGTGCAAAGGTCTTTTATGCACTTAGCAAGCATCTGGGGTGTCTGCTGCCCAGTCTTCTATGTCAGAGCAGAATTTGATTATAAAATTTTCTCTTTGTAAACCATATGATTAATGAAAATGTTAGTATCAACTTCTTCAGTCATTTTTGAAGCTAAAAATGTTTGTTCCCTTTGTACCAAAATTGCTGGTCCATAACTACTGTCAAAGCAAAATATGGTGTGAAGTCTGGCATCCTATCATAATAAATTATCCCCTGCATAGCTCTAGCTTTGTGTTTAGCTGGACTAAGGTCAAAGCATGTGGCTGAATGAGGGAGTGGAAGAGGACATGATGAGCAGGAAAAATATCTGCAAGACACATCAACGTCCTTGCTGTCTGCAGCAGGTAACTTTGACCTGCAAATGAACAACTCTGAATATTCACCAGCCTTCACAAGATCCCTTGTGTCTCCTTGAGTTCATAAGAAGTCTTCGGACTCCACCCTTTCTTCCCCCTGCTGCATACTGCACATAGTCTATGTGCTACAGTAGAGAAAGAGAAGCAAAGAATTAGGAAACTTTTGCTTGTCAATAGACAAAACCCTCATTAAAACAACAGAAAAAGCCAACACCAAGATAGAGGTCATTTGTTCCTGAGGTCAAACATCCGCAGGCAACTGATGGAGGTACCGTGAGGATTCGTATAACAGCTATCTGTATGCTGGTCTGTAATAAAATGTCAGAATGGTGGTGAACAACAGAGGAAAACTAGCTCATACTAAAAGTAGCTGAAATATTGCTAAGAAGAAAAGAAATTGGTAAAAGTAGCAAGAGAAAGAAATTTAATGGAAGACTGAAAAAAAAGATATCATAAAGTAGCTATCTATGTACTTCATAAAAGCACTTCATAAAACACACATTTGCAGAAGAGTAAGAAGGTTTCAGGGCTGTATGAAACAGAAGAGACAGAGTTGAAAACTGAAGCAGTAAGTGAAAAGCGTATAAAATAGTAAACATTGTAAAGGCTTCAGGTTTACATAGTGACTAATGTACTTGGTCAAGGCATTGTTCTTGACTAGCTGAAATTGAACTGAAGCCTTCTGGACAATTTCACACACTTGAATTTCTGCCATAGACAAAAGATTTCTACTTAGGAGTCTGGACGTGTTTTGTGATAAACAACCAGGACCTGGCTAAGTTTTCATGTCTTTTAATTTCTTTTCCAGCAGGTTACCTCTTGCTCTCTTCCCAATGCTTGAAGTCACATCTTTCCAGAGACTGTCTCCAGGCAGTCCTCTCTGCAGATTCTCAGCCACTTCAACCAGCAACCTTACCAGACACAACTTTAAACGAGGAGTTCTGCAGAGATTCTCCTGCACAATTTTGCAAAAAAACAAACTTCAGTTTCTGTGCACTTACTTAAGACTGCACATCCAAGACAGAAAGATGCCATGTCATATAGTAATGCCAGTGGGAACAGTAATGGCACCTTATTCAACAGATTGGTCCTTTTTCTAGAAAATCAGCTTTGGAAGAACCTTTTCTTTCCTTCACAGAAAAGCAGCCTCACTATTGCTCCTCTGCTAATCTGCACTGTTTGGGGCCCAACTATCCCTCTCATTCTTACCTGGCCAATCCCTCAGCATCATCCAATATCAAAGATCTCTAGCAAAAAACCCCTTCCTGATGCTCCATTTTGTTTTCTCTTACTCAGTATTTCTTACCAGGGAGCTGAAATAACAGGAAGAACAAAGCCAAAAGGGGTTTGTTTAGAGCCCACGTTGGAATGAAAAGGAGCCACAGGACATTTTGGAATGTGCATTGATAATCAGCAGTTTGGTGACACTGAGACTAGATGATCTCAAATGTGAACGAGTGATATTGAGGAAGATGTGAAACAGCTGTACTGTATGTCAAGACTTTGTTGCAGCTGTGCTTCTGAGGGTTTGGTTTGGAGACCAGTTTCATTGTATAGGAAGGAAGAACTAAGAAGAACGTGCTGGGGACAGTGTCATCCCCCAACACCTTGTGCACTACAGCATGTTTAGTTCTGTGTATGAAAGCTTTGAACCAGGGAACAAAAATGGCAGTATGGCCCTACTGTGAGCTCTTTATTTGCAAGATTTTATAGGTTTTCTCTTTCAGAGGTAATACATTTTTCAGGGGAAGTGCTACCACAACACTAGCTAAAGTGTGCTGCCTGCTTAGAGTCTGTCAGATGTCAGAAAGCAGTAAAGCAAAGATGTTAATAGAAGTATCGTGTTCTCAAGATGGCCTCAGATGCTCAGCTTAAATATAATTTATACTTTTAAATCAAATAACTGAGGTTAGCATGAGTGCAAGGATGCTGTGTTCTGTAGTAAGGTAAGTGTGGAGGATGTGTTCACCACATTTCACTGTAAAATCTGAAGAGCTGCATTACTCATCACTGTCATCTTCTGAGGATTTTTACAGCAAAGTAGAGACTTTTATCCCCTCCAGCACTGCTCTGAAGACAATCTCCTCTGCCCAGATCCAACAATGGAAAATGCTGTGTCCCCCTCCTCCTGCCACCTCAGACAGAAAAAAACCCATGGTCTAATGCTCAAACAAGGATCCAGCAGCAAGAATGGGTAGTTCTGCATGTATAGAACAGAGAGTAGGAAAAAATTGGTAGCAATAATGTACGTAACTGGTCACAGTTGAATGAGTGATGTCATTCAGATATCTTAGAGTAACCACCAGAATAGATAGGAAATTTGTAGCAGAAGTTAAAACAAGAGTTGCCCTTATGACTTCAGCATTCACAAAAAAATGTCAGGCTTTGGAGAGTTAAGCAGACCATGTGAGGTGAGAAGAAATTATTTTGGGCACTGTTTTTATGGGGAAAGAATTTGTGAAATACAAAATAAAAATAAAAATTGCAGTTTTTGAAAAATATCCTCAGATTATTGATGTTATGGCTGATACTTGATTTCTCGAATATCTGGACTTGTTGACACAAGCATAATATATATATATATATTGTTCTTAATAAATTCAGGTAGTTATCCTATGAAGAGAAAGGTGAAGCAACATATTTCTGCATAAACTTCTTGATAAATTCTTTAATGTTTTCCTTGAGTACTTGATTCTATAAATGTAATGAAAACAATATCAGAGAAAAAATGAAGATGCTTACTCTTAACTTGCATTATACATGTCATAAATCAACATCTAGCTGCGATGCTCTTCTGCAGTATTTAGGTTATAATGTAACTTTGTGAAACACAGCTAAAACAGCAAGGAAAACACTACTGTAAAAACAGGGTTGACAACAAATATCAGGGAATGTAGTTTATGTTTGACTGGAGGAGACATGCATGTGATATCTAATCTGCATTAAATAATTTGATTCAGATTCTAAATGATTTTTTTACTACTGTTAGAATACAGTCTACCAAGAAAGTATTAAAAAGGGGTTTTCTTTGTATACCTCTTAATATAATTAATGTTAAACACTGTATTTGTCAAGTGTAATTAGTACAGAGTGGAGTTTTGTACGATAGTAAATGGTAATCTAATTATGGATACGAGATATCTCCTAACATGGAATTAAGTCAAATTGCCTATGCAGAAGAGCTTGTATTATGGATTATACATATTCATAAACAAGGACACTTTATGTAATTTCTTTGCTAAGAACTGAAAAAAACCCTAACCACACCTGTCATTTACAATGACATAAATTTGCCACAATCTCAAATTGCATATTTGTAGTCTTTTTTATTGCATACTAATATGACTGTATCTCCTTTAATTTTGTGATTTAAAATAGGCACTCTCCATTTTTAAGTGATTTAAGATCATTATATTTTGCAATAAAATCAAGTTTAAAAGAATTTGTTTTATGAGGAACATTATAATCCATTAAAAGAGAGACTGGATAAACACTTGGAAGATCCATTTCAGGGTAGACTAAGTAGATAAACAGCACTAGGGTCAAGAAGTCTCTGGAGTTGTTACTGGGTAGCTGGGGAAGTATTAGGGCCAAGTATCAGGGTCACTATCAAATATGCTTGCCCTGTTCCCCAAGTACTGGTTAGGGGCTTCTGTTCCCACTGGTTATGTCCCTGTTGTCTTTACTAACAAAAAAATCCTACTCTCATTTTACCTCACTTTCTTGTCCAAAAAAAGAAATAAAAAGGACAAAGAAAGAAACAGATCAGCTAAGAGATAACTGATGAAAAAAGGGAAGGGTGTTAGCAGCTAATGAATAATAATAATAATAATGACAACTACAACAAATACAATAATAATAAAGTATGGGCTGAGAACTGAAGGAGGACAATGAGAATAGCCCTTCTGACAATATCTACTTCTCCCTGAAGGCATCCAAACTGCCCGTGGTCATTGCCCACTATGCCCTACCTGGTAACATGACAGGTGAAGAAACAGAAAAATGACTCATGGCTGCCAGGACTTGTCCAAGCATTCATCAGCTAATATTCCTCACAAAGGTGGTATTAAAGACTTACCTTGCATAGGCAAAGACGAATTGTCATGACCCAGTAAGACTTTAGAAGGGAATGGTGCTAGTAAAAATGAAAAGGTGAGGAGAAATGCTCAGACAGAACCTCAGGAAGAGGGTCTACAGGGACTAAAGAAGGAGCAGTCCTGTATCCTCAGTGCCTGAGCCTGCAAGGGCTTTTTCTAATCACAAAAAGCTGCAAGCCCTGTGAAGCTTGCTGTGCAAAGACACACAGCACTGCTTTATTAATGCCTTTATTAAAGACAGTTTGTTTGGTTCAGTGGTTCCTTGGTTTGAACCAGAATGCCTACTACCAGAGTGGTCTTGGGATGGACAAAGATGTAAGGTTGCATATAGAAGGGTAAATATAGGTTTTCTACCAATTTAGCAGTTTTTAGAACACTAGGCAAAGATATTATGTGGGTTGGTTCAAGAGGGAATGGTGAAAATGAGCATAACTAACTCCCTGTTGTGTAATTCGGAGAGCATATGCAATTGGTAGCTAGCTGGGCTTTTTGGAGTATATACACAATAAATGTTTATGACCAACATATAATGGACATAGCTATAGTAGGAACTGTTGGAAACATTGTTTGTATAGATGACTACAAAAACCTCTTCTCATGCAAATTCAATACATTGAGTCTTTTTGCAGCCTGGGAAATCTGACTTTGAAAACAGCAGATTGGAGGTGGATGATTTTCTACAACACTTCAAAATTTTCACTTCAAAAAACACTTTTCATGCAACACTTCAAAAAACAATGTCTATGCTTGGATTTGTAGGACTCCTTTCTTCATGTTCCTAACACTCCTTGGTCAGACTCGCTTTATTCTGTAGATATTTGAGAGTCTGAATTCCACTACAGTAAATATTTGAAGGATCCTAATTTCAAAGCTGAACAGGTGAAGCAATGATGAGCATTAGATTTGCATCTGCCTTGCTATAAAGACCAAAAATAATTGCACAATTTGCCAGTTAAAGAAGAAAAGCATTAGCAGAAGATGCATCCGCCAACCATAGTTATTGAATTCGGAGTTACATCTGCCAAACTCTGGATCAGATATGAAAAAATTATTCTTGAATTGTTTTACTTTTGGTTTTAAGATTATGGGTAATCTCATTATACCACTTATTTTAATTGTGTGTGATCCATGTTGCAGGCTGATTTATAGGCTGTTTCAAGGAGAGGTGAATAATGCATTGGCCAGTGAATTTAAGCCCAAGAGCATGTTTGGAGGCTAGGACACGGAGATCCTTTTCAAAAATAATTTATTTTTTCTTAGTAAAATCCTGGTAAGTAAAATTTAGAAGCATAATAAAATTTCAGAGAAGATATGCTTTAAACAGTAAAAGACTTAAAAAGAGTAAATGTATTAAGAAGGTTGTGAAAACATAGCCATGAAAAGAAGATGAAATAGAAATAATTGACCTTACTAAAATTAGTACAAATAACATTGTCACAATCTTCAAAATGGGATCTTTCATTTTTATGTCTATATTTCTGTTATATTTAATTTAGCTGTTGCAGCCCATGCTCATTTTTCCAATCTGTTCATGAGCATATCTACTTTTGGGACAGAAAATTTGTGGTTACACCAACATTATATCTCAGCACTGTGTGTCTTGATGCCTCCAGTCTATAAAGACTTTTAGCTGGTACCTAGCACACATACAGTGCATAAGGTTATAAGAGCCCCAAGAACTCCTTTTACCTCCCCAAATCTTTTTCTTTTTTTTGTGTGTGTGTTCAGGATACTACCTAGGTGTTGAATTATAATAGAAATAAAGACTCATTATTGATTTCATTGAAATACTAGTCTATTCTTCTAAGCAGCTCTTCTTAAACCCCAAAATAAACTTAATTTGCTTTTTAAAATTACCTTCTGGCACAGGATATTCAACATTTTTCAGAGTAAAAAATTCATTGTTGACTGTTTTGAAAAAGGTCATATAGCCAAAATGTAAATAAGTAAGAGCACTCTAAAATTAGACTTATGTAAGAAGAAAACAGATTGAAAAGAAAATAATGATGGAAACAATGATGTTGCATAATGCAAAATACAGAGCTCTTTAAAGCAAGGCCACAGACATTTGATAGTATAATGTTGGATAGATTTATCATTTAAGCCAAGAGAAATTATTATGCTAATGATCGTATAGGCTTTTCTACCATTCTACATTAAAACATTGCAGAAGATGAAACATGTATGCACACTTTTTGACTGAGAGATCTCTGTGACAGTCCATGCCAATCTGTGGCTCTGCAGAAGTCCCTATACACTATCTTCATGTAACAGGTTTTCCTGAAGAATAAGGTGAGGTAGAGTGGCTGAGTGGATAGGAAGAACTTGAGGGCAAGTTCTGCCTTGTAAACCCTGTTTGCTTATATATAGAGGCAAAAGAGATAAAAATAAATAGCACCACAAAATATCTGTAGATTTTGACAGTGCCAAAGGCTACCAGAGTTGTATGGTTTTTTGCACTCACACAAATGTAATTTTGGCTAAAAAAGAGACTGGGGAAACAGATAGTTGGAACAGATCTCAAAATCTGACATTCATGGTACATAAGGGTGACATGGATGAGGACTCATTTCAGCACACACCTGTTCAGTAGCATCTTGTACCAAGAGTGCCTACAACTTGGCTAACACATCTAGGGCCTTCATCTGAGGACTGATCGCAGATTAATGTATTTTAGTTAAGCAGGAATAAGAATCCTAGTCACCTGTGGATATCCTGGGCATTATGTGCAAAAAATAAAGTCAAGTCTGATTTTGAGAAGATGTGCTTCCTAAGAACATAGAGCAATATTTGTTGTCCTAGTCAGGAATATGAAACAATATCTGTTGTCCTAGTCAGGACTGCATTTGATAAAAGCCATTTAGGATGAAGAAGAACATAGAAATACCAATAGAGAATTCCTCTACCTTTGGTTCTCTTATTTCTATCAAGCTAAGCAGTATGCAATTTCTCACTGCACGCCACTTGCTGGACAGATAGAACTCAGTATTGATACTTTCTTGGAGATAACTGGTAGGACTCAATGTAGTTTGTTTTTCACAGTATAGGCAATGTAGGTACTATTGTTATTATGGTTAATAAAAACTGTTAAACATGAACCCAGCTACAGTATTGGGTAAATGTAGAAACACGGAATAGCAGCAGCATTATGGGAACTTTCATTCCAGCAGAAAAACAAAGAAGATTGTGTTCACAGGATGCTCATACAGAGTGGGGAGGGATCTGGAGGAAGACCTAGAAACCACACAGAAAGTGTGAGCTATATGTCACATGCAATGTTATATTTGTGCTTGGGCATTTCTATGTCTGGTCTCAGTTCCAAGGCCATATGTCTAGCTATGTTTGAATCAAGAATGTCAAAGAAATACTCTACGTTTCTTACTAGCACACATACTGTCTCTCTGACTGAGTAAAGCAATCTGAGGCTAAATGTGGGGGTTTGTAGTTATCACTTACCACTAGAAAAAGGGCTGTTGATAGGGCAACAGAGGAGTTACTGTAGCACAGCTGAAAGTGCATACAGCTTGCAGTTGTCACAAATAAAGCAGTAAGTAACCTCATTGGAACACTTTTCCTCCTCCAGAAAAAGAAAATGAGAAGTGTGATTTAAGACTAAGGAAAACAGGAGTATTTAGGGAAAGCTTAAGATTACACGTCGTACGTACCATTGCTTTACTAGGGGCACGTATATGATGTACATATGCATCCAGTAAGGCTGGTCAACATGAGGATGGATCAGAGGCTGATCTGATCGCATGGTTACATTCTAGCACAGATTAAATTTTGGTAAAGGAGTCTGCAGCAGTGAAAAAAGCAGCAGATGGTACCCTACTACATTTCTGGGAGAGATACTGAACTGTTCTAAATAGTAAGTTACCTTTCTGTGCAACTTATTGATTGCTGTCCTTGTGACTGGCCACAAAACCCCACAGACAGTACTGCCTTGTTGTGTGTTTCCATTGCTTCTGCCAAGCAGAACCCATATTGCAGACTCCACCTGAGCCAAGTCTTGAAGATATTCATTGGCTAGATGGACAAATCGGGAGGATGGAGATGATATCAGAGTTGAGGAACACTAAGGAATTTTGAAAAACTGGCTTTTACTGGAGTTGACCAATATTTCTGAAAAAGACAGGGTCAGCTGAATGTTGGGCCCAAGCAGTTGCAGTCACAAGTAGCTACAAGTACAGATAGCTACCAATACATTATTAAATGAATCACAATTTATTAAGTTTTGCTTTCCATATATCAGCAGGCAAAAGGCAAGCCACAAAGCATCACTCCAAATACTTCTTGGAATAAGCTAGAGGTTAAAGCAGACTATGCACTCTTAATGTTAATAGAAATGTTATGCCTTGCCTTCACCTTCAAGCAGAAAAGAAAATATACATACAAACTCTTGATAGCCTGTGACAGCCTGACCCTATCAAAGCAAAGGAACATATGCAGCAATTGTACTGCAGTCAGAGCCTTTAGGTCTACTGAAACATGTTCCAACTTTGGGCTATTACATGTCAAAGGTTTCTTTTTACTGTGGATGACAAAGTTTTATTGTCAGATTATAGCTTTTATATCCCAATAGCACTATTTCACAATAGTTTTTGCCATACTTTAAATATTGCTATCAGAATCTGCAGAAGAATCAGAATCAGTTAGAACTGTATTCTTAGTGCTATAATATCTGTTTTGTTGTTTAAGTTGCTGGTATTTGGAAACCATTATTGGAATATCACAATGTGCTGAAGGTTATGAATAATATCTAGGGAAACAACTATGATTACTGCATTGGGCTCTGTGGCCTCAGGCACAAAAAAATCCAAGGATCTATTATAGCTGAATCAGAAATGGGCCATGAACATCATCAGAGGAATGAAACACCTCTCCTGTAAAGAGAGATTGAGAAAATTGGGACTGTTTAGTCTGGAGAAGGCTTTAGGGAACATACTTTTACCTTTAAATACTTAAAAGCGGCTTATAAGAAAGAAGATTTTTTTTTTCTTGTTAACATGCCTGTGGTGACAGGACAAGGGATAATGATTTTAAACCAAAAGAGGGTAAATTTAGATTTGATGAAAGGTAGAAATTCTTTACTGTGAGGGTAGTGAGATATTGGAACTGGTTGCCCAGAGAAGCTGGGCAACACCCCATTCATGGAAGTGTTCAAAGTCAGGTTGGACAGGCCTTTGGTCATCCTGATCTAGTGGAAGATGTCCCTACTCATAGTTGGGGAGGTGGACTATATGATTTTTAAAGGTCCTTTCCCACTCCAAAATTTCTGTGCTTCTGAGTCTATGAATGTATGATTCTAAAATGTTTCCTTGAAGGGAATGAGTTGGGTTGGTTTGGGAGAGATACAACTAATGGTAATAAAATAAGAGGCTTCTTGAGTTCTGTTCTTCAATCACAGTGAGAAAGGAAGGTGTGAGAAGAACAAGAAGTTGTGAAAAAAACCCCTTACCTCCAAACAAAACCTAAGACTCTCCAGATTATGTAATTACTTTGGATGAGTACTGCTTCCCCAAAGAAAGGAGTATTACAATTGAATTATCCTTTTATTTGTGAAATTCCTAGATATGACAAAAAATACCTTTGAAACTAAAAATGTGTTGCCTTCACTTACTGAAAGGGAAATAGGAAGAGATGTCCTGCCTAGGGATGTGCTTACTCCAGTTAGTTTGACACAAATACACTGTGCAGTAGCGTAGTAGAGCTGAATGTAACCCTCAGTTGCTAAAACTTGTTAATATTTCCTGGAAGGTTCATTTTTACAACTATAAAGAACTCGCCACTCTAACCACTCAGAGGCTGCTTTCAAGTTTCCCTACCATATGCATAGTCACCAGTGTGCAAATAAAATCCTATAATCTTATGGTCTAGCATGGACATGTGTCTCAATATGTCAGGAGAGTGTTGGAGGCAATTTCCCTCAAAAATGCTGTAATCATAACTGTTTAAGGGGTGCCATTGTCTCAAATGTTCAACACTGCAGTACTAACTGGATTAGAATACTGAACAATCTTTTTCCTTTCATGGTTCATAGCTATTAATTCTGAACTGTGGTGACAGCTTTTCTGAAGAGTGACTGATTAGAACTAATAGTTGAATTCATCCACTAAATTCAGCCTGTTAATTTTCAGCCCACAAACTGAAACAATTTAAGCAATATTTTATGCCTCTATGCTACAAAAAGCTAAGCCTGGCCCTAATTCCACCCGACACTATCATGCTTGGGTCCTGCAGCTGCCTTTGTGTCTATGTTCACCCAGGCCAAATACAGTTCCCTGATGTTACTTAAAGTGGGAAGTGTTTTGTTTTGGACCACTGAGCAAAACTTGTAAATTTGTCAGTAATATTGATGTCAACTTCTGCAAAATTTCCCATTTTATTTCTGTGATTAGTTCAAGGGAGTAAATTTTAGAACCGGTACAACTGGTGAGTAGGATCTATCCTGAGCTGAAGTTGTCTTTTCATAGAATCATAGAATAACCAGGTTGGAAGAGACCCACCGGATCATCGAGTCCAACCATTCCTATCAAACGTTAAACCATGTCCCTCAGCACCTCGTCCACCCATGACTTAAACACCTCCAGGGAAGGTGAATCTACCACCTCCCTGAGTAGCCTGTTCCAGTGCCAAATGACCTTTTCTGTGAAAACCCTTTTCCTAATGTCTAGCCTAAATCCCCCTGGCGGAGCTTGAGGTCATTTCCTTTTGTCCTGTCCCCTGTTACTTGGGAGAAGAGGCCAGCTCACTCCTCTCTACAACCTCCCCTCAGGTAGTTATAGAGACCCATGAGGTCTCCCCTCAGCCTCCTCTTCTCCAGGCTAAACAACCCCAGCTCTCTCAGCTGCTCCTCATAAGGCCTGTTCTCCAACCCCTTCACCATGCACACTCTTTCAGTTCCTAATTCCATGCACACAGTGCTGAGATTTGTGACTACTGATTTCTCTGAGTCTAGATCTGAGGCTTAGCCCTGACACTTTTAGTACAAATACCACTGCTGGCATGAACCATGGCTATCTGCTGGTACTAGAAGAGTTCCTAGCACTGTTCAGAAACTCATGGGCTCAGGGATGACATTAACGTGGAGCCGGACAATAGTGAGAGGAGAGTGCTCTCAGTGACATGCAAACATTTCCATGATTTACATCCCTTTCCCTGGAAGGTGCTCAAATATTTGATAATGGCCATTGCTATGCTTTGGGATCACAAAATATAAAGGTAAAACCATAATAATATGTCTACACTGTGGTGCACTGCTCCATGGAAACTGACAGTAGGTTTCCAAGGCAGCCAAATCAAAAAAAGAATAAGGCTAAAGAGTGAAGCACAAAGAACGTTAGTGAACAGCTTCATGTGTTAAGGGGTAAATTTTGGAAAGTGTTTAAGCCCCACTGGAAGTCAATGGCAGTTATGCTCTTAAATCAGTGGGGACCTTTTGAAAAGCCCAGCCGGAGCACAGTTGCTTGATGCATATGACTGATTATTCATTGTTGTATGCAGCTGTCCTGCAGCTGCACTTTAATTCTATGCAGTGCTCTGCTCTGGTGTTGCTACCCTTTCTTCACTCTCCTACAGACTCTGTGCTTCAGGGGACTGTTATTCCTTCTCATCCTCTTCCTCTTCTCCTCCTTAGACTCTACCTAGCTGTATATCCACTCAACAGCCAAATATTTGCACGACCTTTCTAATAACCAGGGCTATAAAAACAAAGGAATATCTGTCTGCTTCTAGAGCTGGTGACCGAAGAAGTATTTGGCTGGCAGGGAAGAATAAGGATAGTCCATTCTCACCGCTCCTGAAAGGCAGATATTTCTGCATAGCAGTCTGACTTGGCAAGAAAAACCAGGAACAGCCATGATGCACGATAAGAATGTGGTCCCAAACAAGAGCTCTTAGGAGACAAAGCAGCAAAATTTGTTTTTGAAAGAAACAATTCAAGAGTAATTGGTTGTTACTTTAGCAGCTGGTCCTACTGAAATGAAGTGACCCGTCTCAAGCACAGTATTGCTTTCCCACTTTTCCTTCTATCAGTTTACATGAGAAGAAAATAAAACACTCCAGCAATTTTTGCTTCTGTGGGACACCGTGCATGACATATCAGTAGAAGCTGCAAGCAGCCTACAAGCTGCACTTTAGCAAAACTGATGGAAAATGCCAAAACAATAAGAAGACTTCTATGAAAAAGTATAAACAGGGATGTATTTAAATATCAGGGAAAAAAAAATCACTATTTTTGTAGTAGCAAATATAAACTGGCTGAGATCTATAAGATAATTAATCTCTAAAATCATCAAATCCCCCCAAAAAATACAGCAGACTCTTCATTCATACATATAGAAGCTCTTAACTTAATCTATTGGGAAAGCCAGTTTTCAAGAATATGATAATAAAATAAAAACAATAAAGCTAAGCTAGGATATAATCAGTTTTATGAAGTATTTTTTATCCTCTTTCCAAGCTTGAAAATTTTCAGGTAGTGAAATCTCCTCAGAGATCAAAATGTAATAACTATTTTATGGTGGCTGCCAAAGAAAAGTGCAAACCCAATATATTAACTGAAAGTGTCTTGAGCATGTATATAGAAGTTTCCTCTTCCACTTTCAACAAGGATGAAACCTTTTTTTTCAGTGAATTTGCCACTCTAGACATAGACAGAAAAAATGAATATAACCATTTTAAAACTAAATGCTCTCGGTATCCATTAAGGGAACAAACACATCAGGTGTTCCTTTGATTTAGAGTACAACTGGAGTTTGAAATTAGTGATTTATGTAGTTGATTTATAGTCAAGTCTTACAGCTATGATTAGTGAGGAAGATAACTCTGTATTTGCCCTCTATGCTTCAGCTGAAAATTGCTCTCCCCCTTCACAAAGTTCACATGAACCCTCCTTCAGGACACTGAACCAGTGAGATCCCTAGCAGAGAGTACTTAGCTACAGAGAGATCATGCAGATAATCCTTCTGTTCTCAGTTATGAATTTAAGCATTAAATCAGGAGTGAATACTGTAGAAAGTAACTAAAATCAGGAGACTTGGAAATCAGTGGGTGATGTTACCTTCTCTCGTTGCTTTTAACAGTGAAATTTGTCACCCCAGACTTAGTTCTCCAAAAGGATACAGCTTATTCTCACAGTAATATTTTCTGAAAATTATTTTTGAAGCACTGTGTAGCACACATTTATTTAACTGGTTTTTGAGAGATTTCAGAGGTAAGTTTTAAGAAAAAAAGAAGAAAAAAATCAATAATTGGATTTATTTTTTTATATTAATGATCATAAAGTAACAAGTGGCATCTTAACAACCTGCACTTAAGCCACAGATCTTTGACCTAGCATATTTATGGCAATGGCTTGTACATCTTGACAACCTGCTGCACTCGCAGGTGAAAGTTATATCCACAGCCTGCAGCTTTGGCTTGGTCTGACAAGATCCACAGCACTACTGTGTGAAATCCAGCATGCTTGAACACTCCCTAGACCATACAGGATCAATGAAACAAACATTGCTTGTGTTGTAATCCCAAAGCATTCTAAACCTTCACAAAGCAGAAACTTTCAGAAGTCATATGGCAGCAACAGCTTTTATTGCATGGATGACAGATTTGCTGGGTAGAGGAGGAGGAAAGGGCAGAGACATGGAGGAAGCTGTATTCCGTGTGAGGAAATACTAGAACTGCACAGGTCATGGCAAACACTTCTCATTCCAATTAGAGGGCAGTGAAGTCCATAGGACTAGAAACCAACAAAGTCTTCTTGTCCCAAGGTATAGATTCACCACATTGCACTCCTGTGCCTGGCTGAAAAAACCAAAAACTCACCAGATCTGGGGCAGAAGAACATCCAACCAACAGTGAATAGGAAGTATTGTCCTATGATCATAAGGATGACTTATCTTTGGAGGTACTGAATGAGATCAACCAGTTTACATGGTGATCAGCCATTTTACATGATGATCAGCCAATGAGCACCGAATCAGAAGAGCTGAGACCATTGAAACTATCAGACTATGGATCAGCACGGAAACCAGTCAAATGAGGCAAAGAAAATGAAGAGTAATGAGGGAGCAGCCAGAGGAGCCCAAGAAAATACAGCCTCCTTTATCACTATTGAGCTGCTCTGGAAAAGGCTACACTTTTTGTACCTATATGTTTCTTTTGGTATTTGGCTAATTGCATAGTGAAGTTCTTATGAATAATTCACAGGCTGGCTTTCTCTGAAGGTCATACTCCCTGTTTTCATGTTTACCCCTGAAGTCTGATAAACTGTAGTGATCAAGTAGAAATTGTTTATAAACCCAATTGTTATTTGCAGTTGTAACTCTCAGCAGGGTTGAGGGTTTTTTAAAGTTTCCTGCCCATCTTCAGATACTATCTTTGAATTGTGATGAATTTGCCTGGCAAAGAAAATAGTTTTGTCTGAATTTTCAGTACTTCTTTTTACCTTCAGGCAGAGATAAGGCACTTATAGTAATCTCCTCTGTCATACATTATCATATTTTCAGAGAATAGTCCTGAGAAGTTAAGTCAATCATGGCATTTGTTTTGAGTCCAGCACTTCCCTCCTGTTTTTCTCTCTTTTTAGTGTTTAGAGCAGAATGGGACAAAGTGCAAAGGTTTTCATTTTTGTTTTGCTCTAAATTATTCACTATGAGGTGAGGAAACTAAATACACAGTAAAAGCAGACTGAACTAAGCCTGTAGAAGCATCCTTCTGCAAATAAAAATTTGGAAATAATAGTCTACCAGCCATTATCAAAGTTAGAGTAAAAAAGTCAGGAAAAGTTATTGATTTCCAATGTCTCATTTATTTCAGCTCCCTGGCTGAAATGATCTCTGTAGGATCATTTTCTATAGAATTTATATTTTTAATGTGTGTTTTTTTTTATTTAATTTAAAGAAAAACATAAATAGGGAGGGTGTTATAGTTTCCTTGAGAACATAATTCCACTTTTTTTCCTCAAATTATTTCAACTGTTTCTCATTTGACTTTTTTTCCAGATATATTGAATTAATATTTTTCCACTGCTTGTAGTACATCTGAGAGTCCTACATCATGTTTTTATTCCTTTGCTAAATTCCTCCAAGTATTGTTGGTTCCTTGCTCCTTTAACCTTCAGTTGTGGTCTCCCTTTGAAAAAAGCCTCTACCACAAGAAATTCTGCGCTTTTTTCCAAACACACAAAATCTACTCTTGCCTTTCTCCTTCTTTGGAAGCATTCAAAGTAGACAAAACACATGCAAGAGAGAAGAAATAGGAATTATGCACCCATAAGAAAGCAAAGGAAATCAGGGAAGCTATCAGTTAAATTTACATTGGTTTTTGGGGTAGAGAGCAAACCACATTTGATATACGTGCTGAATAAAGAAGGCAAAACGTCTTTACTTGCTGTAATTCAAAACCATGTTGTGATACTGTATTAGAAGTAACTTGGAGAAGGGCTCTGTTCCTACAGCATTGGGGATCTCCTAGGAGGTGTCTTCTCCTACTCGTCCACTTCTGACTCCACTTCTTCTGTGGACTGCCACCACCAGCAGTGTCTCTGCAAGCAGGACCCTGTGAAAAATTCATTAACTGCTGAGGCAATCTCAGCTCTGAGAACATGACAAATGTAATTCACTTGGAATACAGTCTGACTGGTAATACAGGGTCCAAGTCCTTGCTCAGGCAGAGCAGAATCTCATTTTTGTTTCTTCCTCCCTGTGTTATGAAGTGGATGTGTAGCTCATTGGTACAAGAAATGTATTGGAAAGCTAAAAATTATAAAAAACCCATTCTTTTCCTGTAAATACTACAAACAGTTTACATGTCCTGAAAATTTAAGTGGGCAACAGAATATATTTTCTGATTTCAAAGGCATTTGATAGGTCAGTACATGAGGTATATACCACATATACATGCTGGGAAACACAACACAAACATGGATGACTCATGGACTTCTTCTAATGACTGCATAAATTATAAAAAAAATCAGATCTTTCAGTTGTTTAATTTAGAGGTGGATTATTTAAGTAGTCAGAGGGATAATAAATTTTGGATATATTTAAATATTGCACTAGCAAGTGAAAGCTAGTATTTTTTCATACTTGTCACAATGACAGCTGGTTTGAAGTGTTTAATTGATTTCCCTATAAATAACTGAGCTGTGGAAGAAATACACTGCTTGTAATGTAACTTGGCTTATAAAATAATCACATAATATTAGAATGAGGACTCAGTATGCTGGAACAGTTTGCAAAATAAAATGACCAAATAATGTTTGAATAAAGATCTGGTTGATAAAGTGAACCGATTTAAATTTATATAAATGTTTGGAAAACAATGGTCTACAGCAAGATAAAAGAAATGACTCTACTGTGGAGTTGCTCTCATACTTTATTGAGCTGAGACACCCAATGAAGACTTTTACCTTAACCTACATTGTACCAGTGCCACCTGAGTGGCAAACAGAATAATTTAGAGTACCTGAAAGGGAACGAGCCTTTCTCTGAACTTTTGGTGTCTAGAGTCTTTGTTGGGTCATAAAATCTCAGCATATCTTTGAATAAATCCCTATGGTTTCCAGGGTACCATCTAACTCAAGGAGTATTTTGCATCATGACTCAAGCATCATTCTCAGCTGGGCAGAACCTGATTTACCCATTTCAGCACTAGATCTCACCCAACATATCTCATAACCTTCTTCTCAGAAGCTGCGATCTCAAGCATGCTGTTCATACAGAGGAGCATGGGAAGACTAAAAGTTTCTTGTACAGTAGACAGCTCATATCCTGTGGAGCGCAGGTTTGGGGCCAGGTGATCTCACTCATGACAGGGCAAGGAGTCTGTGAAAGGACACATTAGTTAAGGCTGTCCCTGTTTCAATAGCCACAAGAACTTAATTCTCAACAAGGATGGCCACAGATCACTGAATCATCCATGGGATTCTTGTGGGAAGCACAGCTTCCCTCATGAAACCACAGTGATAACTGCATGGTTGAAAAATAGTGCTACTAAGGCATGACCTTAGAACATTTAGAAGCAGCTACTAGTCTTTGTATTTTCCACTATTATTTCAAAACTTACTGTGTCAAAATTGTTACCTGTGGCACCAAGTCAAAGTCTTACATGACTGGTTCAGACACCACAGGATGGGCAAGAGTCAGGAGAAACCAGAGGCATTTGGGGGAAACTCCAGGCTCTTCAGAGAACTTTATATGAATTGTCTTAATGATTTAAAATAGATGTTGCAATTAATGTCCTCAAGCCTTTCCAGGAACAAGCTTGTCCCAAATTTCCACTTGCTTCTGATTATTGCAGTCTGCTGGTTGGACAGAGCTATAGAATCTCAGCTACCATAACATAAAAGGAAAAGCAAGAAACCCTGGGAAGGGCATCACTATCATGATCAGGTGCCACTCTGCATGCATTTTTCCCTTTTACATGTTGAATAAGAGAAACAATAAAAATGTGAATCATAATAGAGTCATAAATGTGTGACATAACGTATACGTAATGGCTACACTGGTCCAGGAAAGACTGACCTGCTGGCCTGTACCTTTACTGAACCCTGATCCACCAAGTCCTAGGACTTTTGAAACATATTAGTATGCTAATGTGGGACCAAAGGAATAAGACCTGCTCAAAATATTTATATCTTTACTTCAGAGAGAAATGGCAGTAGGGAAAAGAATACTACTGAGTGACCAAATTACAACAGTCAGGGATCATGCTGTGCTGGAAAGCAGTATTTTGATGAAAAAAGTAATATTTTAATGAAATCCCAGTCTTGACTTCATTTATTGGTTTTCTAAAATTAAATAGAGTTAGAAGATCCTTTTGTTTGATGAATTAATTATCCATTTTCCATATCTTCCAATTCTCTTCACTGAAATGTTTCTGTCCTCTCCATCAGTCATATACCACTTGTGTCTCTGTTACACAGATCTATTGTTACCATGCTCTTCCCATTATTTTTGATTTTACCTTCTTGTGCTTAGGAAGGAAGGAAATATTAGTCCTGAGTATAAGAAGTCCTGGAAAATGTAGGCAAGGTGACCAGTAAATCATAGAATGGCATTACTATGCTTAGTAAAACAACCACCCTCCACTCATATTTCTATTTCCACTCTTGTAATGTATTGCCCTGAACACAGGTCTATTGAATCTCAGAGTTATTTCCTTCTGAAGCTCATGGGACCATTAGTTCTGAATTTTTATGGACTGACCCAGCATATAGCTCAGTAAAGCAAGGATGAAAACCTATAGTGTTGAGTTCATGCAACAAGATAGTTAGATTAAAAGGAGGGTGCAGGTTGTTATTCCAGGGCCCTAGAGACAGCTGTATGCTTGGTTTTGTCTTTTTTGGGTTTTTTTTCAAAAAACCCCTATCTACTCTGTTCATTGATACTACTGCACCTAACAGCACAGATTTTAGTCTACCCAAGTAACATTCTAGCACATTTTAGTTCACTCACCTATTTGAAATCTTTGAAATCTGCATTAATGCCATTTACCAAACACTGACTCCCTTGCTGCCACTCTCATCACAGTCAAAGGATGTAACTACAGACCACAAGTTAAAATGGAAGTGGTATAAGTTACGTTGGCCCAAGGTTAGCTATGCAGAACGATAGCTATGTGAATGGAGGAAATGACCTGCTGTTTATTCACATACGTTAAAAACCACGTATTTTCCATGGAGGCAAAGATTTTCATATAGACTTTTGTTGTCAAAGTGGGATGTTTTTATTTTTTACTTTTTGTTTCATTCCATCTGAGTTTCAGCTGCATCATTGCTTTCAGTGCTACATACATTAAGAACTAGAATATCTATTAACCTTGAAAAGCTGAGCTCAGTGGCAATGTCTGTCTGTCACTTGCATTGTTTTTGCTCAGATACCTACCACGCCTGGAACTTACACCTGTCTGATCTCATCAGGTCAATCCAGCAGCAGCAAGCCAATTTGGAGTCATACCTTTTAGTGCCATCAGCTTACAACAGCTTCGAATCTCCATCACAGAGTTAGTGTCATTACGTGTTAATTGAATCTCATTTGCTGAAACATATGATCTAACAGTTTAACAGCTGGAGCAGACCTTAAACCTCAACAAACACAGGGCTGATTAATGAATACAGAGTAAACTAAATTGCCTTTTTGGTTTTAATCACCATTAGGAAGTTCTTGGTCCTGTTATCTAAAGGAAGCTTCCCCTTCAGATTGACTTCCCCATTGACTGTGAAGTACCTGATCATTTTACCTGAAGTTACTAATTATGGAAGCTTTCATCCATCTCCTCCCTTTCCCCTCCCTGAACCTCCTTCTCCCTGCAGAGTGCCTAGAAATTACTTTGAACTTGAATGTGCTGCTGCAGGAAGCATGGCAAAGAACAGTCCTATTCTTCCTCTCAGGCATTTTTGTGATACCTCTATTCTTTCTCTCAACACCTGGTGCTAGTATCACACTCAGAGGTCAGGATGAAGAAAGGCTTAGATGAGACTTGACCAGCAAGTGGCAAATTATTTGCCATGATTCCAAAGCTTCTACCATTGATTATCAGTTTCAAGAATTTGGCTTTCATCCTGCCTCAAGCTATAACTGTAAAAATAGAGAGATTGAGTTTAACTTTAACTATAATTCTACAGCTTTGTCAACAAATTGCATAGATCTTCATTTAATCTTTCTGTGGTAAATTTGAAAACAGAAAGACTTTTGTGTAACACATTGAAACAAAAACTTAAGCCCTATTTTTCTGCTGCAATTTCAAACGTTCAGAATGACAGTCCATCCTGGCCAGCTCAAAATCTATTTGGCTTCTAGTCTGCACTGCTTCTCCTCCTCCTTCTTTGTCTCTCTTGCATACCTGGATGAGAAGTTCACCAAATTAACCTTTCATAGGCTGGGGTAAAACCAGACTCCAGGTTTTAGGAGGTGTATGAAAAGAGGACAAATTTTAAAAGCCTTTCAGCATCAACAGAGAATATTTCTCATTTCAGACTTTACACCAGGGAGGTTAACTTCATTTTGTGCCAATATATTTTCAGCAGAATCTTCTTAGCATGGTGCAGCAGGTGCTGATATCAAATCCTTAAAACACTACAGTAAGCCAGTAAAAGCCATTTCAAACAGATAAATATTTACAGCCTCTTACTCAAAAATTAAGTAGGAGAAGTTATATTGTCTTCAACTTTAATTTTAAAGCTCTGGTTTGGTTAAGATCACTCCCTTTGTGTCTTCTTCCTTTCAAAAGTAGGTGAAGTATTATGTTGCAAAAAACCCTAAAATGAAAGATGGTACAAAAATCACTGGGAAAACTAACATCTGCTAAAGACTAATCTGTAACACCCTACCCCTACAGAAGTCAGACTTTTATAGCAGCTATCTGTAATGAAAAGCAGGATGAGAGGGTCTTTCTCCCTCACCGGGAATGTCGCCTAGGATGCTTCACCTTGTCAGTGAAGGTCCTCACAGGGAATCCTGCAGGACATCATGATCCAGTAACTTCTCCTTCTAGAGCAGAACTTCTACCCATTTTAGCAGGATGTAGCTTAGTACCGTTGGCACATAAGTGAAAAGTAGAGGGGAAAAGACTCACAGATACTTTCCATCTCATCCATAGTAAAGGGTAGGTGTAGGTAAAGGAAGTTATTCCATTTCTTGTTTGGTCAATATCTAACCTCACTTAAATTTCCCTGTAAGTGATGTCATCTTGGCCATATAAGGAACAAATACTAAAAATGCACTTGCCTGGTATGACCATACTCCTCTTTCCATAGGAAAACAAGTGCCATCTGTTAACTTCTGTTGCCACAAAGTGGGATAAGCCCAAGGTACAAGAATAGGAGAAAGAAAATGAGAAACTAGAACACCACCTCCTACCTCCTTGACTGCACAGCCTGAACTGTCAGCAATGGTTGCTGTAATTTCAAAAGGAAGAAGTAACTTGACAGAGACTGAAGGATCAAATGATCAGCTTCAAAGAAAGAATTAAATAATCTTTTTTTGTTGTTTAATTGAAAAAGTGTGAGTTTCAAGTGTTGCAGCCCATGTACAGAAACCTTAGAATGAAATAAGGGAGAACTTAGCAAGTACACTTGTCCTTGGCTGTTTTCCAAGATATCTCAGCTGTTCCAATGAATTTAAAATGTGAAATATATCAAGTACATGAGAAGATCTTTTGTAATTTATGATTTTCTTTGAATAAAGAAATAAATTCCCATTTATCCTGGAAAGATATCCTCATCTAACATACAAGTTTTAGGAGCTGTTTCACATTCATACATATGCACTTACATGAAACTGTCAGAAGATATATATGTACACTGCAGCTGATTTTCCCAGATCTCCTTTGTTGGCATTAGTTTTTATATTGGCATCATACAGTACCTACAAGAAAACCCAAATTCTGTTTTCCTTCACATCCTGCAGGCTATTCACCTCTTAAACTCAGAGCCATCCTGCGGTCGTCTGTAACATCAGTGATGACTTTAAAGTAAACTGCTTGTTGAACATATCCCATTTTGTCACAGACTGTAAGGTACAATCTTGCCCAGGCCATAGTATTGCCTTGTCCATCAGCACACCCAAGATGATGGAATAACTTCATCTTTTCAGGGACACAGAAAGGTCTTTGCAGTTATCAGATGAGGCTTACCAAGGACTATTCCCTGAGTCTAGAGCCTACCCTGTCTTGGGCTTGACTCCAGACAGTTTTGTTTTCTGCTGGAAAGTTGAACCAATTGCAGAACAAATAGCTTGTTTTTACATGCACAATGGCCTCTGAGTTCCCAGATTCATATACTCAGCTTAATTTTCAGATGCCTGGACCATATATATTAGGTGCAAAAGGAACCAAATAGGAAGGCTTGAGAGAAGTGAGATGCCTGAAGCTACCCTTATATTTGGATCAGCCTGGGATATCATCTGCTTTAGGGATTGATAGCTTCTATTTTCTGTGAACAGCAGAAAGGAGAAGAAATAGGTGGCCACCTGATAATTAATCTAAGAAAATCGTCTGGTGAGTTTATCTAGTCCTGACAAGAGAAATTATCAAGAAAGTCATAGTGGTGATTTGCCAGACCAAACCAGACTGATTGGGTAAAGAAGTAAATAATCTGACAAATTAATTTTACTCCTACTCTAATGAAGGAAAAAGAACATATCCCTAGCTATTTCTTTAGAATTGTTAAACAGCAAATGTACACCTCACTAGCTCTTGAGGAATATAGACACAGCTTTATAATCCAATTGCAACTCTTTTCTGCAGTGATTCTAGTGACTGAATGTTAAAAAGGGAGCAACATAAAATGTTTATAACTAAGACACCACAATGGTGATGCTACACAGCTGTAGAAAAGGCATTTCTATGCCTCATATACTCCTGTCTTCAGTACAGATGCTTTCCAGAGTGTGGGTAAAAGGAACACTGCGTTAGTATCTTTTTTTCTGGAAGCCACAATCACTGGTGGTGGGATAAATTATGTGTTGGGGAAAAGTAGGCTGTATAAGTTAGAATCTTTCACTGATAAAGTGAAAAGAAATGTACATCCACTAAACCAAAGCTCTTGGTTTAACCTTTGAACAATATCAGAGTAGTTACAGACCCTACAACAAGCACTTCTGCTCTTGTTTATGTTTCTTTCAGAGTTATTGCCAGTATAACTGTGGAACAAAATAGCCTGACCTTTCATGGTACTTGTGAACTGGTGCTGCTATATTTGTATAGTTGCATATTGGTTTAATTTTATAGAAACTAATTATATCTAAAGCAAAATTATTTAGTTTCCCATTTATCCTTCTCATTCCAGTGTTTCCAAAAGATGAATAGGTATGTATTTCCAGGGAATTAGTCTTCAAATAAGATAATGCAGCATAGAAAAAGGTGCTGATGGCATGACTCCTTCTTACAGAGTTATACCCTTAGTTTCTGACATGCCCAAAATTCAGAATACATATGTTGTCCTGCATGAAAATATATCAAAACAAATCTTATTTAAGTCAAGGAAACACTCTGGAATTTCTGTGTGAAGGAATGATAAAAGTAATGCATACCTTGTGCCTCTGAGGCAGTTAATCTCCAGCTTTTATTGTAGAAAATGTCCTTCCTGCTTTACTAAACCAATACCAGTAAGCCCAAAAAGGTATTTATATATGAGGTCAAGAGAGCCAGAAGCCTCAGTTATTGTTAATGTTTGGGAATTACTTCCTAAATTCCAGAATACAACTATTCTGAATTATAATTTTAATTTATAATTGTTCAAAATTGATGGCTTTGAGTATTCATTGAAATGGTGCTTAGGTCTGATACTAACATAGGCAGACCTCTTGTCAGGACAGTTGCATAGTGTTTAATAAACTGAGTAGACTGAGGAAGAATAAATGAGACCTGTATTTGGTTTCTTTTACATATGAGCAGAAGTTGAAGTTGAGTAATTGCCGTGTTTTTTTGGTTACTTGGTGATTACTCTTAAAATATTCATCATAGTCAGGAGAGTGAAAATGATTCTTTTTGAGAAAAATTTAAGATAGATTTTGGGAACCCAGAGATCAATGTGTAGAAAGACTTAATTCCTCCTGTTCACAAAGTGAAAATTTGACGAGAAGAAAGTCTCCAACATTGAGTGTTAAAGATTAACAGAGAAACAGTTGAGAAGGGTATCCAGCTACTGAATCAGGAGACAACTTACTTTGCCAGTGGAATTTGCTCCACATTGTCTAATGGTTTACCTTGTAAAGTATAAATTTCTCAGAAGAAGGACTTTGTAAGTGCAGTGGTCACAGATGCCACCTGCTTATAAACCTTATTCAAAGCTAAGAAAATGTGTAAGTCTCACTTGTAGGAAGGAAGCATTAGTGCTGAGATCTCAGATTTCAGCTTTTATCTGAGTTGCCACAAAGCTATTTCCAGGATTCATTTCCCCTCTCTGAAGCACTCCTTAGGCTGTTCTGCCGTTAAGAGCCTCTGGATGATTTGCTTGGATTGATAAAAAACAAACCAACAACCATCTCCTTTCAACATGTCTTCCCGCTTACCTTATCTATAATATTTGTATGCAATATTTGCCTATAATATTTGTGTGTGATACTGACAGAGGATGGTAGATAAACAGTGTTTGGAAGCATGTCCGAAATAGTGAAGAAAACAAACACTGAGAAGTGACAATCTGGGGTTTTTTTAGATTAGACAAACCCATTTAATATCCTTGTTATTAGATTTTTTTAAAACATAAGGCATCCCATTTTTTATATGTATACATAAAAATACTGAACACTAACAGGAATTTAACTGATTACAGTAATATTCCTACTGTCCTGTATCTTGGCCAAACTATATTTCTCTTTCACTGCTTCAGCATCTCTACATGGTTGCTGCAGTAACAAAGCAATTTACTCATAAATTCATCAGCAAAAGTGCACCATAGAGAACATGTACAACTCTGAACCTGTCAGATCATCACAATTATTCTACTAGGGGAAAAAAAAGGAAAATTATATAATGTAATTGCACAGAGAGAAATATAAGTTATTATACTTTTATTCTCTCAAACCTCAATTTCTTACATGTGCTCAGCATAGGAATATGCTCACTTATGATCCAATGGGTCTCTTCCAACCTGGTTGTTCTATGATTCTATGATTCTATGTGCAACATATACCTTCTCAAGTTGAAACAGCTACAGTGTCAACAAGGCTGGCATATTATGTAAATTAAGATTGCTGGCACACTTGATCAGCTAGAAATTATGACTGAAGGAAAAATTTTACAATAACATCCATCTTTCAAACTATGGTGAATATTTTGCTAAGCAAAATGAAATAGTACAGTCCCTTTGAGACAATTATTTCAAGGGTTCTCCAAATCTATATCATAATTAAATATGTAATCACTATAGCGAAGCTTAAGATTTATTCTATAAAACACAAAACCTACAACACTTGAAACCAACAGCAAATTCTGGATAACAGAAATAAGAAACTGCATTTTTAGCAATTTAATGGCTTTCCCAGCCGTTAAAGTTAATTCCGACCATCAACGCCGATACTGAAAATGCTGATTTCTAAACAGCTTTCTGTTGCCTCTACTTCTTCCCCAGATACCACGACAGAGTCCTAAAAGTTCTCTGGAGTAAATATAGCATAAATAGTTTTTGATGATTTGATAAACTAAGAGGTATCTAGAGGGTCTCATCTTTTCTATGACTATTCTAGTGACTCACTCTGAAATGAGCACTATTATTCCTTATTAGTGCATTCTACACATCTCATCTGCGTACAAATCTGATATCATCTCTGTGAATTTTTGACATGTGACTGTTCACTTCCTTATTTTTAATGATGACCCAAACAAGTTATTTGTTTAGAATCTCTTGTTTCCAAGCAGAAAAACTTGATGTTTGTGTAAAGGGGTAATGCCTGCTCAACACTACAAATTCAGTGTTTTTACTGTTTTAGAGGAAAGGATCTCTCCTCTGTTTGAATGATATTAGTATTGGAAGGTATCATCTCATCACATCCACAATCTGACACTATTTACTCCTGATACCACAATCAAAGATTTTTGTAAAAGGAATTCCAGCATTCTAATACTCTCAGTTCATAAATTATGATTAATTTGATTCAAATATATGAGTTGCAAAATCAAGGTAGAATCAGAAGTATCTTTAATAAAACAAAAATCAAAGCCCAGTGCAGTCTACCTGCTCTGACCTCTAACAAAACCCATGTATTTTTTATTGAAGTATATTGTATCTAAGCTATATGTTTAGTAGCAGTGAAAGGAAGCATATTTTGGCATAGGCAAAAAGAAGGTGGGGTAGCTTTGGAATCAAATACTTGCTAACATCCAGGTTTAAAAGGCTGGAAGTAGTATTTCACAATACAGTACATCTAAGTCAGTCCTGCTGAATTCCTAAGTAGACAGTCCCCAGAGAACTACATTCATTACAAAGAAGTGCTAGTCCCTGATTTTAGGGCAGCTGTTTCCTGAAATTCTCACAGAGGTGTGTCTGATCTGGACTGTTTGATCTGATATTGCCTAGATTTTCATTGCCCAACAGAAGTTACCTTTAGGATATTCTTCGTGGCTGCAATTACTTATTGCATTGCTCCATGCCACATGCTTCTGTGCTGTCAAATAAAGCCTCCAGTAAGGAAATCCCATCATACCAAACAAAACTATGTTTTCATGAGCTAATGATGACAATAAAGTTGTCTTTGATATACACGTCATGAATGTCAGAATGCTTGTGTTATCTTTGAGCTCTACCTCGAACTTTGATATAATATGAAACATCCTCAAACTCACTGTCTGCCTAGGTACAACATTCAGGTTTTTTGTTTGTGGGGGAGATGTGCTGTAGTCTTAGCTTCAACAATGCTCATATTTTCTCTGTAGCCTGCAGCAAATTATTCTTCTATGACAAGTGACATATTCAGATGAGCCAAATGCACATTGTGACAAATGTCAGTGTTAATACATTCAATATTACCACCAAGATCTCTGTGAGAAGACAACAAAAAAACCCCCAAACACCAAAACAAAACAGGGCTAATTATACACTGACTGTGTGCAGGTTGTATACCGTGAATTCAAGAAATGGTGTCCCTAAAGGCAACCCACTTCATAGTCATGACTCCAATTAGATGGAATGCACAGGCCACTGTGGGCCTTGATTAAAAAAAAAGACCTTCCGTGTACTTCAAGATGGCAACTATTTCTCTCTCAAGTGAGATGGTGGATATACAGGTTGAAAAGGTTGAGAATTAACTGATGTAGTGAAAATAGACCTTTGCACAGTATAGTTATTTTCTGCCAAAAGGAGAAGGTGTCATACTACTAAAAAATACAGGCTTCATAATATTAAAAACAAATACAAAGAGAGAGGTCGAGATAACCATAGTCAGTTCAGAAATCTTCTCTTGACTACAAAAGGACCTTTATGGAAGTTGTTCTTAAGAGACTGAAAATTTGTAATTAATCTGCACATACAGAAAACTAGCACCAGATCTGAGCTGATGCACCAGCTTTTGATGTGGTTTTTAACACAATATAACACTAAATGTCTTAAATAAAGAAAAACCATTAGGTGACATATATTTATTTTTTACAGAAAAGAAATTTTCCAGTCAGAAGGGAAAAAATGATTGTCCTAAATTCTTAGTCTGATTTGATCATTTCACAAGGTCCAGCCCAGCATGATGTGATCTAGCTGACAGTTTGGAACCTATTAGGGTAGTGCTTTAACTTTTCTTTCTGTTCTTCTATTCAAACTGATTTTGTGTTTATCCCCAAAGGCTTATTTTTCCATACAAAATCAGACAGAAAGGTTGTCAACACTACATGTCTAAATGGAAAAGCGGATATTAAAATTACTGATATGAGTTCCTTCTTTTCCAGTGTCACAGTGGTTCCAGACTTCTTCTGCTTTCTGTGAATTGTTTTGTATAGTTTGGAATAATTATTTGTTAGAGGAACACAGTCATTTTGATATTAAAATTTGAGATTAATTCTTGCCTCTGAAAGAGTTATACTGCGTTTCTACTACCTCATTTAACAAAAATGTCAAACAATCACAACTAAGATATGGATGCATTTGTGTGTATTCCTGATCTCCTAACCACATAGCTGATTTAAATAATACATTTCAGTTTGTTTCAGAAAAAGTTATGCTGCAGTATTAGTTACTGGATGGAGGCTGGATCAAAGTCCTGGTCACTGGTTATCATGGATCTGGAATTTCCAGTAGCTTAGAAGTGTTTGTCTTGAATTAATTGCATCTTGAGGATCTGAATTCTGGCTTTGCCTTTGGAAGATGTTCAATGGACCTGCATGCTGAAATGTGGATGCACTATATGCATATATATATGTATATATGTATGTATAATATGTATAATATGTATAATATGTACACACACACACACATATATAAGGACATGCTTTCATGGGCAAGTGAAGGGGAAAAACAGTGTAAAAAAATATATCTTCACTCTAAGGATATGTTGTCACTAGGTTGTTAACTTGATGCTAGCTTTTCTCATAATTATCCTCAAAAAAAAATGCAAAAAGTTGCATGCTAGTAGTATATCTGCTGCTATGTACAGAACATCTTGTGGTTGATGCGTATTAGCATTAATATCACCTGATCACTTCACATTATATGTTCTCCATTAGAAGTAACATTCCTGAAAGACGATAAAGAGTGAGTCATGGAACAGTAATTTTGAGAATATGCACCTGTCAGTATTTGAGGAAAATTTTGGTTGCAAGTATGACTATTTGACTTAAAATTTGGATTTTCAAGACTGATACATTAACAGTTTCTGCGTGTTCTGATGTATTATTTTGACACTTGTACTGAGCTCTTCAGAAGGCACTCACCTCTTCCATTAGTGCCTATGAAACACAATGTTCCAAATGTATCTCATAAATAAAGAAATATCTAAGTGCTGCTCACATTTGCAAGTCATTAAATACTCTTGGAGCTCTTTAACTCTGAGGTAGCAACTTTTTATCTACACAAGACTTCAGTGGGAAATGAGTTGTGTCCTGCTCCTCCGGTTTGAGGAGAGGCAGAGGAGGAAATGTGATCAAGAACTTCTGTTCTGGCAACTCCTGCCCAAATATGAGACAGACAAGGATGGCCTTGAACTTGAAGAGCAGGAAGGGCTCTGGTGCCCATTGACAGGAAATAGGAATCGATAATGCCAGTAAAACCTTTCCTCCATGATGATCAAATGAGCTCAGACATGTCTTAGGAGCCCAAAATATCTAAGTCAGTATTGACCTGCAGTCAATGAAGGACAGCTAATTACAGAAATATTTTAGTTCCCATCTGCACTACTTTTTTTGCCCTAGCATGTGCCATTACTAGAGTATGTCTCCAGAACTGTGTTGCAGACAGGCCTGTCTTCAAACCTTCTTCAAAAACTCACAATGAACTCACAGTGTTCGTAGCTTCTTAGCGACTGAAAAAAAAATCATACTTTAATTGTGTTAAACCACATAACTTGGAATCCGGCAGAAGGCTTCAACATCAGGTGTACATCAAGAACAACAAATTAGAATATGGAGTAGGAAACTTGGTTTTCAGTGGAAGGTCTCCAGGCATCATGTTTGTGGAGCAAAGCTAAAAATTGTGAAGCAAAATTGTCCTAAAAGCTTACAACCCAAAGGCACCTTAGCACAATACATAGCTTTTTTTTTTTCATCTGAGATTAGCAATGCATCGCCAGAAACCAGTGATAAAAGATACTGGTTACATGATTAGGAAGTGCTTCTCTGTGAGAAACCATATTGTTATTCCAGTCAGTCTTGCTTTTTGTCATATCTCCTGGTTTTTATTTTCATCATTTTAAGAAACATGATTTCCAGACAGACAATTTCTATGATTGATTATTGTGTGTGTAAGATATCATATACCTGACAGTCCTTAGGTCAGTCTTGGAAATGCAAGTATTCTGTAAGGGCTGTTGCATTCCAGTGGTGAATGAAATGATTCATGTCTTACTCCTACTTATTAACATGGGAAGGAAGAGACTAGATGATCCTTGACAAGTGGTGTCCCTCAGGGGTCTATACGGGGATCAGTGCTGCTTACTACCTTCATCAGTTATATTGACAGTGAGACTGAGTGCACCCTCAGCAAGTTTGCAGGTAACACTAAGCTGAGTGGTACAGTTGCCACATCAGAAAGACGGGATGTTTGGTGTTTGAGGGGAATGGTTGGACTCAATGATCCGATGGGTCTCTTCCAACCTGGTTGTTCTATGATTCTATGATGTCCAGCCCGAACCTTCCAACTCAAACCACACAATGATTCTGTGATAATGCACGGAGATGGAGGTAAATGAGGCAAAGGCCTGTGCTTCTAGCAAATCATAGAACGGTTTGGATTGGAAGGGACCTTGAAGATCATCCACTTCCAACCCTTCTGCCACAAGCGGAGATGTGTCCCACTGGATCAGGGTGCCCAAGGCCCCATCCAACCTTTTCAGACTTTTAAAGATTTGAGTAACTACAGTGGATGTGTTAAATCAAAAGCTGACCTCTTCTCCCAAGTGACAGGGGACAGGACAAGAGAGAATGACCTCAAGCTCCACCAGGGGAGATTTAGGTTAGAGATTAGGAGGAAGATTTTCACACAAAGGGTCATTGGGCATTGGAATAGGCTGCCCAGGGAGGTGATTGATTCACCTTCCCTGGAGGTGTTTAAGGCACAGGTAGATGAGGTCCTGAGGGACATGGTTTAGTGTTTGATAGGAATGGTTGGACTTGATGATCCGATGGGTCTCTTCCAACCTGGTGATTCTATAATTTTATGATTCTATGATTCAGATGGACCTGGACTGGTTGGAGAAGTGGGCCTCTGAGAACCTCATGAGGTTCAACAGGGCCAAGTGCAAGGTTCCTCCCTTGGGTTGTGGCAATCCCTGTTTTCAGTACATGATGAGGGATGACGTGATTGAGAGCTACCCTGCAGAGAAGCTCTTGGTGTTGCTGGTCAATGTTTGACATGAGCCAGCAGTGTGTGCTCACAGCCCAGAAGGTCAACTGTATCCTGGGCTGCATCAAAAGAAGCATGCCAGAAGGATGAGGGAGGGGATTCTGCCCCTCTCTTCCTCTCTTGTGAGATCTCATCTGTGTCCATGAGTACTGTGTCCAGTTCTGGAATCCTCAACTTAAGAAGGATATGGAGCTGTTGGAATGGGTCCAGAGGAGGGCTACAAAGATGATCAGAGGGCTGGAGCATCTCCCATATGAGCACAGGTTGAGAGAGTTGGGCCTGTTCAGTCTGGAGAAGAGAAGGCTCTAAGGAGACCTTATAGCAACATTCCAATACCTGAAAGGAGCCTACAAGAGAGCTGGAAAGCAACTATGCATAAAGGTTTGTGGTTATAGGACGAGGGGGAATGGGTCTAAAGTGGAGAAGGGCAGATTTAGACTAGATATTAGGAAGGATGGCACAGGTTGCCCAGGGAAGCTGTGGCTGCCCCATCCCTGGAGATGTTCAGGGCCACATTCAATGGGACCTTGAGCAGACTGATCTAATGGGAGATGCCCATGATAACGGGGCTGGAGCTAGATGATTACTGAAGTACATCTCACAATATGTTTGTCTGTCTGTGATCATGCAGAGCTCATTTTGGTAGAGACCTACCTTATGTGCCTTCAAAATACTAAACTCTACTAATAATAGTGTGTTAAAAGTAGCATTTTCTCCCCTCCCCTTGGATGGTTTAAGAAGTTAAAGTGTTGCTAAACAGAGTCTGTGAAATCATTTTCTGCAGGGAGTGTTAAAAAACATAATGCTTTTTCATTGCCCAAATATTCACAAGTTCAGGTTTCTAGCATACAGCTATTTCTGCACAAGTCTTTTTGTGCTAGGGAAGTCCCACAGAGTTAAAAAATAAACCTGCACACAAACAGGTGTAACACTTTCCAGTATGATATGTAGTAGCTACAAATAATAAGAGGGGTACATGCTCTGTGGCTATGGAACAGTAATAAGGGAGAGAGAAAACAAAATGCATTTTATTTGTTGCTCCACTTTTTCTTAGTGTTTATTACTTTTACAGTTGCAGGTTTTGCACTGGTTTAATCCAAGTTTCATTTCTATGTAATAAACTCTATCAATGAAACACATAGCTTCATTAGTATTGTAAGATATCTTTTATCAAATGTCTTAGTTTGGATTATCAGGATGAATAGTCTTGTGTCCAGTATTTGTTTTTTAAAATCTTATCTTCTACCCTCTACTCTGGGTAATTATAAGCCTATGAGGTTGGGAATGAGACACATGCGTGGAATTCATTCTATTTGCCTTATTCTGTAAGTTAAGTTAAAAATGGTTTGATCACTTCTAATCCTTGAAACTGACATTTCTATAAGAGCCCATTCACAGAAATCTCAGCAATAAGATTTACTAATTACAAATATAGAGAATGCATATTTTGAACAGCATAAATGAAAGTCAGGAGAAGATAGCAGTTTGGGTTTCTTTTTTTTGTAAACAAACTAAGCAACCACCTCTCAAACTCAGTTGTCTCTAAGGTTTCAGAGAAATCAGAGCAGAAAACTAGCAGCATGTCAGTTTGTTTCCTAGGTGACTAATTAACATTCAGTCTGAGAAGCAGCCTGGATTTGGAAGAGAGCTTTTCTTTAGGAATTAAGACAGTAAAGCACTGACAAGAATCTCAAGAGAAAGCTGAGAAAGTTTACTCCTCATTGCCAAGCAACAAACTCATATGTGCGTTGTGCTCATTTTTGGAGTTGCAAGTAGCATCTCAAAGGACAAAATATTTCCTTCCAAAGAAAGACCTCCTCATGTTTCCAGATTTTTAAAATTTATTCTCTCTTCGACTTAAACTACTAACTTTGCACCTCCAATGCAAGAGATTTGTGTTGTACAACTATGAGACTATGCCTTTAAGAACTTGAAAAGTCTTTCTTCTAAAGCTACACCAGAACACCAAAGCAAATCTTACAAAAAAATAGCTATTACACATTTCATTTTGATTGCAGTTAGTATTTGGCCTTTCGATGCTTAACAGAAATCTAGCAAAAGTCACAGAAACCACTACAAAGTGTATATAAGCTACCAATGATCCTAGTTTCGTCATCCAAACTTTCCCCTTCACTCAGAAAAAGTAGTGGAAATCTAACCTTTTGCAAGCTTCTGAGGCTGGAGCAATCAGCTCATGTATTGAGGTCTGGAATGAACCAGAAAGCCATAGTGCACCATTATAGTAAATACCCTAATGTACATCCAAAAAAGGTCACTGGGTGTGTTTAGTACTACATTCTTTTTAGATGTTTTAAAGTATGTGCCCCAGATGTCTCCAGTTGCTGAACTTATGATTGGATCACGGAGCAGTCACAGAGCTGGAGAACTGGATGATTTTTGATGACACTAAACCAGGAGAAGTGCTCCAATATTGCACTTATTTTTTTTTTTCCAATTATTGACAGGCATTCTTTACATGGGACCAGACTAAAGCTAATCTGAAGTAATGCCCCTGAGAACATACAAGGTGAACACACCTTCACATTCTCTCCTGTTGTAGCTTGCTAGTTATTAACACACACTTGGCCACTGGGTGACTCTTGCTTAGTTGTCACCTTGTTTCCATGGAACCCTGCAATCCCACCATGACTACTCCTTGGTTACCTGAAAGGTCTTTGTCTGCTTGGCAGTGCTGGTAAGAGCTCCATTAGAGAAGACTGGTTTTGGCACAAGGTTTCTTGGCAAACTGGACCAGCTAGAGTGAGCCCGGAGAAGACAGTGACAGTTAGAAATGGTCAGGATATAATATGACCTGTGAAAGAAAAATTGAAGAATGGTGTTACTGAGCCTAGAGTAAAGAAAAGCTAGGCAAGGAAATGATGGCAGTATTAAATACCTGAAAAGGAGGCTGCTGAAAAGAATTGAAAAATCTATGTCCATTTTAATTAGGTGAAAAGAATGCGTCAATTTCCAGAAAGGGAGATTTTGGTTAGATTTGATTAGAATGACTTTATAATTGTGAGAATAAGCTTTGGAGAAAAATGCTTGAGGATGTAATGAAATTCCATCCTGGGGTTTTAAGAAAAAAAAATAGACAAATATCTGACAAGTATGGTTAGTTTTATTGTGGGGAAAGGTGAGGGACAAGACAACCTTTCAAGTTGCTGTCATTCCATCTGATGTAAGTCCAAGTACAGAAGTATTCAGTTTCTAAAGTAGGAGGAACTTGTCACCCACTGAGATTCCTGAGGCCATATGGAATTAGAAAATAGATATTGAGTGTATAAAGTGTTACCATTTTCATGACAAATGTTTAGGATTGGTTTTTTAAATTTTTTTTACCATAGAGTCAATAGGAGTTTTACCTGTTAGTAAGAGGAAGAAGGATTCTTTGATTAGGTAAGGGTATATATGTGTGAATGTTCAAAAACTGCTGAAGCTGGTGAGTTCCAAAAGCAGTGAGATAGGTACATGTATTACTGCTCACATTGTATTCTGGAAAACGGTGATGCTAAAGATAAAATGTCATACAACTCAAAGGAGTACATGACAGGAGCAGAACATGGACTTGGTTTTGGTGTGTTTATTCTGCCAGATTACATTCTACAGTTTTGATGTTTTCTGATATCTTCCTGTTATATAACTTCTCTTTGTATATCTCAGTCCTTCAGTTAAGAACTCTTAAATAATCTCTATATGAACATTGATGGGCATTTAACTATTTATGGTATTGCTTGTCCCCTGTTGTGGCAGGAACTACTCTAGTGCATACAGGAGAGGATATGCCAGGTGAGAGGTGTGTGGAAGTAGGAAAAGAGGCTGCATATATGAATGAACTAAGCATTCTAAGTTAGTTACTTCAATATAAAGCTGAATTGCTTCATTTTACCATTCACAGCTATCTAATTGCTGCCTTGTTGGTTGTGACTGAGGTCTGAACTTTTATAGATAAAAATAATAACTTTTGTAGCTTACAAAGGAGAAAAACCCTGAAATCAAGAGCTAACAACAAGTAATATCCATGGATCAGAGGTAGAATAAATAAACGCATAATTGATGTGTAACTGAAATTGAGAAAATAATGCATGTCTCAGTGACTCAACAAAAAATAAAAAGAGAAGGAAGTTATGCAGACTATTATTAGAAGAATTAAACCCTGCTTAAAATTTCATTTTGCAAGAATGTGAATAAACTATTAATTTTTCTTTAAAATCTGAAATGGCATATTTTGTTTTCTTTCAGCTGTTTAATTATTTTGTATATTTTTAAAATAAAATTTTGGTTAAATTTTTAAACATTGGTACACTGTTTTAGAATGAAGGAATAACTTTAATTATGATAATGTCAGAATGACAAAAACTAAGCTGAAACAGTTCTCTATTTTCAGAACTCCACCAATTATTTTTCCGAAGACAAAAATTTCTGATCTATTTCTAAATAAGAAACAGAAGATGTGTCAAACTAATTTTTTCTCCCCCCCCAAAAAAATTAATTAATTGTGTTTAGAAGAATTACTATAATTCTATGAATTGTAAGTATGGAAAACCTATTTAACTCTTTTCCTTATCCTACTATACAGTGATTCAAAGCATCATACCTAACAACTACTTGCATGACATTTCTCATTGCCTCAAGTATCTAGTCATCTGTTCATTTCATTCTTGGTCCACCCAGTCTTTAATGTTATGTATCCTATTATTTATTGCATGTTTCTTTTATAACTTCGAGAAGCAAGGTAATACAGCCAAAGTCAGATCATCTTTAGTCCTTTCAGAAGACTGTATACATATATGGATATACTTCTACATATCATTCTATGTAGAAGACACTGCACACAGCTTTAGCTTCAGTAAAGGCCGAGGCACGTACTGTTTGCTCAAAGATGACCACAACAATAGAAAGTGAGCTAATATGTTGTAGATGTTTCACACTGTGTTTTTAGCAAGAACTAAAAAGAAACTAGTGGACATTAAATGAGACTGGAGAAGCTTTGAAAATATCTCAGATAGCCAGTCATTAGAGGAGCACAGAGCATGGTAGCAGAACTACACTGTGTTTTCCTTAACTATATTTTCTCATTGTGTGTCCTATGGACCATATTCAGTGGTTGTGTTCCATCTCTGTATTGATCTATTTCTCCTCCTTCTGTAGCTGAGTCTCATTATCATGAGTACTTTCATTTAGACTTCTTTTTTGTCTTCTTTTTTTTTTTTTTTTAATTTTCTCCCAATGGTAACTAGCAGTTGGGGTGTCCAAACTGAAAAACTATAAAGACAGAAGAATGGCACCAAAGATGCCAGTTTCTAATGTTTTCCTGACTCAGTGGGGAGATTATGAGGGATAGTAAGCCAGAAATTAGTCCAGTTTGTCAGGAGGACCTTGTTTAGCAATTTAATACTGTAATTACTGGCTACTGGATCAGAGTTTGAGCCTTATAATGTAACTCCATTAATAGTCCTTTGATAGTAAGTGCATGTGTAATCTTGTCTATATTCCAAGAGATTTGTACTTATTAATATGGAACAATTTCACTAGAAAAATTATGCACCAGATCAGCTGTCCTCTTTCTGTAGAAATTTTTTTTTAATATCATTTTCCCTGGTTTCCTATAGATCTCAGTGTACTTTGGGATGTTGGCTACTACAGAAGCACTTATCAAGAGTCAATGGAAGAATTTATAGCCTCATTGTATGGAAAGTTAGTCCCCAGTAAAATTACTCATGTCTATATGTATATGTATTGTGAACACAAAAACGATGAAAACCGTTTAAAAATTGCTATTGTTAAGCAAGAAGACAGGCAAAAGAAAATATTTTTTCAGCAGGTATTATAACAATCTTTAAAATAAAGCAGTGAAATATACTAGTTCTGTGTATGTTATGTTAACCAGTGTCTTGCAGATATATGTGTATAAGTACTTCAGATTTTGTCCTGAGACTCCCAGTGCATACCACTGATGATGCACTGGGCAGTGACATATCACCTGAATCCTGTAAGAAAATGGTCAACAGAAACATTGAGTGCACATGTATAGGAACTGGAAGGGTTTCTGTCACCACTTGCTTCTAATGTGAATATCTATCTCACTAGATGATTCTGCAAGGCCACTGGAGCCAGACTGCTACTGATCACTTCAGTGGTCTTCAAAAGGTCATTCATAACAGAGCATTGATCTTTTACCTGGCTTTACTGAAGTTAAGAATCAATCATCATCAATAGTTTCTTTCAGGGCACATGAATATAAAATGTCCTGCTGAGAGGGGGATAGTTATATTTCAAAGTCTCTTTTTAAAAACCTGCTAATTAGTGCTTAAGAAATCAATTTAACACAAGAAAACTTCATGAAATTCTGTTCACTCTACAGAAAATAAATCTGTAGTTCCACAGGGAAGTAAACAAGAAAGAAGAAAGAATCTATCCAGTCAACTTCCACAAGATTTTTCTTCCCTAAAGGGTCTTTCTCTGTGTAAATTAAACCTCTGTACTTGAAAGTGGTTAACTTGAGGAGATAGTTCTTTGTTATAAAACCTGAATTTCTATCTCGCATATACCTCTGGGTCTTGTATTTAAAGGGCTTTTTTTTGTTTTATATGACATATATGGTGTTTACTTAATTTACTATACAAGTAGCCAAGGAACCTACTGTTATATTGCTGTCTGACTTGAAAAGAAAATTTCTAGATCTCATGAGGAAAGCTTCAACTTTAAATGGAAACAACAGGAAACATTACTGGTAAATCTTGAAGGAACACCAAACTCTCATGTATAATGAATAAACAAACAAAAAAATAGTATTAAGTAAATAGATATTTTTAAATATTATTTTTTAGGAAATACTTTGTAAACACCTGCACATGTATTTTTTATTTTTTAGTCTTGTTTGTTTCTATGTTTGATTCCGTTTTCATATTTAATCATTTTTTGTTTCTTCCTCGTGACATCAGATATCCATTTCCCTTGATTTTCAGTTCTCTGGAAAACATAATCAGCTGAGAACAGTTTCATTGCTGCCAGATACTTTTCCTTGGTGAACCCCACATAGTATCAATGACTTCTACTGGGTTTACCTATTTGTTCTGTTAGGAAATTTGGTCAAATGTTTCCCAAATGCTGGACCAAAAAAAAAAGATATTAGACTCATAATTGCCTTAGAGCAATCCAGCAATCCAGATCTACAATGACTGTGAAATGAAATTTGGACTTTGATGTTAAGGACACTGTTCTTCAAAATTTCTATGCCTAAACCTAGAAAAATAGCAAAGCAACCCAGGATGTGTATGTTATAAACTTGATGCAATGTCTTAGGAAAACTGCTGTTTTTCACGAAATTTCTCCCATATTCAATCAGAATTTGAAAAGAAAGTTGAACTGAAATCACTGTAGTGGAAGAAAGTTCATGTCTGGCAATTTCAATTTCAACATGTACATCTACACGTTTGGTGGCTGCAACTTTGTATTGTCTTGGTGTAAACTCCAGTAGATTTCACTGTGTTTTTCATGGCTTAGTCTCCAAGAAGGTTTACGGTTTAGTGACAGATATCCTAGTAAAATACTGTAAATCATCATGGAACTGATTTTTACCTATATTTCTTTAAGTTTCAGAATATCTTTAGGCTTTGTAAGGAAAATAGCAAGCATTCTGGGATGAAAGTGCGGTCTTCATTTGTCTTCACTCAAAGACTCAATAAAATTTCCTTTTTGTCTGCTTAAGTGAGCCCAGAAGTTGTCTTTAAAGTCATAAATAAGGAATCAGAGTATCCATGAGGGAAAGAGAAGGAGCTGCCTGAACTCTGCCCTGTCTTTGTTCTCCTTGCCACAGCTATGAAGAGAGAAGAAGCTATTTTGCACAGTTGAGTTCAAATCATGCTTTGAGCAAGGGTTGGTATAGGTCACAATCAAAAGTCCCTTCCAGTACTTTCTCTTCTATAATTATTATAACCTCCTTTGATATTGCTAGTTGCACAGAAATCTGCACACTTGAGATGAAGTATTCTATGTGTTTCTGCTGGACCAGACTAGCAATACAAAGCACAGTGTTTCTGATAGTCTGCAGAAAAAAAGGACATGATTTTGCCTTGAGCAACAACTTTCTCCAGCTTATCTAACCCTAAATCTCATACTTACATCCTTAAGACAAAAATATCAATATAAGAACCAGGATATAACTTCAAATTTGTATCTGACTTCAATGCTGGCCCCTCTGTGTGAATGCTTTTTGACCAGAAGTCTTCCAGGATTTCCTGCTGGACTAATTACTCTAGAATTCCACAATATGGTTAGACCTGTGGTCTTAAGTTACCAAAGCAAGTGATTCTTAAGAGTACTTGGATTGTTAAAAGGAGGTAAGAAAGGCAAGCCTGCTGCCTTAAGTTTGCTGCTTCCAGTGGAAGCCTTTTAGGGTCTGCATCCTGGAAGCAGAAACTGGGATGAAATCTAGTTAGAGGTGACTACCTGCAAAAAGAAAAAATGTTAGTTAAGTCCATGTGTGGTAGTTCCCAAACTGGCAAAGTGAGGGTTTGTGTAACTGCAATAATTAGCACTCTCAAGTTGTTAATAGATAAATACTTTTTCCTTTTCTTCCCATCCTTTTCAATCACTTCTCAATTTCTAGTCCTGTCAGTTCTGTTATTTCTTACAGAGGATTATGGAAATTCATGTCAATTAAAGCTATTTTTGTTGGAAATTAATCATTGTTTATAATGCAGTGAAATTGCTAATTATGCAGCAAATTATCAGATCAGTTTGTAACTAACTGAATTGCTTGACCTCTAGCAAAGAAAGTTTCTGCAGTAGGCGTCAAACAAAACCACTTCAGCTACAAGACATTGTATGCAGTCTTCACCTTTGCAGGTTAAATTCTGCTGCAACTTGTGGCTTATTTACTCTAGTTACTGGATCTGAGTGAGCTATGGAAGACAGCTTGGTCTCGTGATACTGTGTAAGAAAAGAGTTAAATGTCCAACCCCAAAATCAAGGATTATTTTTAGTTTTGCAATGATCAAACCTTAAAACTGACAACAGAGAAACCAGTAAAAGCTGACCTAATAAAACATGCTGACTTTTCATATTTGCATTAGCATTAACCTTTGATTTTAAAGCAAAATAGTAATAAAAACCACAAAAGGAATCAGCAGGGAAGGGTGTTAAAATGTTCATTATATAGAGGGACAAGACTGGACTAGAACCATTAGAACTCAAAATTTTACTGAGGACTTTATTACTAGAATTTTTTTCCAGAGAAGAGGAAAGACAGAAGTAACTTAGACATGTTACATGTAGAACAATATTGACATCAAATCGTGATTTTTAAGAAGTATGTTCTTGAAGGTGATCCACTCTCAATGATAAACCTGTGTCCATAAACACCTCTCCTCATTGCTGTGAACAATTTTTTTCGGAAAGTTCTTTCTTTTCTTTGTTGAACTCCTCATATTACTGATGAACTTTGTCCTGTGCCATAGTTTCATGAGTGGAGAGGTTTGTCTCGTGACCCAGCTCCCTGAGGTCCTGCAGGGAGACAGCTGCTGAGGAGAAGAACGAATGATTTCTTCCAATGAAGAATTAGGTTATGCTGATACAGGCATTTCTTTCACGTTTTCATGATACACAAAAGAGATGCAGGTATAGGTAGACCTCTTATTTATAAGGACAGAAAAAATACTAGGCAAATATCAAACACCTCTTCCACTTGGAGAAGGGTCAAGGAACATGCAGCACAGTTTCACCATGTTAAGGTAAGTGGTTCCAGTGGAGTTGAGGAAGATAGACAGGATCTCACTACTAATACCTGCCCTTTGTACCATTCAGATATAACAGAATGCCCTTTTATTGTTGAACAGAGGACTGCCTGAATAAGAGAGAAGCTTATCTGAGAGATGACATTTATAGCTGTTTGCCAGTCACTCTCTGTATTCCACATGGAATACTTTTCAAGGAGAAAGGGGTTCAAGAAGTGGCCAAAGATAAGAACACGTGAGAAAAGCGTACCTCATCATTTCCAGGGCTTCTGACTGCTTTAACATTACTGTAGAGCAAAAAAAAGATGAAAACAATTGACTCCTGGAAATTTAGGCTTGAGCAGCACTTGGATGCATCTGGCAACATAGTGCTCCAAACTCTCCGCCATTTTGGTCTAGTTGACCACTGACTCACTGATGCGGTGCCTGTGTTTTTTTGAGACATGGACCTACATATAAGCAGAAAAACCCCAGTTCTACATATATAATTCTTCTGCAGAACCTTGAAGGAAATTATACTAATGCAAGCTCATTTCTTCTTACCTCTTCCCTTGGATTATGGTCAAGCCTACTTTTTGGCTGTGTGAACAATTGTCTGCTGAAACTTATTCTTTGTTTTTCTACATCTGACAATCATCCTTTTGAAAGTGTACAATGTTAAGTTTCCTAGGATTACACTGTAACAAACAAAACTGCCAAACGTGAAATTCTTCTAATGAGTCACACCTCAAATGTTGAATTCACGAGACCCACACTCTGCATTTTCCTAGCAAAACTTAACGATAGCAGAAGCAGAAAAAAACCTCTTATTCTGATAGATGCATGTTAATTTACTTTACAAAATGCATCAGGGCAATCACATTGTGATACCTTTTCTCTCTTTATTCCTTGATTCTAGCCTTTGATATTCTTTTTTCTCTGTATTAACCCAGCAGTTTATCTCTGAAATCCGGGACTATGAGAGAGACTCAAAATATCTAAAGTTTAGTTTAGTACAAGTGTATAAGAAACATATCCAATAACCTTCTTTTCTGAGGCTTTTTAAAATTTTTAGAACTTTTTATACTAAAAGAAAGATTCTGAGTGAAACTGGAAGTGTTTGAAATGTGAAGCTTCTGTGTTGGGTGCAGGCTTCATCTAACTAGCTTTGATACGTATCTGAAAGGTCTTCTGAATTGTGTGGTTATGCCAGCCTCACTGGCCACTACTCTTGTGATTTGCAGGGGATGGCTACTTGAAAGGGAGAACAGTGAAAAAAAAAGGTGTTTCCCACTTGGTTTCCCTCCACCCCTCCAGCACACAGCTTTATGTAGTTCCTTTGCTTTTGTGGAATTTGTCAGGTTGTCAGTTGAGAGAACTGCTTGTGTACAGTTAAGCTGTTGGCTAGCCTAAAGCAATGCAAGAACTGCCTAAGGCAAGATATGCACTATCAATCTAGCAGCATGCAGCATATGAGAAAGACATACACACTTCAAAGACAGAAACACTTCAGAAGGTATCTATAAACCTTTCGGTAAAATTATGGATGGATTTGCAATGATCCAAAGTACAGAGCCTGTCAGACAGTGATGACTTTGTATGTATATGTGTGTTGGAGGCAGCAAATGCGCTGGGGAAGGATATGCTTTTGTCCAGTAAGGATGTAGTCACTTTGTCCTTTATATACAGATAAACAAAGGATGTAGAGATCCTTCGCGTGGAAAGGTAGATCTCAGATGAAAAACCTTGAATTCAAATCAACTGCTTTTGTATTTCAGTGTAATGGATGTTAGACAACATACACAAAAAAATGCCATGAAAAGCAACCCTTGAACTGTGGAATACCACTGAAAATACATTAAAAAAACATAGAAACCTTCATATTGTTGTATATTATTTCAGACTGTTGTGAAAAATCTATCTAGGTCCTTTCACAGCACACATCAGTTTATAGGTGTAGATGTATTATTAACGGGAAACACTGGAGGTTCTATATTGCATATGTATTCAGTGATACTAATTGTATTTCTATTTTCTCTATTTCAATGAACTATATGAAAGACAGTGTTATTCTAGTTGTCTGTAAAATATATAAGAGAAAATACATAGGAATCTCTGTTTAATTAAAAAAACAAACCCCAAACACTTCTGAATGCAGAAAAAATACAGAATATAAGCCATGAAGGCTCTAAGTCATAGAAAAATAAAAACCTTACAAACAGGTGACAGCATCCTCATGTCCATCTGCTGACCTATAAAAATGTATTATCTCTTCTAGCAATCTCTCAATCTCCTTTAAAGAAAACCAAGATATTTCAAGTGCTGGCATAATTTTTAAATAGCTGGTTTGGCTGTGGTGGGTTTGGCTTAAGGGAGTGTATTGTTTTTCAGAGGTTACTGCAGAAAAATTGCAGTGTAGCTCACCTCCTGTAGTCAGCTGGAATACAACTACATGCTCTACTTATGGTTATATCTCCCAGATGATGGGTTTAAAGGCTCAATGGCAAGTCACAGTCTTTTAGTCTCTCTATTTCTTGCTGCTTTTTTTTAACATTATTGTTATTCCAAGATGTTTTTGCAGGCATAAAGGTGCTGTCTTTGTAATGATATATGATTTTTATAATCCCTTCCGGAGACCTATGATTTAATTACAATTATAATCAAGGGTCTAACTTCAGTCTGTGTTTTTCTATGTCAGATATCCAAGGCTGAGTTCTCTATTTTGGTATCATGAGCAGACTAGAATTTTATCTTTATAGTAAGATGACCAAACAAATGCTACAGAATGATCTTGACTTGTTTTGACAAAGAAGTTTAAGGAATTGCAGGTATCAGTTCCACCAACTGGTGAAACATTGTAACAATATCATTTTAAAATTTTTCATGCATATGAAACATTAACTCTCTGCATAATACACTGTTTGAAGGTTCAGGTGATTTTTGTCTTGCTATTGAGTAATAATAAACTATTCTGTAAATGTTCTTAAATTTTACCAGGATGCTCAGGAAACTTCTGGTGAGATTGAAAGGCTGGTACTTTTTCAATTGGATGAAGATATGGTACATATAACAAATTCTCCAAAAGAACAATATTAAGAGCAACTAAATACTTATCACAGTATTCTAGTACTTAAAGTGTGTCTACGAAGGGTATGAAGGTTCTTTTTTATCAGAAGGGACCAGAAGGAGCGGACAAGGTGCAACGGTACAAGTTACACTGAAAGAGGCTTCATCTCAATATAAGCATGCTGGTTTTGGCTGGTATACAGTTAACTCTCTTCATGGTATGGTGCTGTGTTTTAAATTTGTGCTGAAATTAGTGCTAATAATTCAGGGATGTTTGAGTTATTGCTGAGAAGTTCTTACATAGAGTAAAGACATTTTCTGCTTGTTCTATCACCCCACCAACAAGTAGACTCAGGGGATGCAAGTAATTGGGAATGGATACAGCTGGGACAGCTGGTCGCAACTGACCAAAGACATAGTTCCTGCCATATAATGTCATGCTCAGCATTCAAAGCTAGGGGAGAAAGAAGGAAAGAGGGAGCTTTCAAAGTGATGGTGTTGTGTTTCCCAGTAACTGTTACATGCGATGGAGCCTAGCTTTCCTGGAGAGGGCTGAACGTCTGCCTGCCAATGGAAAATAATGAATGAATTCCTTGTTTTGCTTTGCTTGCATGTATGGGTTTTGCTTTTCCTATTGAACTGTCTTTATCTCAGTCCATAAGTTTTCTCAATTTTACCCTTTTGACTCTTTCCCCCATCTCACTGGGGAAGAGTGAGAGAGCAGCTATGTGGTGCATAGCTGCTGGCAGAGGTTAAACCACAACAATAAGAAAGAAAATTTTTTAGTGTAAGAACAATCTTACAGATTTGTAAGATCAGATATGTGGTAGAGTCCCCATTGCTAGAGGTTTTCTCCACTCTTTGACATTTGCACTTTCCCTTCCATGATCCACTTTCCTGGTTTAGTTTCTGTGATGTTTCTTGGTGACACTTGGATTTCCAGTCATTTGGTTGATCTCCATCACTACCCACTTGTGAAGTAGTTCTTTAATGCCATGGAAGACCTTTATCCAGGTGGATGTGATGTATCTCATGGTTATGTAGACAAACCAAGCACTACCTCAGTCACTGCAACTATTCCTTTTCATGTCAATAGCCTTTGTACAACTCCATTGGATGGACATACCAACAATACTCATGGACATCAGGTTTATTTTCTAGAGCCTCACATTTCTTTCCTTTCCCCAAAGACTAAGTTACTCACCTATATCTATACATATATTTATTAGACCACATTTGTAAGTAATAAATGTTCTTTAAATACTTCTTCGTGGGGTTTTTTTCACCCTCTACTTAGCAATTGCGAGCACGCTGCAAGAAGACAGACTATGACATGAAAGATGAGGAAGGAGATGTTTGCTGTGATCCAGCTGACAGTTGTGCAATTAAACTGCCAGGAATAAAACCACATGCTTTACTCATCTAAAGAATGGTTTCAAGCCAAGCACATTTTGTACAGCACATTCAAGGAAGTAATTAGCATATCTGGCATTGTAATAGCTTAGGTGATGGGCAACAAGAAATTAGTCACTGCAAATAGCTGCAGTACAGGACTGAAGTACATTACATGGATTGTTGTTTGATGCTATTTGTTTGAGGAGAAAGATCATATAAATACAGTTAAATAAATTAAAATGCAAAATTATGTTTCTCCCTGCCTTTTGAAAATAGGATTAAATTAATTGTAATAAATTTTACATGCTTGCTTCACCTTTTCTTGTGTATATTTTTAACGAAAAGTAGGTCAAGGATAGCAGGTGATCACAGATCTCCTAGGTAGTGCATTAACCCTCTCTGGATACAGCAGAGAGTGGGGTTACTCTGTCTGAGTCCATGCTTTGCAGTAATGCTATAAACAAAAACATCTCATGCTAGGACTCAGATGCATTAAGAAACTATTCATCGGAATCAGTTAATCATGAAAACGCAGGTATAATACAATACTCAGTGAGAAGCAACGCCAAGGTAAGTAAATTGCTGCAAGGAAACACACTTAGGTGGGCAAGTTAGACCCTCAATAGCATTGGACAGCTGAGATAAAGGACAAGCTCATTGTTTTTGTCTGGTAGGGTAAAAAAACCAAAACACAACAAAAGTCTAAAGGAAATTCTTGCCTGGGGTCCAGTTCATTTCAACTACTGTATTCCACAGAACTTCCAGTAGAGTAATTTACAGAATCTTCAAAAAGACTATGTGACTCTGTGTACTCAAAGATAGTACATGGTCAGCCAATACAATATGAATGGTAGATCTGATACACAACATTAATTAGATGTCAGTTCAGATGTGACAGTAAGTTCAGAATTAAATTATCCATCAACACACACTAGATGAGTCTCTGTAAAAGTAAGGCCTCGACTAGCTAGCAGACTCATGAGTTGTGGATACAAAGCTCATTGCTAAAATAGCACTGTTGATATAGAAGCCTTGATGTTGGCCCATGGCTGTTAAATGTGCATTACTATCAACAAGATGCTATTCTTAGATAGCTTACTACAGACAAGGTGATAGAGAAGATCTGTCAAACACTTCTACATCCAAGAATGCAGAGATCATTTTTCTTCAACTGAGAAAAAAAGCCCATCTTTAGGCATATTATCAAACACCGACTGTTATTACCAAGATTGCTACTAGAGGCGTATATCCAAAGGTTACTTGACTACTTGTAGAAAATGGCTAAAGCAGCGTATTGCCTGCATTTGTTATTGATTACATGAAGAGACTCTGGATATATAAGGATGTCTGCAACAGGCATTCAATAAGGATATATTTACTTTTCCTTAGTCTTTCAAAAGGCATCAAATCAATTTAGCTGTTTGTCAGATGCCTCATTTTGATATTATTGACCTAATTAGACTAGTCTTAGATTCAGTGTTCTTGGACTAGTCGTCTGTTGGGAATCACTCTGCATCATTACCTAACACTTACCAGCACAAATGGTAGTTTCTCTCGCAAAGAAACACAGATACAGAACTGAGGACTTGTTGGGGGGAATTACAGTTTATGTGTAAGTAGGAACCACAGGGGAAATTTGATCCTTTCCAGGGGAAAAACAATCTTCAGAAAGGATTGCATTCTTTTTCATTTCTCAAGAACTCCTCTCTTCTTGCTCTTTTAATTTTGATTCTTTTTTGTCTCTTTGCTACAGACTGAGCTTTATAAATTGGCAGTGGGAGTAGCGCGTGCTTCCAAATTCTCACTACTGCAAATGTTCTCATTGTTCATTCAAGAATTGATCCTGCATCTGGAGTACAGTTATATTCCATTTCCTAGCCCAGGTAACCACTGTGAACTGAATTTTTCAGCTTGTGACTGCTGAAGTGTACAGCAGTAAGACTATGATTAGCTCTGAATAAAAGGATCTGCTCAGTTGTATATAGTCCTTGTGTCTAGGGTCTCTCCTGGAAGGGCATGACATGACGGAAAGATGAGGGCTCCTCTTCTGAAGTATTTGATATGAGTGCTGTCATGGAGGTCTGTTCATATTGAATGTGACTGCATCAATCCTGTGTCCCCAACCCTCTCTGGACCATCTTCTCGGGGATGTCACAAAGTCTTTCCCACTACACTCAGAGATGGATGGGTGTTGTGTACATATACAAATGTCTATACAAACTGAAATGCAAGAGTGAAGTGAGTTGTAGGAATTTTTTGTTTCTCAATTTTTTTTTGGAGCCTATGGAATTATTTTTGAACTTTTTCAAGTAATACACAGGCAAATCTCAAATAATTATTTGTATTTCTGGTGCCAAAGTACCAAATTATAAGTTACTGATGGCTGGTATTAAATTGTGTTAGTTTAAGGTTGTTGGCTTTACTGGGTTTCATTGAGATGGGGGGGGTGTTCAGGTATTTTCCCCCTGTGGCTGAGTTGCTTGAAATGATAGTCTGATATGATAATCTGAAATGATAACTACAAATAAAATTTGTAATAGACTTTACATCCACTTATGAAGGTTTTGATGTGACTTTGCAGGTGAAACTGGTCACAATGAGTGACCAAGTATACAAGGTGGCAACTAGTTTGATATTTTATGCTGTCCACAGGAGCTTATTTTTAAGTTAAACTTTAATTAAATCTCCTTGAAAGATACTTTCAGAGTGAAAAAAAATGGTGAATAGCAAAAAAAGTGCGAAAAGAAAATTAGTAAGAAAAAGTATCCAAAATGCTTTGAATGGCTGAGTATAGCAGTTAGCATTAATTAGGCCTAGTTGATATCAATGTCAGTGTGAGTAGACAAGGTTTAGTTAGCCCTTTAGGATCAAGGAGTAGTTTAGTAATAAGAATAGGGGAATAAACTAACCATTGACAATCTGTTATTCACCATCTGTTATATCTGTGAAAGCTGTGAGGGTATCAAGATGCTTTGAGACAAGTAGATAATGGGCATTATTGATGGTGGCAACCATTTGTGGGGTGCTGAGAGTAAGAAATGAGCCAACTAAGAACAAGGTATTCCTTCTCCAGTACTGTAATGCCTAATTCTTGGAATCACTGAGAAAGAGAAGCAGAAGAAAGATAGTGTCTGCAAAAGTCATGTCTACAATTTCATGTCCAGTCTTTTGAGCTTTAGTGTATAGAAAGTTTCAAAATCATTTTGATGGAAACAAACAGATTTTTCTAAGCATGTGTGTGTGGAATGAAGAAAATGTTTATTTATTAGGACCAAGCAGTTTGCTGTTCTGTTAAATGAGACAGAAAAAAAGGAGTTTGTTAGAGTTTGTTCAGCTGTCAGATTTGCCAAAGTAGACAAAATTTTAAACAACAACATATTCTTTTAAACATAAAAAATATGTGGTATAAGTTTTGCACATTTAGAAATCAACATGTAGTGTTCAACGTTATCAGAATGTGGGGAGAAGTAGTGGAAAATCCAGCCACTAGTTATGGGAGTGATTTGGTTTTACACAAATATTCTTTAGAAAATAAAACAGTGATTTCTTCATCCTAATAAAAGCAGGATATGAATTACCTTCATCTACACATGCCTATTCAGGTGACTATAGTGCATAAGAAAATGTACGAGACAGTCAACCTCATATTTGTGGTGTTCTGAGGTTTGTTTACTAGGGAAGATGCGTCAATTTTTCCCTTTTCTATGACAGACCAGCAAAACGCTACCTTTATATTTGTGAGGTGAGTGCTCAGCAGGTTACAGAATATTAAGCTGACACAGCTGAGGAAGACAGAAAGGTACTGGGGGATTTTGGAGGCTACCACTATGAGAAATAGTTTCAGACTCTCAGGAATGAGCAGAACAGGAACTATTTGTCCATACTGATGGGTAGGACAGGGAATGAAAAAGATAACCTTGGCTCTGCTCACTATCTCTACAGCTCAAGAAGCTTAATTTTGCCTTTTATAAAGAAGTTATCTTGCAAATTCTTGTACATGATGTCTCCAGCAATCCAACCTCAAAACCTTGGCTTTAGTTGACATATTAAAAGTGAAGGAAACTACAGACTTCTCAGGAGTATAAATGCAGTATCCTTAGTCCACAGAGATGCAAATTTACAGGAATATTTCAAAAGGCATGGTGCATGTATTTGTGGATATTGATGGTCAATAATTATGTGTATCTGGATTTGTAGTCTTCCAGGTACACTTTGTTGCACTTACAAATTTAGGGTATAATAATAATGATGAATCACAGAATAATAGAATCAACAGGTTGGAAAAGACCTCTTGGATTGTCACATGCAACCATTCCTATCTGCCACTAAACCATGTCCCCGAGCACCTCATCTACCCGTCTTTCAAATACCTCCAGGGTTGTTGACTTGACCACATCCCTGGTCAACTCGCTCCAGTGCTTGATGACCTTTTCTGTGAAAAAATTCTTTCTAATATCCAGTCTGAACCTCCACTGGCACAGCTTGAGTCCATTCCCCCTCGTCCTGTCCCCTGTCACTTGGGAGAAGAGCCCAGCTCCCTCCTCTCTATAACCTCCTTTCAGGTAGTTGTAGGGAGCGATAAGGTCTCCACTCGGCCTCCTCTTCATCAGGCTAAACAACCCCAGGTCCTTCAGCTGCTCCTCATAAGGCCTATTCTCCAGCCCCTTCACCAGCTTTGTTGCTCTTCTCTGGACCCTCTCCAGAGCCTCAACTTCCTTCTGGTAGCGAGCCCCAGAACTACACAGAGTATTTCACGTGCGGTCTCACCAGTGCTGAGCACAGGGGCAGAATAACCTTCCTGAACATGTTCTTTAACATTCGAATGACATTCGCGTTAACAAAAGCCTAAAATTTGGCACCTTCTTGAGGAGGCAAAGACTGAGGTTTCATGAAACAATGCAAAAAAAAAAAAAAACAAACCCTCAGAACAAATATTGTGAGATTCCTAAGAAACTTAAGTTGTTTAGCAACTGCCAGTCTTAAAGGACCAGTACTTTGTTTTAATTTGTGCCTTGTACAGACAAAAGCCCTATACCAAGATTAAAACAAAGGCTGTAGTAATCTTGATAGACAATGATTAAACCCTTTGAAAATCCTTTAGAGATAGAGTACAGCAGCCAGTGCTGTACATCAGTGTACCAATGCTCCTCAGAAAGAACTGAACAATGGCCTTACTCACTGCACAGGGCAATGGGATTGTTTCAGAAGCAGTTAAGACTGTGGATTTTAATGAATATACTCACATATTCAGAAGCACTCCTTTGAATATAGGGAACAAGAACACTCATTTTTCAGGAGAAAATATACCTTTATAAATAGAGAGAAGTTATATCTTTATACATGTTATTTTTTTTTTCCACTGGAAGGCATTGTTATATATGAAGCAAAATGCTTCCAATTTGAGTATATGCACCAAAATAAGAAAGGGAAACAGTTTCACTGGTTCACTAAATCTGCATAATACAATTTGACACTAAATACTCACAGCAATTTGTCTTGTTGCTGTCACCAAGAATTGCTACTGAAGATGGATAATAAAACTCATGGAGTTCTTTTATTTTCTAGGTAAACAGCTGAAGGAAATGTGTCTGTGTTCCTCTATTCCTGCCCTAAGGCATTTTGATTAATATTGACATCATCAGGCATTTTGCCAGTGGACTAAAAGAAGAATAACATATTCTGGTGACTAATCCAATACTGAACACAGCAGGCAGCCTGAATTCGACATAGAAAAATATTTTTAGTGGAGTTCTCCTGAGCATAGGACTGAAGTTAGGACTAGGCAAGAGTCATCACTCACCAGATAATCAGCTGTAACTCTGAGAGTTTTTTAAGATATGAAACACTATATTCTTACCCTTTAGCATCTCACTCTGTACAATCAATTTTAAAGGTAAATTCATTTTTTTAATTTAACTTGTTTGCACAAATCATTTCTTTAGAAATATCTGGCAGTCTGTAGTGTTGAATATGTGAAGTTGTATGGACAAAATGAAACAACATCAGCTGTGGAACACTTACAGCATCAAAAGTGAATTAATTTTACTAGAATTGACTATATTTCATTTTCTTCCATTTCCTGTCCCCTATTTTGCTAACTTCCCATCATTCTAGTTAGGTTGCAAGTAGTGTTTAATAAGAACAGATTCTGATAAGCAAGGCAGACAGTCAGCATCGCAGATGAAAATGATGGTGAGAAACGACAATTCTGTGCTCTGCTGGTACAGCTCCACTTTTGTGTGGAATAGATTCATTGAGTGTAGCAACTTGGACTGGGACAGGGCATAGTCTTGATTACACAGCAAAGGAAGGTAGATCAACCACCCACACAATCTTCTACAACTTCTGTGTGTTTGGACTGTGGACATTTAGAGGAAAGTGCATATTTCATGTTACATGCTTTTTCTTCGTGCAAGTGGAGAGAGAAGAGAAGATAGGAAAAGAGCTAAGCATTGGTTTTTTTTTTCAAATGGAAATGACCTGAACTGAGGAGACAATAGCGTGTTATGAGGAGAGTCATCACATAGGCTTTTCTTCCTTAAGCAAAAAGAGAACCTGTGAAGAGAGTGAAATGTCACAGATCAGACTTACTTCCCCAGGCTGATCCTAGATCCTGTAAGTTCCGCCCCTGGGGAGAGAAGTTAGGGTCAGTCCAGCCACCTAAATATCAGTCATGAAGGGCGAAAGAAAGGAATTGACTGAATGGTGCAGAAGGCTTTTGGGTGAACAAGTAATATGCTTGAAAGGGAACAATGTACTAGTTTTTTTTAGTGCAAGCCCACGTCTTGCTGTAACAGGGTCTCCAGCTGAAGCAAAATAGAATTTCATCTTCATTGGTAAATATGAAAGACTCCTGCAAGCTTCCTTAGGCACATGTGCTATTCCTGATGTAGGAGATAAAAATAAACACTTCAAAAGAATTTAATTTCATAATGCTCTTACGCAGTTATTCAGACAGCATGCACTTTTAAAACATGACTTACAGGTTTTCAATTAGATTTGTGAATGCTATGCTTGGTATCATTTTATTTGAGCATGCAGCCTGTATTTGTCTGCATAATATAACTTAAAAATCCAAATTCAATTAGAACTCAATGTAAATATTTTAATCCAATTATTACTAGCAGGTAAGCACACAGACAAATATTACCAGAAAAAAATGTCAGTACAGATTACATGTAATTCACTGTACTTGAAAGACAATCAGACTTCATATGAACTTGTGAGTTCTTTATGCAATAAAATGAGTGACAAATTAGCCTGTATTTCGACACTATAGGCAGGTTGTCACAATCAGGTAGCTAAGACCTGGTGTGGTACTATGGATGGGTAGTGTCAGACAGCCTTTTCTTTTCTCTCATTTGAAAGAATTAGAAACAAGGCTTTGCTGTTATTCAGATAAATGATCCTATCTGTCTGCCTGACATTTGTTTTTCTGCTAGAGATATTTAAGCAAAGTCACTTTAAAATCAGGCCAAGAGAATTAATGGAAGTCAGCTAAGAGCAAGCAAATATTGTGTAGTTTGACAATATCGTTTCTTTTCTTTTTCTTATCTACTCTGAATTTCTTCTTTCTGCCTCACCCCAAAGGCACTTCTCGGAAACTGGCTGAATGGTGGTTGAATTTATGGTTCTGCTGATCTCATTAAAGAGCATTTGTGCTACTGCTAGAGCATGTCAACCAGTTACTGCTGCCAACAAAAATGTGAAACAATGAGAGTGATCCCCTGTGTTATTGCAGTGGGAGGTCATTTTGAATACATAAGTAATTACACGGACCTTGGAACAATAGGAAGGAATATTTTTTCTGTCGCTTGTCACTGTTGTATGTCTGTGTGATGAGTTCACTTCTGAACTTTAGCCTCAGTAGACTGATCAGGTTTGAGGACTAAAAACTTCATAAACAGTTTAGGAATATAGCTTTAGGCCAGTTCCTTGCTGCTAGTTTCTCCAGGAAAAGTGTTACCTGTGTCTGCCTCACCAGTTAGATCACCTGGTGTTATTTGCATGAATCTTGGTATATTTAATTCAGAAGCACAATCCACAAAGGAAAATCAGCGAGCAATTGTTTGATGCTGTCTCTCTGGATGCCTTTAAGATTTTCGAGTTTGGCTGCTGTACCAGAGTCTTATGGATCAGGGTATGGGTACTTTTCTGTTTGGGTGTCATTTGTTAATGATGTAGAAAGTGTTAGATGATCATCTAAGACGGTTAACTATCTTGCCTCAGATTGACTTGGTATCAGAGGGATTTTAGTAGGATATTTTCTTAAAAAAACCTCAAGATTTTGAATTCAGGGATGGTCAAAACTGGTAGCTATGACATGGTTTTAATAAGCTGGTTTTAATAAACACGTCCTAAAGAACAAGGCTAAAGGGCACAGAAGCTTATTAGGCAAGTTTGTAAACTTAATGGACACAGAGCTCAGAAACAAAGAGTTCAAATGTCAAGAATTCCCAAATTTAAACTTCAAACTAAATAAAACTTGAGCATAAGTGAGACAAACTTCTGTTTTGTTAGTTTCATTTATATAAGTACAAAATCATTATCATATTTCAATTTTTTAGGATTTTTGTTACAACTGACAAAATTAATATTCAAAGAGTAAGATACGTCTTTTTGCATAAAAAACATCTACCCAATCCCAGTATTGCAAAGACTTTACAAGTATTTTTAATTTAACATCACATATAGTTTTTAATATGTAAATCTTGAATCTCAGTGAGTACTTCATAAAAGCCAGACTTACAGAAAGTGATCCTCAGTTACTCCAAAGAAAATTTTGATCCTCCAAGTCTCTATGTTTGAAATTCTGATAGAGTTGGGACAGGCAGAACACTGTTGTCAATCTCACTCACCTTTTGCAGCAAAGCAATTTTCTTCACCATTTCCTTGAGAAGAAGCATTAGAGCAAAGAGAATTTATTTTGAAAAGCTATGAAAGAAATTAAAGCGGGAAACTCTGAATGGTCATTTTAACTGGAAATGCACTACTCCACGGGATGTATGACACTAACACAAAGAGAACTGCTACTTTTTGAAAAGCTGTAGTGTGAAGTTTGAGGATATAAAATACATGCTAGAGAAGGCAAAAAGTAGCTGAATGAGAGTGAGGATGTTCACCACTTCAGTAGAAGACTAAGACTGTAACTACTGCATTTTAAAATTCCAAAGGGGAGACTGATTTAGCAATTTAAGCCTGGTGGACATTTTAAGCAAAATCAGTGCATAGGCAAATAAGATCACTTGCACTGCTCCCAAAATACCACTTTAAGAATACATCAAGGGTTGAAGATTTCTGTCTTTACACTAACAAAGACTTAAAGCTTTTAAAAGAATTTATTTTGTATGACTTTAACCAGCATCGTGATCAACTGAGCTGCATAAGAGCAGCACAGAGAATGGAGTTCATGCAGGACCTTTTGTTCTAAAAATATATGTCTGTCATTTAAATTAAACAGCAGACTCTGTTATCTACAACAGTAACAGCAGGAGAGCTTTAATTCAGCTTTCAGAATGACATAGTAAGAATTACTGTGAGAAAATAATATTTCTGTTGCTTTATCTGAACAAATGTGTTTTAGCAGGATAAGAGAGCACTATATATATACATAAATTCGTTTTCTGCCTCCATACACATAACAAATTTTCCTTTATGAGACTCCTCACATAGTCCCTGGGAAGTAAAAATCCATCTAGAGGAATGGTACTTTTGCAGCCTAGAAGAAATTTGATCTGGATTCATAGCTTTTCTCTACATCACTTTTAATGTAGTGGTAATAGTGTGCACTGGGAAAGACCGAGTGCTCTTCTCTCCATGTATATTTAATAATTTGTCAAATTATATCATGTTTATATTTCTCTAGTCTAAAGTGTAGAACAGTTTTTACAGGAGCCATTCTACTCTTCTGAAGTCAACAGGATGTAACTGGTTTAGCATATTTCTGAGGCAAGACAGAAAGGGAGGTAACAAGTCACCGAAAGTTTCCCCAAGCCATAAGGTTGCCTGATAACACATGAAAGTCTGGGAACAACATTTCATGGTGCATCATGAGTCCTTTCACTTGCAGGATCAGGTACAGGAGATGGGAAATGGTAAAGCCTCCCCTCTTGCAGCATAAATTGAGTCCTGCACTGGGACCAGGCTGGGCGGGGCTTGTAGCACTGCAAAAGGGACAGACCTTAACCACCAACCTGACACTCCTCCTCTTGCAGCCTGTATTGGGAAGCCTAGGAGGAGCTACTACACTACCCTGGGTAATACCTATTCCTCATTTCTTGATTGAAGGAGGACTATAGTTGTGGCTTTTCCCTCAGTTTTTATGAGACGGAATTAAGCAGCAAATATCACATCCAGATTAAACTGAACACTTGAAGCTTGGGTTTTCTCTTAAACCTACCATCCTGCTTGTGTCTGACTTGCTTGATCCTGTTTACCCTGGATCATCATTGCTTCATAAATGTTGTCATTAGCACCAATTCAACTTAAACATAAATTAAGTCTTTTCCAAACCTGGCTTGTTTTTCTTTGCACTGTAGTAAAGTTCTTACCTGTTTGATCTAAATGATTAGGCAAATAGGCACAATGAACTTGGAAATTAGGTTTATGTCTCTTAAGTGAAATACTTCACTAACCTTAAATCTTTTAGTAATCTTAAATTGAATAATTAACCCATGGTTTTAAATATGGTTTAATGACTTTGAAATTGCAGTAAGCAATATAATAGCAGAAAATGGAAGATAGTGTGGAAAATATTACACAAAGGACTAGTTAATAATGGACCTGCTTCAACCTTGCAAATCAGACAGTGAAAATATCCTACACCTCTGTGTTGTAGAATTTTAAAATAACAGGTTCATGAGAGGAAAACATTTTGTGATGATACAGGCAGAGGTGCTCACCCTGGCCCATAAGGTTAAGAAGGCTTGCCTTCCCACCCATGGAAATGAAAGTGAACTGACTTTTCCATTTTATAGTTGACCTAGAAGCATCAAGCCAATGGGGATATGTTGTAGGTGACCAAGGAATTCCAGCATGGAAAATACAAAGAATAAATGGGAAAAGATGATTTCTACATCTACTTAGTTATAGCTATGAATCAATAGTAGATCAATAGTATTTTTTCCCAGTATTGACCAGTATCATTTTCTGGTAAACAGAATGCAAAAAACAGTTCATAGATTCATAGAATCATAGAATCACCAGGTTGGAAGAGACCCATTGGATCATTGAGTCCAACCATTCCTATCAAACACTAAACCAAGTCCCTCAGGACCTCATCCACCAGTGACTTAAACACCTCCAGGGAAGGTGAATCAACCACCTCCCTGGGCAGTCTGTTCCAATGCCCAATGATGCGTTGCGTGAAAAACTTCCTCCTAATCTCCAGCCTAAATCTCCCCTGCTGGAGCTTGAGGCCATTCCCGCTTGTCCTGTCACCCATCACTTGGGAGAAGAGCCCAGCTTCCTCCTCTCTACAACCTCCTTTCAGGTAGTTGTAGAGAGCAATGAGGTCTCCCCTCAGCCTCCTCTTCTCCAGGCTAAACAACCCCAGGTCCTTCAGCTGCTCCTCATAAGGCCTGTTCTCCAGACCCTTCACCAGCTTTGTCGCTCTTCTCTGGACTTGCTCCAGAGCCTCAACATCCTACTTGTGGTGAGGGGCCCAGAACTGAACACGGGATTCAAGGAGTGGTCTCACCAGTGCCAAGTACAGAGGGAGAATAGCATCCCTGGACGTTCTGGTCACACCATTTCTGATACAAACCAAGATGCCATTGGCCTTCTTGACCACCTGGGCACACTGCTGGCTCATGTTCAGTCGGCTGTCAACCAACACCCCCAGCTCCCTCCTCCAGGCAGCTTTCTAGACAGACCTCTCCCAGTCTGTAGCTCTGCATAGGGTTGTTGTGCTCCAAGTGCAGGACCTGGCATTTGGCCATGTGAAACCTCATCCCATTGGTCTCTGCCCAGCGGTTCACCCTGTTCAGATCCCTTTGCACAGTCTCCCTACCCTCCAGCAGATCCACACTCCCACCCAGCTTAGTGTCATCTGCAAACTTGCTAAGGGTACCCTCAATGCCTTCATCCAGGTCATTGATGAAGACATTGAACAGGACTGGACCCAGCACTGAGCCCTGGGGAACCCCACTTGTCACTGACCTCCAGCTGGATTTAACACCATTTACTACCACTCTCTGGGCCCGGCCATCCAACCGGTTTTCCACCTAGTTTCCACCAGGTTGTAACCTACTGACTTCTATGTACTTTTGAGTAGTTTGTTTTTTTATAAGAAGGACAAAAAAATGAGTAATTTTAATCACTTTATTTCTTGTTTAAAATACAAATGAAACAATTAGATTAAAATTATTTCAAATGTGTTCTTTATCTTGTCATTTTTAATATAAAATTATCACAAACTGTACACTTCATAACATATTTTGAGGTTCATTGTTACATATTTTTTTCAGAACTGACAAATAGATTCACACTTTCTAGAGAATACATTGTAAAAATACTGAAATGTGTTACAGCTCTCAAAGGCTAGTGCAAAAAAACCCATTTACTATCAGTAGTACAATTTTAGGCTGTCAAGTTTCACAAATGGCCATTTAGCGCATACAAAAAGCCAGTAACACAAGTTTAAAAAGTTTTGTTTTCTTGTCTCTATAACGCAGAAGGATATTGACTTGAACAATGGCTAGGTATCAAATCACAGACTTGTTTTTAAAGTCACATCATGAACACTGAATAAAAGGAACTAAAACAGTCAGGTATTTAATATTAGATCTTTGTCAGCCAACACCACATAGCATGAAGAGACAAAAACTTAGAAAATCTTAGAACTCTGCAGTTCCTTGTAAGCTACATAGACTTGGCAACATTTCTGATCTAATCATAAAGATTATTTTAAAGGTAGGGAGTTGTGTTAGAGTGTGGGCCAGTTAGGGCCTAATCCGGAACCCCACGTTGTCACAGCAAAGATGCTTATTTTGACAGGCATTGTATTGAGTGTTCTCTTTTAATATTTCAAAATACTCAATGTTGATATTTTGGGTGGGGATTTTTTTAGGTGTCAATGTTTTCTATGGCCAGGAACTCCAATTTAACTTCCTACCTTTTGAAGCGTACACTCTGGAGAAGGTCTTCTCCATAAACAAGTATATACCAGAAAAGACATAATGTTCTATGCTGAAGAAAAATGTGACTAATTTGTGTATTTGGTTCCCCCTGTTTCAGTTCTTATGAGAAGCTCGCTGAAGCCAGTTGGTTTGAATGCAATGCAGACTACAAGCTCATGAGAAGAAAGGAGAAGCTTTTTGGGACTCCAATTCGTTAGAGGAGCTTCTGGCTGGCATGCAGAAGAGCCAGTGCTGCAATCCTACTGTCTAAGGTGGTGAGGACTGGACAAAGATAAAGAAATGCAATTTGGCTTTGCCCACTGTCATCTCAGCTAGTGGATAGCTATGCTGATCTGGAGGGTGCCAAGATGTGCGTTAGCATGGACTAACCATGACATACCCACATCACTCCATTCCTACCCAGCAAAGCACCTGAGCAACTACTTTGCTCCGAGTGATGTCCTAGCCAGTGTGATTTCATAGGGACTTGATTAGCAGGACAAATTTTTTATTTCACATGCTTTGCTGATCAAAGGCCCTTGTGATCTCTACCAAAAATGGAAGAAAGCACAATTCAGTAGTACATCTCCAAACCAGGAAGCCAATAGTGCCTATGTGCATGGAAGAGAACTAGCCATAACCCTTCCTTAGACATGTGCATTTGAATCCAACTTATCCTACTGAGACTACTCATCTAAATAGAGAAACAGAAAGAATTTAGACTCACAAACTGAAGAAAAGGAAACCAGAATCAATATTAAATATATGTCTGTACTTTCTCCTCTTCTTTAGAAATAGTTATCTATTTATTTAACAAAAGTAAATTTTTTCAGTACTTTTCCATAAAAATATAGAGTGAAAAGAAGTGCTTTACATCTGATGCGCAATAGGACTATCTAAATATTATGTATTAAAGATTTAGTCTTTACAGATACCCTCTGAACTTTAATAGCAAGACGGAATCACATGGAAAACTGTAGGCCACTATTAAAAAGGAAAAATCCGGTAAAAATACATTTGACATCTATGACTGACTATGGAGACCAGTAATATTATTTACCAGATCAGGCAGCTAAGACTCATATTTCTTACTGGTATTAGTAAAAGCAGCATTTGCAATAATAGTTCATACCCTAGAGACATACTGAAGACTTTCAATATAGATTGAACTTTCGGCAAGCCACAAACATCCATGAGGGATATCCGAATTAATTCTACTTGCCTCGAGACTCCTTACTAAGTTCATGTCATAAGATGCTACAATACGTCACCACAAGCAATCTGATGGAAAGCCAGTTGAAATTAAGGGCAGTGCTTCTGCTCAGCTTCAGTGGTGAACTGGTCAAGTACATAATGCTGTGCTTTGAAATTAAATGACATATTAAAAAGACCTACGTGGTAATTTCACTGAATATGTTTAATAGTCTATTGACATGATATTAAAAAGTAATTTTACTTAACACAAGAATAATTGCCATATAAAAGTAGCAAGTGATAGACCTAAAAGAAAGCTCTTTTTGAATGCATGTTATAATTCTTGTATGTTGGAAATAAGGTAATGAATGGATTTTGGTAAGCTTTTGTAGCAATGCAAAATATATAAATGCATACTGTTAAAAATACACCCAAAAAGGTTGAGCTGTATCACTTGTTTTGTGCTATATTATTCCAATAAACATTAAGGCTACAGTAGATACATATGCCATTTTGTGGTTTTCTTGAGATGGCCCAAAAATGGAAGATGAAGTAATCTAATACTATTAAAAAAAAAAGAAAAGAAAAATATCACAGAAAAATTAAAATGTCTTTTCATCAGCATCTTAATATTTTGTTGCCACAGATATTTTTCAAAAAGTCTTCTTAATTTTTTTGTATCACTGTTGTTTTCAGTGAATAAGTAAACTGGAACATTAGAATCACTTTTTTTGCCCTGCTAGAGATTAAATTATTAAGTTTTGCCTTAGAAAAAAAATCTTTTCAACAGCAGTACAGAACACAAGGCAAAAAAAAAAAATCTAAAACATGCACTGCAATAATATGAAATAATCCCTTTTTTCAGCATGGGCTAATGACCCCACTTTAGGTAGGACTTCTCTTTGACTTCATAGGCTGCCCTATTTCTGGAAGCCATGAAGAATTAAACCCAAGATTTTAGAGGATAATCCTCAGTTTTTCTGAAAGCTGCCTATAACCAACAATTTTTTGCCTGCTACAGGCAAGTTGAAGTGCAATAGTACCAGGTTCCCTTTCAGAATGATACAGTAAAGATCTACCTGTGCAAATTCAGTTGCTGGCTAAAAGAAATTCTTTTTTTCTTTGTTTGTTTTTTTGTTGGTTTTGTTGTTAGTGATTTTGATTCTCTGGGACAGAGTTACCTTGGTGGACTAAGAACTGAAAAGCTTGTAGGTTTAAATAAATGAATCAAGTTCATGTGCTATAAGGACAATTAAGATCATTAAATGCTCACACTACATAAGGCTTGAAAGGTATAAATGTAGGAGTGTAAAGTGCTCTTTAGAGAGTCTACCAAAATCTCCTTTTTCATCTTCTGTGGTAGCCAAATCTCCATTTACATAAAGAAGAAGGACACACCCATCCACACATATCCATCTGCCAAATATAATTACAACTGGCAATTCGATGCCTTGTTCAGCTATGCAGTAATTTCCTTCATAACTATTATTATGCAATTAAGCCTCAGAAAACCATGGTGAGGGAAGTAATGGTCCTCTATTGATTACACTGATTTTCTGTAAGAGGCAGCCACTCCCAGGGTGAAACGATCACCCAGTACTATGTGACAGTTTAGGACAAAAGAGTAAGGATTCATTATTCAACTGAACCTGCATGAATAGGAAGAACAAGAGATGGGATTTGCCTGGAATATCAGTTCCAGGACCCTATTAATACACAAAGATCTGTGGGATATTAAGTGAGAAATAATTATGACTTCAGTTTTGTGAGTCATCAGAGAATTAGCACCTACAACAGCCCAATGACTTTTCCTCCATTGTGTGACATTAGTTCAGGCTTGATTTGAAAACACTACCAGTATTTTTTGTACCAGAGCAACATTTTCAGAGGTGTTTCCTATTGGTAATTCAAGTAGCGATTGTCAGAAGCTTTGAAAATACGAAGAGATGACACTATAAAAAGATATTTTTCACCTACTGGAGACTTTTCAGTCTATGCCAGGTGCAAACAAATAGGAGGCCATTACAGTATCTAGAGAGGAATGTGTCTGAATACATGATAGCAATGTGCCTTTTTTCTTTTTTGTCTCAGTTATGTTGCAAGAGAAAGACCAGAGCGGGAGGATGTGCCATAAGCAACTATCAGCAGACTTTGCACAGTGAATCAGGGTCAGGTTCTGTAAGGTAGAGGGCTGGTTTCGTTTTAAGAACAGATCCAAGTTCTGCAATCTGGCTCCCACAACTCTTGTGAGCTTGCAAATGGCTGTACAATTTATGGAGTAGGGGAATTACATAAAAAAATTCTTTCTTTTGGAAGTGTTTGCTACACAAATATTTTTGACTACTGAAAGGCCTCTCAATTCAACCGCTTCTTATATTTTCCAGTTCTCTTTTTAAGAGTGTTTTCTAGAGAGCTCTTTGCATGCTTAATAGGCTTTCTCATTCCTCTCTCAAATGCCACAAAAGATTCAAAATAACTTCTTATTCAGTGTTCTTCACTTCCGATGCAATTAACAACCGTAATTCATAGTATATTGAAAAAAATAGCTCCACCCTTTAGGTCTCTCGCAGACGGTATTTATAGAAAGATATCTGCTTCATAAAAACAACTAAAAGCCCACCAGCTCTCCTCCCCTGAATTAACCTACAAACTGTCTAAAAACCCAGGTACATTTCTGGTGATGCTAATCTTAAGTGCCTAATATGTTGACACTAAGTGCCTTATGCTGACAAGCATTTGTTAGAACGTCTTTGATATTAGCAATCACACAGGGCCTAGACAAGTAGGAATTCTGTACCTGAAGAAAAAAACTCATTTACAGTAGGAGAAACAACCTTTTCACTCTAAGGGGTCTCAAGACATCAGGTCATTGATCTATACTATTGTTCTACACAGGAAAGCAACTTCAGGTGTGTTCTAGAACTTCACTAATTTTTACTTAAGGTTTTGATTGACCTCTCCCATTTCCCCCTTGTGTGTAGATGCACAGATAGATTTGCTTTACTTCAGGGGTTTGAATGTCTAAGGTGAGAAAAGATCCTGAACTATTTAAAAAAGCAACCTCTCTAAAGCATTTCTATACTTGTGTTTTGAGGGAGGGTGACACTGCGAATGTAGGGTAGGCTGCTGCCACAAAAACATGCTGTTGGTAGTCATCTTCTATGCCCTATGCAATAAATGAGTAACAAAACTGTCTATGATTTCTAAAGTTGTCATGAAATAGTTGTACCTGCATCCCTGCCTTGGCCTGTTTTCAGTCATCCCTTCATATCAGGCTTCCAGATCTCACCTTTCCAGGAAAGGCAAGATTTCACAGTTCTCTTGTAATTCTGCTTGGCTCTGGGACACTGTTTCTGTAATAAATGCTAAACCAGACAGCCTGAATGGATTTGCAACTCTCCTTTCAGGGAGTCTGTGAATACTCCAGTTCATTAAAAACAGAATGCTATTTAAATATTTAAGCTTAAATATGTAAATTTAGCAATTTCAAAAAAATGAGAGATTAATCTAGTCTAATTTCTCTGTAAACTATAGCAACAGCTTGCATCCCAGCCTGCTCAGACATAAATGTTGTCTGTTTTCAGACAGATCTCTTGATCTTTCCTATGCATTTTCTCCTATTCCTGCTCGGGTTTTCACTATTTTAGATGAGACGCATTTTTCAGACTGTTTGGTAGAATCTCCCGGGCCAACATGATGGCCATTAACATTTTGTAAATCTCACTTTCATCTAAGAGGCATTCTCATGTCAACCATTTCTGTCTCTTCTGTTTTTCCCTAAAGCATGCTCATTGAACTCACCTCACTTGAAAATAATAGTCAAGTCAACATATTGTATTCATAAATTATTACAGAGAAGCTCTACTTTCATCACAGCAGCTATGTGACTTCCTGCAGTTTCAGCTCTCAGAGCACACTGTCTTGAATTATGTATTGGGGTGTCAGTATCTTTCCCATTGGAAAGAGTTCTGGTACACTGATAACATATATGACCTGTTTTTATATTTATTAGTTGTCTTTTGAAAATATTGAAAGTGAAGGTCTTCAATATTTCACTATTTTTACTTTCTAAAGTACTGTAGGAAATGCTCTCAGTAAGTCATCAATGCATGTTCTTCGTATCAACAAACTGAATACTCTTCATGAGTGTACAGTGAAAAGCTTTAATTGTTTTTTCCTGTTCTGCAGTTCTGACATGCTTTGTGTCATCAGAGGACTGAGTCCCTTGTAACATAAAAGTCACAGTCCATAACCGAGTGGAAAAATTTTACATAGCAACACCAGGGGCATTTTACTCTCTGAGTACGTAAAGAAGAGGTTTCCCAGCAACAGCAACACTGTAGATGTACCATCAGATAAAACAAAATCACAGACCTGAGCACTTGTTGTCATCAAGCATCCCCTAGCACTCAGCACAATACTGAAGATATTAGTTCCATTTTCCTGGCCAGATTCTCCTCTGATATTTAAATCCCACCTGCAATTTCATTTTCATTCTGAGTTCCAGATCTTGTTTTCCTGGACGCTGTTAAAAAAAACCTGACAGGTTCCAGCCAGGGCTAAGGAACAGGAGAACTGTGTATGAGACATTTATTCATTTGGATGAGTAAACAAAAGACACTTTTGAAGTTAAGGTATTATTTTCCTTGGAAATGACAAATGGCAGTGATCAGCACCTCAATTAACTCCTATGCCTAATGCTACCTCTTCTTCAGAAGTGCCTGTCTTTCTTCCTGCTTGACAGTACAGAAAGAAAGGACAAGTGATATTGAATATCATAACAACTATCAGTTTTGAAAGGAGGCTTTTCATTTCAGAGTGTTTGCTGTTGCATTGTACAGCTGTGTGTCTGCTGCCACGTTTACTTTTGTCTTTCTTAGCTCTGCAGATTACTTGGTGCCATGATTTAGCTATCTTCTAGCTAGAAGAGCTAGAGACTAGAGAGCTCAGTTTAGGCCGACGAGTTTCAGAAGCCAAGTGAAAGTGAATCACAGAATCACAGAATCACAGAACAACCAGGTTGGAAGGGACCCATCGGATCTTCTAGTCCAACCATTCCTATCTAACATTAAACCAAGTCCCTCAATACCTCATCCACCCGTGCCTTAAACACCTCCAGAGAAGGTGAATCAACCACCTCCCTGGGCAGCCTATTCCAAAGGAATCTTGAGTAAAGAGTTAAACTGAGTCTCACCAGTGGTGTGAATGAAAGAGAATTTTTTCCATCAAAATATTCACTAATATTCCTGTCATATATGCTACGTTTTAGCTGTATAGCAGATATTATATGAGCTTTGTACAAACATTACCACACTGTTTAATTAACATATAGGTCATATTTTAACACCAACAAAATTTCCAAGCATAATCCTTTGTAGAAATAGTCACATGAATTTTTCAGGTCAAGTAACGGTCACTCAGTACAGATTTATCTGATATTTATCATGAACTGAAACATTTCTGATTAGGCATGAATATTCTGTTGTAGTATAAGTGCTAAATAATAATCACTATACATTTTGCAGGCGCAAATACTTGTATGCGCAAACCTAGGGGTTTGCATGCTCTAAGAAGGAGGTTCTCAATTTTTGCAGGCACATTTATGGATCTCTGAAAAATCTGACGTTTTCAGCAGGAGGAGAACTCTGTGAGTTCTAAAATAGCTACTCACACTTCTTTTAAATGTTTGCACACTTTAAAAATACAGTCAAATGATTTCAGATGTATAAAGACTGTTACACAAATGGAGTGTAATAAAAAGTTAGTACATATAAAAGTTTATAAGACACAAGCAGTTAATTGATTAAAAAGATATGGCAAAATAATCTTTGAACTAGGCTATCATGTATTTGTTTTGCATTGTAATGTTAAAAACTTTCAAAAGGATTACACAGAAGCTAATTCAAAAAAATTGAAAAATGGGAGAAATGGAGGGATCAAATGTATTTTTTTGAAATTTAACATTTTCTTAACATTGCTCAAAAAATGCATCCATAGAAAGAAATCAGAAATAATTGCCTTTTCCCTTGGAAAAAAACAAGCCAATGAACATTTCATGTTTGCTTAAAATGTTCTTCAAAACCATTAAATGTGGTTGTGATTCCTTAAGAATAATGTAGTTTTGTTATTTAAAGAAATCAAAACAATTCCACATACTGAAGAAGAAATTTTATAAGGAAACTTTTTTCCTGATATTCTAAGTTTTGTTTTATGTTACTGGTTCTGGCCACTTTCTTTGTCCCTGACCAATATATGTAGCTCTGAGATGCACATATTGCTTTTTTAGTGCTTGCCAGAAGCAAAATACCAGATAGTCTTACTGATTTCTGAATGTCTGATGATCATAAGAGACTGTCGAGAAGGGCATTCACTTGCTTGATAGCTCTTTGTAGAATGAAAATGAGAGATGTAGTTTTCCTACACCTTTTGGGTAAGACCCCACAGGTTTCATATTACTATTTTTTTAAGGCCAGGAGTCAGTTTTCAGCACTGCAGACGAAAGTAAGGGTCATGTCTCTACTGCTTGATCAGAAGACCGATCGAGTTAAGAAAGATGGTTAGTAAAGAGTTTGCTGGGAGTGTAAGGGGAGAGCTTGTATTGGCAGATGTATACAATACAGTGATCTAAATTTGAGAACATGGAGTGTGATATGTGAGTTCCATCTTATTAAACATCTATTCACCTTTCCTACTGTCTGCAGTGCTACTGGAATCCTAAATCTACCTGTAGTTTAGGGTCCTACTTAACATTTTTGCATAGACCTAATAAGAATGTTATGGTTGCTTAGAGCATGTTTAATGGTCCCTGATAATTTATTTAATGTGGGGAAGGGAAACAATTGCTTGAAAACAATACTTAGGCAAAAGACTAAAACGGTTCATTAGATACATTTGTATGTGGGCTTTTTCACTTTACAGTACATTATTGAAAATAAATATAAAAATGTAAGAGCTCCCCTGGAACCACTTAATCTAGCATGTACTTTTTCTGTACAGTTCTGTGGTTTACTGTTGTGAAAGTATAAAAAAGCTCTGCAGCACAAAATACAATTCTTATTAAGTACTGTTACTGTTTCCAGTAAAACATTTCAACAAAAATAATTCAAGCTTTTAGGAATGTGAGTTTTTCAAACTGTTGTAAAATTGCCATAATATATTTTACACCAACTGTTTGCCAGATTTGATTTTGCTCAAATTAGGCTAATATTTGTGATATGGCAGAAATGTAAATAAGCAACAACAACAGCAAAAAATTCAGATGGGAGCATGTAGCTTACAACTTCTCCAAATTAAAGTATTTTAAATTTCTAAATGAATAGACACATAAAGCAACGTATTCATTGGCTAAAACTGTGTAAAGGTTTTACTCAGGTCTTCTTTGAGTACAATCAGTGAGTGACTTGTGAACCAGGCTCTAAAGGCAATGGGTTGGTTATACTAAATATATACTCTATCTTGTAAGACGGCTAAGAGAGCAGTGGAAAAAAAAAATAGAATCTTTTGCATTAGTTCCATTTATAACTGATAAGGGGCTAAAACCAATTATTAGGGGAGTATTTTCTAAGTCAGATGTCTTGATAATTGTATACTTATTTTTCCTAGATGCAGAGGACTCATAAATCAAATTTAGACATAGAAATAATTCACTATTGTTATTAACAATATCAAAAATAACAAAACAGAGGGCACAAACTAAACCACCATTCCTTTGGTGTTTGACAACAATTCAAATTTAAGAAAACAGATATTGAAATACCTTACTACCTATGATGAAGCATACAGGGTACGCATAGAGAACAATGAAATAGTTAAAAAGATGTTGCTCATTGCTGAACACTTATGCTACATTTGATTGTGAAATTGCTAGCTTTTTGGATATTAAGTGCAAAAAAGTGCAAAGAATATTTAGTTAACTGTTACAGTACCACATTACAAAAAGTATTTTCTAGGCCACAATGGCCACTGCAGATATAAGTTATATTAAGATAAATGTATACACAAAATAGTTTTTTAATCTCCACATCCATCCATCCATCCATCCATCTATCTATCTATCTATCTATCTCTCTCTGTTTGTATATCAACCTTGCAAAATCATGATGAAAATTATCTAGGTCACAAACTCTCATGATGATAACAACGATGGGAAGAAAGAAAGCCCACAGAGAAGAGTTTGCTCTCCTTTTTAAGAAGTTACTCAGCCAGACAGCAAAGTGAGGAACGAAATTCTGCAAGGCTGCTCTGTACTTACAGTGCTGAAACTACAATCTTGAGCAGAAAGCATCAGTGTTCAGCACTATCAACCCTATCTGGGAAAAACTGTCTGTGCCTAGATCTATAGGTCATGAATAACAACCTGGAACAGACATTAAAAAAACCTGTGCTGGAGTAGTTTCTTATCTCTCTCTCTCTCTTTTTTTTTTTTTTTTTAAATTTGTAAAGAATGCCTGAAGGTTTATTTTTGCTTGCTGTGTTTGTAGACAAAGGAGGCAAAGTATAAAAACGGCTTCCTTTTTTGCTTCAGAAACAGCTCTTATGTTATAACCTCTGTAACTTTCCTGGAGCAGTTAAGACACTTCATGGCATGTTTGACTATCTTAGAGATTACTTAGTGGGATGGAGGAATTGGATCTTCAAGCAAACAAACCAAGTCAAAACAAATCTTCAGAAGTCTGTCTGAACTGCCTTTTCCTTCATAACTGGATTATTTCTAAATAATTCTTCCGCTCTCCCCAAACAATCTTCCACTGGCATTTTCCTTGTGTATGACATCTTTCTTCTCCAAAAACGCTGTTTTGGAAAACACTATCTTCGTAGTATTCTTTATATGTTACAAAGATACAAAAAAAAGTCACCATCCCAATTCTAGTTGCAGTTCAGCTTTCAAAATGTCAGACCCAATCATTCAGTCTTTGTCATGCTCTTTGCAGAAAAGAAAAAAGAAATGAAACCCATAAAAATAAAAAAAGGACAATGACTATCTGATTGAGTTAAAATGTAGTGCTAAAGAGAGCTAAATCCAAAATATCATGCATAGAGCTCTTCCAGTGTTTAAAAGAGCTTACTTCAACCAGTACTTTTTTGCATTTGCTGTGTATTCTAATAAATGAGTTTACTAGTTTATAAAATTGTAACATTTCGATTTATCTCTCCATATATTGACACAAAACATCTCTCAAATTCATATTTGGCACAAAATTCTAGAAGTATCCAGTGTGGCACCAGAAACTAGTCCACATGAGCTATTCAATGAGTCAAAACAAGTTCAAAGGAATTTAATACCGTCACAATTAAATCACTAATCAGAAAAATGTTCTGTGTAACTGCAGGTCTTGATCATTTTTTGGGCAGCTAAAAATGCCTTAAATAAATTTCTTTACTTTAGAGCATTCTCCCACCTACAGTTTGACCTGCATAAAGACTGAATAAGGCCTGCATGATGCCAGCAGCAAATGGATGTTTTGAAGTGCCTGGATGCACCTCATCAGGAGACAACTACATGTCTGTGGAGATACATCAACTTCCACAAAACTCATTCTAGATATATTTGCTTTCCACAACAATACCCGTACATGTGCTGTTCAGTGTCACGTAGAGACATCCAAGCTAGCTCTTCATCTGCTGGTGGGTAGCTGAAACAAAATCGTTACTGAGTACAGCCACCTGCCTGGGCACTTGTTCCATTGTTTTGTTGCACAGGCTGAAGACTTCCCGTAGGGGCAGCAGGTGTTTTGCTTGCTGGAAGATAACAACTGCATAGATCCAGTTGTGAAACCTGTTCAATGAAGACTGAACCAAAACCCAGTGAGTCCAGAAGGGTCCTTTCTCATCAGCTTCAGTGGGCTTTTGATCAGCCCTTCCTCCCTGCCCAGTGAATGAACTGACTTTCCAAACACGCAAAACATGACAACAGTTGTTTTTTCATGCAACATTCAGTTTGAAGTGTTACCTGGAGAAGTCATATACAAGATTCAGTGCAATTTAGAAGAATTTACTACAAGAGCTATATAATACTATTTGCTTTCCTTCAAAAGAATTAGGCAGTACAAGCTGCAGTGGTTTTGGATTGCTTAAGGGATTTTTTTTTCTGATTTTTCGTTTATGCAAAGATATAGGTCATAACAAAACACTGCTTGGGTATGACACTGGATATATGTCAGTGAGAAAACAGGTGAATGAATTTATATGAGGAAGGGTTATATTTGGCTCGAGTTAACTTCATTCATACATTAAGATATTATTATAAACTGTAATAGAAGACTTATAATAGGAAAAATGTATTTTAATAAAAAAATATGGATACAGTTCATCTGCGGAAGCCAAACCTTCTGTTTATGTAGATGTGAGCCACAAAGGAACTTTGGACACTGAACATAATGGATTCGCTCTTGTTTCCTAGGGTGTAAGCGGTGGTTTTGGTGATGAACAAGATCCCTGGCTATCAAAACTGGTTGCTCGGCCAGGTAACTGCAAGAAAAACTTTAGTTTTAGAAATGTCATCATATCTGGCCACACATCACACACATTTCAGAGGAAGAGAGAGTCCCTTACAATAAGACATCTAGACACTTTCTAGATGCAAGTCTCCAGCAGAACTGATAATGGAAAGAAAATTCCTAAAGTGAGCTGCTAAAAATGCCTCTGACTCATTCCATAGGAGTAGATTTTTCTCACCAGTCAGGAGTAGTACAGAATCCAGAGAAAGCCATGAACTTGTGAAAAGAGGCTTCTCTGCTGCACTCAATTTCCCTGCCCACACATTGTAAGTGTTCTAACAAACCTTACTGTTGGGCTGTTTCTGCTTGTCACTGGACATGCTGTGCAACCATATACTACACACTGGGGAAGTCAAATGGTCTTTGATGACCCAAATAACAACTAATTTTTCTACATAGATTGGGTTTGAAGAGGGCTAAACACTGTGTCCTCTGTGTCCCAGAGCAAGGCCTGTTACTTCTCAAGGCTTTAACATGAATCTTTTTGAACCCAAAGCTGTGAGCATCTTGTATACAGGAAAAAAGTCAGATGTGACCACAACAGGTTGAAGGAGTCCAAGCTCAGGAACTTGTAGATCAAATCACCCATGTACCTGCATAAGTTTCCGATAAGTGTCTGAGCATCTCTGGAGGAAGCTGCTGGTACATTGCCTCAAATTAGCCTAATTAGCAGGCCAGTTTCAGACTAATATTCTAAAATCATAACTGATCTGTTTAAGATTTTTTAATAGGAAATGATTGCTTTTGGAATACTTGCAAATGATATTTTCTAACTGTACGAAAGCTCCTCATCATAATCTCTGGAAATTTAAAATGTCTTAACTGTTTAAAGTTAGTGTTACATGGAAACTTTTCAAATGGTAAATTTAAGTAATCAAGAAACCCATGCAACTAGATTTAGTTTGTGCTAAGGATCATATGGTTGTCCCATAGACACTGCACAAATTTTCCTGATTCTCAGAGGCACATAAGTTTAGAGAGACAAAACTTTTCAATATACTGAAAGAAGAGGATTTTGCTACTTCTTACCTCTACTAGTGGGTGCCAGTGAGTTATTGGCTTACGTGGGTAAGCCAACATTTCATTCCAATGATCTCTTCCAAGTCCTTCGGCATCAATTCCTGTCCGACATACACCAATGACCTCATTGTGCCCTACGCTGAGAATTGCAGAGGCAGAATTTTTTTAATAAAAATAGTTTTAATAATATCTGATATATAATTCACTTTACTGGTTTAGTGCAGCACAGTATACATGCCCAAAAGTTTCACATTATTTATTACAGATATTAGTTTCAGTAGTAGTATAGTAATATTAACTTCTGTAATGGTAGCATCAAAATCCTCCAGCCACTACAAGAGTGCTCCTAGAAGCCATGAAAGTAGAAATTAAGCTTAACCTTTGTTATTAAGAGGTTCCTACATAAACAGCACAAGAGCAGAAAAGAACCATAATATACCACATGATCTAGAAGGAAAATAGACTTCAATTTAGTAGGAGAAAATGTTGAAGGAAGATGGCAGGGAGTATGGTTCCTGCGGCAAATGTTTCAAATATTGTTTCAAATATTATTTCACGTGATATTTCTCTGCTCTAACTGATGCAGTCATTGGAACTGTAGCCAAAAATATGAAAGGCAAAGGGTACAGCAGTAATAGATTCTGCCTCAATACTCCATGCTTCGAACAACAACATAGACTTGTTGAGGCACTCCAGAAAGTAATTGCATGTATCTTACAATATTGCTTCCTAACTTCCTGTTAGCAAATGCTTTGAAAAAGACGACTGGAAGTATGCAATTTATTTGCCTCTTCTCTCCTTAATGACATCACAATGTTCCTTTCTCATCTGACTGAGAAAGCCTTTCTGACAAAGCCTTCTGACATAAGTTGGAGGGCGATCAGAAATCCAATGTCAAGGAAAACCAATCTGAATTTGCATGTTACTAAATTGGACTTCCACTGATTATTTGCCCTCTGATCTCAAGAGCTCATTACTAATAACACTTGAACAAAGCAATCTTAGCTCTGCCATGATTCTGTCAGTCACTGTCTAGTTTAACCTACAGTGTTTGAACCACGCTAAGCAGAAGTGTCTTCCTGTCATTTCTCGGTAAGGACACAGATAATTGAGGCTCATATGTGTTATAAGTGAGGACTGAACCCCAGGGCTACAAAGCTTCTTTATTAAGTCAACTGAAGGATTAATTAGGACCTAATGCAATTAGTATCCAATTCTTTTTAGTTATCCAAATGTTCTTTGATTACCAATACTAGATATTTAAATAGAAACCAGAGGTGTGAGGGTCTTTTTAAAATGGAGACATACCTGATTTATAAAGATTTTAAATATTCTAACCACCAGACAGGTACAGAAATATATATGAATGCTAGGAGACCATAAGAAGACTGAGCCGTGCTTCTTCCTTGTCACAGTTATTTATGACACTGATAAAATGGCCTGAGCTCAAAAAGGAGTGGAAGCTTTAAACCTCTCAATGAGGACTCAAAGGCTTTATCTTTTGTGACACTGAACTAACTTGAAAGTTCAGAGAGGAAGAAAACAGTTGTTTACAATGATCAAGTGACTTCTTGCTCAATATTAATGTTCAGATAGCAAATTGTGCTTACCGATCATAATCCATCACTGCTATGGAGAGGCTGACCTGGTCCATATTCTCTGGAGGGATATCAAAGATGATGGCCTCATTATAAACAGGATTGAGTGTGTTCTTCTTTGTGGTTGTTTTCCGCTTTTTCAGTCTTCGACCCTCACACATCAGTGATACTTTGACGTATGGATCTGAGTAACAGATAATCAGTTCTAGGCATTTGGACTCAATGTCATTCAAATGTGCAGCATAAGAACAATATTTTTTTGCAGGAATGTCATATTGGTAAGAGAAAAAATTACAAAGAATTTTGTGACTTTGGCAACACTCTTTTCAATATGCTGTCAATACAAAGGAAATACATAGGCATTCTGAAGAGACATACTGACTGCCATACCAAAGATAGCTGGTAGATCTGAACAGGACCTATACCCATTCTTTCACTACTTCCATTTAATAACCATGGTAAGCACACCAAAGCTAAGGAGCTCCTATTAGTCTCCTTCCTGAATAGACGATGCCTTGTTATTTAAAGAAGTAGATTCACCTGATGCGCCAGTTATATCCATTGCTTTGAGATTCCTACATTTGATGACTGTTAATGTCATTCTCCCAGCAGTAGGCAAATAACAGAGGGAAAACATGATCTCACCCAAATCTATGCTTTCCTGAAAAAGAAAAGCAGTGATTAGAAAGAAACCTGACCATAATCTTCACAGAGATTATGCTGCTGGTGAGACAATGCACTGTGAATTCATGCAATATGATGTTGCTAATACAGTTCAGAATCTACAAAACTTGAGAAATGCAATCTAAGGAAGAGAGGTCCCATCAGTTCTTACTTTATCTTTCCTCACAGTCATACAATTATCTTAACACCACAAAAGTTTAGTTTCTTAGATGCCAGCTATGTTCTAAATTATTCCTATTCTTCTAAGATTTTAAATATTCCCCATCAAAGACCAAAGAACACTACATATTAAGAACAGTTCAGGATATTTAAATATAAGCTTGTAAGAAACATTTAAAGAAGCCATTTCTGTATGGCAGCCGTTCTTAAGCGCATGATCTCAAAATACTTTCTTTAGCTACTTGTAAAAAACTTATTTTTAATATCCCAATTTCAAGATTGTGTCTGTCAAACCTACAGCTACCACAAGAGTACAAATTCATTTGAGAACTGCTGGTATGGTACAGTTGTTCTAGCATCAGAAGACAAGCATGTTATATTTTTAAATGATACATATTAAAGTAATGACTGCTGTGTAGATGACAAATAATGGTTGTAGTTATGAGGGCAGACTGGGGCTTATTGTTTGCATTTTTCAGCTGCTGATGTGAACAATTTTATTGATTTCTTTTGGGTTAATGTTCTGTCTAAACTGGAAGATATTTGTTCAGTAAAGATGGACTTAACCACATGCTTCAGGGGTTTTCTGCTGTTTGTTTTTATTTATTTTTCTCTGCATTGCAGACTCCAGATTGAAGAAAGTAGTTTTATGATAGCTTTAAATTCTCTGCTGTACTGTTATAAATTACTGTTTTTTGTGTAGATTGGTCAGTTCCTATGTTCAGGCATTTTACTGAGATTATGTTCTGAGAATTAACAGATTGATAACCAGGTGAACATGCATTGTAGGTGAATTTCATGCTTGTCAAGATTTCAAGATTTCATATTTCTCAGGATTTCAAAATTATGTAGCTCATTCAATACACTTAGGGTAAATATAACTATTTGACATCTCCTTAGCCCAATCCTTATTCTGCCACACAGAGGGAAGAATTTTGTGCCATAGAATGCATTAACAAACTCACTTTTCTGTTTCAGAAAATACAAATAAAACTTGAACAGATTCTTCCTTTCATTCATTAGTGGCAAGTGCTCTCTGTTTTATAGGTTTTTTCATATCTCAGTCTGCTTTAAGTATGGCTTCTGTTGCAAGCGTTACTTTCTGAATTCTGAGTCTGATTGTTGTTCTTCATATCCATTTGTCAGAGATCTCACTCCTTTGTCTGTAAAGGAATTGTAGTCCCCCTACATACAGTGCTTCAAAGTTTAAGGTCTGTGTTGAGAGAGGGGATGAAGATGGGTTGGGTCATAAAACACAGTGGGCAGCTCATAAAAAGCACCAATTATTACTTCTCCAGAGAGATAGCTTCTGTAGGTCAATAGAGGAAAACCCCCATTTTTTGCAAGATGAGAGTACAAACTTGAGTATTCTGTTTTTTCTTTTTGAAGAGAAATTGGATAGAATTGGTTTGGGTGAGCTCAAATGATAAACAAGAAAACAGCAGACAAGACTATTTACTATAACTAGCATACTTTAAAAGAAACATTGCTCTAAATATTTGCAAAACTCCATCAGGTGTTTATTTTACTGTACTTTTCTGAAGAGCAGAGAAAAGCATCACTGCCTAACAAAATGCAACAACTTGAGTCTTACATTCAGTCCTTTTTCTTTCCTTTCTGAAGACCATGTACTGAAGTTATATTGAAAAGACCTCCCCTGTAATCAAACTCAGTAGTTTTGACCATGTAATGAATAAGCAAGACGTCTTAATGAAGAAAACAAAGTCTTGGACAACAATTAAGAGGAGTCTTTTTACTTCATACAGCAGATTGTCCAAAGGGTAGAAGCACTGAAATTAACAGAGGTCTATAACCTATGTAGTGACTACCCAATTTGAGGTGTTACGCAATGCTTTTAGGATTGGGAAAAGGCTCACTACCACCCCACTGCTTATGCAGGAATTTTCTGACACCCATGATCTATGACTACAAAAACTGTTGCTTGTACTGCCCTGAAATGCCTGATTTTCATACTGTAGAACACTCATTACTCCACGTACTACTATGACAGATAAATTCTGCAGTAAACTAGAATAGATATTATTTCAAATAACAATTCTTGTCTATCTCAAAGACATTTATGAGTAAGATCAAAGGGTTAGAAATAAAATTAGTATTTACCCTGAACTAGTTCATGGACACTATTTAACTCTCCTGGTAGACAGACTTGGCTGTCATAGACTGCCACAACATATGAGGAGTTCCAACGATCCTCATATTAAGTCCAAATATGAGTCCTTTGAAACAGCTCTGATGATTTTATCTTTTAAATTTCATTTGTTATTAGTTGTGGCATCTGATGTTTACTGATAGCTTTGTCAACAGTGACTTTTTCTCTAGTAAAAAATAGGAAGTCCTAACACATTACTCAATTTCTACTTGGCTGAGATTGGTGGCCTTTCTTCATACTTGTGTGAACTGACTTCATTTAGTTAGGAGCTCTAGAAAACACAGGGAAAATGGGAATTAAGATATTAAAATACCTCATTAAAAGAATAAAATTATATAATCATTTGTGTTGGAAAAGAACTTTAAGGTCCTTGAGTCGAACCCTTAACCCAGCACTGCCATCTACACCATTAGACCATGTCCCTGTGCGCTACATCTGCACGTCTTCTAAATATCTCCAGGGACACTGACTCAATCACTTTCCTGGGAAGCCTGCTCCAATGTTTGACAATCCTTTCAGTGAAGAAATTCTCTTTTGAAAAAATTTGCGTGGGGTAAAGCTCAAGACTTACAAATTTTTAAATATACTTTTGAAGGATTATGATTAAAATTATGCATATAAATAAGACAGCATCACAGACTAGGTATTGGGTAAAATGCCTAGTATATCACCATTTCCCACCATGCACTTTCTTGGTCAACTTGAGCCCTAGATGTTCAAGAATTTGGGGTTGAAAACATAGGTGCAGACTTGGATAACGAACAAAGTAAGGATGAGTATTTAAACTTCTGATGGCAGTCTATTGAATTGAGAATCATGAGAAACATTTTTAAATGCCCTGGATCCTTAAGTATTATTGTTTTTAAATCAGGTTTAAAAATAGGATTCAAATCACTTCAGAATCCCAGTGCTCTAGAAATTTTGTATTTTTCTTACCTTATAATACGCTAGATAATTAAGTTCACACGTCATCTGACAGGAACCTTTCAGTACAAGCAAATCTGAGGAAGCAAAAGCACAAGCTGCCCTCAACTATCATATCTGTATTACAATCCACCTCAAACAAAACACAGCTCAGAAGAACAAGCCTGGACCCAGTGGTTACCATTCATGTTGCCATTTTTAACTATGCTTCACATGGTCTTATGTTCATCACATTCACCTAGAACTGCACATTGCTTACATAACTCCCATGAAATATCATCTCTTCCCTTTTTCTACTTAGAGTTTTTTCTTTTTCTTCTTAAATTAGAATTCTTTTTAAACTTAGATTTCAATTAACAGCTGGCTTTACAGATAAAAAAAAAGACCCCACCCCTGCGCTGAATTCCAATAGCAGGTACAGAAAAACCAGCATCGAGCACAGTTGCACTAATCCAAAAGGAAGAATTTCTTGGTACTGCGTGTCTCTTGTTCATCTATCTCCCTTTTGTGTACACAAGCCATCACACAGAACTAAGGAACTGGAACGGTGGTAAGCACTATACCAACTTCAGTTATTTTTATGGCTCCCAATTCACCTCTCCATCCAATCTATTTTCTAGTGCAGCAATGCTAGAACAAAATAAAGCAAAGAAAACATTGACCTCAAATGCATATGTCAGCTATTCAGATGAACTTCTGCTTTTTTAGCTACAGAATACAGATTCTTTGAATAATGTAATTCTTATCCCACACAAGCAACCACACCTGAACCTGAATTGAACAGGAAAAAGTATTTACTGACTATACTGACAGTGTAAGAACTTTCATAGACTTCCTCCTGTATTCCAAGACCTTCACTGGTCTCCTATGTCAGCAGGAGTGAAAAGCCTACAGGGAACCTGTATGTGAAACAAGGTGTCATTTTTGCATTTTTTTAATCACAAATGAGCTCTAGATCATTATTTTACTGATTTTTGCTTTTCCTCCTAATTTTTCAAGATATACAATTCAAACAAAGACTTAAAAGATCAACTCAGTATGGATTCTTAGCATGAGATATGTAAATGTTACTGGAACAAAGAAATTTATACACTTTCATTGTTACGAGTGTGTCATTGATTTACATGGTTAAAATAACAAGTATTTGCATAACTAATAGTGCATTAGAAATTAAATTCCCTAAATAACCTTTCTTGTTGTTACTTTGATTATCATTCATATTATCATAATCCACAGTAAGCAATCATTTTAATTCTTAATCTGAATTTCAATATCCAAAGCTACTGGATATTAAATATTACAATTTAAGTGATGTCTTAAAGATTGCATGTGGCAGTAGCGTTGCAAAAAAACTAGTAGTGATACGAATTCATTTTGTATTTGATGCCTAAACAAGTGATTTGCAATTTTTTTCCTTTTCATTTTCCTGCTGTATTTTGGGAAAGCATCTGCACTAAGTAATAATAATTTTTTAGATATCAAAGAAGTTACTGAGGCATTTACAATCTAGACTTCTAGCGGTTTCCTTTAGTCACACTGAAAATTGCTTTTACGGATAGCATGACAATTTGAAAAGGAAACAAAAAAGCATTGCCAGAATTAGACCTTTGGATAACTTGAATACTGCAGGAAGGTAATTTCCCCAGAGGACAGACTCCTCTCTCTCTTTTTTTCTTGTTCTGCTTAGAAACATCTTATCTACCTTCCATCTTTCCAGTAAAAAACTAATGACCTCAAGCTTCAAGAATCAGGGATTAAATAAAACATAACGATAAATGCTGGGGGTTGAACAAAAAAAAGAGAGAAACCTGTCCCATCAGGCTGTTGCCTAAGAATGTATTAAGACATTTCTGGTTTTGATGTATAAATCAAGAGTTAGAAAAATGATAGAAAAGAGCAGTATGAATATCTTCCAGTCTGTCTATTTTCTCTTCTATGCATTTAGAATGTGATGGCATTTGTGCCATCACAGAAATTGTCCAAAGTTACATTTAGCTGATTCTACCACTCCTCCAAGGGGATTTTACTTTGGAAAACTTGTCTGCACAGCTAATATTTATTTTCCTTTCCTGTTATTCTTTGCATATCAAATCCGGCACTTTTTCTTCCTCACAGCTCCACTTATTAATTGTCCTGGGAAATGAGTCAATGAAGTTTGTGTTTGTGCTGGCCTTGGTGGAAACAATTTGGAAGCATTGGGGCCTGTTGCTCTACTATGACTGATTCTTCTGCTTGTAGAGGCCTAATATCTGGTTTTGCCTGACACCCTGATTGCTCTGGGTAAGCACAGCTGCTGATTACTGCCCTGATTGCAGAGAGAGGACTCCCTGAGATAGTATGGGTCCAGCAGGCTGAATGCTCTTAATAGCTCTCCAGGAAACCTCCTGGGTGCTTCTTTTCTCACTCCCTCTGCCCATAACCATCTGTCTTGTGCAACAGAGAGACAGTCTCATCTTCTCAGGCAGCATAGAAGCCCATTCTGCTTCAGAAGCACCTATCAGAGCAGAGGTACTGATATGAACTAAACATGACATCTACCAGTTCATGAAGGAACCAAAATGGATGCGAGATTTGGCTTCTGATATCAAGCTGCTCTTCCGAAGCAGCGATACATTGACTGCAAAGAGACTATTTGCATTGAGAAACTCATAAAGCACATAGGGCACAGCAGCCGTCAAGCCATGCACCTTAGCCTAGCTCTCACTGTACTGCAAGGACACAAAGACATTAATTACCTTGAGGAAACCATGTTCGTCATTCATCTAGTATTTCTTACTTTCAAGGCAGAATGAAAGTAGCAGTTTGGCTCTAGCAAAACAGATCATTCAAATAGTTTGTCATTTCAAATAAAAAGAATCATTCGATAATAATAGAAAACTTCCAAGTTTTCATTAACTGGACAGAAACCCATCTTTTCTCCATTGTCTTTTCTAGTTATTGCTTTAAAGTAGTTCCAAACCTAAATTAAAAGCCTCAACACATTTTATGAGAAAACTGACACACACTGTTCTGTCATCTACTTAGCAGCATTTGATCATGTGAATCCTTTGTATTACCTGCCCTGATTAGAAGTGATAATTGTTACCTATTATTTGTTTTAAAGGGACTGTTTCTATCATACAGATAATATTTCAGTGCTGACCAGCTTTTATTCTTTTACATGGGTTTAACATGAGGTCAAAACTTTTTGCAGAAACTATAGTAGTCTAGGTTCACTCTGATGAGGACGGTTAATTGTAGAGCACAGTCCTCTATGTTGCAGGTGATAAAACATTTCCTGCATGTACCTCTCTTTGAACACTAAAATAAGACAATCGTTACCATGTGGCCTCAAAGCTTGACTGACATAAGACAATTTTTTTGTCAGCTCTATATCACTATTGCCTTACTCAGAGTAAGGTCTAATGTGCCATTTTTGTCTACTTACAAAATGGCAAACTACAGAGAAAATGAAGCAAAGACAATGCCTGCAATTGCTTTGGGTGAACTGCAGAGATAGGCTTCATTCTTATCTGATCACGCAGTCAGAAGATTCTCTTCCCATAACAGATGGCAACAGCAAGCAGGATTACCTTTATAACATCCCAATCTGGCAACTCTTTGAGATAATCTACTGAGACAAATGTTACTGTCCCATTTATTAAAAAAAAAGAGGTATCTAAACACTTCTGTCTTTTCCAACATTGCTACTCACTTATATTCCAAATGCTTTAGAAGCAGCAATCACACATCACTTGCATCATAAAATCATCTTTTATATCCCACTTCACAAATGAGAAAAGTGTAGCACTGAAATGCCTGGTGTTGGAAAACTAAATAATAATCAAGTTCCGTCAGTCTACAAGAGACAAATCAAGAGGCCACAAATATGTAACAGCTCCATGAGTAACATCCTCAAGGGACTGCCACTGTGCAGGAAATGGTTTTCATCTAAATTCTGAACCCTATTTATTTTTTTTCCCAGTTGGATAGTTTCCTATAATTGGTTACACTGACAGAGTTCACAGAATACATTTGGAAAGAAAATGCTTCTTCCAGTCACTTGCCAGTTTTTTTAGGTAATGATGTTAGAGGTAGATATTTCCAAAGCAATCAAACATTTTAAAAAAGTATTAAAGGAAGTCAATAAACTTTTATACCCAAAAAGTGTTAGATCACAAGAGGTGGTCTTTTTGCCTAAACAATTTTACAACACTGAATATTTGCAGTTAAGAGCTTATTAGCGGTTCCAATAAGTTTTCTTTTCTTAATGTACATGGTATATTTTGATAGTACAAAACCCTCAGAAACGTATGCAAAACTCACAAGCACTTTTCAAAACCAGAAGTTAGGTTTGTTGACTGAACAATCTATTTGATATTGTTTGCCTCTGATCTTATGAAATAATTTCCTAAAGTGTATTAAGAATTACAGGATTCCCATATACTGAATAACCTTCACAAGTGGTCCAAAGCTGCCTCTTGATTTTTTTTTTTAATTAATCAAACAAACAGTAGTAAATGATGGATTATTTATTGAAAAATCAATTACCCATGTATAATCAAATTTGGGGATATTACCATCATTAGATATCTAGTATACTTCTTTTCAACAACTGTTTCTACAGCAAATTTACCTTGATAATTTAACTTCAAGAAATGAAAATGCTTTAGCACTTAAAACAGGTACATGCTATGTATTGTACAATAGCTGCAGGTTTTCAACACAACAAATAACAGAGAAACAATGACATGGGTGAAAAATTAAAGGAAGAAAAAATACAAAATACCAAAGATGAATAATTATCAGTAGTTTAAAATCATAAGAATAAAAATGAGCAAGTGGGGAGGCCAATCCTGCACTTGTACAAAATACTTTCAAATTACAGAACAGAAAAAAGTATTAAAAATGTGGATTCCCACAGAGTCACTGGTTGTATGGTCAAAAGGCCTCAGTGCAACCATCCAGTCTGATTTTCCCCAGCCTGTGTACTTTATGTACCAACTAAAAACTCTTTATGAATGCGAAAGCGAATCTTTTAAAAATTATGTTAACTACTGACAGAGTCTTTGCATCACAGAGAATCTCACCATCTCCTATGGTAATTTCTTTCACTGGTAAAATGTTGCAGTTCTTTCCCTTGGCAAATCTGACTAGCACCTGTACAATCCTGAGACTGCAGAGCCTTGTGGCATAAAAACAAGGTCTTTCCACATAGGTAATGATGTTTACCCTCACTCTGCCTTCTGAATAGGAAGTTCTTGACCATGGAAGGGATGTAAAAGACTTAAAGCTGAGGACAGGCTACTTCTGTTACATTTTTTAAGTTTTTCACCAATCCTTTCATCTATGACCTCTATGCTCTCCATCATTCATCATTTGGCAAACACATGAGTAAACCACTGGGTGTAGGAAGCACATCTGAACAAAAGGCTGAAAAACTTAACAGAACATACAACAAAACAGAGCACAGGTGAAGAAGGAAAAAGCATGAGAGGAATATATTTGCAGAATGGCATCTTGGTTCCATGCGCTCCACTGTGTATGTAAGGACTTTCCACTGAGACAGTCAGTTTGCATTTTAAGGATTCTTTATGGACACTAAAGCATACTTGCCTGGAGTACAGTTATTTTGCACTAATTGTAGAGCCAGTTAGTTACCCTTATTTCCAAGGCGTAATCCAGGTCAAATTGACTCTGCCAGGCGTTAGATATTTAATTGCAATTTAGTGTCTTTGGTAAATTTTTCATCTGGTGGTTAAGATTGTAATTCCCCATTGATTAATATCTTATGTGCTGCTTATTCCTGTGCAGGATTGGCTCCCTTATCTTACAGTTTCTGCAATGGCAGAACTAGAAACCAACTAACTTCTAACCAACTTTAATTGACATGAAATGGCTGAATTGAAACACAAGGCAGTACATCCCATGTATAGTAACAGGACATCCTGCAAGAGGGTTTCATTTTGCCCACAAAAAAATAATTCTTCCACTTTCTTAAATAATTTTTCAAGATTAGTGTACAGAAATGTGAAAGTTGATGTGGTCACCCAATACTAGAAGATATCTCAATTGCATGTGTTTATTTTTAATGGTTTAAGTGGAGACAATTTATTCACACACATGGAATATTTTGAACTATACTGGTTGAAACATTGACATTTTAAAACTTCATGCTTTCTCTCAAGCTTCATCCATAGTAACAGACCAGCAGAGTGAATTAAGCATCATTACTGTATTAACTCTTTCTGAGGAAGAAACCTGAATTAGAAATCAGCAACAAAATTAGCAACCATTTTCATCCAGATGTATATTAGGTTCACTCTCAGCTGCATAATTTGGTATGGCATTTCAATCTACTCAAATCCAGTGATGAACTGTCCAAAGATTCTAATTTGCTGAAACCATTCTAGTTATCATCTAAGAATCTCACATAGAGGCCTGTTACAAAGGACCAGTGAGCATTTAAACAATTATTAGAACATTAAAGATAATATCAGAGCTAGACAAAATTTAACATTTTTCTTTTACTGGGCAATTATTGCAAGACCTTAAACACAGATTAAATTTTAACCTTGAGAACACAATTCTTAAATTTACCTGAAATCTGATCTTGATCAAACAAAGCAAACTAAATAGATATGTTTTTCTGGAGCTGTGCTGGAAACTGTGCATACCAGGTCAGTAGACCCAGCAGTTAAAATAAATAGCTGGCTTTGTGAATTCACATTCAAAAACTGTCTCCAATATCCTCTGCTGTCTGACATTTCTCCTTCCTTAGCAAACAAATTGCTTATGCTCAAACTGGCATTAGTCTTCTTTGTCCCTCTAGTCATGCAGTCCTAGACTTCCTTATCTAGCAGATATGAGCAGCACAAAAACATTTGGGACAAGGGTCATGGGAAGTCTCCAGCTCTATTGAAGGAAGGTATGAAGCTTCTGTCACTGTTCATCCTTACTGCAGAAATTCAGCCCATGCTCAAATCCAGGGGTAACTGAGGCAGTTTTGCATATCTCCATAGAGCAAAGGCTGGGAAAACTTCTATATAAACAGCATGGTAGTTTAAAAAAAATAAACCAAGCCATAAAAATCCCCCACTCTACCATTTAATTTTTCCCCCCCTCCTCAAATACCAGCCAAAGGAGATAAGTTTGGATTTCAAGGTTAGTAAAGACAGTGTTTGGAGACTGGTGATTTTCCTGTTGATAGCCTGTCATTCATCCTGTCATCCATTCATGAGCCTTCTCTTCTTGTTGGCAACAAAAAACAAAGATTTTCTATTTCCTAACTCTACTTGTTTGTGCTTCTTGAGTTTTGCTAGTAATCAGCAGCAACAGAGATATATGTACTGGGGACCCAAAGCACAGGACAACCAACAAAGAACATTTTCGATTTCAAGTATTTTTAGCCTCTTTCTCTTCCTTCACAAGATTCTCAACCTATTAAAATCTGCTAATAAGACCAGGATGTGCCCTGTTCCTTAATAGGTGGTCACTTTGAAGGACAGCTTATTTTGCTAAGAGGAAAATGTTAATTATTCTTGTTAAGCAGTGGCATCCATAAGGTACTATTTAATTAACAAACCTAATTTATATTTGCACAGTAAGCCATCAGGGTGACGGCATGTTCCCTGAAGATTTTTTAGTAATCAAATTTTATAGCTTCCTAAGTATCTGTGCTCAAAGAAAAATACTGACAACTTCTTTTTTTGTTCCAGGTTCTGCTGATAAACAGGATGCTCTGCCACAAACTACAAAATAGAAAAGGAAATATCACATTAATGCTTTTGTAACGTATTACTTACTGTGGTGGCACAGTGGATGTCTTTCCATACATTGGCTTCCCTGGAGAGATCTGAGACTTCAAAAAGATTATCAAGAATAACTTCCCCAATCATGTCATGTCTAGAAAATCTGTCAAAATCATAAACACTGAAATGCAATTTCCTGTTGCTGAGTTGATCATAGGCTACAGGAAACTGAAAGGTTTCATCAAAGACAGGATTTAATGTCTTTCTGTGAACTCGTGTCTGAAACTTCTTTTTCCTATCTGGAAGCAGATAAATCTTAACGTAGGGGTCGGATGTTCCTGTGAAGTCTTTAGCAGGCAGATCTAAGGCTTTGACAATTGTGACAGCCAGAAGTTCATTCTCATAATCATACCGGAGAGTGAAGTTAAGTTTTCCACATGTTTTTACATCTTCTTGCTGTCCATCAGAATCCACAGACTTCTGTTTGTAGAGTTCCGGTTTTATTCTCCCAATGCTGGTTGTTGTCTCTCCCCTTTGCAAAACTGGATCTGTCCCCATGTTAAAATCAACACTGGTAACTTGCATCTGCCTTGGCAAATGCCTCCTGAAAGAATTGTGCCTGCACACATACACACATACAGACAAAATGAGCCATGGTTATCTCTGGGAAAGGACCTGGCTGTTACTAAGTAGATAATATAAGAACACAAAATTAGTAAGTGTTCCTATCCTTAAAGTAATTTTAAAATGCAACCCCCTCAAAAATTTTGCAAGTGTTAAGATAACCTTGAGAGGAAAAGGCTATTCACAGTGAACTTCTTGGCTTGAGAGACATACAGTGTCCTTGCAATACACATATTTGTAACCTTGCTTTCAGGCTATGTGGTTGAAACTGAATTCAAGCTCTTTCACAGAAAAAGTTGACTCTTCCAGCATTGCTTGATTCCATTGTTCTAGGGTCTGAGTACAGTATAGTCAGAGAGGAAAAAAAATCACTCGTAGAATTGTCATCAGTACTTCTTATTTTTTGGGAGACATTCCATGGTGATTTTCCAATTAAATGTTTACCAAGCTTCACCTTGATCGCTGTGAAAGACATTTCAAAAGGCCACACAGAGCTACGTCTGGAGGCTTTCTGCACAGTGCTTTCCCTAATCCTACAACATTTTATAGACTACTGTTTGGTTTTGCTACATTGCGCTACAGGCTGGGGACATATAGTTCTAGTTGCAATACATTTCAAAGTTTTGGTCAACATTTTTCTGTGATAGTTTTCTTTTTTTTCCTTCTGTTCTCATACTCAGCTGTGTAGTGCATCAGAAAGCTGATTCCTATACTTCTAGCAAGAAAAAAAATATTTAAAACCTTGTAATTGTCAATGCGGTGTTGCATAAGCACATGTGTTTATAGATTCACGTTGGCTCATGAACGTCAATGGAAATTTATGTCTTTCCTACTAAGGGTGAAATCAGACCCCTGGAATGCCATAGAAGTATAATAACACTGGTCAAAGAGCTTCATAGAAATAATTATCAGCAGTGGATATTATGACCACACTGTCCAGTTTTTCGTTTTTTTTTTGGACATTGTCACATTTCCTTGGTACTTTACTACCCCAACAATCTCTACTGGAAAAGTTCACTACTCCTCCTGTGAGCATATTTAGCTGGCATTAAAAAACAATTTAATTGTCAAAATCCTCTCTGCTTTTTGCAATCAATTACTTATTAATGTCAAATGCAGCCTTGCCTTATCACTTGTTTTCCCTGTGGTGTTGTGTTCTGAAAACAATAGGTATCACAGCTGTGTGTCTCTTTCTTTAAACCAGAAATGCAAATTGTCCATTTGAAAGCTACCAGGACTCATTTCATAGATATTATTTGTATTTTTGCTGTAAGTGAAGTGGTTGCAGAAGGCATGAAGCCCACAACTACTGCAGTTCAGCTGAGCAGAGTTACAAGATGATAATCTGCAGGCATTAAATAATACACAAGAACGTTTCCCCTTTTGGCTATTTCAGTACTGCTGGATGCAGGAAGAGGTAACGCAAGAACAGAGGAGGGAGAACTTGATAGTCTAGATTTGAAGTAACTCCAAAAAATCCAGGTGTTTTGATCTCAAATTTAGATGAACAATACATCCCTCTCATTATATATTCTACTTTTCTTTTTTTTTGCACAGACAAGTTGAAAGATTTTCTTTTCTCTTAAATATTAAAACTCCCTGGATCCTTAGTATATTATGTCCACATTGGAATGGAGTGAGGAGTAGAAAGGCCCTAACTAGTTCAGAAATGTAACACATTGTCCTCAGGGAGTTTCAGGGCAGTCCTTGTGCCTTTGTTCCCTGAGAAGTCCATCTTCATAGATGCGTTAAACACAGGAAAGGAACTCAAGCCTATCCAGAACGGAGTGGCAATAAACATTTGGACATACAGCAGATTAGATGCCAGCTCTCTAGTACCTCTGACTCACAATGAAGTCCAGGAAGACCTGTATTACTGCTACTTCTATCTATACTAATGAAACCTGTGCAGTTAGTCCTTCCTGAGTGCTCCTCACATCTACAGCTGTAGTATTGAGTGAAAAATGGGTACAGAACTAATTCTCTTTTCCTCAACTTCTCTTGCAGTTATGAAGATCTGAGTTAATACTTCTAAAAGTAACATATAAAACCCCAAGTCTATGATTTCTAGGAGACCACCCTTCTTTTAAATTTTCAAACGCCATGCACTTAAGTTCCTCTAGTGAACACAGTCATTGCAAGGTGTCACTAAGTATGACAGTGCAGCTGTATATCTGTTCCCTGTGGGAACCAAGAGCACTTTTGCTCTACTAAGCCGAAGTCCTAATTACACAGCGCCTGGTATCGTTCTGAGTCACAGTATTCCACCAAGATAAGTAATTGGTCCGCTGATTATTAAGATGCTTCATTGTTGTCATGGCAACATATTTATCCTCCTTTGTTCTGCAGTAACAAAGGAATTAATGACTGTGTTAATGAAGTACATGTATGTCACCTAACGCTAAGGACCAAAAAGCATGTCCTTTGAAAATACATTTGAAGAAAGGAACATCCTAGAAGCAATAAACTATATTACAGAACACTTTCACAAAGTAGTAGAAAGAGTGGTTCTCAGAAACAGCAAAAATGTAAATGAACACCAGTGATACAGGACTTCCTCTATCATACTTTACTGGTTGATTAGAGTCATCGGATCAGGAAGTAAAGAGCTTTTTTTCTTTTTTTTTTTTTTTTTTTAAGCAGGCCTTCAGGTCTTTTTGATATTATTGGGAACTATGAAAATTGTACAGTTCTAACTGAGCAGAAACATATTGTTTCCCTACACTAATTTGTCTCTATGGTAAATATACAGTCTATAAAAAGTGATCAGATGCAATTTATTATTGTTCTGAATGGCCTCTTAAAATTCTTATGCTTCAATTACAGTGACTTAATATCATTGCATTGCTTTTATTAAGAACTGATGACTGCATGAACCTATTACAGAACAGGTTGCAAGCCTTTTCTTCGCTCCATCTCAGGCAGATCAGTTTAGAAGAGTCAATCCAGACAGCAAATATTTCTCTTAGATCCTTTGTCAATGGAATACACTTAGGAGATTGTGCATCTGGATCACTCAAGACTCCTGAGTACAACAAAGCAGTGCTGATGATGGTGTAAGAGCAAGTTATTTTACTTCTGTATCTGCCAATGGCTCTCCTTTATTTAGAAGTCTGCAATGAAGGACACCAAAGTCAGGTTTCAGTTGTTTTGTGGTCCAAGATGCTGTGAGACAAGGGAGGAACAATTCAGGAAGTTGGTCTAAATGTCCAGCCTTCATCTAATATATGATATTCTTGGCAGCTATAATTAATATTGTCTGTCAGAAGTTTATTATTCCCTTAAGGCAGACAGGGGTACAGAAAAAATGCATTTAGAAACACAGAAAGAAATATTTCTGGATAATTTTTAAGACATCTCATTCTAAACTTGTTTTGTAGCAACGATGCAGAATTTTTCAGCAACCTATGAACAAAGCTGATATCTCCAAACACTCTGCTATTGTTTGGTCAAGATGGGACAATTAGGGTTACTTAGAGCAAAGGAACTGTCCCTCTTGGGAGAGACTTAACCCTGATAATCTACAGAGCATAGAATAAAAAACTCCCATACAAAGTTAACAACATAGGCAGAAAGTGTAGGAGCGATGGAAGGTTTTAATTTTGTAAGACTGGCTTTGGCTTCATGGATATTTTAGATGTATTTAGATACAGTCCAAATCACTCTAGAGGTCCTTGGGAATACTTTCACAGCCTGAAGTAACTCTGGATCATGTCCCCGGAACCTTTTTCTTCCCTTATAGTACCACAGGGAGTACTCAAGTTCATTTGCCAGACAGCTATTTCTTGTCTGTTCAGGAAGTCAGACAGCCTGACAACCTACAGATTTACTTGTAGGTAATTTACCTGAAAAAACCTCTTCCAATTAATATCCTATTAGGCAACAGTGAGTTGTGTAACATCCTTGTCATGCTAAGTTGCATTAATTTTGGTCTCTCCATGTTCAACAGAGCAGTTACAATTTCAAAGTTGTCCCAGTATTTTGGAAATGTTCCTCAGAATGCTCTCTCTCTTAGCAGATGGATACAGTAGCTGGAGCCAGGCATAGCCAGGGCTATATGGCTTAAAGCCAGCTGTACTGTCTCATAATTCAGGAGATGGTTCAGCTGCCAAAGCCAGTTAGATCTCCCCTGGCTGGAGCGTTCTCACTTATAGGAGCTTCCTGTGGTTGCCTGCTGGTTGTTCCATGTTGTTGGAATAGCTGGAAAAGGCACTTCAGCACTCATCATCACAATGAGCACACTGAGCTGGCAAAATGCTGTCATAGGGACTCACAGAAGTCCAGCAACATATCTGCTGTATGTATGGGCTGTACGTACATGCCGTTTGTATGTAAACGTAAAGCACATGCCTTCTCCATTCTTGTGCCTCCAAAGATTATTGTGACCTTATTTTCTCTTTTTGCTTTGGTGGCATGCGTTTGGTAGCAAATGTTTTATTGAGGAAAAGCTACTCCCTATGAAGTATTTGTTTTCTTACTTATGGCATTATGCAATACTTTCAGTGCTTCCTGTAGACTTATTTCTCCTGTTCTCTTTCTATAAAAATTTCCCCCTTTCTTTTCCCCTTCATGATATATAAAGTGGTCTTTGAAGTTCACTGTTTGTTTTCCATAAACTAAATTTGCTGACAGTACTTGAAGAAAACCTTATTTGAAACTACAGGTCACTGCACACATCTTCACTACTTTTCAATATAAAGCAGTACCCAAGATAGAATAAAAGTTTGCACCATCCACTTTAATTCTAAATAAATCATTTTAGCAATACTACATGCTTGCCATTTATTTAAGTATTTATATAAATTCTGTACTGCTTTATGATCAGTCCATAAGGATCTATGTTCTTAGAGTGGATTTTAATTTATCTGTAAGTGGCAAACCTTGTCTTAAAGAAATGTGCCATCAACAACAAATCGGCAATATTTTTAGAGGAGAGGAAAATTATCACTCACAAAAGCAGTTGCTGTATCTATTAAAATATCTCTGTGACAAGCCAGATTTGCAGTTCTTTGAAAAACAGCACTCAGGCAGATTTTTCTGGACACAAATCCTAAAATGGAAATGCTTAAAGTACCAACATATGAGTTTACAAAACAGTAGAAAGCAATGTAACTAAAGGCACATGTTATGTTTCAGAATATTCTCTTCAAAGGACACTGAGACTTTGCCTTCACATGACTGCTGTTTCACCCATAACTGCTAAACAGTCAGTGAATAATCCAGGATCCTGGAAATTTTCAGCAGAGTGTTCTGGCTCTACATATTCCCAGGAAATGTGCCACAAACACAAGTGCCCCTGACTTACCTTGATGATGATGTGGGCTCAGTGATCTGTCTCTGCATGCGCGCATGTTTGATGAGATGCTCTTTCAGTGCATTCTGGACCTCTGCTGGTATATCAGGTGAAGTGTGGCTAATTTTCAATGCAGCTTCAAGTACTTTAGTTGTAGGTTTCCCATTTTCTTTAACTTCCTTTTTCTCACTGGTCTCGAAAACCTCTGTAGGAGCACTGGAGTTGCTCTGTGGAACATTATTGGCATTGGATGCGAGAGGTTTGCTTCTCCAGCAGGGCCAACACAACTTCCAAAAGACAAAAAGAGAGACCACCAGCAAGGAGAGCCCACAGAAGCTGACGACTACTGCTAACAGACTAACTGAGATGTCTGCAAGGAATTCAAAACAAAGATCATCATGACAGACAAACATGGAGAGAGGAAAAAAAAAAGTGACACAGGTAAGGAGAAAAAGGTATTTTGATCATTATCTTGTGTATAGGTTTAAAGTCTTATTTAGTGGGGAATTTCCCCCCTTTCAATATCTAAGCCTGTACCTGTAGCATTTTATAATTCTCTTACTTATTTCACAAGCACTCCATTAATTGTTCAAGCCAGGGGTCACTAATTGTACCACCAATCATACACCCAGTCAGACTTCTCAGGATGTGAGAGACTTCCCAAATGGTCCCAAATACACCCAGTTACTGCTGCCAAAAGGGTGTCTGCTCAGAAATGCATCTTGCTGAAAAGTAAACCACAGTCAACATTTTCTACCAGTACACAAGAAGAGAGACCAGTTCTCAACCACCAGGTTGATAGGCAAATTTCTTCAGGACTTGCCAGATTTCTACTCTCTGTGCTAACTGCTTCAGAAACATGTTTAAACCTAACATTTAAGTGGCATAAATTGAGTTAAGATATAGTCTGAAATAACAAGAAATTTGTAGAGTTAAATCCTAAGCACTGGAACAAAACTCTGTTAGATCAAGACAGCACACGTACACTGTTATCTAAAAATTCTGATCTGAAAATGCAGGTGGCTTCAGAGTACACTATACAATGCCCTGAGCTATACAGAGACTATACTGTAAACTTAGTTATCCCTGCTGCCCTGTATTTGACTTCTTCTGCCACGACTAGTTATCATATCCAGTAGCATTGCCAAAATTAGAACAGATTTCACACCAATAAAATTCCGTGAACAGATTCATATTTTAGGAGATGGTGGATGACTAGAAATGCCAGTTGGACCCCAATGAGAAGTTTTATTCTATGTGACATGTTGCGGTTTGATTTTTCCAGTATCATGTAATACTATAAAATATAACTAAAATAATTCCTTTCCTTTTGAAAAGAGCCTTTTGCATCCTCTAAAAGTATTCAATAAACCTTGTTTGAATGTCCCTCAAGCAATGACTGCTGCTGCTTGTTACAAAAAGTTTTGACAGTTTAACAGTTAATATTTTGTATCCATAGCTCAAGGCTACAGACTACTAAACTGAACAAGTGGAAAAGTGCAATAAGAGTTCGAGCATATTTTTTTCCAGGAGATCACAGAAAGATAAATAGTCCTCTATGTATGTATTAGCACTATGAAACAATATGTAGCTCACAGGTCCCTTTGGGAGATGAAGATTCCAGTAGAAAATCTGGGAATGTTTTCTTTATTAATATATAATATCCAGATACATCTCTTATTAACTAAGCTTAAAGCCCATTCAACATAAAAATGTGACAGAACAGCAAAAGCAAATAGAAAATCATTGTAGTCTGGAGATTTGAAAGGTACAGTTCAACATTACTTGTGATACATCCTGGCCAGTGTCATGGGGAATCTGGCAGAGAACATGCTTCTTGATTTAAAGAGTTCGGCTGTCCTTCCTTGAACAGCAGTATGCCTCTTTGACAATATCCTGACAGTCCTGAGAAAGGTGTCCTCCTTTTTGCCTGTGGTTTAATAACAAAATGTAGCCCTTGGAATACACATCAGCTGAATGAGAAATTTATACAGCCAATTCTGACTTAAGATGCTTCTATAAGCAGGGAAGTGGTTGACTTGCCTTCCCTGGAGGTGTTTAAGGTGCGGGTGGATGAGATACTGAGGGGCATGGTTTAGAGATTGGTAGGAAAGGTTGGACTCAATGATCCAATGGGTCTCTTCCGACCTGGTGATTCTATGATTCTATAAAATGAATAGATGCATAAATACATCTCATAATATTGCAGGACAAGAAGGAAATGATACTTTTGCATGTGTTTTTTTTTCTAGATAATTTATCCCCAGTAGAGATTACTAGGCTATTTGGCTTAATCTTCTGTTTACTCTGATATCCTTCCTAAACCCTGTAATTTTTACTTGGCTTGTGCATGTTCTGCAGCAGACTGTTCAATCTTGACAACAACAGAAGACATTAAGAGATGCTAAGTTTACAGCTTGTTTCAATGATTAATCATTTTGTTGCAAATTTGTATTTCTGATTTGTATTTTTGTAGTTCTAATTTACAGTCATTGCTTCTTTCATGTCTTTGAAAGATTAAAAAATACAATACGCTTCATAAGACGTGCTTATACAGAATACAAATAAACTAAACACTGCCCAAAAACAAACCCAGGATTTAAAGCTGAATTGTCTACACCAGTCCCTGAAACAGCTTTAAACTGGACCAGTTCATATACTCCTAGCCAATTCCTTTGTGCAGATCAGGAATCAGAGTAGGGCAGTGATCGTTCTTAATAGACTGACTGGATATGTCTCTTCTGTTTCAGCAGATTACAAGCTTTAATAGCATGGAGAGAGGCTGCTACACATGAGTTGGTCTCAGTGCCACAGAATGGTCATAAGTGAATTTAATATATGAATGCTACAGCATGCCCCTGTAAAGGAACCTTCTTGGTAAACTGAACCAGCCAAACTTTCAATGAAGATGAAAAAAAACATTTCTCAAGTCTCAAAGCCTGATGAAAAGTAAAACCCTTGAAAATGTTGATGATGTATCAGAAATAAACAAAAAATAAAACAAAAAGCAATTAAATTTTGGGTGATTTGCAATATATCCAGCTCATTTTAGAGATGTTTCACATAATTAGGTTGTGTTTTGAGAGGAAGGCTTTTAGAAATGAAATTTTTTTTCTTTCATTTAGAAAATGATGAAACAGGATGTTATAACAACTTTGAAACTGTTGGAAAGATTTTGAAACCAGAAACATGAAAACTGATCCCTTCCAGCAGAGTTTCAATGTGATGAATAGATATTATCAGCTGGAAAACATTTCATCAAAGTTTTTCCAGTCAACTCTATTTTAAGTTTTTCACTGCAAGACATTTTTCAAGCCTTCAAATAACTTGATGTCTCTTCTCAACACCTACTCCTGTACTTCATCATTCTCTAAGCTTTTTTCAATATTTCCATTAAACTCTTTCAAATTCTATGCCAGTCCCAAAATCTTTATAGAAAATGTATGTTCTGTAGCCTTAATAAAATCACATTACACACTGAAGTCTCCAAACCAAGAAAAAGTTGTGGGAATTAATTCTACAAGCAGTTGTACAAATCAGTCTCCATGTTTGCTTTTTCACTAATAAATTAAACAACCACATATATTGCATTTCATAATACAACAAATACTTAAACAGAATCATAAAATTTTTTTAATTGCTGGAAGTCTGATAAAATATATTTCATTAAAAAAATTGCATTTACTGCCATGATTTCTAGAAAGCAATCAATAGGCCATAAAAATTGACATAAAAAGCATACTGTTTCATTTCCTCACTTGTGATAGCCAAGTCAATTGAGCAGTTATTAGAGAATTGCGGTTATGTAAAGACTGAAATCATCTACTGATGATCAGGCAAATTGAGTTTTCCATTTCCTTTGCATCTTTGACTGGGTATGTCTCTTATTTTACCTTTTAGTAGGAAGACTGGCTTAAGAAGACAAAACATTAACAGACAATTCTGCAGGCTAGGAGTTTCTTCACATCCTTGCCAAGGAAGTCTGGCTGGAAAGGAAAATGGTTACTGGAGGATGGATGTGTCATCAGACCAAGACTACACTTCGTGTATGTAAGTGTTATTTAAAGATGTAGAACTGGTGGCAAATTCAAAGATTGCCCAAGTTTTTAGCAGTAGGAGATACACTTACTCTGCTGGGACAAAATTGATCACCAGTATTGTAAACAACATTCTTGTACCAAAAGCAGTTGTTTGACAACTCTTTTTCTGAACTGATAATTGTTGCTTGTCACACTTGCACAGGGCACAGTCTTCATCAGGCGTACAGCATTATGCTTTCACCATTCCTATTCACATGCTGGGCAAACTCAAGAAACTCCTTGTTTTCACATTTCCTCCTCTGATCAGTGAGAAATATTCCAGCAACTTCAACTGAGTTACCTTTTCTTCCCAGCTGATATTCCTTTACTGACCTCTCTCTTTAATGTCATCTTCATAGTCCTGATAAAATTTCATAACTGAAAGTATCCTCATGATTTTCTATTTAAAGCTTCTCTTTCAAGATATGGAATTTTGTACAATTTCATATTTCTCATCTGGGAAGGGTATGTCTGCTTGGGAAGTTCATGAATTCTTTTTACGTCTAGAACTTCTCTCTGATTTTTTTATAAACATCCTCAGAACCATCTCCGCCACAAGAGAGACCTTGACAGCCAGTCTTTCATGTTAGGTGAGCACTTCATAAATGTCCCAATTGGGAATGTTTTAAGCAATAGTTTCTGTACTATGGCTTCCAACAATTTTTTGTTTGAAAATTACCTTAGAAAAACTCTATTCTCAAACATGCATATTGGCAGACTTCCATTTCCAAACCAAATTAAGTTCATTTATATTTTAGTCAATGCCTTGAAAGCATATGTGACTCTTGATGGTTAACTTTGGAAAAAGATACTCCATAAACCCATGATCTTTATCGAAGAGGGAGACCAGATAGTGCTGTGATGTAGCTACCTATGTGTATAATGGGCAGGCATGTATCTGATGGGCGCCACACTACAGAATATGTACTCTTGTCAGCTAAGGAAAAGGGGGAAAGGAACGTGTGGAAAAAAAGGAGGTTGTGTTCTCTTTTGACTTACCTCTTGGACTATATCTGATCCTGCTTCTCATAAATATTTAAAGTACAGTGCCTCTGTAACTTTTTTCAAACCTATTTTTCTTCAAATATTAATTTTTTTTGCTTATTCAGTAGCCACAAGCAACTTCATCTTTTCCATAGGGACCAATCTGGACATAACTGTGGTGTATGGAATATCCAGAATCAGCTCTATCAGATAAAGTAATATGTCTCAGTTTTTACAGAGTTTGGAGGAAAGCGGGAGCTTTATGAATTTTAAAAGATCTGGGTTCTTTATTCCCATGCATATGAACTACTTGGCCCAATCCATCATTTTGACTGTTCATCTTTCCTTAAGGAAATCTGAAGAACATCAGAAGTTGATGGTGTTCATTTCTATTCGGCATCAGCGGACCTCTCACAATTAACTGTTTCATCCAGATCCCTACAGATGGGGATATAATGTTTTAACATACCTCAGAAAGTGTCAGGTGCGGAGTCTTCCATTTTCTCTCTCATGATCCATCAAAACACCTGACTTAAATTTCAAACTGCAAATATAACCTTTCACTTAAAAGCCTCTGCGTAATCTTCTGTGCTGTTCCCATGGAGGAACATACTTTGAAGATCTTCCTCAAATCTTTTGGTTCTAGCCCTACTGTGAATGGGTTCCCTCCTAGGCTGTTAATTTAGTTTGTTGCTTGAATTTGTTCAAACCAGTCATCACCATCTACTGGCTGGTATATTACTTCTCGATGCTAACAGAGCTCTATAGTAACATGTTAAAAAAAAATGGAGTCAGGAATCATTGTGATTTACTACATCTGCACAGAACATAAAATCATTAAGCTCTTGTCAAAATTATTTTATCTAAGTTATTTACTAATGCATCTGATAATCAATGCCTGTCCAAATGCAAGTGGAACACCCTCTTTTGAAATTTCAAACTCCTTACATGGGATTAAGATCACACAATGTACAGCAGATACAGGGTATTTCCCAAAAGTGGGCCTCTTCCTAGCTCACATTACCTCCCGTTTTCCAGGAATCAGAAGGCATTGCTACAAGAGATGTGCATTCATGGGTCTCAGCACATGATTTGTGTGCTGTATGTAGAGAAGACGGGTCTCACTTTTCCCTGGGTCATAGTGTTTTGCCTGAAGTGTAGGAAGCAAATGATGTTGCACTGAACAACAGCCACTCCTCTCTAACACACCAAATGTAAATTATTTGTCTCCACTTCCAAGGCTTTTCCTGGTCTACCTACTTCCCTACTTGTTAACTCTCACTTAACCTCAGTAGGAAGGAATTCCTGTCTTTGCTCAATCCACACCTGCCCCTCTTAAATTTCACTAACAAAAAATCCAGCTTTGGGCCTGGTCCCATGCTGCTCTCACACTTGCAAGGATGTCTCTACCAACACCTTCAAGAAACCCATATTTTCGTCTTTCAGACAAGAGAGTGAAGTGAAAGCACTTCATAAGCCCACTGGACTGCCATTAATCAGAAGCTATACCATAACTGCAAAACAGTTCATACAGCTGAATTGTCATCTTAGACTTGCCATAGTTAAGTTTATTCTTACCCAGCATTATATAATGAACATCTCACACATACGATGAGACCCAGCAAAACTTTATCTTCATCATTAAAGATTTGTCCTTCAGCTGCTACAAACATTTCTATATTTTTCATCTCTATTTCTTCGCAAAACATGAATGGAGGAAGATGCTTTCCTAAAACCCTTGTTTCTACTGTGTATCACTGCTGCCTGTGTGTTGAGTACTTCTGCATTGTTGCATCTCCCTTCACATTTAATGTAAATAAATCTGGTCTCCGTGCAATATTCTGCCTTTATGCTGCTGTATTAGATGCATTTCTTGTTTTCATAGCTTGTTAACACTGATTTTGTAAAGTATATTTTTCAGTAAGCCTGCACTTTTTCTCCTGACAAATCATATTCCTCTCTGGTAATAACTTTGTTCTGACCAGGTGATGAGCTGTATTGTAAATAATTTGATAGGTATGTTTCATGTTCAAATGTTTATTATTTATTCTTATCACATTTCTCTGTAAAAAAATGCTCAGCAGTTTCACACAACTACTTTCTTGTGAATAAAACACCACGTTCCTTTCCTGTATGACAGTCCTACACTGATCACAATAGCCTTCACGTTCCTTCAAGCCATTTCTGGTCCCCTTCATGCTTGCATCAGTTCATTTGAGAAGAACTTGCAAGCACGCTACTGGGTAACTGTTCTCTCCCTCCTAGATGTATCCAGGCAGTGTAAGCACATCTACAGTTTATATTCTGTGTGTGACTAAGTGCAAAGCATCAGTTGCCTTTAGCAGGCTGAAAGCTGGTAGGGAAGCAGCTGAGAGCTAACAGGAGACTCATAGCAGCTACAGCAGGAAGACCCACGACAATGTTCTCCATGGAAGAGAGAGACTATGTTGCAGAATGTCCATTCACAGGATGCTCCATGGTTTTCTTGCTCCTTCTGTACTTCTACAGTACACTGTCAGTCGGGGAGAGGCTTACAATCTTCATAGCTACACTTTTACAGTAATAAAATAATCATGAGCAGAATATTTAGATGAATAACAAACAATCCTGTAGAAGGTGATGCTCTTTGCATAGTCAACTTAAAAAAAAATCATTGTCTGACAAGGAAAAGAGCAAAAGTTAATATTGCTCTCTGGGACTCCTCAGCCACTCTCTAGATTGCTAATATATGCCCTCCTGGCAGGAAAGCAGCTGGTTTCCCCTGTGAGGACTGATAAAGAGATTGTGAAGTTCTATAGGACTAGCAGGCCCCCCAAAAAAGCAAAGACAGCAGAAAGTGCCCACCAGTTGCAGAGGACATGCAATGAATTTTAAACCTGTGTCCCTAGAGCAGAATGCTGAACCTCTTCTCATTATGCTTTGTGTAACTGGCTTAACCTTCAGAAATGTTCCCAGCTGGGATTTTGATGTGCTTGGTTCCTCTGAAAATCAGGAGGGATGCTTAACTGGAATAAAAGAATTAAAGTCCTTTACTAATTAGATTACCTGAGTCAAAATGCCTGTATAACCAAGATGAATACCTCATTTTTTGACACTTTTAGAAAATGAATTACTTGGATTAGAGATAAATTTTGTCAGGTGAAGAACTACACATCCAGCTCCCGTTTATTTTCGAGCTGAACTCTTCCTATTATTTGACAACCATCTTACTAATTTTGCCTACGAGTACTAGAAATAAAGATGTAAAAAAAGGGGGAAAAAAAGCCATGACAAACTGTTGCACATTTTATTCATTATTTTGCCAAAAACCTTTCAGAAAAAAGCTCACAGAGTCTCGTATCTATAGGAAGGTGCCATAAACGTAAACAGCTTCCTAATCTTTTAGCTTGAGCATTCCCCTGAGATGAAAGAATTAATAGTCCTTGTAATTACCAGGGCAGAAATTATAACAGCAGATGTCGTATCTTCTCTAATTGTCTAAAGCTCTTAGAAATTTACAAAATGATTTAACTCACTAAGTTTTTTTCCTATGAGTTCCATAGATTAATTACCCATTACACTAAATATGATTACCCCTTTTGACCCAAGCAGTAAGCAGTAATTGAAGGTCCTGAGGTGGCAGTGTTGTCACTGAGAGGAAAAAACTATTGAAGAATCAGCCACTTCTTTAATGTAATACTGTTCGTCCATGAAAAATGTCCAAAATATTATTCTCTGTGGAGAAGATGAAACAAACACCTGGAGGTTACTTTTTGTTGTGAGCAGCAAACCTGAATAGCTCTCCTTTCCACTTTGCTGTTTCGTTTTGTTGTACTCCTCCCTCCCAAAGTTATACTCTCCAATTTTTGTTCTGTCTTTGGCTTCTCCTTCTTTGTGTTTGATTCTGTTATTTATTTTGCTGCTTCTCCATACATTGACACCTACACTGTCAAAAAAATAAGTATCCAGCCTCTCTGCTTGCCAGTGAAATTTCTTGGATCACAAAGCCAACATTGTCTTGTATTTGGATACCTCTGAGAAGCTTGGCTGCCTTTCATGATCCAGCTGAACAGAAAACAATCATCACGCGCAACAACATAACCATATCACAGCACTTCTAGGTTTTGACTTCCAGAGCATGTTTTTATTCTCATGTTAAATAGAAATTAACTCCTCTACTTTTTACCATCTACTCTTTCACTTTCCAAAATATTTCTTGCACTATTCTTTCCTTTACAAATATGGGTTTCCTCATCTTTTAAACTTCTCTCCTCCAATGAAATCTCATTAGTGACTTTTACCTATGCCACCTTTGGTGACAGTTCTTGAGATGATGAAAACTGGATGAACCCACCATTTAAAGAGAGAATATGCTATCCCTATATTAACTCATTATTTTTCCTTTTATCTCCTCTTTTTGCCACCTTATGGACTATTTGCTTTTCAGATTTTCACTGAAAATTTAGCTGTGATTCTATTACAACATGCAGTACTAAACCATTATTCTGCAATAACCTTCTCTTGGTCTTTTATCTCCTCCACATCTTCCAGAAGGCCTCCTCACAACTCAAATATCTTCTTACTCTTACTATAGTTGCTCTTCTTCACACACTTCAGTGCTTGTCGCAGGAACTAATTCCCAACACACTGTTATAGCTGAAGCCCCAGGGAGGAAATAACTGAACTGGTTCCATGATGCATATCATCCAGTGTGGGCATACGCTGGGAAAGTGCTTCCTGCAACATCATTTGGGAGACAGAGCAAAACTGATAGGGCTAAATTAGCCATTCCTCCTCTCTACCCTACACTTACAGCTGCGTGACACCAGAAACTGTGCAGAATTCACACAGCCAGAGAAGGATATGGCTACAAGATATGGATTCATACCAACTGCTACCATCCTATGTATGAGACACAGATATATCAGGAAAACACAAACAATTTATGGCTTCATTCTCAGAATAACAATGGAGAACACCCTGTTTGCACTTTTAATGAACAGGAACTACAGATGTTCAACATTGTGGACAGCATAAACTTTATCTATAGAGATTACAAGGAACTCTACACGCATTTAAAGAGCAGAAGAGATATGGCATGGTTCACCTTTCAATGATCACAATTCTCACAGCCTAAATTGTATTTAAAGTCGTTCAGTTCATGAAATTCATGTGAGTGACATTTACATCTTATCTATCCAAGTGATTGCATATAAAAATATCATCAATTATCAACAATGACAGTGCATCTGTTCCTCCTCTGAAGACATAAAGTATTAATATAGGCTCTCTAGCACTGTTATTAATGAGACAATGCTTAAAGTAATGTGCATGCCAATAAAGTTGGCATCCAACATCTAATAACGGTTTCCTTTCAAGGAGAAAAAAACTGAGATTTAGGAACTCAGTTGAGATGTGAGAACCAGTAATTCCAAATCCTAGTCTGTTATTATCAGCTTTTTTCTAATCCAACAGTTTCAAGTTGGTTAGGGTTTACAAATGAAAAAAACAAGAAGATAATTGAAGAAATGCCTTAAGAAGCAGCTCCTGTCACTGTGCACAATGCAGCACCAAAGCCAATGTGGAAGTATCACATTTTCTAAACAGCAAACCTTGGTTCACCTCATGGGACATTTCTGTACCTTTCACATCCCACCTGTTTGTATATCCATTTTGGTTTTAAATTACACCTAATACGGACTCCCTGGGCAGTGCTCTTTAAAAATCAGATAGAGAAACTAATCTTTTCAGAGCCAAATTTTCCTGGCTCCATGGGGTTATTTTATTTTCATGCAACCTTCCACAGCTCGAACCAAGACAACTAACATGTTGCATGACTGGAGTATACTCAGTAGTTTGCATTACAAAGCATAACAAATCCACGCTGCTGGAAGAACGCTACACCCCCTGCGACCTCTGCACACCTCTGTCCCCGCAGCGAGGCTGCCTGGGGAAGGGAGCCTGTCACAAACCAAACCCCACTGGTCTAGGATGAGCCGAGAAGCGCCCAACTACGTCAGCTGGAAACTCAGCACAAAGCCCTGGGAGAACTGTGCAGGTACTGCGGTCTGAAAGATGAACTTCTCTTTCAGACAACAGGTTTTTTTGTTACGAGATACTACAAACACTCCAGAATTTGTAGTAAAATCTGTAGGCATTGGAAGCAGAGAAAAGGGGGAAAAAGTAACAGCTGCGGCATAGCAACAGCGCAGCTGGGACACATGCTGAGAACCTGCTGCTTTTGGTGTTAATTTATTTAATTTGTACTGTACGTTTGTTATTTGTTGGCCGTAACATAAACTGTTTATTTGCACTTGCGGACAGCCAGAATAGGTTACCAATCCCTTGTGGCAGAAATTAACCAAAGAACTCGCACTAATTTTCAAACCCCATCCTAGAAACAAGTACCATGGAAAGCAAGGGGTCCGGAGAATACCGCACACAATAACGCAACAGCACAGAACCGATCCTGAAAGATCCTGAGAATCTAGAAATCAGTGACCAAAGACAGCATTCTTAAGGGTTGAAACACTGGCTTTAACCCCGACAATTCCTTCTGGCCTGAAAATTTCGATATTTCATATAAATGTTGATTCGAATTCCTTCCTCCCTCCCCTACAAATTGTCCTGGACGCGTCCTGAGCGGCTCGGAGCGCTGCCCCGATTCCACAGGTTCCCACTGGCAGTCAGAAACGCCTCAGTAAAATACCTCAAACCCCTCTCTGACAGCGGCTCTGTCAAGTTTGACAGCGCGGACGCTCCGAGCTCCGGTTCCCCGAGCTGCTCCCGGAGCCCCGTTTGCCTCCCGACCCGGCTCCATCGCTCCCAACCCCAAAGGGGCGGCTAAGGGGGACCAGAGGGCTAAGGGGGAGCAGAGAGAGGGCGACGGGGACCCCCGACAAGACCAGCTGACACCCCCCGCCTCCTCTTCCCCGCTCCCCGCGCGGCCTGGGGCCGAGTTTTGCCTGGAGAGAAACTCCCACCGCGGGGAAAACCTGGCTGGAGCGGAGCGGCTGCGGAGCGAAGGGTGCGAGCCGCGGGGCACCAGGGTGTCTCCGGCGGCGATTCCTCTCCCCTCGGCGCCTCTCCCGGCTCCCTGCGCCCCTACCCACCGCCCCCCGGGAGCTGGTCCCCAGTCCCCATCCCAGGTGCGGGAAAAGGGAGGTGGTGGGGACGGGGGACGGGGACGGCCGGCGGTCCCGACGCTGCTTCCCGAGGGCTGCGAGAGGGTAAAGACGATTTGTAAGCGAGCTCAGCGACTGCCCTCCCCGTCCGCCCCCACAGCACGCAGGGAAGGCGAAGGGAAAAGTTGCGTTCTCCGGCCGCCCACGCCGGTTGCCGGTACCTGTGCCGCCGACGCCTCGGCGAGCGGTCTCCAGGGGGAAGATGCCGGCGCACTTCTCCCTCTCCACCTGCCCGCCCAGGCAGAGCTCGGAGATGATCTGCAGCGCCTTGTGGCACAGGCTGCCCACGCCGTCCTCCACGGGGAAACTCATCTTCTGCCTCCCGCCCGCTTAAGCCATGGCCCGTGCGGGACGGCTCCGCGGGCCCCGCAGCCTCCCGCGGGGAGCGGAGCGGCGGCAGCGCAGCGGCGGGCGAGGCGCGAGTGAACCCGAGCTCTCATCCGAAGAAGTAGTGAAGGAAGGGGGGGAGAGGAGGGGGGGAAAGCAGACACACACACACACACACACACACACAAAAAAAAAAAAAAAAAAGAGGGGAGGGGGGAATAAAAAAAAAAAAAGGGAAGGGGAGTGCGGACAAGCATCGACTTAGCAACGCCTTTTGTGCCTAGCGGGCTCGGCCAATGGCAGCTCAGAGCAGGGTGGGGCGGGGGGTGCGGGGGGAGCCTCTCGCATCCCCAGGGAAACTTTCCCTCGCCCCTCCCCGCGGCCGGGACCGCGCGCGGAGAGGAGCGGAGAGGGGGTGCGCGCTGCCCCGCTCCCCACCGCGGGTGCCTTCGAGCCGAGCTCCTCGGACATTCACCGCGCCGGCTCGGCGAGGCTGAGCTGATTCCACACCTCTCCGGCCATTTTTACCCGAACGTTATTGCTTAGGTCGGTCTGGGAGCTGGTGTAGGGTCTGCCGAGCAGCGCCAGGTAACTTCAGTAACTAAACCACCGTCTCCTCTACGCTTTTCAGCGGGAGAGGGGATAGAATACTTGACTCCGACTATTTCTTTGACTTGTAAAGGAGTTAGAATAACCTTAGTATTGTCTCGTCTCAACAAGTTCTGTGAAGTTGAGGCTTATTTTTATAGATAAAGTTCCAGGTACTGTGAACACACTCCTGAAAACCAGTACAGCATGTGCTGCTAGTGGTTGTTTCAGTTACTGGTTGGATAGCTTAAGATGTTAATATGTTCATATACTTAGAATAGAATCATAGAATCATAGAACAACCAGGTTGGAAGGGACTCATCGGATCTTCTAGTCCAACCATTCCTAGTCCAACACTAAACCAAGTCCCTCAATACCTCATCCACCTGTGCCTTAAACACCTCCAGGGAAGGTGACTCAACCACCTCCCTGGGCAACCTATTCCAATGCCCAATGACCCTTTCTGTGAAAAACTTCCTCCTAATCTCTAGCCTAAATCTCCCCTGGCGGAGCTTGAGGCCATTCCCTCTTTCAGATATAATTTTGTATTTGTGAATATAAATCCTGCTCTTTCCACGGCATATGTCTGTTTTTTGATAATTAATTCTAATTAAGTGTAGCGGAAAGTAAGTCTGATAGCAGTTTGCTTAACAGCACTGCCTGTTGTCTGCTGCTAGAATGTCTTGGTTTCATAAGCAGGAGAAGTTAACTTGTTTATTATTCAGCTGTTTTTTGTTTTGTTTTTTTTTTCTCCAGATTTTGAATTTTTGATCTGTTACCTGAAAGTTAGTAACACACTCTCTAACACACTGCGAAGTTGAACATTTCCAAACTGTATAACCATCAGTCAAGAACTTCAAATTACGAAACAACCCTGAAATGTTTTGTCCAATTTTAATTCTGAAATTTGGTGCTTTATATAATATTGCTGCTTGTAAAAATACAAGGTGATACTTCCAAAGTTCATCCACTTTTTTTTTTTTTTTGAATTCTCATGTATTTATGCATATGAATTCATACAGATGTATTTTTCAAAATCTTAGGAAAGTAACACTCTCTGTTGTACACAATCCATAACATCAACAGAAAGTCTGTTCCATAAAGTTCTTTTTTAGCAGGTACTTCAGAAACACCACATGCTACTAAAGAAATTATTCATTGTTTAATTATTAAAGAAATTATTCATTTCCTGGGACTAGCACTGTCAAAACTCATATTTCTGCAAAATGTTCTGACAAATCCTAGAATGTTTAGACTACAACTAGTCAGGGCAAAGAACTGTGTAGTACTAGTTGGAAATTCATTTAACCCTCATGATGACATAAATCTGTACAATTATTACCATGAAAATAGGCTTGTCCCCAGTAAAATGCTATGTGCATATTTTCATTACAGTGAAGGTAACTGATGCCTATTTCCAGACTTCAAAATGTGAACATATTTAATGTTCATGTGACATTTACAGTCCTGTTCCCAAAATTCTGTCATGCACCACCAACTAATAATTTAGCAGTCTGTTTATCTTTGACACATATTCAGAACTCTAGCAAAAGCTAACAGGAGACATATATACAGACTGGCTGATATACTGAAGGAGGTCTTGAACAAGAATTGGTTTTAATGAGAGTAAAGACTGCATTTAAATGCTGAGACCTAAGCTTGTCTATTTCTGAATCTTTGTGTCCATGGATGTTATCCAGTATGCAGTTCATGAGCAAAATCTTTTGTCTCTGAAGTTACTGGCAGTTTTGCCGTTGATTAAAATAGTCAGTGTTTCACACGTAACTCAGTTTGGCATCCTACTTGTTTACTTATGTAGTGAGACTTAGATACATTCTTCTATTGTTAGTCTTTGCACATAAGAACTTCTTTTCCGTGAAGATCTTACCACATTATTACTATTACTGTTGATAACATCGATCAGTACATCAATACAGAAAAACACTAATAGGTATATTCTACATTAGTAATATTTTTTTTTAAAAAATGGAAGACAGATTTTCACATAGTTGTCTGGAAACAGGTACCCAACTGGTACCTCTCTTAGTTGTCTCAAATACTTTAAAACGTGCTCTTAAGCTTATGGAAAATTCTAGCCTCAGTAAGTACTATCACTGTATCTTCATCAAATATTTAGTAAGCAGCATGGATATAAACTTTAATTAATAAATAGAATAGTTTTCTCAGCCCAAGTACTATGACTGAGCTTCACTAGAAGGTGAATGATTCTGCTGGCAAGATATGCTGACAATCTTGTTGTAAACCAGATCCAGATGTATCTTTTGTTGTTGGGGTCAAGTTATTGATGAGGAAATTCTTCACTTTGGATTAAGAAGTTTAGTCCAAAGTCTTACATCAGGTGCCTTTGTATCCATAAAGACCACTTCCCTTTCAAAGTGCTCTTAGACTGTCTCACCACATGTTATTTGTTAGGACACAGTGGACTCATGCCTCATGAGTTCCAGATGCTGGGATCACATCAGGCCTTATCCACTCCTAATATACTGACTGCTGGTCATTACCAACTTCACACTGACTTGATTGCTTTTTGATGTTGACAAAGGGAGGAAATTTCTTTTTTTCACATTAATTGCATGTATTCATGTCCTCCTATCGTCCATGCACTACCCAGCCAGTGGTTAACATGGGATAAATATCCAGTTTTGTAAGATGTGTCCTCTAACAAACACTGTGTTAGGATTTTTGAAGTTTAGTCAATATGGAAAGCCTAAAGGCAGCAAGATTCAGACGCTTTTTAGAGTTAAGCTGCACTACTTAATATAAGGCCACGAATTATCTGGTGTAAATGAGTGGAGGCCTAGTAGTCTGCAAAGAAACAATGGGCTGCTGTAGTGAGTATTGAGTCAAAAGTACTCTCTCTGTTTCAAGTGATGACAAGTAGGTGTAAGATAGCCACAGTAATGGTATACTCCACAGCTTATAGCTTTTTACCACATTCTGAAGTGAATTTCTGTCTGAAATTCAGCTACAGTGGGAGTATGAAGTGTCAAAGACACCTGTAACAAAAAATAGTTCCCATCTACATTTGTAGTGTGACTGCAAGTAGGGGTTGGCTCTGAGGATACTGCTGGGCGTGGCCAAATGGAGACTTTGTAGATACACCCAGGGGAACCGTGATTTGCTCTTAACTTGTACAGTCTTCAACAGCTTCCCGATGTACTTCTTGTGTATCATGCTTTTTTAAATGCAGCAAAACCAGCAGGCATCATGTGGCAGAGACTGTAAGTGCCATAGCTGAGCACTAGACTGAGGTGAAGAGGTGGTTGCCAGCACAAGGGAAGCCCAGGGACCCCAGAAGGAGCCAGATGGGTGGGTCTGAACTCCCAGAAGCAAAGGCTCCCACATCATGGCTGATGCAGGGGACGTGGTCCTTGAACCAACTGTGGGAAATTTAAATAGTCCCCAGGGAGTGCCAGTCTCATCAGAAGGGTGGGCTCAACACTTTGTGAGAGCAGTTCGTGAAGGCAGGACTTGCAGGGAGGGTGTAGTTTCCATGTTCAGGACATGAGTTCAGTCAGTGAAAGGGATATCAGCCATGGTGTCCACCTGGCAGGTGGCTGCATCCTCCACACCTGCCAGGAGAGAAGTGTCAGCCCACTCTGAGCTCCCCATAAAATATGTGGCCATCCAGGTCTCTGGCTGCATGGATTTCCACCAGATTGCACTGGAAACAGAGGTCAGCAAGGACAACAGTAGCATAAAGTGTGAGCAGGTGGATGATCTCCTCAGCCTGGTAGCACAACTGTGAGAGGAGGTGTAGAGGCTAAGGAGCAGTGCAGGGAGAGGGGGAGTCTGAGCTAGAGATAGATCCATGGAACCACACCCTTCAGGATACAGGAGCAGAATCAACCACAGGAAAAAGCCCATGATCAAAGGGATTTGGTATCCTAACCCCACCAGGATGCAGACAAGGGCTTAAAGGGATGTAGTGAGTGGAAGGAAGTCCATCAATGGAGCAGAAAATGAACTCCCTCCTTGCCCACATTTCCCCAGGTGCCTCTGCACAACAGATACGAGGCTCTAGACAAGGAAGATGGACTGGAGGAAAACATGGGGGATGACTCGTCTACAACAGAGCAAGGGCTGAGACTAGAATGACACACACTCCATATTACTATAGCTGCCACAAGGATGAAAAGGCAAGTCATAGTTGTAGTAGACTCGCTTCTGAGGGGAACGGAAGGTTGAATATGTCAAGCGGCTCCAACTCACAGGGAAGTCTGCTCCCTCCTAGGTGCTCACTAGTGAAGGAATCTGGAGCCCAGGTGATTTTTGTCCTCCCCTCTTCCAGTTACAGATGGTGACACTGTAAGGATCAGACATGTCCAGTCTATTAATACGTGGCTCCGCGGCTGGCATCATTGTGATAAATTTGTTTTTTTTCGATAACAGGATGGCCTATGCAGCACCAGATTTACAGGTATCAGATGGGAGCCACCTTTCTACAAGGGAGAGGAGGGTCTTTGCCCAGGAGCTTGCAGGGCTCATTGACAGGGCTTTAAACTAGACACGAAGGGGGAGGGAGTTAATATTAGGCTTGCCTATTACAAGCAGTGGGAGGACACATGATAGTTGGAGGGATGAGGTGCGTTATGGGCCCTCCACCTGCTGTCCAGGGTCATGTTGGGGACGCTGTGGTACAGTTGAAAACCTGTGGAGATGAGCAGGAGGCTCACAAGGTAATAAGTGCCAGTCAGGAAACTTCCCCAAAACACCTTCAAGGAAATGAAAGATCTTCCACTAAGAAGGTGATGCAGTCCACAGCACGGCTGAAGCACCTCTATACAAATGCACAAGGCTTGGACAACAAACACTAGGAGCTGGAAGCTACCATACCACTAGAAAACTGTGATCTAGTTGCCATCATTGAAACTCGGTGGGATGAATCCTATGACAGGAAGGAGAGGGGGAGGTGTTTCCCTCTATATCAGGAATGGGAAACCAACAGATGTAATCTATCCAGACTTCTGGAAAGCCTTTGGCATGGTCCCCCACAACATCCTTCTCTAAATTGGAGACATATGGATTTGATGGGTAGACTGTTTGGCCGATAAGAAATTGGTTGGATGGTTGCATTCAGAGAGAAGTGATCAGTGGCTCATTTTCCAGAAGGAGATCTGTTGCAAGTGGTGTCCCTCAGGGGTCTGTACTGGGAGCAGTGCTGTTTAATATCTTCATCAACAATTTAGACAGAGAGATTGAGTGTACTGTCAGATGACACTTAGCTGAGTGGTGCAGTTTCCACATAACAAGGATAAGATACCATCCAGAGGGACCTGGACAAGCTGGAGAAGTGGGCCTGTAGGAATCTCATGAGGTTCAACAAGGCCAAGCACAACATCCTACACCTGGTTTCGGGCAATTCTCAGTCTCAATACAGCACGGAGGATGATGTGATTGAGAGAAGCCCTGCAGAGAAGGACTTGGGGGTGCTGATTGATGAGATGCTCAATATGAACAAACAATGTGTGCTCACAGCCCAGAAGGCCAGCTGTATCCTGGGCTGCATCTGAAGAAGTGTGGCCAGCAGGTCAAGGGAGGTGATTCTACCCCTCTATTCCACTCTTGTGAGACCTCATCTGGAGTATTGTGTCCATTTCTGGAATCCTCAACATAAGAAGTATATGGAGCTGTTGTAATGGGTCCAGAGGAGGGCTACAAAGGTGATCAAAGGGCTGAGAGAGTTGGGGTTGTTCAACCTGGAGTAGAGAAGGCTTTGAGGAGACCTTAAAGCAACCTTCCAGTGCCTGAAGGTGCCTACAAGAAAGCTGGAGAGGGACTGTTCACAAAGGCTTGTAGTGACAGGATGAGGGACAACGGGGATAAACCTGGGTGGGGTGAGGTGGGGGACAGTTTTAGGCTAGACTAGGCATAAGGAGGAATTTCTTCACCATGAGGGTGGTGAGGCACTGGAACAGGCTGCCCAGGGAAGCTGGGGATGTCCTATCCCTAGAAGTGTTCAAACCCAGGCTGGACAGGGGCTTGAGTAGCCTGGTGTGGTGGGAGATGTCCTTGCCCATGGCAGGAGGGTTGGAACTAGATGATCTTTAAGGTCCCTTCCAACCTAAACTATTCTATGATTCTATATTTCTATGTTTTTATTGTGTAAGTTCTCACTTCATACTTTTTAACAAGATGGCACCTGAGTTGTAGCTGGAACCTTCAAGTATTTTTGTATCTTTTTATCTTAACTGAGAATTTGGCCTTGATCTCTTAATTAGAATTATCTAAGGATAAAAAAGCAACAGAATTGACAGAAAAAAAAAAAAACAAAACACCAAAATTTGTGTCATTCTGCTTTTGAGAAACACTGAATAGACTTAGAAAGTAAAAACACAGTTTACAAATACAGTTTTTGTTTGTAACGAAATTACAAATCAATTTTTTTCCTGATAGTATCTATCTCCTTAACTTTGAAACCCCTTTTCAACAGCAAAAAAAAGCCCTGGAACATTAAAGATTGCTTTATTCTACCTTCATATTTTTTAACCCTCTAACTTTGAGTAAGAAATGCCTTTCACTCTTATTGTTAAAAAAAGAAAAAAAGAATAAAAAGAAAAGCCTGTCTGACAGACATTATTACAGTTATACAGCAATCCGGCAGACAGTCAAAGTGGAATGTTCCTAACCTGCAAATTAGAGAGGACGGGTACCATGATCTGTGTGAAGGTGTCTGTAATCTATAATAGCAGACTGAAACATTATGTCAGCTGGATATGGGAATGCTACTGTTCTTTGCAAGTTGATCGAATGAAATTAAGATCGTTTTGGTCATAACTGGGCCTCCATTCATGAGGTGAAGACTAGCACAGGAATCCAACACATGAAACCAAACCCTTCATTCTTATGACATGAAAAGGAAACATGATATTTTGTCATCAAAACAAATATTGGATGGATTGGGAGATTGCTTCCAGCTTTTTGAATATTCAAAGTTGCATCCTTGAAAGAGGACTGAGGCTTTGTGGCTACGGCAGTGAGGGGCCACATTGTGCATTCCTATTTTCCAACAGTCTTCAGGCTGCCTCTGTGACTTTGAGAGAGACCTTAAATTTCTTTGAGTTACAAACCATAGCATGAAGACAGTAACTCTTTCTATCTTCTTTTATTTTCCTGCCTCTCTAAGTTCAGAACAATTCTGAACAGGAATCCTATCTTAGTTTTAGGAGTAAAAAAAAGAAAAATCTAAATTTCCTTTTTTTTTCCCTACCATTCTCCTCAATTTATTCTTCTCACTTCCATACTTTAATAGTACCTGTAGAATGGAGTCCTCATCTGCATTGGTTTTTCCAACTTCTAATTCACTGTGGATGAAAACCATAATCATAAAGACAACCCCCTACATTTGGTCCAAACAGATGCTTCTTTGATTTTCAGAAATTCTTAGCAACCATTACTTTATTTTTTTCAACTTTATTTCATGCAGTTGATACTTAAGACTACAAGTCTGAGTAAAGACAGTCCTAGAGAGCCTGCAGCTTCTGAAGGTTGCCAGCAAATAACATTTGTAGTTTTATGGGATTATTTTTTTGAAGACATGTAGCTTGGATTTATTTAAGGAGATTTTATAATTCCTTGAGAGTAATTGGTTGGAGACAGAGGGTAAAGTGATTACTGTTCTATATAATTTCAAATTGTGCTTAGAAAAGTGGTACATGAGGTGGAGAGCTTTTCGTATTTCAGTGTCCTGAACCTGCTGTGAATTGTTTGGTTTTCAGCTACTAGTTGGTGAATAACGGTAATAAAATTAAAAAAACCTACCTTTTCTACATCCTCTTCCCCACTGCAAAGTAATAAGCCTGTGTAATGATCTTTTCTGTGGCTCTTTGAGTGGGAAGAATAGTGAACCAATTTATTGGGAAACCAACAGATCTCGAGAACTCACTGTGGCCATTTGGGCAAGTGGCTGTGCGGTCTGATACACTATTTCTCCCATGAAGATTTTGACACCACAAAGGAGCTATGAGTGTTCATTGCTTAATGACCACAAAAAGAACAAGTGCATTGCTGCCAGGGTGCAGAAAGTGCAGGTGGCTCGCTGAGGACCACGGAGCTGACACCGATGGTGGCTCTCCTTATTGGTGGCCGCAGGGCAGAGCCTGAGTGCCAGGACCCATCTCACCTCTCAACCAGGAGCAGGGTGGCTAGGGGGAACCTAAGCATATTTCACCTCCCTGGGAACAGAGATGGGCCGGGATGTGGGCCTGGCTTGGTGAGGCCCATGGCTAGGTTGCACAGGGCTGCAAGGAGCTGAAGACTGGCCCTACTGCAGTGTCCCTGGGACAGAACCTGATGGCCTGGGGAACTGAGATGGAGTCCTGGAACATGGGCAGGGTGAAGGTAGCATGCTCAGGGGTGATCTGGCCTGGCAAGTGCTCTTAGGGCCCTGACAGCTAATACTTAAAAAGTCATAATTATTATCATATGGAAATAAAGGATACTTAGAAGAGCCAATTTGGCTAATCTTCAATCTAATAGCAAGGTGAGACAGTGGTTGAAGATGTGGTGCTCTGTGAGGAGGTGGCTCCAGGCTGCTGACAGACAGTGGAGAAAGGTAGCAGTGACTCCTGTTGTGTGATGGCTAATTACATATTGGAAGAGGTGAGAAGAGTGATCTGGAGAGAGTTTCCTTCTCTGATAGTCCTTTGTACCAGTTAAAGTATTTTTTTTAGTCTAATAAGCCTTTACATTTGCTATTTCTCAGCTGAAGGGCTTCTTTTTCTCCACTCCGTGACAGCTAGCTGTAGCACCTGCATCACACAGCCTCTCATTTTTATAATTTTTCAAATACTCTTTTGAAACAGAAGGAAGTCAAGGTTACAGATAAACAGCGTGTTTGAGTATGTGTGTGTGTGATGTGGTGCTTTAAAAAGATGCATTCTGTCAATGGTAGTGTATTAACCATCTCTGTTGCTCTTTTTCCCTCCTATTACTTTCTCTTCTTTCTCCTAGTTTCACTTATTGACTGGTATAAGAGAGGTTTCATCAGCTGTGGGTAAGAAGTAATGTTGAAATAATCTCATGATTTGCAGAGTAGGTGAATTTTAAGGATTTAGAGTATTACAATATTTTTTTCTTTCTTGGCAAACTTATCAAAGTCTTTCCTCAAAGTCAGCTTCTTCAAAATACTGTCTCTGGTAATATGAGCCAACCATAAGTCCTGGTGAAAAAAGGTATGTTTCTGTATTAGAATAGTTCAATGCAGTCAGATTTTACCTGATGGATTTGGGCTATTCATCTGCATCTAATGAATTTATGTTTCTGTGTGCCCGCTAGTGAGATGGCTATGAGCATGCTCCTTATTGATCTCCAAAAGCTATTATCAACCTGAATGCAGCCATGAGCAGTTTGTTTGGTGATTGTAATTTTTGTTCTGGTTTTGTTTCTCTGCACTTGATCATTTCATGGTAGAGTGCTTCTTACAACAGCTCCAAATTTTACTTTAAAATATTTCATTAAGAAACCTGATAAATTAAGGATTTTGTAGCCCATTATGCTGTATCTCTCTCTCACAGCAACAATATTTGGTAAATGTATGATTAGGTCCTAATTGAACACTACGAAACTGACTGAAATAATTTGTGGTAGTACAAATGCAGCAAAAATGTTTGTTTTGAAGGACTACCCTCTTTTGCTACAGGACATTATGACATCTTCTGTCTAAGGTAATTAGGATAAAATAGGTCAACCATTTATGAAATGAACACCTGTTCATCTATGCTATCAATAGCCACTGAACAGAACTATTACTTCTATAGCAGTCATTTAGTTCCATGTAATAGAAACAAATAATCACTACTCAAAATTGTCAAAGGAGTAGAGCTTCATGTTTTTAAAAGACACCAGCTCTGCCTTGACATTCATTCATGATAACTGAGCCTCATTTCAGCATTTGTTGAGCGGCAGGAGACCTTTATTCTGTGACATTATTTGATTCCATTGTCATTATTTCTTAATTATCTCTGTCATCACTAGTTTGGAGCTTGGTATATGTTACTGACCAAATTTAGCTTTGACTTAAGTGGGTGCAATGCCATTTACTCACAACAGAAATTATGTTCATTTGTGTCAGGACTGAGCTTAATTCTCAGCTCCTAACCAGTGTCTCTTGATTCACCTACCTTGTTCACAGCAGATGCTGGAAAATGAACTCAGAAAACTAGTTTTTATAATGAAGTTATACCATTCAGTACATGTCTATGGATCGGTCTTGTTCCACTGTCTTTCTCCTCTCCCTGCCACCTGCCCTTATTTTGCTGGAGAGAACTGAGAGCTGCTCTAAGAGGGAGTCTGACATGTCCACCAAGCCAGACCTTCCATTTGCACAGTGAGATATGGTCTTCGAAGGTCTGGTGGTGGCAGCAGGAATACATTACTCCTTGGCCATCCTCAACCAAAGCACTACCTTAGGTAACTGAAAATTAATCAGATTCTCCCTGCTGTGCTCAAGTGTTTTATATTTTAGCCACTGCTACATAATATTTTGGCTAGACCATGGGGCAATAGTAATGTGCCCATTCATAAAGTGTTGTATCACGTGTTGATTCTGAGACAGCCTGTTTCCTACCAAGGTCATGGTAAATTATGTTAGGCTTAGAAGGATGTTTTCTATGCTCAAATAATTTGTAATTTAATTATATTCAGTGAGAGAGAGGTACTAATCTCTGGTAATTCTAATTGACACAACTTCAATATTGCATAATCAGTCATTTCAGGGATTGCTGCCTAGCCCTTAATCACTGCTCTCCTTTTAGTCTACAGTTAGGGGAATAAGCTAAAAACAATTTTCAAAAACAATGAGTTAGCAACGTGCAGATACCTGCTTATCAGGTCTTTCATGTGCAAGCAGAGTACAGTTGCTGTGGACTGAAGAATTTGGTAGAGATGGGGACTGGTAGTGCACATGGCTTCCCAGAAGTGTTGGGAAGGGAGTACATAGGGCTGTGGCATCAATTTCTCCTCCAGCTCTGACTAACAAAATGGACAAGTCTGGTCCCTTAGAAGAAGTATACTGCACTTCTTTGAAAGGCTGTCTTTTCCTTTTCACTCAGCCTGAGGGAAGTCAGATTTCCTGGTGGACTCCTTATACAATAGCTGTAGTTTTGCAAATGGCATAAATAAATGCCAGGAATGCTGATTCCCTCCACCCTAAAAACTGGTTGCCCATCTCAAATTAATTATCATGTTGCAAAGTAATATATTTTAAAAATTTCTTAGTCTATTTGTGAGCATTGAGGAAACTGCCACCAGCAGAACCTGCCTGAAGGTCACAAGTATCAATAATTGTGAAGGCTATATCAGGGCTAATTTATTTTAAGTGCACTACATATGTATATATGTTTATGGAAAAGAACAATTTTTTTCAGGTTGTTTGAATTTGCTGTCATATTGGCCCACCACACCAGTAGGGGTCCTGTGATGTATACACAAAGGCAGAAATGGATTAGGATATAGGACAGTATACTCACAGTAACAACTGAAGCCCCTAAATCAACATGTCTGAACTGTGGCCGAATCATGAATATTCTTATCAAGATTTCATTTCAGGATTTCTAACTTGTCATTCAATCATTGTGTATATACAAGGAGAATATTTAAATAAATAAGTACTACCCAGGCACAGAGATAAAAGAGTGTGAGCAGAGTTGACCATTATCTCTAGTACATCTGAATCTCTGAAACATGTGGTTCACTAACTTCCAGAAGCAGCTTCACTTGGTATGTATGTGGTCTCTGTGTCCTCTATAGGAAGGTGTCATAAGATGAATTTCATTCACAAAATACCCATGTATTTGTATACATGAGCATACAAATATATAGTATTTATATTTAAATAAGTCCTATTTATTTAAATATAGGAGGATGTTTTACCATCTATACCTAAAGGATGTCTATGCGTGTTTACATGTATAGCACTCTTATATTTTTTCAGAATTATGTATTACAAGTACTTTTTCTACTAAAAATAGGAGTTTTTCCCAAATGATTCACAGGACACACACTAAAAGGCAGTAAATACCATGATGAAATAATGTAATGATGATTCAAATCAGTCATATATTAACTGACTGAGAACAAACCTCTGGAATGCTCTAATTACAGTATTTTCCAATTCACAGTAATATTCAGAAATCAAGTCACAGTTTCAGGATAGGATCACTGCCAAATAACTGTAAATGCTGAGTGTTTAGTGTTCCTGTCTTAACCATGAATGATGCCCTAAGGAGAAAACTCCGAGAAGATGAACTTCAAAACTGCAGGTTTTAAAGCAAAAGGAGGAAAAAGTGAGAGCAAGCTTTTTCTTAAACTTAAAAGCTTTTATATGAAGTCTGTGAATTTGATTTAATGGAAAGAAGCCCACAAAGCATCCACTTGTAGGTCTGATTGTGAAACTGCTACTGAAGTAAGGTTTTGATGAGTTTTTGAGGTTTTGCTCTGCTTCTGAGAAACCTAAAATCTTTTTTAAAATACATTAATAGATTGTGACTATTGTGCCAGTCCACCATCTAATGATCAGCTAGAAATCATAGCTCATGCACTTAATGCCTAGGCCTATAAAAGAAGACTGTAGAAGAATTTATGGGTGAGATTCGTCTTACCTACACTGAAATATCTACAGTGGATATATCTCAACTGTCATCTGTTTATAGCTTATGGGCAGAAGTGGGTTCTGCACTGTGATTTATCTGAGCTGTCTTGTTTACGATAAGATCAGACAAATTTCTTTCTTGGTATACCTTTTCTTCTCCATTGACTGTGAAGGGATCACCAGGTCAGACAGGTCTGTGAATGCCAGTGCAGGACAATGAATCCAATGATGTGATTTGAAATTTCAGTATTCTAAGATAATGACAACCATGGAAAGCATCAAGATGTTGCAGTATACCATGAAACTGTAGAACCAAGAGGTTCTGGGGAAAATTATTCCCATTTCACTAGCTCCCCAGCTTCTCATTCAGCATGATCTCATGGGGGTGCTTGGATTTGTTCCCTGATGAACACCAACCGCAATGGAAACCCCAGGCCAAGATAACCCTGAAGTGCCCTTGCACAGCTTCCTCCTTCAACTAATCATCCTTTGGGAAGCTAAATCACTTCCACTGGCTTTCTGCACCCACTGTCTGCTTTGACAGATTGCCATAGAAAGGCAAAAACATAGCTGCTTGGTGGTAGAGCTGGAAATAGGGTAGGAATGGGACTGATTTGGTAGAGGAGACTAAAACAATTTGTTTTCCTTGCCAAACTTCACTTCCTCTGGACCAACAATGCCTTATTTCAGGAGGCCGCAACTGGGACTTGAATGAATATGCAGAGACTCCAAAGTAGGTCATAAGATTGTTATAACAACTAGATTATTAAGTTACTGATATGGTATTTGCACACTGACCATCCTCACCAGGAAAGACACCCTCCTTCCCAAGTTGCTTGAGTAATCTAATGTTAGACAAGGCATGCTGTGATAGATTTAGCATACAGGAGTAGCTTTGGTCTCCTAGAAAATAGGACTAAGATCATATACTTTCTAAAGCTGTTTGGCAATGAATAGTGTTATGTGTGATGAATAGTTGTTTCATGCAGGTCTAATAGTAAAAAAATACTAGTTTTCCTGCATAGGCCCATGAAGGCAGCACACGTTACAATTAGCAGCTCTGAGATGTGTAGAGAGCTCATTGTTTATATAGTGATATTTCAATTACAACCCTTGCTCACTAAGATGAACTACCTTCTTTGGGAGTTTGTTCCTTTCTCTGAACTCGTGTATTCTAGGTGTTTCATGATAGACTGATTACGATGAACCAGAAATTCCTTAGTCTGCTAAGTTGCTTGAATGACAGAAGGGTTTGGACTGAAGATGAGAACTGACCCACAAAGAGTATTGATAGTTCCATCTGGTATTGCTGTATGATTATGCAGAATTACTCATTACAGGAACAGACACACCTTCTAAGAAGTGCTAAGCCTGTTCAAACAGCAAATTGGAATAGGTTGAATTGTAACAGCTTTAAAAGAATTAAATGAATGTGTGTACCTGCACACTTGTATATACATTATACATGCTATGTATGAGGAACAAAGCTAAACAGCAATTATGTTTCTAGAAATTTTTCCATATCATAAATAAGATAACATTATATCATTTCTAAATAGCAAGGTAATCTGAGTTAATTAGAGAGGACAGTAAGACTGGGAGCGAATAAGCTGATCATTTTATATTGGTATTTTTTGTGGAAGCGATAGTGAAACTCATGAACTGAAAGTGGTTTGCATGGAAAAATCAGCATGCAGACATAATGAAGACTGACATCTAAGGAATCTGCTATAAAACATTTAGAAAAACTTGCTAGATCATTAAAAAATGTTTTCAGTAAGTTGGAAGCAGAAGAAACGCGCCATTTTTTGATGTGTATATGTTCACATACACATAATGTGCTTACCTTTGAAATACTACATTTGCTCTAAGGCCTTTCAAGTGTCAATACATTCACATTTTAATAATGTACAGATGTCTTCTGAGTTTTGTAGGCATTATGTCTTTGAGTACTAAATAATTAATCACTTCATCTTACTTTTCAGCAGAGGGCACTCAGAACAAATCATAGATCAAAATAATGTATAAAAAGACACTAAATATAATTAAAGATATTCATTAAAACACTCAAACGTCTTAAATAAGAGTACTATACATTTACATTTGTTTCATATGATAAGCAACTATATGAAAAGATACAAAATTTCAAAAACTTGAGCTGTCTCTTTTGCACATTCTTACGTATTTCACAGCATGATGTAAGCAAGCTATTAAACTTAGGGAAAAAGCTGTTTGTTCATTTTAATGGATTAACTAGCCAGGGTCTAATAAAAAATTTAACAACTTTTTAATGAACTAAGCCTGTCCTCTCTTTCTAGACATAATGAATTGCGTGTGTAGGTCTTGGCAACAGAGATTATTCCCTTTTTGGTACAGATAATTTAAAATATGTAAAATAGAAAACATTCAGCCTTTGTTTCCAGCAAAAAACTGCTCTGTTAATAAAGAGAGTAGGATCCTGATTCCTCACAGCTCTAGTTTTCATACCAATATAACTACAGTGAATGCGGCTATCGCACTGTTATATAAAAAGTAATGCAGTATGGATCTGGATAAACAATTTGATTATACCACATTTCATGAAGAAAACCTGCAGATTCAAATGAGCTTTTATAGAAATTCCCATATATTAAATAATATTTGAGAAAAGAATCAACCTTTGTAACTTAGAAGACATTTCCAAGGGAGTGCAAAATGCAACCAACTTAAGGAATTAAAACTTTTGATACTTTTCATTGAGTTGTCATACAAGAGGTCTATTTTGTTCTATAAATAGAAAAAAGAAGCTATGTTTCTTTGTTTATTTTAATTTTGTCATACAAATATCTGAACTTAGAATATGTGTCTGTATCTAGTAAAATGAATTCTTTGTCTTTCAGTATTTACTAATCCAAGCCCACAACGTTTTTTGTTTAGAAAGGGTTTCCATGCTTATATGGAGATTAACATCTATCATCTGTTATGTCTGGATTAAATCTAGGAAGTTGTGTGTGTGTTTGTGTGTGTGTCCCTCTGATTCTTCTTGAAAAGAAATGTCACTCACAGACTTTTAATTATTTCTTCTTTTTATGATTTTTCTATCCTTGTAAAATGCTAGCAGTGTTGTTTATCTACAGAAGAGGTACATCCGGACAGTAGAGTTTCTTATACTTTTCCTAAAGTGTCATTTAATTTGATCTGCTGGAAGAGAAAGAAATTCCATCTGCATGCTAATTCTTCACTGGGTGTGGCTTCTTGAAAAATGGTCATATAGGGTGAATCATTAGCACACTTTTTTTGAGTCTCAGTGACTAGAAGCACTGACTTTGGCTATTGATAGTATTTTTTTTTTTTGCCATGTAATCCTGCTCACTAATACTGCACTACTCCTGCTATGCTAGTGATAAGTTTCTATTAAGCTAGCACTGGTAATCATCCAGAACCAGGCAACAGTTCTTTGAGGCAAACCACTAGGTATTAGCAGGAAAATTGCAAACTCATTTATTTCTGAGCTAAACTGGCACCAGAATCTGAAGCTACTTCTGTAGAGGTGAATAGCTGGAAAGCTGATCTACCATGCTGCTAGTTTTAAAGGTTTAGTCAGTGCTGTATCACTGTGTGCCATAATTCAAAGCTTTTTTTCTTTTTTTAAATTTATAACCCTGGTGATTTAGATATTGACTTTAGAGATCTTCCAAGAAGAAAGTTGACTATATTATCTCTCCTCTATGTCAGAAAAGTACATACTGTGAAATTAAAGTAACACAGCATTTCTCAGAAGAGGAAGATGTCTGTGCTCAGCCTTTATTGGGAGAAAAAAAATCTTTATCGCATTATCTTTAAATGTGTTTTATGAATGTACACGTTATGTTTGAAGAAGACTGTGACCTGAAAAGAAACATGTAGACACAGCTATGCTCTTTGAAATATGTATGTGGTTTTTATGTATATGTGCTAGTATTTTAAACCCCCACAAAAATACTCGACTGCTACAGAAATTGACATGCTAAATAGAAGCAATGAGTATTTCTGCTTCTGTTTTGCACAGAAGTATTTTATATTATGACAAAATTATGACAACAAGCAATGCTTAAATAAGATCTATCTACAGCCCTAGTTTTGCTCCAATCCATTCTTTGTGCTTTGCTTTGTATCTTGGGGTGGTCTCAGAGCTATTAATTACATTCCTTTCCAAAGAAATGGACCTGGAATGTCCAGAAGTATTATCAACACACTCCAGCCACTACTGAATACTCATTAGTTATTCATTTATCAGCTTAAACCTCCTGAAAAAAAAGATATTGATATTGGGCTCTCATCACCAACACTTTCACCTCATGGGTCTCTCCTACTGTGCTGTAATATTTGCTAATATGGGCAATGACAAAATGACACCAAATCTACATAGTTCAGAATTCTTTAAAAGTCTCATTAGCATTTCTTGGTCCATGAGCAATGCAGAGGTGGTTTATCACAAGCATTTAAAAGCTAAAGTTTTGCTGTATTGGTTGATTTAAAATGTGTATTCAGATCAGATGGTAAACTTCAGATCCTGATTAACTGAGGATGGGAATGGAATATTTATGTTTATAAATTCACAGTTTGTTTTCTGCAAATATTCTCCAGTGGTCACTTAAAGTCCAATGTTTTATATATTTCTGCCAAAAAGCAACTTTGCTCTAACAGTGAAACACAAAAAGGTTCATGATTATAAGCACTGTGAGAGCAAATTAATCTTCTTAGAAATGGTTTTACACTCATTGCACAGGACTAATCTAGACTGCATCCTATTTCAACAACAGAAAACATAGGTTTTGACTGTTTTAATAAACATTTATAACGTTAAAATACTAACAACTGCAGGAAAATTTATTATTTTTACTTGAAAAATAAAACATTAACGTTTTCTGGTGGAATTATTGTCCTTTTGCATAATAGCATGAGCTGTAGCCACATCATAAAATATCAAAACAGAAAATGTGTTTCTAGTTTTTCTAACATAACACATTTTACGTTGTTGAAAACACTATTTTTCAAAATGTCTGCTCATATTTAACAATATTTGTCCTTGCCCTCACCCAACCACAGCTGTAAACTGTCATATGAGGTAACCACAGCAGTGGACACAGGTAAACCGACGAATGTGATCTATCTAGAGTTCTGTAAAACTTTTGACATGGTCCCCCATAAGATCCTTCTCTCTAAATTGGGGAAATATGGATTTGATGGGTGGCTGGTACGATGGATAAGAAACTAGTTCAAGGGTCATATTCGTAGAGTAATGATCAATGACTCAAAGTCCAGATGGAGATCCATGACAAGTGGTGTCCTTCGGGGCTCTGCACAGGGACCAGTGCTGTTTTAATATTTTCATCAATAATGAATAGTTGTCCTGTTTCCTAATTTTTGGAAGGGAGATAAATTGGCATTTGTCCTAGAGTAGACTATGCTTTTTCCAGACTCTGGAGAAGAGGTAATAGTCTTGAGGTAATTTTTACACCTCTAGAGTATATACTAGGCATTTGTAATCTTTCTTATGTTTGAATATACCTAACTCTTCTGTAACATTGTACATACCTTTATTGCCACAAATCACTGCAAACATTCGAGCAGGAAAAAAACCCAACCCTCGTGCTCTTATGCATATTCATATTAACTTAATGATGCCGGTACAGAAGTGATAAGGAAAACAAAAGGATGCTGTCACAACACCGTCAGACTGTTCAATACTAGTGTCCATCTAGCTCCGTATCTACTTTCTGGCAGTAGTCAGCATTTGATGCTTTGGGAAAGAGTGCAGTAAACACCACAAGAGCAGAATGATCATTCTGTCTACTGGCTTCTAAATACCTTTCTGATTTAAAGGTTTGCATTCAACTAACTGTGCTAATAACTTCCAAATAACCTCCTCCTTCGGAATTTTTCTAATCCAAATTAGGACCCTTCAGGCCAGAAGATCATATTTTAGGCTCATAATGAGGATCTAAATTGTATACATGTTTCCATATATTTCCTAAATAAAGTTTTAAATCACAACATCAAAGCAATACGATCCAGCCTTTTACTGGTGCAGATCACTATGCAGAGCAAGGTTACATCAGTCACGTGTGCTTTGACTTGCAGTCTGGTGGCACAGTGCAAACTCACCTTCAGTGTTGATGCTGAGTATGACTGGAAGAATACAATTCATAACCACTGCCATCCCATTTTTGCTGGAATGAGGAAAGCAATAACTTTAAAAGAAGAGATTGGATTAAATAGCTAAGCAGTGTCACACCTTAAACTACTGCAGCAAGATCTGTCAAAGTTCATCTATCCTTACTACTGCTGAGAAATGTAGTTAAAACAGCTTCTATCAGCTCTGGTTTGATGAGGTAACGAGGTTGTTATGCACACAGGTGACATAGCATGAGATTTTCCTTTTACAGAAAGTAGCAGCATTTTTTATGTGAGTTCCAGAATTCATTCTTCTTTTTGACACAGAAACAAAGTACTACGCTTAAATGAGTGAAAAATGGAGTATGTGTTTCTATGTGAGGTACTTCTAATAATAATGTCAGGTGGATGCCTACCGGATCAGGCTGCAGAAGAGGGAAGAATGGTGTATGGCTGCATGGTTAAAACCGTGTTATAGATTTGAGAATACATTTTGAACTAGGCAGCACCAGTAAGGAAGTTAAATTTCCCAAGAGTCAGAACAAGGAAGTTTGCATATCATTTGCTTTTGGAATTTGCTTCTTACTTTTTATGGAGATTTCTAGCTGAATCAATAGTGCCTTCCCTCAGTTCTTTCAGAAGTGTGGACATACACAGAAGTCTAGTGCATTTCTTCATAGATGTAAAGAAAGTAGAGCTCTCCTTAAAATTCAGCACGTTAAAATTTCTTTTTGCTCCTGCTCCTTCACAGAAAGTATCATTTCTATGAAACTGGCCGATAGTATAAATGTATCAAAAAAAGGAAAATTAATATTTTCCTTGCAATTATTGCACATACATGGGGTCATTTAATTTAGAGATGTTGCAGTGGATCGCTTTTGCTGTTGGATCTTATTGCTCTGAGTCAGGACTTTTGATACTTTTCTGTAGGCCAAGCCTGAAAATAATGGAAGCATTAAAATACTGAGCCTTGGAGTGATCAGGATGCTTTGTAAAATCTGGCTCCATATACAAAGTGCTACTACCAAGGACAAGACAGTCAGCAGAAGACTGGCAAATACCAGCCATTGCTGGCAGACTGCAGCAGTGCAAGCAAATGAGTGGCTTTCTAAAGCTTCTTATCCTTGAATTATTAAACTGATTTATTGGTTTTTGTGATGCAGCAAATTATTTCCTTGACCATTTTATTTTGGAACAAAGAACAACTCAGGTAAGGGACTTTGCAGCTGAAGTAAATGCTTAGATGACTGGCAAAATAATCACTACATGAACTCTCTAATACTAATTGCTTAATACTAGTTCAGCAAAACAATTAAACTGTTAATTGTTAGTGGCTAGGTAATAGAACATTGTTCTAAACTCCAGTTACAGAACAGAGAGTGTACTGCAGTGAATAATCCAATTACAAATACCAGTCAAGTGAGGGAGTAAAAATCTGATTTTTGAAAGGCAGTAGGGTGCTCAAATGCCAGGAGTAGTGACTTTAAGATCAGCTCCAGGGAGGCCAATAGAGACCTTGACACCCTGTTACATATTTCTCTGATTTGTGACTAAGAGTGCCAATCTCAGGGCAGTGATTTTAATACTAGAGCTGTACAATTTTTATCTTAAACTTAGGTTAAGCAACATGCAATTTCTGCTAAATATCACTATGATATCAATCTATTTTTAATCTATTAATTTGCAACAGCTTTCCACCGCTGATCTTTAGGACCAATGTTTTGCTTCAGACCTGAGGAATAAGATTACTCCTTTCTGCAGGATTTCTGCAAAAAGTTATTTTTGCTTACACTGAAGCACCGGATTCTGTCACTCCTTAAGTATGTTCAGATATTGAAATGAGAGAAGCAGTGTGACCTTTTCCAGAGCAATGTAGTATTTTAGTGAGAATGATGTTGTCAGAATCTGACCAAGACTTGCTGTGTTTGGCACTAAGTTACAGGACAACATAAGAGCCCTGGCACAAAAAAATCCCAAGATTGTGCCTGTAACTCTTTTTATTTAACAAGTTAAGAAAATCAGCTATGATCATCTTCAAAATAATTCTCTCTGAGCTGACACACAGCTGCTTATGATGCTGCCAACGTTCAAAGCTGTTCTGCAGATCTTTTTCTGAAAGGCTGTTGAGGATCTCTGTCATTTTTGTTTTCGTATCTTCTGCTAGCAAAAAATGGGTTCCTTTGAGCACCAATTTGATCTTTTGGAAGAGAATGCCAGGTCTGGTGAATAGAGTGGGTGTTCAAGCACATTGATGTTGTCATTAACGAAAAGCTGCTTCACAGACAAAGTGTTGTGGGCTGGCACACACTGACATTTTCTGACTGAGGGTCATTTCTGTATGAAGACCCAGGGAGGTGACACTGTTCTCCAGGCATTTTAGCAGCTACATGAGTCAATTGTATATCTGGGCTAAATCCTTTTAACAGCAAATAACAAATAATTCTGCTCTGGCTATGCATTTTGACGGGGAAAAGGGGAGTTGGGGAACTTTTCTCCCTCAGTTTTGCTCTGAGTACTAGTCTAGATCTTTTGGAGAACGCTCTTCCAAGGGAAAAAATAAGAAATTGTTGTCAGTCTGCGCTCTGCGTGCTTCATTTCTTGCACAGGTAGAACAGCCATGCAGATATAGGGCTGATAAACTCTCCATAAATCTCTGTTTCTATAACATTACATAGAAATCACAACATGCTTAGGTGGAGCACATAAGGTATCTCCAAGATCCTTTTGTGTAGTCCTTACTTTATTCTAATACATCTGGATGATGATGTGAAAAGACAACCACTACATCTAGGTATTTATACAAGTGAAGAAGAGTCAGGACTTCCTTGCCTGAAAACCTACATACAGGCACTACATAATATGTTATATGTTATCATTTGATTTCAAGTTGCTGAAATGCTGCTCATGAAAAGATTATGCATAAATGATAATTCATATTATCTGTCACAATCAAGTGAAAGAACAAAATAATCTGTTATTTCCTCTCTACAACTACCTGAAAGGAGGTTGTAGGGAGGAGGGAGCTGGTCTCTCCTCCCAAGTGACAGGGGACAGGACAAGAGGGAATGGCCTCAAGCTCTGCCAGGGGAGGTTCACGCTTGACATCAGGAAAAAAAGTTTAACAGAAAGGGTCATTGGGCACTGTAACAGGCTGTTCAGGGAAGTGGTTGTGTCACCATCACTGGAGGTATTGGTGGATGAGGTGCTCAGAGACATGGTTTAGTGGTTGATAGGAATGATTGGGCTCTATGGTCCTGGAGGTCTTTTCCAAACTAGTGATTCTGTTGCTCTAGCTTCTACAACATTAAGAAAGTGACAACTTTAAGAAATACTCCTTTTAGATTTGAATGTAGAAACTACAGTGCAATTTGCATTTTGCTATATAGGAAAGAATAGAATATACAGTGATATCAGTCAGCAAAAAACAAACTAGAAAACTTGTGTGGGACATTAAGCAGCAGAACTGAATGAATTTTGGGTAGCATTATGCCTTCTTAACAGTTCAAAATATGCATAAGATGATAGTTTGACTTTTAATAAAGAAGCAATACTTCTGTTATACTATTTAATTTCTTTAAAGTTGGAAAGCATTAAATATTAAGGTATTAATAAATGTGAGAAACAAACAAATAATTTTCTTTGAATTAAAGAAAGTACTTAAAAACACGCAAGAAAAAACAAGTGAAGAAATGTTGAAGTGCAAAACCCAAGTGCTCACCACAGTAAGCAATACTAAGCAGTCAGAGACCTGATCTTTTGCTTTTCTTTGAATGATTGTGGCGAAACAAAGAACCAGGAAAGCTGGCCATCTGAAGGTTTCTGAAGAGATTTGTAAGTGCTGGAAATTTAAAAATCTATTACAACAAGGTGATCTTAGTAGCAGAAGAATTGCTCATACTGAGACTATCTGCAGTTTCCAAAGGATAGTCCTTACTTTCTCACTGACTGCAAGCAAGAACAGTCAACTATTTCTAGACAATTTGGAAGACAGGTTAATCATATTAGCCTCTTAAGTACAGCCCACTAATGAGCAAGAGGTCTATTTCAGAGGGTCCTGATTGGCTTTGAGAGCTGGAAGGTGTTCTCCATCTGCACATCCACAGCTCCAGGAATCCAAATAGCTTCACTGGTAGATCTATGATTTTGTTACTGTCTTTTTAGTTTTTGCTAGGCAACAGAGAATATCATCTTGGAACATCATCTTGAGAAACTGACTACCAATCTAACCAGTAGAGGAAGAGCAGCATTTTGTAGGTTTTGTTTTATATGGCAGTCCCCTCATCTGACAGTTCCAAGTTGAAGAAAGCAAGGCACATTTAAAGTGCCATTTGCTCTCATATGATTTTTTTTCCTGAGAACCACAGGTAGATGAGTAATATTTTATCTACTAAGCGCCATAGTTGTCAGAAAATTACACATCAATCTGCTATTTCCTTTTACATACAATGGTATACAGATGATGATCCAAAGTTTGGTTGATCTGCAGTGAATTTAAATGTGGGTGTCTACAAAAGATTACGAAAAACAGAATATCTGAATAATTTCAAACAAAATAAAATGGCCCCCTTTTTTTTAATATGAAAGAAATGGGGAGGGGAAAGAAGCAGCCACTCCTTTCAGGAGAACATTTTTTTTACTGTTTTGCATTGAAAAAAACCCAATTAATTGTTTGAAGGTGTTCGTACACAAGAGTTTCTCTGTACTTTAAGAAGTGTACATTAAGATAGAATTAATTGTAGTAAAGTTTAGAAATTAACGTTTTCAAAATTTTGATTAGTCTTATTAATATTTCACCCGATCTTCAGAGTCTACTAGCTTCTCTAGGTCTGCTCAAAATCTTACCCTAATTTGGCAGATCTGGGAGTTGTTTATTTTTAGCTGCCTTTTGTTCACATGGGGCTTTGATTTCATAGGATTTTCATGTGAAGTGAAGAAGTTGCCTGTGTGTAGTCTTTTTTATGTTCTGGGTAGTTAATTTTTTTTAATATTTGTTGGTAAAGATTGGTTTCATTTTGGTTTGTTTCTGGATCAGTTAGTTACTCATTCATCTTTACTTCAAGATCTTTACTGATCTCTGTAGTTTACTTTGTTTTCACAAGGATGTAGCAGTAAATTTTATGTTTGCTTATCTTTGATATACTTGGAAATATTTTTATTTTGTACCTTTATAAATTTGGAATCATTCCTTTGACTCAATGTAGTTACATAATTCTGCTTATGATAGTCTTATGGAGATCAGTATTTGACCAACTGTCTTCCATTATTTGGTTGCAGATACAGTAGAACAAGAGAGGATAAAAGAAGCAATCTCATAATAAATAATAAATAGGCTTAATCACAGTAAGGACTATTCCATTAAGTAACTTCATAGAAATGAAAGTCATACAGTAGCCGAGGAAATTATCAAAACTTAAAGCGTGTCCTGATAAGGTATGAATGGTGGTCTCAGTATCTTTTTCCACTATGACTGGTTATTAGTGAGAATGTGGAATATTTTTTTTCCTGTGTGGGCTTCCCATTGAATACTTAAGGTCATGGATGAGCTAAGGCACTGTTGGTTTGATTCAATACACACAGTTGTATTACAATCATGTACATCTAAAACATTTAACTTCTCTCTGTTAGGAGACCATAATTTTCTCCCTTTCTGTTATCAATGAGGGAGGATGCATACATACCTGCACAACTTCATAGACAGCACAACAGCTGTGAGTGAAGTCAGAGCTGAGCATTTCCTTTTTCATTCCTAATTTCTCCATGACAAGCACAGACACATGATATTGAATTTCTAAACAAAAGGGTCAAAGTGCAATGCTCAGGAATTTGGTGACAGATTTGCTTGGCATTAACAAAGAGTGATACTGTTGCAGAAGGGTACTGCTCTGAAAACTGTTGATTTGGACCTTTGATTTGTGTTCTGTGTTCAGTCTCGACGTATTATTTGAGAATTTGCTTGTGTGCAGTTTTGTTAGGACCAGAGGTGGAAAGTTTTAAATCAAATCAAAGGTAGAAACTAAACTAAGTCTGAGTTTTGGCTAGATTTCTTTATGCTGTCTGTTACAAAGCAGGGTTTTGGAACCATGTGGTGAGCATTTGAGTATTCAAGGTTATGACTCACCAGGCTCAGTAAATAATGCGCAATCTGAGCAATAATTGACATTATTGAGGGAAAGACAGGAAGACCTCATTCCCCCAGTCTTTTCCCCTTTTACCCACTGAATGGTCATTTTATGAATGTTAAGTGCTTTTCAGAATTTTGGCTGACAAAATCTACATAAGGTCAGCTTGTTCAGTTTCCACTCTTAAATTCCTGGTGACACATTATACTGCTAGAAGCAGGAAGAAAGGCCTTATTATTCCCTTGGCAGGTCATTTTCATGCAGAGGAACTGAAATTATGAGTTTCAACTAATGATGTTTTTCTCTCATTTCTCCATTGGAGAATTTTTCTTCCATAAGACAGGGAAAGAACCCAGCGTTTTATATATACAAATTGTCATGATCCGGAGAGGTCAAGGTCAGGAGAACAGAATAAGGTCCCCTATAGTACAACTGTTAACCACTTCCACTTCTGAATTTATTTGGTATCTTTTGTAGTGGCTGCTGTGGTGGTTCCGAAAAGCCAATACAAAGATGGAGGAGGGAAAATGAGAGTGATACTCCATTCTGTTGCAGAGAAATGATGAGGGCATCTCTATAGCACTGAACTCCCTAACACATTTTGCAAATATTTTCTCTGTCTGAGGCATATCTGCTTCATGGGCCCTAACTGCAGCTCCTTCTTGAGAATGTGTGTGCCTCAGGGCTAAACTGCCTGCCCTTTCAATAGCTGATAGTGGGTTGGGACGACACATCAAGCTGCCTGTTCTCACAGTGATCCCATGTGTGTTTATTGCTTTCTCTTAAATGAAACAGAATATTCAGCTACCATTGTTTTGTGGCTGATATGTGAATACAGTTCTTTGAGAAAAGGAGAAGAAGCACTTGTAATCAATATGTGGACTGCAGATGCTGCTTAGTTATCATTTGTGCTTTCAATTTTATACTCATTTTTCATAATCTTGTTCTTCAGTTGTGAAGACATTAATCTGACATGTCTGAATGATATTGGATATATAAATGTTAGGATTTTATCAAATATAAATACCACACAAGTTCTATAATACTGTTAAACACTGTACTTTGTCAGCTCTTTGAGTTTGCAATTGAAATAATATGTTACTTTCAGCTTCAATATAAAAATAACCAATATTTATGACATGTTCTTTTATAGAAATATTCAGAGTAAGTATGTACTTTCACAATGGGCATGTTAAATAAATTAAGTGATTACTTAAGTGGTATGCTAAAACTCTTCTTAAAACCTTTCTTACAAGCATTGTTGAGGAAGACATGTTTTGCAAAATGCATGAATGATCTCAGCTTATAGTTATACTTTAGTCATCCTGTGAAACTAAAAATCCAGCTACACAATTGTGGGCTTAAGAAGATTTTAGAGACAGATGTATTTGCAGTTGAAGATCTGGACTTGAGCATTGACTACTATGGCTGGAAATGCTGACTTTGCCCCTCTCAAAAACTGAATCTAAGAGAGACCAGCATAGAAAATAATGCTTCTAGTCTCATGTGTTATCTAAGGGCATATGTTAGTTTCCCTAATATATATATGGAACTGCAACATTCTCTAATTTCTTGCTGTGTATGAGAAGGGAAAACAGCCACCCTTAAATTCTAAACCAGCTTAAATACCACTGCGCTTTAAAAAAATGTAAAACATTACATTGTAATGAAATGTTTCTAAAATTGCCATAACTTTGTGCTCGGATGCTTTGCTCTTTCCATGGAAGTATACATGCACAGGTTGCAGAGCAGGCAGGGTTACAAAAATGCCACAAGCTGTGTACCTCAAACTAGACATCTTTCCTACTGTACTGTGATCAGGTTTCTGGAGATGATGCAGGCTCATTAAACTGCGGAGGCTGAAATGAGTAAATAAATAAGTAAAAGTGTAATCCAGCAAAACTCTGTTGACAGCAACTCTACATATACAGTGCCAGACAACAAATGGAATCAACCATTAACTACAAATTTCACTGGACTTAATGGAATCTGGAAATAATGCTAAGGTGGGCAGGGCATAGTAAGTGGTGATGAATGTCAGGCTAGTGCAACACATTTAGCTTTCAGAGGTATCTACCACACATTAAATATGATTTGCCTTTAGATCATCCAAAGAAGACAATTTCAGGGACTATGGGTTGCACTCAACTCTCATAAATCAAGACACTGTCTATTGACCTATTGGAGCTTTGCTGATTTAGACAGAGAACATATCTACTCCCATGTAAGCAAAGTTTTGCCATGAAAGAGCTGAAACTAGAACTTTCAAAAACCCCTTAAATTGGATGTGAATCAGATGATAAGGACATGAAGCTAGAACCATTCAATGTGTTCACAGACCAGAAAGCTGTACTGAAGGAAGATCTTACAGGTTCTATTGATGTACATTTCATTTCTGGGTAGAGATTAATATCATTGTATTTATTGCATGAAGCCATAAACCATTTTGAATCCTGGCTGTGTGAAAATCAGCTATCCCTTCTGTTGTACAATGTTATTTGAAATGGTAATGAAAAAAACTGCTCTGCTTAATGGCCTCTTGGATCAAAAGGTGATTTGAGTTAAAGATACATAAAAATTGCTAATTGCTGGTTCGCAGACCAGGGTTGTAAATAAAAGTAGAACTAGAACACAGCAGATGTTCAGGATGATTTCTAATAACTTCAAGTACACTTCCTTTTAACCCATAATTGATTTTTCTTTTTTTTTTTCCCAGAAATTGCAATGACACCCCTACCTAATTAATGTTAAGGACTCATCTATTCAGATCCTTGGCTTCTTACATGTGTTGGAGGTATACCTACCCTTTTGTGGGATTTCCCATTCCTAGGGGAAATAATGCCATTTCAACTTCGTATGTTCTCAAGAGAGAGAACTTAGAGTGGGAAAGAAATTCTTTTCTAATGAACTCCTTGGTATAATCACTTGGGAAAATGCTAGTTTAAGCCAGGTGTGTTAAGAGCATGTGTTATGTGAGAGTCCTCATGTGTTGTTCTCCCATTATTTAAAAGCTTGATGAAAGCTTTGTTACCCCAGCAGTAGTAAATGACACAAAGACACTATCAGGCATACCCTCTATCCTTATGCAGGGATTATCCCTGATGTTATTTACCAATAATTCATTCAGGGTTTTGGAAATGAGGTTAAACTCATTGAATTTCCACCTGAGCTGGGTTGCAGGCAAAGAAGGAATTTTGTGTGGTGGCTTGTGGAATGGTAAATTTAAACACCTGGAGCACCAGCACATATATTAAAGTAGTAGTTAAGTATCAGAGTAGTTACAATGTGCTGTTTATGCTAATAAAAAGGTATGCATTTTCTTTCACTCACAAACATATAAGTAGTATGCAAAGAATTAACACCTTTTAAAGAAAATGTAATAATTAAGAACTCCCTCAGTAAGGTCAAGTTTTATATGCTGATTTCTGTTTCTTTCATATTGTTAGCTCTATGATTTTATGTGGGGAACAATTTTCTAAATGAATATAAAACTTTGGTTGTAAGCCAGGATCTATGTTATTGAGGAATTTCTGTTTATCAATTCTAATGATGTTTATGAGTGGACTTCTTTTGTTTATTTAAGAAAAAAATCTTTAAAAATCCCTTTAATTGAATGCAGTTACTTTAAATATTGTTATATCTCACTTGCATCTTAGTGAAGGACAACTGAATTCTCTTATTACTGAATTTCTCTTTAATTGATGAGTATGTGGATGATTAGCTCTCAGAGATATAATGCAGTTATGATTCTGATTGCTTTTGGGCAGAAGATGTGTGATCTTTAAGTTCTGTTTAATAAATATAGAAAAGTACATTGCTTTAAGCCTCCATAACTAAATAAAGGCTGGAGCGTCTGTGCTATTTGTTCAAGAAGGAATAATTATGCCAATTTCTTCCTGTAGAGCTTCCTAAAAATTGCTCTTTGGCAATTTATTGTTTAGAAATCTAAAGAGGCATTTTATGAATTTAGAATATTCATTCAGAGAACTGATGCTCCTAACTTACTTTGTTTTTTTCTATGGGTAAAAATGTTTGTATTATCATTAGTTTCATTTTCCTTTACTGGAGAAAGAAAAATTTTTCTAACTTTATAGCTGCTAAGCTGGCTATTTCAAGCTTTGTATTCAGTGATTTTCAGCTACAGCTGCAGTGGGACACTGGTTTTGGTTTCTGAGAGAGGACAGTAATAAACAATTTTAAACTATTCTTGTTTTACTCATCACCTGAGTTAGTTTAAACACAGTTAGAGAATGACTCTGGCTGATGGCCACTAAAATGGTTGCTCTTGATTCACAGTTGCCTGTTAACTTTCTTCTGACTTACTACTGACTTTTGTTTCTAGAGACTGGGCAGGTGAATTGATACCCTAAAATATATACTAAAGTACATATGCTCCATGATTTTCCTAGTTGGAGTATAGAATGCTGCTGCTTTTTTTTGTTGTTGTTTCTTTTCTTTTTTCTTTCTTTTTCTTTTCTTTTTAAATAAGGTTCCACTTAGTGTATAAAATGTAAATCTGCATTTGGGGACATTTAAAGTAATACTTAGGCTCATCACCTTGTATTCTTCAAAATTTACTCTTTTCTTCACTTTCACTGAATGGGATCTGAAGAGTGGAAATCTTGATATCCTCAAATTCAGAAGGGAGTAATCTTTTATGATATACACTTGTTGCTGTGTTATGGGGTAAAGAAGTTGATTCCTGCCTGTTTTAAATACAGGTATTACACTAACAAATGATTTTTTTTCCACGGATGAAAGAGAATGTTTAATGTTACTGTTAAAAACTTATTTAAATAATTGGTGTTCAAGTGGAATGTACATTTCAGACCAGGACAAATAAGTCTACGCTGGTTTGTGTATAAACTAAATGTTATAAATATGAAAAAATGAATCAGCAGGAGAGAATGAAAACTGACTGGAAACTGTTGCTTTTTCTAACCAGGAATTGAAAGTTAAAGGGGGTTCCAGAACACTTGCAAGCTACAGGAGAAAATAAAGTTTTATAATTCTATCATAATTTATAATTATAAAGTTTATAATTCTATCATAAATTAGGAAGAATAGATTAGTGGGTTTCTTGTCCCTTCTGGTGAAGCGTCTGCTATTGAAAAGACTGGCTGTTGGGTTAGACTGATCTCAAAACCACCATGAGGACAAGTCTTACATTCTTAAGAATGTTCTTGAAATGAACAGGCTAGAAAGGAAAAAAAAAATTCTTACAAACCAAACTGGACAAAGAAATTAGATGTGGGAGAAGTTACTTTGCTTTGAACTGGAATCTTTTTACGGCACTGCAGGTGAGTGCTAACTTTAACTTCATATATAGGTTGCAAAGCCCCAGAAGAATCTGAATTTGATGGACAATCTGATCCTTGAAGTTAATCCCTAAAAACACCCTAATAAATTCAGGTAAAGACCAACAGGAAAGCAGAATAATCTTCTGGCTTTAATAACTTGCTTTCCAGAATTTGTTTTCTGTTGCTGTCTTACAGCTCTCCAGCGTATCTTAGTCCTAGGGTTTAGCCTGAGGCTTTTTGGAGGAAAGAAGCCTAAACCAATCTCCTGTCATATTAGTCTTTGAAAAACAAGCAAACTGAAATTCCATATGTATATATTTTAAACAGCATTTAACTGTTGTAAGGAGGAGAAATGTGCCTGGATGGCTGTGTCTGTGTTCTGATCATGAAGATCTTTTTCAAAGGAAAGATCCTAAGAAAGGAAGGATTCGTTTGTGATTAAAGTCTGAGAGGGAGACAGTGGATCTTGCATCAGTCTGTGGTTCTGTAACAAATTTCCTGCATAGGCTTAGGAAAGCCATTACAGTTTCTGAGCAGTCTGCATTTCAAGATACACAAAAGGCTCAGGGGAGGAAATGGTTTCTTTTCTACCTCCTCTTTTATCCATCTTTCATAGGTAGCCTGTGTTAGAGTCTGTCTCTTTCAAGTGCCTGCACATTACCTGGGAAAACAGCTCAATTCTCCTGTTTTATATCTGCAAATAATGTAACCCCCAAATATTATTTAAAAAAAACCCAAAACCAAACCAACAAAAAATCCCCCAAAAACCCAAAGAGGTTGAAAAAAGAAAGTAAGGCTAAGAACTCATTTACCTGTCAGCCTGGCCTTAAAAAGACGTATCACAAATGGGAGAATGAAAGGACAAAAAGAGCATCTCATCTTTATTATCCCATAAACAACCTGTGAATCCACCAACCAGTTTCCACAGTATTTTTTCTTGCTTTCAGTTGTCTAAGGCAAGGTCTCTTTGGGGAGAACTTTGCTTGATTTTACTGTACTGCTTTGCTGAATGGAAAATTCCTTGTATTGACAATGAAGTTAATAATCTTTGCATGTTTATCCAGCTAAAACTGAAACAAGGAAAAACAGTCTCAATTAATACTTAATGTTTCTGATGGAAAATAATTATATGAATCAACCCTTGCTTTGTGGACAGCTTGTTTTCATATAGGACATACCAAGAAGATTTGAAGCCAGGAATTCCTGCCACCAGCCAGTTGATGCAGAAGCAGCTATGAAACGCTGTGCTGGTATGATTCGGTAACTGTCTTGATCTGGGGTAGCCCTAGGCCACTGCTTCAGTGAACAGTATAGACCCATCTGCTTCTGGTTGTCAGTAGTGCTAAGACTAGCATTAGCTCTGCTAATCCAAGACCTCTATCATTGAAGCAAGGCTAGATTGTTTTATAAATATTGCAAGACAAAATACTGAATTATAGGATCACCAGGTTGGAAGAGACCCCCATCATCAACTCCAACCATTCCTATCAAATGCTAAACCATGTCCCTTAGGACCTTCTCCATCCCTGCTTCAAACACCTCCAGGGAAGGTGAATTAACCACCTCCCTGTGCAGTCTGTTTCAATGCCCAATGACCCTTTCTGTGAAAACCTTCCTATTAATCTCTAGCCTAAATCACCCCAGGCAGAGCTTGAGGCCATTCCCTCTTGTCCTGTCCTCTGTCACGTGGGAGAAGAGCCCAGCTCCCTCCACTCTACAACCTCCCCTCAGGGAGTTGTAGAGAGCAATGAGGTCTCCTCTCAGCCTCCTCTTCTCTAGGCTAAACAACCCCAGCTCTCTCAGCCACTCCTCACAGGACCTGTTCTCCAGCCCCCTCACCAGCTTTGTTGCTCTTCTCTGGACTCGCCCCAGAGCCTCAACATCCTTCTTGTGGCGAGGGGCCCAGAAGTGAACACAGGATTCAAGGAGCGGCCTCACCAGTGCTGAGTACAGAGGGAGAATCACCTCCCTGGACCTGCTTGTCACATCATTTCTGATACAAGCCAGGATGCCATTGGCCTTCTTGGCCACCTGGGCACACTGCTGGCTCATGTGCAGTTAGCTGTCGACCAATACCCCCAGGTCCTTCTCCTCTGGGCAGCTTTCTAGACAGACCTCTCCTAGTCTGTAGCTCTTCATAGGGTTGTTGTGCCCCAAGTGCCGGACCTGGCATTTGGCCATGTTAAACCTCATGCCACTGGACTCAACCCAGTGGTCCAGTCTGTTCAGATCCCTTTGCAGAGCCTCCCTGCCCTCCAGCAGATCCACACTTCCACACAGCTTAGTGTTGTTTGCAAACTTGCTAAGGGTGCATTCAATGCCTTCATCCAGGTCATTGATGAAGACACTGAAGAGGGCTGGACTCAGCACTGAGCCCTGGGGAACCCCACTTGTCACTGGCCTCCAGCTGGATTTAACACCATTTCCCACCACTCTCTGGGCCTGGCCATCCAGCCAGTTTTCCTCCCAGGAGAGTGCATGCCTGTCCAGGCCAGAGGCTGACAGTTTCCGCAGCAGAATGCTGTGAGAAACTGTGTCAAAGGCTTTGCTGAAGTCCAGAAAGACCACATCCACAGCCTTTCCTTCATCCAGCTGCCGAGTCATTTTGTCATAGAAGGCGATCAGGTTTGTTTGGCAAGACCTGCCTTTCGTGAACCCATGTTGACTGGGCCTGAATACCCAGTTCTCTTGCATGTGCTTCATGATAGCACTCAAGATCACCTATTCCATGACTCCCTGGCAGTGAGGTCAGACTGACTGGCCTGTAGTTCCCTGGATCCTCCCTGTGACCCTTCTTGTAGATGGGCACAACATCAGAGAGCCTCCAGTCCAGTGGAACTTCCCCAGTCTTCCAGGACTGTTGAAAGGGGTTTGGCCAGTACATCCACCAGCTCCCTCAATACCCTTGGGTGAATTTCGTCTGGCCTCATAGACTTGTGGGTGTCTAGTTGGGCAAGAAAGGCTCTGACCACCTCCTCTTGGACCATGGGAGCCTCATTTTGCTCCTCTAGTTCCGGGGTTTGTACACAGAGGGAACAACTTTCTTTACAATTAAAGACTGAGGTAAAGAAGGCATTAAGTACCTCAACCTTCTCCTCATCCCATCACAGTTGTTCCTTCTGTGTCCAATACGGACTGTATGGTCTCCCTAGTTCTCCTTTTATTATTTATATATTTATAGAAAGATTTTTTTGTTATCTTTCATAGACTTTGCCAACCTGATTTCTAGTTCAGCCTTAGCCCCTCTGATTTTTTCTCTACACAACCTCACTTCTCTCCTGAAGGAACAAACACAAGTGAGTGATAGGTAATATATATCCAATATGTGGATTAAAATGTTTATATATGCAGATAAAAAATTATATGCATATTTTATGCATGCATGTCAATACACTTTATATACAAACATACCTACCTATTCATTTGTATGAGTAAAAGTAAACATCTCAGCAAACTAATTTCTGATTTCTGGGTGTTTTTTATCAGGACTCAGAAACCAAAATGTTAACTTACAGAGATATTACATATATCTTACTTAAGATATGTATACAGCTGTCAAGAAGTGATAAAAATATGACATAACTTTTAGCATTACAATCAGTCCTTTAGAAATTTCTCCTTATGTATTACTGATACATTATCACCAAAGATGCAAACTTATGATGCTGACAACTCACTACAGTTGATATAAAATTTCTGACACTGTAGTTTTGATAGACCTTGGAAAATCATAAGTAAAACTCTCCTAAACTCTCCACAAACAAGGATGTTGTTATGGACTGGGAGCTGGTTTTAGTTTTCTTGCACAGATATTTGCTGTAATTTTCTGAAGTAAAAGAAATGCACATTATAATACAGCGCATAGTATTGTTCTCTACACAGTACATTTTGAGGATGATTCCAGATGAGTCATGACATGTTTTTTGTTGTTTATGCTCTGCAAAAATAAAATGAAGGCAGGATTTTTGTACATATATAAAGCAGGAAAAGTAATAAATTAATAAATTTGTATTTGTTATAAGAATAAAGTTGAATTTCTTATGGGAATAAGGAAATTGGAGCATCTTCTATGTGTCTTACTTTTTATGCACACATAAAAGCTGAGCTCTTCTGGATCCCTTTCCTTATTACTGATGAATAACTTCTCACTTCAGTTTGCTGCTTCTTTTCTTCTAACTATACCAAGGAACCTCTCTGCTTTCCCTGCTGAAGAAAATCTAAACAGAGGCACTCACCTCTGCCTATTTCCACACATTTCTGCTGCTCATCAGTAATATAAGGTATACTTATATATGGAAAACAGAGACTTATTTTATGAGTGACAGTTCCTCAGTATCAGGGAAGCATGTACCTAGAAGTTATCTGTGGGTAATCAGGAAAACAGGAGGGAAATGTAGACTCAGTGGCAAGGACAAACACAGATATACCTTTTCATTTGAAATGGCCACTGCTGTCTTCCCTACTGGATCTCCGGATGGAGGAATCAAGTCTTTCTCTTCTCTCCAATATTGTATCACTAGGCTAGTAAGAACCACAGTCAACAAAAAAAGATAAGTTCATTAAGTATGAGTTCAAATACTAATACTTTGAAATGGGTATGAAGCCAAGAAAACTGTGTAGTCAATGTGTGTATGTGAAAAAATGGGGAGACAATAAACAGTACATACAACCTCCATCTCTGGCTTGAATGAACATCTGCAAATGGGTCCCTCAGGAGGCCACTTTTCATAGATGTTTTCCTGGAGTGTTCCTCTATTCTGCTTCAGAGAAGACCTTAGCTATGTTAGCATTTACATTGCTTTTGCAGCTCGGCAGTGCCAAGTGCCTCAGGTTCTTCCAGCCAAATGTGTATTATTCCAGGCTGGTTGCAGTGTTCCTTTCCTGTGCTTTTTGTTTAAACTACCTCCACCACATAAACAGAGAGCACAGCTGGGCTCAGTATAAAGGTTGGAGAGAGAAGCTCTTAAAAACAGTTCTGGTATTTTAATTATAATCTAAGGATTTGAAGAGAGAGGTAGAGAAATTTACTCCTACTAACCTGTAATTGAAAATGCAAATAGTAATTAACCCGTGTTGATTTCCCAAGGGTGAGTGTTTGCCTACCTGTGCTACTGCATGTGGCTGATGCAGCCAGCAGAGAGAGAGGAAGACTATGGCCACACACAGTCTGCCGATGCAGTTCATTAGATGGTGCTCGTTGGGGACTGGCAGAGAGGGATTTTAATTAATTTCCTTAAAAATGATAAATACTGAAGCCAACAGGTGAAATTTCAGAACCTTCAGTGAGGTTTGGAATGTTACTAGCCTTATTTTTTCAGGAAAGTGTTTTTTAAGGGGCCTTCATAAGAAAGTGGATGCTAACCTGGAGTTCAGAGCATCCTATCCAGTCCAGTAACCTGTCTCCAGCAGCAGGCAGTGGTAGGCGCTGAAGACTTTTCTCTCACAAGGTCTGGCTGTGGCAGTGTGGTGCAGAGATACACAGCACAGCTTTTACCATTGAGGGAGAGGATTGACAGGATGATCGGTCAGATGCGCTCACTGTCTGTTACTGGATTTCCCGGATTACTGTGGGATGTTTAGGGAGAAACTCTGTGAAGACTTTTAGCATCATTTCTTAGCTAGAGAGGTGTAGGTCTTTTATTGAAAAAAGAAAGTAATTTAAGAAATTATCATAATTTCAGCATTATTTAGATATTTCAAATTTCTGATCACTTGAACCAGCCAATATTCTACACCTGCTGTTGTTTCCAGAAGGAATAAATTACTCTTGTTCACGTATAAAGCCTCCAGCTCACTAAAAGTAAGCATAATGCTAGTGCCATAAATCTGCAGCCTGCAGTTGGGATTGGTAGAACCATGGTTCAGAAGGAAAAAGCATTCTGTTTCAGGAAGTCTGTTGCTGTAACTTTAACATATTTCCAGACTCTTTCTTTTTTCAGGATTCTGTTGCATTTTGGCATGGGAAGAGAATCATGAAAGAGGGGAGTAAGGATGCTACAGTGTCACGGATTCTGGATTGTGATTGCATGGGTCATTTTACTGGACAGAATATAGTAATCCCTAGACATACACAAATGCTACCATTCAGGTTGTGCAATTATAAAGTATGAATAAGGCTGGATTAAACTGGGTTAGCAATAAAAAAATAAAACAGCTTTGTTAAAGTTGAGCACAGAAGCGTTACACAACCTTCTGCCTCTCTAGTGTTTAACAGCTCTTTATTTGAAATCATTTTATGCCCAAGGTTAAGATTCCATTTAATGACAACAAAATATAGAAAATGTGAACTCTGGCCATGAGAGATTTGAGGATAAACTTAACTGCAAGAGCTAGATTTCCCCCCATCACAGTAGCTAGCCACCATTGCTTATTTTCCTTTCAGCTCTTTGCAGAATATGCCGTGATGAATCATATCACATCTACTTAAGTAGTAGCACAGAAAAAACAGTAATTCAATAGTTATTAGCATTGCATAAAATACTATGCTGTGACTGCTACTTGATGTGTCTTCTCCAAAGGCATATAAAAATATGAGTATCATGGTCCATAAATATTTATCTGCGGGAAAAATTCTGATGTTAGAAGTCTTTTTAATCTAGCAGGCTGCATATCAAGATCCATCCCCAAAATATTCAGATACTGCAGGGTTTTTTTTTTCTTTTTCTTATTTTTTTTTTTAAACAGAGGGGTAATTAATCATTAGAATAATTTGTCCAGAGGATGTTCTACCTTCTCTGTCACTTGGGAGTTTTAACGTCAAGATTAAAATGTCAGCCTAAAAGATTTGCTGTAATCAACCACAGTTTATTGGACTTGATACCACAATGAGTAGGCAAACTTCTCTGACTGTAATATACAGGAAATTTGGCTAGAAGACCCTATCTCTTCCTTTCAACCTTGCCACATCTGGTTTTATGGTGTCAGTCGGAGAGAGCTTCTAGGGACTGAATAGATACTTGAAAAAAGTGAAAGGTATAGACCAGAGCTCTTCTGAGATAAGGACTAACAAAGCATGAGCACTGTGCTCTAGCTGACCCTGCTCTAAGTGATGGAGTTGGAATAGACAGTTTCCAGAGGGTTCTTTCCCACCTCAGCTATTCTGTGATTTTGTAGTGTAGAACATTTTGTACAAACTTGAGTATTCTTGGGAGTAGCAGACCTCTGCCCATCGCAGACCTCTGCCCATCTTCAAACTAGGTAGGACTGAGTATGCTGTAAAAGTCTTTTTTAACAAGAACCCTTTCTTTAACAAGATACTCATTGTTTTCCAGATCACAGTTTGACAGCTGTGGTAATAGCCTAAAATGCCATTAAGTTGACAAGCAAAATACACCTTTTGTCTATTTGAGCATTTCTGCCACTTATTCATTGTTTAGCCTTTGTTAGTTACTGAAGAATGTAATTTCCACCCCACCTTCTACCTCCAAAAATAGATAGACCCAGGAATGAATCTACTAGTAAAATGATGGAAAAGCTGAGAAGATGAGGAGACAATAACAGAGGTCCTGTCCAGACCTGGTAGAGACTCAATGAAGGTCTTATCTGATCAACTGATACTGCTTTGGTCTGTGTATGGGCTTCAGTACTGTCAAAAAGAAGCAGTAATTCTGTCTTTACACAGGGATCTGAATGAGCGATGGGAGTTGTGCAGAACCTGTCACCAAGCTCTCAGGTTGCTGTGTGGTGTTGTGTCTCTGCTTGAGAGAGGAGACTGGTGTAGTGCCTGGTGGGTGTTACAGCTGCAGACAGCAACGTACAGTCTAGCTGTTTGATGTTTAAATATATTGGGTGGCCTCCTGAAACCAGAACATGGAGGACCTTATGCCTAACTACTCTCCAAAGCATTTGGCCACGTTGCTGGGATGGGAGGTTATTTTCCCATGGCAGCTATCTAGAGTATTAAAATGTATGTTAATTTAATTCTGCAGTGGTTTACTGAAGGCAGTCTCCAATGATATATTGGTTTCACAGCATTTTATTTTCAGTTCTGTCTCTCAGGTAACAGTTCTTCTGGATCTTCTAGGCTCCTTAAATAAAATATATCTTCTCTATAATTCTTTGCTGTCCCCTAAAAAGAGGTAGGAACAGGCATATGCCTGACGCAATACTTTTTATGCCACACGTATCGTTACCAGGCAACCATCCCATGCAGCTTTGGCAGAACAAAAACTTCCTCAGCCACTAACCCTTCAAACACCTGAACCAAGATGTGCCAGCAGAAAGCATGAGAGATCTAGGTGAAGAAATGCAGTAACAAAGGTGTTCAAAATCAACAAATGATTAAGGACAATTGCAATATGTTAGCACTGTGATAACCATGCATGTTTTCCAAAATATTGCCACAAATGAGAGATGCTTAGTTGCATGTGAAGGTTATTGTTATCTGTTGCTGAGGGGAGGCATCCCAGCCTCTCAGGTTATCAATAATCTAAATATTTTTATTTTGGCATGTTCAGCGCACTTTAATATAAATTTGGAAAATGATTCATAGCTTCCATCCCCAACTAGAGCAAAGGGAGAGAAAGGAGACTTGCCAGCTCCAACCATATTCTCTCTCATCAAGCACTGCACGTAGTCAATTATGTAGCACAAAGCTAGTATAAAATTATCTTACCTTATAATAGTGTTACTGAAAAGTCTTCAGTTTCACAGCCATTAGAATAAAATCTGTGCACTTTGCTCAAATTCTAGATCTGTGTCTGTCAGGTTTTTTTTACTCTGTGCTTCTAACAGGCCAAGCAGAAGTGAAGAATCAACAGGATTAACTCATTGAAATTCATCTGGCTACAGTCAATTGACATCTGCTGGACACTTTTTGTAGGGTATATTCACATATGCCCAGTGAATTAAAGCAGCACAAAACAATGCAGGTGGGAAAACAAATCACGATCCATGGGTACAGGTACAGTGACATTTGTACTGGAGGGCACAAATATCAACCGTAATAAACCAGTCAGATAAGAAGTTTCAGAATGGGTTCCTGCCATCTTATCAGTCTTCCCTTTGCTTCTCTGCTGGTCAAAGGTGTTTACATTCTACAGGAACGCGGCTTCATTCCTCACATGAAAAGGTCTTACAGTCCATCAAACTTCCTTTTAGTCCAAAAATAGAAGAAAGCGTAAGAGAACTTTGAAAATGTGAACATAACTGTATATAGTTACACTCAACAGGTTGAATAAAAATGGAACAGAAACCAGCAGTTACATGATGAAGATATTGGCACTCAAGGTCATCACTTTGCACGATACTGGCATCTGCTTTGCAAATGTAAATGTTATGAAGTGCATCTATAAATCATAGTGTGCAGAATCTTGCATATACAGAGGCTAAGTTAGTCCTTTCACATGCAAATAAATATCCAAGAGCCAAGAACAACAGTGCCTGGGGTCCATTTGACAGTTATGTGATTGACTAGAGTTGACAGGTCCAGTCCCTCAGATGCTATAGACGCAGCACTCAAAAGTGTCTGAAGACTTCCTAGCACATTGAAAAAACCGGAAGATTAACACTGACCAAATGTATGACTCAAAGGCACAAATTTATCTTTCTCTTTGATTTCTTGAAGCATATTCCAGGTAGAATGTTCCTAAGGAATAATCCTAGCTTCCAAACTGAACCCTGTTCTCACAAAGAAAGATACTTTTTAAAATATGCTTATAAATTTTGCATTTTGTGTTTTGTGGGGAGAAGGAAACGTTAAGTAAATAATTCTATTTTGATCTTTCACACAAAATTTCTTTGAATGGTCTTTAGTGAATTGTAAAGGGCAGGAAGAAAACTCTGTGTGATATTTCCTTCAGCATTTTTATGGTTTTAGACCCTTCTTCCTGTCACCATGTATCATGTCTCAATGTGTGATTTGCACTGGGTTTGTGAACCTTGGCTTTTTGAGACTTCATTGCACTACATTTATTGTCTGTTAGTAAACATTTACAGTGAAATCAACGGTACTGTGCAACCAACCACAATCAAAATGAGTTTCCCACTTTTTCTCGATTCTACAATTACAGGTTCACATAATGATAAATGTATTGATGAAGACATTTTCTCAAGCTTTATGCAGTGCTTTCAGTCTATGCATGACATATGTGTTCCCATTTTTATTTAAAACTTGCTTAATTCTGAATCTCTTGTCCTGGTTATATGCCAGGGTGCCCTCTTGCCAAGACAAAGAAAACACATGGCAAAATTGTCTAATTCTTTCTTATTTCCTTCTGGTAAAAAGAGATCATTACAGTCTGGCTTGTTCATGTAATAGGGCTATAGATTTTGTCTCTGAATTCTATTCTGAATATATTATTTTAAATATGATTCTTCATGCAGAAATACCTGCTTTTAAGAGCTCCTCCTGTGGCATTAAAATTAATACAAAATGTTATTTAAAAGGAAGATCACTGACAAGTTTAGTGTTTCTTTGAAGAATTGTCTTGTTTTAAAATGATTTATGGTAACATTGATGCCTGCTAACCTGGACACTGCTGTTCCTGCTCATTATTGCAAACAGGGACATAAAATTCAGCTAATAAAATGTTCTACTGCACAGATGAAATACTGCATAAGTTCAGTCTTTCTTTCCTTTTTTCATAAGCGTGTGTCAATCCTAAAACTACATAGTATGCTTACTTTGCTGTTAATTTTTTCCTTTTAAAAAGAATTTGCTTTCCCCAAATTCAAATCAAATAACTTTTTTCATTTTGTAGTTTTAAAAAATTTCTTGTGCTTATGTATTACAATATTGTAATACAAGAATATACATTACATTTCGTGGATGTATGTAGAAGCAAAATTTTGAGACCCAGTAAAAATTCTCCTTAGGATAAAGAGAACCAACTTGAAATATCAGATACCAATGTTCTGAACAATTCACACATCAGTAGTTTTTAATTTATGAATTTATTTGATATCTGCTTGGCTTTGTCTTTAATTGTTACAGGATGGCTATGCATGGAGATTACATTTACCCTTCAGTATCTGAATTAAACTCTTGCTTACCAGTTATCATTACAGTGAAAAAAATAGGCCTAGTCTGCCCTATGATTGCATAAATTTCACAGGTAGATAAAAGTAATTTTTCCTGAGTTTAGTATACAGAGAGTACTAGTATTATTGTAGTACTTGGAGACCCTAATAAAATCAGGTCTTTATTCTTAAGTTGCATAAACACATGCACATTACTGACTGGAAATTCTTTTAAAATTGAAAACATTTTACCATTTATGTATCTTGGGAAAGGGAATTCAAAGTATTTTTTCTCCACAGTTTTTGTCAAAATAATGTGCAGCCACTTTACATATGGATAAAGGTTTTGACTAGAGTAAAAATTAGTTTCTTACTTCATAGATTTTCTCTCCAATTCAGGTTAAATAAGAGAGTCTAACAATGGTGTGACAGCTTTTCCCACTGATGAGGACACTGCTTACATCAGTCTCCAGGATTTCCTGTGGAATTCTGTATATTCTTTCCTCTGGGAAGTAAATGCAAAAAAAGAGCCAATCATCACCGAATGTCAGTGTCCACTCAGCACTGTTTTGCCATACAGCATCTGAGCTCTCATTGTGGATAATGGAAAGGTAATCTGATATGTCAGTTTCTGTTTCCTTTTAGGATACATATTTTACAGCTTGTCAAGTATAATGAAGATATGACATGTGCAATAACCTTTTCTTTCTTTGTGAATAAAAATGTGTTGTAATAGAATAGTATGGCAGAGTTCCATCAACCAGAACACTTTCTCAAGTAACTTGCTTCATTTAAAAAAGAAATGGAGGAGGAAGAAAATATAAGTTTGCCTTTGAAACCAGAACACGCAGAGTCTCATGACATATTTTTTTCATATGACTTAAAGCAGTAACACGTAAGCGAATAAACAGATTATTTAACTAATTTGTATTTTAGATATTTTTAATTAGTATTTGAGCTTTCTGTGCATGCATGACCTATAAACTGCACTAAAATATGGTTAAGTCTGCAGATATCCATCAGCTGTCAAGAAAAGCAAAGCAAACTTGTGTATGTTGTGCATAATTTCATCTTCCAGCAAAATTCAGATTAAGATAAAACACATCTGTTACTTTAAACAATGAGGAAAGGGGTTATCATGTATTTTTTAAGCACTCATTTCCACCCTGTCTTGTCTCACCATAAGAGATTTTATCAACATCTGATGTACTACCTACTTTTGCCCAATTCTGATTAAATTATATGTTAATAATGCTAATGATAATAATGCTAATTTTTAGCATCCTCTTACCTGCATTACTTGATAGGGAAAACAACCTCCTCTGTCCTCCTGTGAGTTAACCTGGAGACGGGAACTCTTGATGGGAACTCTTGTCATGATGAAGATTATCCTCTTGACAAGAACTAACTCAAGTGAACACTCTGATACTTGACTTCTTATATTATAACAAATCACTAGTCTTGGGAATCCTGTAGCTTGAGTCCTCTTTTTATTAATTCAATTGTTTCTTTCTTCTGTCCCTTCCATTATGCCTCTTGTTCTCTTTGTTTTCTTTCTATTACCAGTCCTAGTCTTTAGGTATTTGTGTAGGAAAAATTACAGAAGAGTAATAACAGACAGACACAGAAGTGCCCTGTGTTTCTGCAACTTATCTTTGTCATTGTGAAAAGTATTTTTTTCCATTCTTGTAAGCACAATTCATGAATGTTTTAGGCTTGAAACTGGATGTGGTAAGTGCTTTTTAGTTTCTAAAAATATACCTTTACAAAATAATTATCATTAGGGAGAAAATTACTTTGATACATAAGTATTAAAAGGGGGAAAGTATTACCCTATGCTGTGTTCTCTAAAAGAAAAACACCTAGCTTCACAGGTGCTTGAAATCCTTGTAATACTACATGAAGTTTCAATGACACGAAGCTGACAAAAATATCCAAATGGATTTTGCAACAGGCAATTGCATAATTTGTATAATTATCAGACAAAAAAAATCATATGAAAACATGTGGATGTGTGATTACAGGAATACCTTAGGCATTCTGGTTCAGTGATGTCTCAAAGAAACAGTATGGTTCAATGGGTATGACATTAAACTGGTTATTATGAGAATCAGGTAATTTTCTCGGTTTTGATTGCAGTGAATTTTAGACACTTCATGTTAGAGGTTATTAATTTGTAAAATTGGTTTAATAATTCCTGTCCCCACTTGCATAGCTATGATGGGGCAATTTTACCTATGGTATCTTCAAATACTGAGGAATATATATTTGTTGGAAAAAGGAAGACTTTTATAAAGGAGAACAATACTGAAACAGACTGATTATTTTAGCCTTTTGTCTCAGCAACTATGCTTAACATAGAATTAGTCTTCCAACTGAAAGTACTCTTAACTGTCATAATCTCAGGTTATTCAGCATTTCCTACCTCTTAAAATAATTTAATTTCCTAATAAGGACTGAGGTGAATATAGCATTTCTCCTGTGTCTTTCACACATTCTCCTTTACAGGGACACGACTGTACGCTAACAGAATCTGCAAGAGTGGCCAGTCATACACAGCACAGTGAAAAATGCAATAGCAAAGTTGTTGCAGGAGGGATATAAACCAGCAACACAAATGAAAAATGAGAATGTAGAGCGTACTACTGGGTGTAATCATCAAAAGGGTGCATGCATAGATGGTTCATAGTTTATGAAGGTCATGTTAGCTTAATATTTTATTATCCAGCTTGAAAACGGAAGATGATTTCATTGAAGAAACTGTGATTTCTTCCTGCTTTTTACTGAATTAGAAAGGGTTTTAATGGAATTAATTTAAACTATGTATTGTTAATGAGAGGATCTTCATTTCTAATCAACACCATAAATAGGTAGTAGCTGAATGCCAGCTAAAGTACTAACTATATATTTACTTCTGCAGAATGAGTTTATTTACAGGCCTAGGCATCACGCTTTAAGCCATTTAAACCTTTAGGTTGATCTGCCTTGTTGTCCTGTTTAAGGATGAATTGTGTCATGACTTTATTCAAAGCACATGACAAAGCTTGTCTATCAGAAATTCCATGTGAGAGAACAACACTCCTAAACCATGGACAAAAGAGTACGCATTCACTTTGGCAAGAAATTCTACCTTAAATGTAATCACTGAAGCTCACCAGGATAGGAAGAAGAGTTGCTTGGTTAGCAACAGTTTTTGCAATATCCCCTGCATTTCAAAATAACTTTATTTCCCAGCTGAGACTCTTCAGTTAGGTTGCTGCTTAGTAATTGTAATGAAAAATAAATAACACCCCCCCCCACCTGATGTACAATCCGTCCAATGAAATGTATCACTTCCTTTTTAGAGACATTGACCAATACGCAATTCCTTTATTGGCAGAAGCAACACTTGGACTTCTGTAGCCTTGAGGCAAGTATTGCGTTTGACCTTAGGAGAAGAATTTCAAAGACAGCAGAATAGTTTTTCCTAACAATCTTGTTGAATTTCAGATCTAGGGTGAAGGGAACAAACCTTAAGGATATAGCAGCCAATACCTGCATGTCTACCGGGGTCTTAACACCTCTGCAATTATGACCAATTAATACTGATCACATGATGTACATTCTTTAACTAAAGAATGAGAAACAACAGCTTATTTTCAGTAAGATCATCAAGCATTCAAGGGTAAATATTAAACTTCACTCATGTCCAAGGTAGGATGGATCCAGAATCAGAAAGGTGATGACAGCAGGTGCCTTTTCTGCCTGATGAAAGGAAACACAGCAGGACTTTTGGGTGTATAGACCCCGAGACCCCTGGCCCACAGCTGCAGACAGCTGTGCTCAAGAGCCATGTCACAGATGTCACCTAAGCACAGTGGTACATTGAAGAGCAGGCACAGTGGAGCACAACCTCCTCCCTGCTATAGAGCCTTTACTTTGTGCACCACGTGTAATAGACTGATATGTCATATTACGCTTCACAGATCCCTAAACATAAATCCTCCCTGGAGTTCTGGGGAGGAAGAAGAGGCAGCTAAAATGAATAAAATGCATTGTAATGAAATATGCAATGCCAAAGGTAGCTTGGAAAGATTTGAAGCTCTTTGATTCTTTTTTTCAGAAGATGAAAGAAAAAGAAGTTCAATATAACCAATAATTTAGCGTAAATTACTTTCCAATTGTTTCAGTTTCACTCAGCTCAACATGTTAGTTATTTTCCTCCCCTTCCTGTTGGATGTTTCAGCTATTTTCATGAGATAAAAGATATTTCACTCCAAAGAAACAGAAGCAGCTTTTTTATTATTATTTTGAACAGCGGATAAGAGAACTCCATAAAAATAATTCCAGAGCCAGACTAGCTTGAAATCTGTGTGACAGAAGTCATGAAACAACTTTATCAAAATGTCTTCATAAATTGCAGTGTCTGTCTACTGCGAGATTGATAAAAAGCAGAGAAAACAATTAATATTTTAAGAAGTTGTCTTTTTTTCTCCTTACAATTTAAGGAGTGCTGGGGAAGCATATTGCAAGGGCTAGGATTTTAGATTTGGTTATAATCTGGATTTCTGCAGCCTTGTATTTCAGTTAAACATGGTAGAAGTTTTTGCCTAGGACTCTGTAGAAATACAACTTTGTTTTGTCAATCTTTCTTGAAGAAGTGTTGATTTTTTCTGGTTGTGTCTGGCAAAAGTGCAAAATGATAAAACTTATCATGAGGAAGAAATTTTATAAGAAAAAAACCACAATTTAAATAGCTCTAATTTTGGAAAGTAACAATTTAATGAAAACCAGCATTATTTTCAGTCTATATTTAAAGACTGTAACAATGGACAAATAAAGGGTGAAATTCTGGCTTGAAATAGATAATTTCCAGTTACTCCCTCCATGAAGTATAGCAGAAACATGTTATTAACCATGAAGAAAAAAAACAAGTACCTGTGAAAGTTTTCTAAAACCGATAAATATTTTTTAGTACTTCATGCAACTAAGATGTAACATATCAGAAAGCAACTAGGAAATAATTTGATGGTTTTGTAGCCTTCAACATATTCTGTTACTTGTTTTTTTGAAAACTTTTATCATGTTACAGTTCAGTTTCTGAGAGTGTGATATAGCTAGAGAGAAGCTGTTAGACACTGTCTGTCAGAAGGAACTGTTGCTATGCTGAGTTGAAATTTGAAATGACAGTCGTCTTTTGAATTTACAAATAAAAGGTGCTGGTGCTTTAAAGAAACTGGGCAGATGTGGCAAAAGGGTCCCAGGTGAAAAGTACAGTGACTGAGGCCTGAACAACACACAAATTCTGGTCAAGTGGTCTGAGGCGTCTTCAGAAGTAATTGAGCTGCATTTAGATGCATCAGTGCAAGAAAAGCATCAAGAAGAGGGTCTCCGTGCCAGTATGGTGCAACGTAGGTGGCATGCCAGGAACAGTGGAGAGGCAGGTACTGGTGCCTGTGAGGGTTGCAGTGGGAAGAAAGGAGGAAGGATTTGCAAGGGTCAACTGAATTTTGTGCATGGAAAATGAAGTTGCTGTGTTATGCTGCATCCAGGTTAGTGTGACAATATAGGCAAGTATAACCTGAAGAAACAGTCTCTACAAGTAAAGTGTGGACTATGCAAACTTACTAAACATGAAAGGTAGGCAGAAAAAGGCAGTGAATGAAATGTCCCTTTGGAGATAAATGAAAATACATCTTACTCAGGAAAAAAGGCTGACTGGACACCATTTCATGGTATAGATAGTTGGATGTGTTTCCTATTAGTACAATGTAATAGACTCTTATGGGAGAATTTTCTGTACTTAAAAAGGGAAGATAAGGAATATATATTCCCTTTAGAGTTATAAAATGAGGAACACAGTGAAGAGTCTGAGTATTTATTTTCCTACAGGGCAGTAAATTTAAATCAATGGACTCTACTTGTAATTTTTTTATAGCTGTAATAAACTTTTCTACTGTAAATTCTGCTTATGGACTTAATCTTTAAGGATAAGGCAAGATAGCATACAGAGTGGTTTCCTTAACAACTGCACTCATGTAAACATCTTTCAGTTGATAACTGAAAAACAGCGGTCGCCACATCCACTCTGGTGACTATGAGTTGCACCTATTTGTTTAAGCTAAAGATTGGTGAGTGTTTCAGAAAGGAAACAAAGATTGACTGGCAGAGATATGGTAAACTTAAAATTAGGTCCCTGTCATGTATACAGCAGTGTAGCAAGAATCCAGGCCTCTGATTTTCAGGTGAATGAACAGCAAAATCAGGGAATGATTCAGTAAAGTTCAATTAATTTCTCTGTGTGTGTATTCTCTAGAGCAGTTAGAAGTGTCATAACTTGAGAAAAGCATTAAGTTAAGATAAAGTTCTAGCCACAAATGGATGTATATTTAGTTCCCAAATGAAAAAAAATGCATCAGAAAGCTGGCAAGGAGATAAAATTTACTGAACGGAATTTGTCCTATGCCTGCCAGCAGATATTTTGAACTGCAGCCAGAGAGGCTCTTGATAGTGAACACTCACACAACCTGCCTACCCAGCTCTGAAAGGCAGAAACCAGGTGAGCTCTGAGCTCAGAAAACAACAGAAGAAGGAAAAGAGGGGATAAATGCTGACAGCTTCTATTTGTGAAGAGGGTAGTAAAATCTTCCTAGGATTTGTTTTCAGAACATTGTAAAAAGCAGGGAAAACAAAGCTCATACAGAAACAGAAGTTTTAGGTATTCTTGGGGAACTTGGAGGAAGAGGATGTAGTTATATTTCAAGAATATGCATTAAGGAATACTAACTTGGATACAGGACTTAAATCACAGTTAAATACAGGAACCATGTATGAGGATTTTGGCAGCAGCCAGGCTTAAGATTTTGGTCTTGGTTTTAGCATTAACAATGGCACATTTGCTGTCAGCCATCCAAAAAAAACCATTGCATCTTTCTAAAGGAGGGTAAAGGCAGTGCAGCCTTATACTAGCAGAACCTTTCCTGTCTTTTCCTAATGATCTTCCTCTGTTAGCTAAGGACAATATGGAAAGCAAGGAAAAGTTCCATTACAGGTTAGGTACTTTGTGTGTTTTTGAGGCACAAAACCCTAAAAGATGAAATTATGCATTACTAGCACAGGAAACTCCAATTAACTCTGAGAATGACCGTTTGCTGCAGTAAATTATGTAATAATAACAGAATTTTGTTAGGAAGGCTACTAAGAGGATTCTATATATAGCATCAACGTGTAGTGGTGAAAGTATGGAAACCCCCAAATTATCTATTTAGGCCAGCTGGCCACAAAATGGAAGTGTTGGAAATGACTTATGTAGGAGCTATGCCAGAAGCAGCACCTACCATCCATGCTAACACAATACAAAGCCCTAGAAACAAGAACAATTTGGCTATGTAGACAACACATCCCCCCAGCCCAGATTATAAAGAAAACAATCAAATTTACCGAGAACAGATGTAGAACTACTGCATGTAAGAGCAGCCTCTCCTGTGAAGACATATAAAACTCTCTGAACCGTAGTTGTTACAAGTTGCAAAACTCAGTTAACACTGCAGATTTACTGTCTGTCACCTAGTATTGTATGAGCTGGGAGAATGTTTTAGGAAAGCATTTGCAGGAGCTGTGGTCAAAGCTAAGATAAGACATTGTAATGAAAATATTCTGTTTCTGCATAAATTTGCTTTGCAGACAATGCTAGTTGTATTGCTTTTAAAATGCCAGCTATAGACTAGATTTAATTACTGAGACCTGGGTAACCAAGAGTACTCGTAAGAAATAAAATCTCTGAATACTAAAAGAATTGTAATATACATTCAGTAGGATTCACTGCCTAAGACAGGCAGTGCTGTTATACCTTTACAGAGGAAGAAAAGAGTGAAGAAAACAGCTCTTCAAGCACATACTGTTACTTGTAATCTATTTAGCAGAGATCAAAGAGGAGGATAATGAAGAGTTGTGTTGATTATTTGCAATCAGATACAGATTTGCAAAGGTTACAAGATGAGGCTTCTATGCTTGGTGAGAGGGTTTCAGCTTTTGTTAGCTTAAGGAGGAGGAAGAAAAGGTGATATCTGAAAATGATCACAAAGAAAAAAACAAACCACTTATCCTGGGAACTGTTTTCATAATGGCATTAAAGAATCAGAAGAAACTCCTAAAACCTCTCTTCATCATGGATAATGCTAGCCAAAGAGAATTTTCCAACTTACATTAAAGTTAAACTTTTACTGCACTTTTTTAATTTGTTCTTATCCAATCTAGTTTCCTGTTCTCTGTGCCAGCAAGCTCACATATCTGTTTTCTTTAATAAATTCTGAATCCTTTCACCAGTTTAAATCATATTTTCCAAGGGATATAAGTTTCATATGTAGCATATTCCTATAACAGAGTGAAAAAAGGCAGCCAACTATGAATGTATTAATATGTCCTGTGGAGAAGACTGCATTGTGAGCTCACTGCTTTTTAGTTAGACCTGAATCTGCGTTAGTGTTTGTGCAAGATCACAAAGTCAGTGAAACCAGACTGCCTTGTTTGATGCCCACTGATTTTCCTGAGGGAAGGTATTGTTTGAGCTGGGAAATATACATCAAGGGAACAAGCCATGTTGCGGTTTTCAAGGTGTATATATTTGGTTATTCCTACTTGCCAGTTTGAAGGCTCCAAGGTAGCATGAGATTGAGACTGAGTTTTCTCATATTTAGCCTTAAATTTAAGTTTCTTGAACCAAAATGGTTTACATTTTCTTAGCACTGTCTTCATTTGTAAAGGTGTCATGATCTGGTTTCTGCAGAGTTTAACAGTAACATTTACTGTTTAATATTCTCACCCCATTCAGAGACATTAATATTTCCACTGCTGAAAGTTTTTCATTTTGTAAAGTGACATATGCTACTGAAAATAAATGATATGTGCCTTGTCTGTGGAGTCCTCTTCAATTGTACCTGGCATAGTGTTCAGGTGCAGAAAGCACAGATTTCTCCTTCTCCACTTACAGATTCAAATAGAAATATTTAACCTTTTAAAATCTTACTGTAAGCTTGCACTATGTAAACACTACACTTGAAGTCACTGTCTCTTTCCAGATACTAAGGCCTCGTATCAGTAGTGTTTTATTGCTGGAATTTAGGCAGAAGAACAAATGGTGACGTGTCATGTTCATCTTATGTACTTATTGGCAGGATCTGGGTACTGACATTACCTTCACTGAGGTATCTTACTCCTCAGCTAAACTATATTCCTTTTTCACCACGGTAGCAGATGTTAAAAGATTAGCTCCACTTGCTTCAGGTCACACAAGCATTTCTTTACCATCAACTTTGATTTAAAGTCCTTTGATGCTTTTTTCCCTTTTTTTCTCCAGATTTCAGACAAATCAATTAGTTACTAGCTCAAGGCATCATAACAATTACTTCCTTGAGCTTTGTGGTTGTTTTCCTAATCTTTTGGACTTTTTTTAGATATTTTGCTGGAAAAGAATATTGTAAGCCTTCTACCTTCCAATTATAAATAGCCAAATATCTTAAATTTTTTAAAGGTCAGATATGTTAATATTTTCCTGAAGAAATTACCTTACTTCCAATAGGCTGGCCAGGGAATAATTGAATTCTGACTATTACTGAGAAAAAACCAACCCTTTTCATAGAGACAGTCTCAAAAATGTTTTCATTATCCACTTGTATTTATCTCCAGTATCTTTTATCTCTTTACAGCAGTCCCTGACCCTTTTCCTATTACATATCATTGGCCCAAATACTATTGCCAAAACTTCTTTGAAAAACAAATATTAGGCTTAAGTTATAAGAACAGTGAATGATACTAGCTCCATCTGAGGGGGTCAACTTATCATCTAAAAAGAGACCATCCATCACATATAGAACTATAAAAAACATACCCTTTTGGTGTTCTATTTTTAAACACAGATGATTTGTACTGCTTCGAGGAACCCATAAAAACTTTGGAGATTTTGTTCAGATTAAGTTTACCGAAGTGTCTATTCAACACTTATGTCCTGAGAATTACCATCAGGCTACAGTATAAAAAAGCTTTCATTTGACACATACCATTCACCTTGACTGCATCCAGATTAGAAACATTGTTGGTAATTGTTTCTTTAAGTGCCCTGGCAGCACAAAAGTGGTGAATGACTTTTTTGTGTTATGTTAATGAAGTAACTTGGGGATGGGGGCGGGAGTTTGTAAGCTAAGGGTAAAGTGATGTGGGATGGGCGGTTGCAAAAAAAGACTAGTTGCAAGGGCAGAAGTGACCAATCAATGTTTATCTTATGTTTTGACCTGCTTGGTCTATATAAACAGGGAGTTAACCCTTAATAAAGAACTTCATCTGAAGTCATATTGATTTGTCGTGAGGTTCAGTTGCCACCGCCGCATTAAAACATCACAGTAAGATGTTCCTACTTGTTTACCTCCTTTTTCCCCCACTGCATATCAAACAGCATTCAGGCATGCAAAGACATTTAAAAATTTTGAACATTTGAAAAAAACCTAATCAGTTAATGCTTTTAAAACACTTTTAAAGCTCTTTTTATTTTCAGCTAAGGGGAAAGGTTCCTATTTTGGACTCAAATGACACCTTCTTCCATACCTGTAAGTGAATCAAAACTGAGTCAGTAGGCAGACTAATGATATCCACTCAGTCAAGACCTACATAACATATATCCTGATGGGAATAGACAATGAGAATGTTGCATTTGTATGAGATCATATTTTAATGCTGTATAGTCATGGTTGGACTCGATGATCTGGTGGGTCTCTTCAACATGGTTATTCTATGAATCCGTGATTCTATATTTTGATTAAATCCATGAAAACTTATGAATTCTGTTCTGCAGGAAACAGTGAACTCTTACAACTACTTCTATTTTAAACTGAAGCTGAATCAAATATTTTTGTTCTCCCTGCAAAACTACTTTCCAAAGACATTTGTAAACAAGTGCCCAGTATGTCATTTGGGATTACTAAAATTTTAATTTTGCATCATCTTTCATTTTATAGTGATTGCATTTATTATTTTAAGTAGTTTTGTAGTGTTCAGTAATGCAGTATATGGTGAGATAGATTTGAGAGTCCGAAAAAAATGGTTAAATATAAAGCTGTTTACAGATGAACATTGACCACTGTGTGACTGGTAATACTGACATGTGGAAATGAAGGCAATTTCCAGACTGTTAAAAAGGATATAACCAAATACTCCCGCATGCTCTAAAAATGTCTTGCTCCATGTCTTTCCTACCAGCTCCAACCAGCAGACTAGAGGCTATTCCACCTTAACAGGCACAGTAATCCTTTAATAAATCATCTGGTAAATCCAGTTAGATAGATATTTTAACTAACCATATCAGTCAAGAAACAGTGTTTCACAGCAGGTCATGCTTTTACATCTCTGGTTTATGGACAATTTCTTCCCCTCCATCCAAAATCAGCAGACAGCAGGCTGATGCCCTGTCTTGACAGGTAGATGCCCTGTCTTGAAATCACCTCCTGGATTTCATAATTCCTTTCATTAGATCAAAATGAGGAGTTGTGATATTTCAGAGGACTGTGTTTTGTGGAAAGACCCACAGATGTGTCTCTGAGATGAAAAGGTGTGGCTGTGGAGAATTTCAAATTCTTAATGTGTAGATATCATGGTAGCGTTAATGGAACACAGCAGGTAGAATTTTCGTTCTCATAATTTCATCTGCCTTTTTATTCCCTAAGGAATATTAAGCCAATGAACAAAACTCAACAAAAACAATATAAACCAAATATTCTAAGAGAAGGAACAGACACAGAACACTTCCAGCCATATTTGGGCAATTCATCCATATTCCCAAATGGAATCTGACAGGAATAAAGAGTCATAAAACTTGGGAAAATTAAAGCGGCACTGAGAGTGCCTGCTAAATTATAAACTCCTAATTAAAATGCATGATACTATAGTACCATTCACTGCTATTCTAATTTGAAAGAAAATGTAAGAGGATACAATGAGTGTTCAAACAAGCATAGGAGTATGACATTAATGTTGTTCTTAGGAAGACTCAGTATATAGATTTGCTCCTGCCTTTTTTGCTTGTTTTGTTTATTAGTTTGTATGTGTTTGGGTGTGGAGGGCTGTCTTGGGGCTTTGGGTTTATTTTTTGTCAGGGGGAAGCAACATTTGGTGGGCTTTTTGCACTTTAGAATAATGTCTTCAATATATCATTCACAGAAAACTCAATCCTTTGAAGAACTTCTCTCTGTTCCCTTGTATCTGAGCAAATTTCAGCTGCTCAGTAGGAAGACTTGGAACAGATAATTCATGTCTGTATTTTCACGTTTTTATTCCTAGATGAATGTCAAATTTTATGGAGAAGTATGGCAATGGCAGCACAGGGAAATAGTGATTAATAAAGAGTTTTTACAACAATAGGTTATTACATTAATGTTATGTTAAATTCTTGATGAAAATCACATTGTAGAGATTATTTTCTCCAAATGAATGTAAAAAATATAGTCAGAGATCATCTGTATAGTGAAAGTGACTACATGCATCTATTACTCATAAAAAACAGTTGCTCAAGCATATATTAACTTCCCTAATTATTTTACAAACCCTTTAAAAATGCAAATATTCACAAGTTTCAAATAATTCTTGCAATTAAGAATTAACACAAGTTTCAAATAATTCTTGCAATTAAGAATTTTGACAATGAGACAAACAATAGAACCTTTTCAGGATATTTATCTTTTTTTTTTTTTTTTTTGACTGCACTTAAATGTGCAAACTTTGGTTTTGATAAAAGGCTCAGGTCTTTCATCACCTGCATCTACAATTTTAAACTTCTGGACTCTTACTTCTAGAAGCTAACTGTTGTAGCAGAGAATTCAATATGAATTACACAGAGACTCCATTTCCTGCTTAGGTTTTCGTGACTACAGCTTCATGACTTCTTTAGCTTTAAACTATTAGGAGAAAACTTATTCCAGTATTCAAAGTCTTAAAATGTAATTTGAGCATAGATTGTTCTTTTGTCTGAAGATCCACTTGTCAGAAATGTACTACCACGTTGATCCTCTGCAAAACTCAGGACTGCAGATACTTAACTAGTTTTCCAGTTTTTCAATGATTATATGGTAGATGTGGAGAATAAACATTTTTTCCTTCTGTAATAAGGCAGTATAAGATTTTTTGCTCTGTGCTCCCTGCTTCTTTACTCCATCTTATTTACTTTTCATATAACAACTTGTCTGCAGAAGCAAATCAATTCATATTAGACCAAGTGTTGCATTCACCGTTCACAGTCCTAAACAAGCTGTAAGAATTCAGGCTAATAGAAATAGTACTTAAACCCCACATCCACTCTTCATCATTATTTTTCTTTCCTTTATTGAGTATTACCTTCATCTAGGTAGCTCAGTAAGAAAGGAGATAGCCTAAAAGTCTGAAATAAGATTTTTGGTTTACTGATGATTTTGGAGTAAATGTGGCGGAGCTCTGCATCTTTCAGTCCTGTGTATTGGCTACAGGCAGCAATGTTGTTCTCTCTGCACTGTTGTAGCTTTTTAGTGCTTTATACTAGTGCTTTGTACTAGTGCTTTAATACTAGTCTTGTAGATCTCAAAATACCTTGTAGATTTCAATCCGAAACACTAAGAAGGAAGTAAAGATCAACTGAAGACCCATAAATTGATGGCACTAATACAAAGAAGAAGGAAACATAACAACATGTGTTTTGTATTCTTTGTTTATCAGAAACTTCTAGCAGATTAAAAATAGAAACTTTTTTCAGAGTGATAAAAAAAGTATTTTTCAAGATTCTGGGAAGACAAGAAACACTAAGTGTCAAAAAAAAAAAAAAAAAATTAAACTAGTTACATCCTTTGGAATGTCCTTTCCATTTAAGATACACTGAACTGCTACAGGCAAAGTGACTCAAAGGGAGCAGATCTTAAAGGTGAAACTATTCATTCTGAGAATGCAGTGAATGCAATCCATGATTTTTTGGGGGGGTAGTCTCACTAGCTGGTTCTAGTCTGGTCCTATGGCCTTGGCTTGCAGCACCCTTAACTTCTGGCCCATCAACAGCCATTTTCCAGTCCAGTTTCATCTGAAAAGAATGAGTTAATCTCATGCATTTGTGAATTCATCTGAAAGGAAACCAGGTTATGCACTCCAGAACTCAGTGATGGGAAGGGGCTGACAAAGAGAAGAAATTCAAAACCACTCACAGCTAATCTGAATTAAAAGTCTAGTGTAATCACCACCTGGCTTTACTTTACACTTGCAGCCTTCCAAAGAAAGACAAACCCAAGTTTATGATGTTTATGCTAATTCAGTAAATGCACTTGAGTTACGGTATAATCTATGAAAAATATCTGGGGGGTGGTATTGCAGATATTGAACCATATAATTTATAAAGAATTACTTACAGTAGAACAGTGTTTAAGATGCACTTCTTTCTGGAAAAAGCAAAAAAAGAAACTATTTAATTGATATAATGAAATTTCATATATTTTGGGATCAAATCTCTTCAGGTTACAGAAACAACCCTGCCTACTCAGAGATATGGACACTAGATCTACAAATGTAACTGAGACTTCTTCAGATTTCATCATGACTAATAAAAGCAATGTAATCCAAACTAGTCAATAGATAGAACCATACACTTAAATTTCTTTTAAACTATATCCCCAGTAACTGGTGCCACTCATCAAGAGCAGACAGATTGTCTGGAAGTTACAGATGAGAATCTAGTGAGCAATTATTTGATGATGTGCATGAAGGACTCAAGTCTCATTCACTTCAGCACAGCTGCTCTTACTCTGGAGACTGCTCTTCTTTTTGTTACTGGAGTCAGTAAATAAATACTAAAACCAAGTCTGACACTATCGTCAGACCAGAACTACTTTAACTCCCACTTCTTCATTTCTGCTTTGTCATTTAGTCTGTCCTTATTAGTTGTGTATATTACCTGCATGTCTCTATTTTTTCAGTTTCTCAGATGATATTTTTTTGGTTTCTCAGTGTCTCTATGAAGGGAAGACAAATATATGTGTTTTCTGAAAATGAACCTTTGGTTTTTCTTAGTTTACAATTTCATCATAAAACCTACACTGCTAGATACAGATACAAATTGTCTATTATATATATTGATATGATATGTATATATTTTCTACATTGTCTTATCTCATTTTTCAAAATATTTTTCTCAAGTGTGTGATTGATGGAGTTTGTTAACAATGTTTAACTTTCAAAAATTACCTAATAAGTTCATCTATAAATATCCTGACTATATTAAAATATCTTAGGGAAGAACAATTTGATAAAACCCTGATAATGAAAAGAAGAAAAACAGTCAGTTAGAAAGTTAAATTTTCAGAAATTCTATATTCACTCCAAACAGTTCAGAAAAAGATGTGATATGTTTTTTTAATATTTTTCAATTTAAAAGTATTGAGTAACATACAAAGTTATCTATGACAGTTTTAAAGATTGTAGTGGGGAGGAATTAAATTATGAAGATAAAATTAAATTATGGGACACCTTCCATTAGTACAGATATATTCCCAGAAATGCTGTTTATACAAAATATAGCCTACCTTATAATCACATCATAAACAAGACAGCTACTTATTGCCTTTTTTATTAAGTTATTATTACAGACTTACAGACAATAGGTTCTTTAAAGATGCAAGTACGAGAGGAGAGTTACTGAAAAATACTGTTTAAAGATTATTGGAGAATTTCAGAGTATGATTGTACATTAGTGCTAATTGGTACGTCCTTCAATGGTAGAATGAAATCAGAGTAATTTTTTTATCTTTCCAAATTAAACTGTATCTATTTATGCCTGGTTCTTAAGAGCCAAGAATCAGTGCACCAAAAATTTTGAAGAAAATGGCAATCATCTTTAATACAAGGAGGCTGATTGTGCCCTTAGGACAGGGAAATTATAATAAAATCACAATCTCTTTCTGTGGAGCAGTGAGTCCCAAGAATACATGGTAAAGCTCTTCCTATTGACATAGTCTGTCAAGAAGGATTCTTAACTTCTATGATCTCGTTAAAGATGGAATTTTTCAAAGAAGCTGAGTTAGACTAGGTATCTAAAAATCTCACTGTGATTCATTGTACCTTGTTTGCCTGATTTCTTTGAAAAATCCCATGCAGCAATATGATGGAATACTTTAAATTGCCTTTGTAGTTTATACAGTTTTCATTAATTCTTCTCACATGATGAAGAATGATTAACAGTTAAGTATAATAGTTAAAAACTCAATTTATGTATGTATATTAGTCTAGCATGCATAAGTCTAGAATTTTTAATGACTATGTATCATGCATTTGGACATCAAGCAAAAAAATAGCATCTATTTTTTGATCATCCATAGATGTGTTGCTGTTTATATTACAGGTTCTAGCTCATTGCAGTATGAAATAAGTTATTCAGAAAATCTACAGATAGATATAGGTTCAGTGTTTGATTGAAATATAACCAGTATCAGTGTCTTCAAAACTGAGAGTTGGTGCACATCTGTTTTCTACTGTACAAGATTAGTGGGCTAAATTCAAACTTTGCAAAAGATTAAAAGGATTATTTTAATTTATCATTTATTACTGTGAAGATTATTACCTGAGCAGCAAAGCAAACAAGGCTAAAGGGAATGTGTTTATACTGCATTGAAATGGGAAATACCGTGCTGGAAGGGAGTTTTATGACATACAATTCTGAAGTTTTTTTTAATATTTTCATTAGAGTAACTACTAAAGAATAAAAATATACTAACAGCATTTGGTCAAGATACAACTTAGTAAGGAAGAATCAAATTACTTAGAGACAGTCATTAGGGAAATAGGATGAAATTTCATACAGTTATATGGAAACACTTCCACTGAGGAATTAATAATGAAAACTATGGGGTTACCTGTTAGAAAATACAAAGGTACTAAAGATTTGGAGGCATTGGTGAGTCAGAGCATAGATAAGAAGGTGACTGTGAATTTACCATTACTCTGTAACTCTTGCAGTGTTGTGGGATGGGGAAAAGAAGGTGTTTCTGTCTCAATTTGACAATAGATATCCAGCCAAGATGTAAGTCTTGAAATTCATAGGAGGCACTGGGAAACAGGATTTTGGGGTTCTAATTCTCCAAATTAAAAAAAGGAAGTAAAATAAAAAAGATTAATTCATGACAAGGAGTTAAAAAAAATGAATTCGACAATGTAAATGAAGTTTTAATTAGCTGAGTGAATATATTTCTAAAACTGCATGGACTAAACATGGGAGAGGGAAAAGACTAATTTATGGTAATTAACAGTAGTCTGAAGAAAACAGAAGATAACTACAAATATAGTTATATTGACAGTTAATTCATAGCTTCTAAGACTCAGAGGACACATTTCTGAAATATCCTTCCTACAGTGGAAATCTAACTGATATTAAGTGAGAACTTGGAATATGACTGTAAATATTACTTGATGTTGTTACCTGTACTGGTAAGAGACATCACTAGAGGACCCAGTAGGTATCCTTAATTCCTTTGTTCATTGAAAAATTAGTCATTTCTCTGATTGCACTGAGGTAATTCTGAAGCAGTAAAGTGATACATTGTGTACACTCAACAAAATGATTGAATTCCCCTGGTGCCCCTGTGCTCTTACAGCACATTCTCTCAATTTTTGTAAAATTTTTCAATAATTAAATTTCTCTAGTAGCTGCAAGAATTTATTAAACATTTTCACTTCATTAATTAAGCAGCCAGTGTAGAATTTTAAGCAGTAAGTGTTCCCAGATTTCAGTAGACTTGCAGATGTTACAACGGATGGAACTACAGTGAATTAAACCAGATTAGTTTCAGTAACAAGCAATTAGTCACCCCTTATTACAATTGCTCAGTTTGATAAAACTGGAGGAAAAAATCCATTTCAACAACATGAACATCACTTTAGATGATCTTATATGCTGTCTTTGTAAAACATCTCACTTTCCATCCTCTTGGTTCATATCTGTCCTTGAGGATTTGTATTCTTTTCCAATTTCTTTCTACCCTCCAATCTGGCTTCTTGTCTTCTGAAACCATAAATAAATTTCTGTCAACTCCTTTCTGACAAAAACTGCAATTTTTTTTCCAGCCACAGTGCTTTTTTAAACCTTTTTTGATCATTCCCAAAGTCTCGTCTGTTTCACCTCTGTAACTAACTTTGAGAACCTTTCCTCTTTGAAACCATTAGTATGACTGAGACAATGAAAACATCGTGACCAAATATTATGTAAACAGGGAAAACATTCAGTACACTTCCTGTAAGCCTCTATTCAAGGTTTCCTAAGAGTTGCACAATCAGAAATGGAAGTTTAAGGTACAGCAAATTAAGCTGGACTTTTTAACCTAATACATTTGTTTCTTTATTCAAGAGAAGAGATGCTCCTTTTTACTGCCACACCTCATATACTGTATTCAGTTTTGGGCCCCTCAATGTAAGAAAGACATTGAGGTACTGGAACATGTCTAAAGAGAGGCAACAAAGCTGGTGTAGTGTCTAGAGAGCAAATCTCAAAGCAGTGGCCAAGGAAAGTGAGGTTGTTTATCTTGGAGAAGAGGCTCAGAGGAAACCTTTTTGGTCTCCACTTATTGATCTCTTCTCCCAAGTAACAAGCACTAGGACTAAAGGACTAGGACCTCAAATTACACCAGGGAGGTTCAGATTGGATATTAGGAAAAAATATCTTCTCTGAAAATGTTGTCAAACGCTGGAACACATTGCCCAGGTATATATCCAGCATCCCTGGAGGTATTTAAAAGATGTGTAGATGTGGCATGTCAGGACATGGTTTAGTAGTAGACACGGTAAGTTTATGGTTGATCTCAATGATCTAAAATGTATTTTCCAACCTAGATAATTCTATGATTCTAAGTCCCAGATGCTACTTCATGAAACAAAAAAAGGAAGAAAACATCTTATATCTATTTGAGATCTTCCTTAGTTCAGGTTAATGCAGAAGGCATATCATAATTATTAATTATCTGTCAAACCTAGGAGGGTGAAAGAGTAGGAGGCACCGGGTTGTGTACCAAAGGTCTTGAGCAGTGGGACATGGAAAGCTTACATAAAAAAACATTCTTTAAAGAAAGTCACTGTAATAATGCCAACTGAATGAAAGTGCATGTTTGTATGTTGTGTGCCCTTGTTTATGTTTGAATTTATGCATGCATCTGAGCTTAGTAATTAAAGTCTGTATTCATTTTTAAAGTATGTCTTTTTAGTCATTGACCTTGTCCATTTGTTTCAAAATTTTCCATGCTTTTCAATGTTTTGAACATTTCCTATTTGATATGAAAAGTCAAAGAGCAGAGCCACAGGATAACTGAAATCAACACTACTTTTTTAACAAATAACATCACTCGTTAAGTGGAAGAAGGTTTTTATATTGTGTAATTCCCTACTACTTTGTTATTTGAATAATCAATTTACATGAGATTTGAGAAATCCTACAAATTGCACTAAGTTTCCTAAAACAGGCATAAAGTGTTTAGTTTAACTCAATTAAATAACCATAATATTTCATCACAGTAATTAGTTATTTTGTAACCTCTGCATATCATGGGCCTGATGTTTCATTTATGATTAACATATCATTAAAGCAAGCACATTATAAAATGAAGATACAAAGACAAATATCATCCTGAAAATGTTCTTATTTTAAATGTCAGTCAAATGCAAACAAAAGTCAGAGGAACATAAACCCATATTTAGCCTGCCAGCAGGCTGCTAAGTTTAAGATGAATAAGGTCACATCTCAATGCAATGAGCTGACACTGTTCTTTGAGAAAAAGCTCATTTGTCCTTGGACCAAAAAGTACTACTTTTACCCTCTAATTTCCATCATATTTCTGGAATACAATTTGGGGTTTACCTTTCTGAGGGCTGCATTTCTTCTAAGAGTGTCTGTAAGATGCAGGAAAAGTACAAGCCAATACCCCCTAGCAGAGCAAGCAATAAGTCATGTATGTCAAAGGTATCAAACCTCCTCTCACTGTCCTCACAGCCAAATAAAATACGGAAAAGAAAGGAGCCCTTTAAAGCCTCGGTAAGAATAACAGGACCCAGGAGACTGTCTTCCTCAGTGTCTTTACCAGTACTAATTAATATTAATATGGGAATGTTCCTTAGCATTATAGCCAGGTAGCAGAGAACACTTCATCAGCACATTGCTAAGTTTCCCTCCCTTTCCCCAGTTCAGACTAGATGTGTCCATACTGTACATTATTTGGAGTGATCCCTGGGTCCACCCTGTCCATCCTACTAGTCTACGTCCAGTATGTCCAGGCCTACTTGACTGCACACACAGTCTCTACAAAAGGGACAAAGCATCCTATGCATGCAGGATTTTAGCCGTTAACATTATATTTTTAATTTCCATAGCTGTGTGCAATGACAGTCTTGCCACGATTGTGCTGCTTGGTCATATTCATGCCTTAATACCTTATCTATCCTATGAATCAATCTCTTAAACATAGAGACAGATGAGATACCACTTGCCAGAAGCATTGCAACAGAGCAGGAAAAACTGATTCTAGAACCGCTGGAATGTAGACAAAGACTTAAAATAGATATTAGAGCTGCCCCCATCATCCTCATGTGAGGGTGGTATTTACTACCACGTTGCTAGCTATACAGACCAAACTGTGCTGCTTTGCACAACCTTTTTGATGAACTTGGAAAACTACCTTCTCTCCCTTATTTGGGTTATTATCTGATCCAGCAGAACACAGCCTTCATGGGGAAAATTCCCATTGTACAGAGGCAGTCACTCAGGGTGTCAAGGCAGGCTTTTGACTTACCTGGAACTGCTGTAACTGGGAAAGAAAGTCTCTAGTCATCTGAAGAAGGGGACTGATAACTGATCATCTCAACCAGGGACTCCAGAGAAAGATTACCTGTTGCTTTAACACAATGATCCAGAGCACATGAGTATTTCTCCAGTGTTCTTGGGGCTCTGTGTGTCTGGGAAGAGGCTCTATCACTACACGAGAAAGAGTGACCATCAGTCATGGACCCCTGGACATCTGACAGCAGGATCATGGCCCCAGTGCAGTAGTCTGATGCAACTAGTGGAAAGTTCCATTGGCGTGGTATCTTACAAGAGCGGCCAAAGTGAATATTAAAACACAAAAATGAATATTCAGATATCTAATGAAAGTCGGTTATATCAAAACCCCGTAAGTCCATGATTATGGAGAAGGTCCTTTGAGCTCTTCTTGATTGTAGCAGGCAAAGACCAGTAATCTCCCCCTCAGCTGGGATACCTCTCAGTTGTAATGCTCATCCTCATTTGCTAACAAAGCAAATGAAAAAGCCTCAAGTGAAGTTATCTCCCCTTGAGATCTGACCATTGCCTGTCGGGAATGCTAGTGTATTATAGATGAGTATTTTCACCAAATCTCAAGAGGGAAATTTTCAGACTAATATCTCTCTCTCTCTCTCTCTCTCTCTCTCTCTCTCTCTCTCTCTCTCTCACACACACACACACACACACACACTCTCTTGCTCACTCTTATGACCCATATGCTTAAGTATAGATATGTCTTTGTATGCATACATCTCTATATCTCTGTGATTGCACATATACTTACTACACTGTGTAGTGAATAGGAGAAAACCTCATTATTTTCAAAACCGATTCAGTTGTTAAGCAATTTGATTATACAAATATATTGTATAATTTTAATCGCTTTTGTAATCAACTGATAATTAAGTGTTAGTAAGGATTTTGTAATTTTACCTTAATAAATTTTAAATTTCTGATAAAACAAAATTTTATAAATTATTATTCATTGCACCCATTTTTGGATTATTCCCATTTTGAGATATTATCATCAAGTTAATTTGCCCCAGATAGTGAAGAGACTTCTCTGCAAACACTGAAACCAAAATTTTAATGGCGTAATATGTCAGGAATGTAAAATGTATTTACTCTCAGGCCCAGTGTGAGGACAATAAGGTGCCTGTGAAAACTCTAGGACTCCTAGAATGCTGAGTAAATCAACCTTTATGTGACCTCATCCATACAACTGATTATTAGCAGTGCCCACAACAGGTTGTTTCTCAGACGATTTCTGAATTTCATTTTAGAGAAGGCTAATCGAATGACACCAAAAGAGAATTTGAGAACACCCTCAAAATAATACAGTGTTGCTGATCATGCATTTCATACTTGGGATAGTTACCCAACGCCAATTTTGTACTATGTCTAGACACATGGAAGCCACCAAGTACTTGAATTCTTTCTCGAACCCTCTAAGATTACTCTGACTGCCAGCAGAGAACTTTACCTACTCTCCATTCCTTGTTTATTCATTACAGCATGCAGAGAAAGAAGGGGAAACTTTCTAGAGGGAAGATTTGTCAGTTAGAATAGCACAAACAGAACTAAGTTCCTCTAATCCAATCTGCTTCTCAGTGTCAAGTCTCTATTCTGAGTTACAGGCTCTCTGCCAATACTGTATTCATTAATGCTGTCTTAGCAAGATCTAATGAGATTAATGCAGCTCCAAAAATGCAAAACAAAACAGAACAAAAAAGGAAGGGAAAACATACTTCATTTAGCCCTGGCTCTGCTTTCCTTGCTCTTCATCTTGTTTATCAAGTGCTCGCATTCATTACTCTTCTGCTGACATTTTGATCTCCTCTGACAAGCATGTCTACTGCAGTACTGAACAAGTCACAAGTGCACAGTAATTATTTATAACCAGGTTGCCAACTGGTTATCCAATCTCATGACCATGATCTCTATGGATGCTGGGTCCCTCCCTAAGTATTCTGAGTCAGTGGACTCTCTGATAGATAACTACTGATTCAATCCTAGTACTTACATTGTCTCAGAGTCCCACTGAAATCATAGGGCTGCTAGGCAGGAACTGGAGTATACTATGTCTAGTAAAATTTTAAGGCAAAGATGTTATTTGGTATGAAACACATAACAGAAACCACAAGTCTTGTTTTGATTCAATGAAGTATTCTTTCGTGGTATAGCCTAAAATTTAAAACTGAGACTCTCATAGATGCTAAAATCTCTTGACCAAGACGTCTTGAAAAATTTCTTCTGTCTTCTTACTCCCAACAGTCAACAAATACACCAAGCAGAACAATCCTTTTCTCTTAAGGTGAAATCCAGAAATCTAGATTAAAGCCAAGTTCATTAAATACTGTTTTGATGGTTAATGAACAGGTTGTTGGGTGTGTGTTAGCTTGTTCTTGATGTTTTCCTGCACTGAACTACTAGTGGATATTTTCTTTTGACTATTTTTTAATGTCTTAGTTCAACTAAATGCAAATAAAGTACAGGAAGAATATGATCCTTTTTTAATTGCTGAATTTCTGCAGCATCTGTTGTCTTTACCTATCAACCTAGTTATTTTGTCTCCATAAGATCTAAACAAGTATTTTTCTTGATTACAGAACCACAGAATTTATGCATTGTGATAGTACATTTAGTCCAGGCTTCTGTAGTCCATCTTCCCTACTGTCCAGTTGAGTTTTGAAAATCTCCAACAATAGTGACTTCACAAAGTCTCTGGGTGACCTATCCCATTGTTCAACCACACTCACAGTAAAAAAGAGCAGGTTTAATGTTTGAAAGAATTTCCCATATTGTTGTTTCGGCCCATTACAGCTTGTCATGATACTAATGAGAAAAGTCTTGTCTTCTTCACTCGATTCGGTGATATATTTATACACATGGATAAAATCCCATGGAGGTTTCTGTTCTCTAGGCCAAACATCCCAGCACTTTCATCTTCTCTTTGTATAAGAGAATTTCCAGGCTCTCAGTCACATTTGTGGCCCTTGCCAGGACTCATTCCAGCATGCCCATGTTCCTCTTGTTCTGGGTCGCCCAGGACTCCACTCAGCACTTCAAAGTGAAGGATCATCTCCCACAACTGCTGACAGACCTGCTGGCCACCATTTCTGCAAGGGCACATTGCCTCCTTGTAGCAAATCCATAATGAAAAGTCCTCTTTTGCAAAGCTGTTCTTCATCTGGTCATCTGCTGCCTTTATTGGTGCATAGAGTTATTCCTTCTCAGGTGCAAGACTGCATTTCCCTTTAGTGAACCTGAGATTCCTAATGGTACATTCCTTTGATCTCTTGAGATTCCTCTGAAAGGCAGCACAACTATCCGATATATCAGTCAACCATTCATGTCAGTTTTGGGTCATCTGCAACTTTGCTGAGGGTGTGCTACCTTATCATCCATGTCATTAATGAAGACCTTAAACAGTATTGGCCTCAGTACCAGACCCATGGGTACAAACATGGAATTCGTCCAAGCAGATCCATGAACTGTCTGACGTTTAGGGCTGAGATCCTACTGTTTGCCTTGTTCCCTTCTCTCAGGATTCTGAATTCATACATCTCATGGTCACTGCAGCCAAGGCTACCTCTGATCTCCACGTCCTCCTATGGTTCTTCCTTGTTTGCAATAAGGTATAAATCATTTTAGAGCATTGTGAAGACCTCAAATTTAATGAGATATAGGCACACATATTTTAAAGGCAAAAGAATAAAGGAATAGTGGAGAAAGATAGAAATAAAAGAAAACATATGCAACATCCAAAAGGTTGGAGGCAATTTCTATGTGCAGAAGCACTCTGCAATTCTAACCCCTGCTACAACTAATGGCACTAGTGAATACTGGAAATTTGGATTTAAAAGCTGATCTATTATGTACCACTTATTTCCATCGTCCTTTTATTTCCCAGATAGTTGCCTTTATTATTTTATTTTATTCCTATAAAACATAGCATAACAATTCCCTGAATCATTTCTCAGCAGGTCTAGGTAATGCTCAAGATGTAGAATAGGAGGATTGACAAAGATTGGAGTCAACATTTCAGAAGGCATCACTGAATGGGCTGAGATTATAGCAGATGTTTCTTAATAATTCCCACTGTTGTGGTCCCAGATCTGAGAAAAATACTTAGCCATTAGAGACAAGCGCACTTGTGGATTGCTGATGACTATGCAACTACAGCTCCAGCGGTGCACAATATGTTAGCAATACACATATTTATAATAGAACGAACAATTTTATATTTCTCTTACTGACTGTAGTCTTTTGTCCTTTTCATACAGAGATATTCACTGAGAGAGATCTGTTCTCTTCTGACTTGCATCTAACAGTCATTTCTATTCACCCATGAAAAGCAGGTATGTGCTGGATCTATTTTGATGTGTAGAATATTTATACTCACATGTACATGGTACACAACAAAACAATTTTGAATGGTACGCATGATATTAGGGTGGACAAAGTAATTCAGGTGGAAAACAAGATGTGTAGCCTATGAGAAGAATAGGTCTGTAGTTGCTAAAAGTATATTTACAGTTATTGAAGATTTTTAATACTTTTTTACTTCTGGGAAGTGTCTGTATATCTCTCCAACAGATCTCTGCATGGCATCCTGCTTTACTGTCACCCTTCTATTTGTGGAGTTCTTCATGACTCTCCACATTTGCTTTGACTCTCTGGAGAAGTGTAAGGCTGCTTCCTTTTCACAGAAGCCTTATTGTAACATGAGGCTGGGCAGCTATGTCTCACTCTCCTAGCCCCAGACAAGTACTCCTGCACCTAAAAGTGAGTTTCTTGGAATCCCATCATATTTTCTCTACCCTTTCAACATTCATATTAGAGAACTGACATTGTTCCCAACAAGATGCATGAATCACTAGTCAACAATCAGTCCATGGTTTATGAATGAATCTTCTCTCTGTCAAGCTGAGACTTACTTATAGACCTTAACAAATAAAGTCTCACAACCCTACATAAGGCAGTGTTATAAGTGTCTTTATTTTGCCATGAGGCTGATTGTGGCACCAAAAAGTTCAGTAGATTCCCTCAAGTTGCAGAGCCAGTCTGTGGGAAGAGTAGAAAGTTAGCTGGCATCCTTGAGGAAAAAAAAGTACTGTCATTGCAGAAGCTACAAGCCTCAGCCTTTTAACATGGTCTAAGACACAGTTTTAAGATTGCTGTGCCTGGGAAAGTCTTGATCTCCTTCCTTTTGTGCAAGCTATAAAGTACGTCTCATGCCTACCATTTGTGATGTGAAGATTTTGAAGTTTTTTCATAGCCTTTTAGTGACCAGAACCTTTCATTAGCATGGATGTTTGGGAAGAATACAGTTTTACTCCAGATTATTTCTAAGTAGTACTACTTTATTGCATGGAACTTGGTATGGTTTTGATGAACTTCAGTATTTTAAAGGCACTAGGATTTGTTTTAATATTTAGTATGTAAGAGAGAGAAAATAAGTGGTATTTCTTGTGGCACCCATCACAGACAGTTTATGTCATATGCATCATTCGTTTATTGGTCAGAGGACACTCAGGCATGCCGATTGCAATTACTAAATTCCCTTTTTCCAAGTACAAATCACTGTTTATTCATGGTGAGACACACTTAAACAGTCTGAATTTGCAGCATGCTGAGCTGTGTGAATAGTGTGCTGATTTCTTTTTGGACAAAGAAAATGGCTGTTAAAACTCAGCTGCAGGTAAGTTAGCATTGATCATTCTGATGGGACACATGCTGCCCCAGTAGCAGAGTGAATATTTGCAAAACCACCTGAATCATTTAAAACTTTCATTCTTGTTCATGCAGAGAGGTTAGCCTTTTTCCTCTTATTTCTGCCATAATAATTTAGGGATGCTGACAGCCTGTAGAGGATGTCAGTTTTCAATCAAATAAGGTTGAACGAAAGCACAAAGAGTCTGCATTTTCATTATGAATTTTCTGGTTCTCCCAAAGCCCAGAAATCTTACTGTTTGATGGAAAAACAACTATAATGACTATTATTAATGTTATTAAGTCTCATTACAATGATGGCACCCAAGTCCCAGCCAGGACTGTAGCATTTTTTACCCTCTTTGCATGCCACCAAGGACACATAAAATAGCTCAGAAATGATGCCTAACAAAAAGGACTTGCTGCCTATGTAGACCTATCCTTTCTCCAACTTGCTTCCTTCCCACCTGGCTATTCAGCATAATGAGCAATATACTGTGAATTCCTCTTGTGATTTCTCACATGATTATTCCTCTGTAAGTTTATTTTCTTCACCATCTGTTTTTTTTTCTTTTATCCCATTTTTGCATCCTTATTTCAGGGATCTACATCCATTTCATGGATAAAATTTCACATAAACCTTCTCTTCTCCTGGTTAGACCATCTCTGCTCCATCAACCTTTCCTCATAGGTGTTTCTAACCCTTAGTCACCTTACTCACTTGTTGTTGGACTCATTTCAGTAGCTCCACATCTGTCTTATACTGAGGATTCCAGAACTGGACCCAGTATTTCAGATGTGCCCTCACTGGTGCTCAGTAGAAGAGAATGATCACCTCCCTCAGTCTGATAGCATCATTCCTCCTAAGGCGATTCAAAATAATGACAGCCTTCTTTTCTACAAGAGTGCATGGTTGGCTTCTGTTCAAGTTGGTGTCCACCAGAACCCCGACGTCCTTTTCTATCAAGCTGCTTTCCAGTTTGTCAGCCCTCAGCATATACTGATGAATGTGATTATTCCTCCCTAGGTGCAAAGCTTTGCCCTTCCCTTTACTGAGCTTCATGAAGTATGTGTCAGCCCTTTTCTCCAGCATGTTGAGGTCCTCTGGATGGTAGCACAAATCTTTGATGTATCAGCCATTCCTCCCAGTTTACAAACTTGATGAGGGTGTATTCTGTACCATAATCCAGATCATTAATGAAGATGTTAAACAGAATCTGGTCTAGAATGCCTGTGGTACATTTCTACCTGCCAGCCTTCAACTAGACTGTGACACTGATCAACTGCCTTCAGGGCCTGGCTTTTCAACCAGTTTGCAGTCCACTGTATGCTTTACAACCCTCAATTTATCATCTCTATGGATATCTAATGGAAGATGGTGTTGAAAGCCTTGTAGACAACATCCGTTACTCTCCCTTCATCTACAAAACTAGCAATTTCCTCATAAAAGCTTATGAAGTTGGTCGAACATGACACCCTCTTGGTGAATTTGTGCTGACTACCTCTAATGTCTTTCTTGTCCTTAATTTGCCTGGAAATTTCCAGGAACCAAGGTATGGCTGACAGGTGTGTTTTTCATGGGTCTTACTTGCTCCTTTTGAAGATGAGCGGTATTTGCTTTCCTCCAGCCATCAGGCACTTCTCCCAGTTAACACTAGCATTCGAAGTGCTCACTAGATATAAAGTGCTCTGACAATGACATCAGATTGCTCCTGCAGCACTAGTGGGTTTATCCCAATCTGGCCAATGGTATGCCCCATTTGCTATGTCTTCCCAGATCTGATCCTCTTCCAGTGCTCAAGAGGCTTTGATCCATGTTAACTGCTTGAGATCTCTGTGTCAGAATGAGATGAACCCAGGCCTAGAACTGCTGGCTTTATATTTTAGAAACTCTTGAGAAGACTGGCCAGTTGTCCTGTAGTAAACAGTGTTGCAACACTGTATTGACAATGTAGCTCAATGCAACACCTCATAGAAAGAAAGGCTGAATTTTGCTAGAACACAGGTGATTTTGGTCTCTTATGTGCTTTATACCCCCAGCAGCAGGCTGCCTTCAAGCAGCCTGCCAAGCAGAAAGGCACTGGGATGCTCGTAACCAGGCAGCCTGTCCAAAGTTGCTCAGAGTTACATCGAGGCTGAGGAACATCAAAATTTGAGGTAGTCCTCGTACCACCTGTATTCTTAGAAGTAAGACTACACTAAGGAGCGTGCCAGTGGTTTTTGATGCATCCCATTATACCCTTCTGGCATGACTAATCTATCCTGTCCCACTTCTTTGAGTCTGAGAGTCATTAGGATTTAGTCACTATCTGTGTTTCAGATTGGTTGTTCTGAGAAATCACAGGTAGATGAAGTGCTAGTATCTCCATGTTCTGCTACTGCAGGTTTCAGCAGTACAAGCCATTTTTTATGTCCTACTGGCATTTTGCACCCACATGTTCATATTCACTCTCCATTCATATTATTATACACTTTTATTTTTTAACATTTTTCCATAGCCCTAAAATATTCTTGGGTTTTTATTGTCTAGTAGTACATCATAGGCACTTTGATATCTGCTGAGAAAAAAGCCAAAAAAACAACTTTTATGATTAACAAGTTTTCTTCTCAAAACTCTCCCAAGCTTCTGGTGTTGCTTCCCAGTACTCTAGCAACATGGTAGGACTGTAAACTCTACTTTCCTGACTCAGAATTATGCCAGAACTACAAATGAATTTCATAGTTCACTTCCTTCTATACAATCATTTTACCTGTAAATTCTAATCAGTTCCACACTTCATACTCCCTGTCTCTATTTTATTGGGCTCTGCTGAGCTTTGTGGTGTGCCTTTCCACTTTGTTATTCTCCATTTTTCACCTTCTATAATACATATTTTATCCATGATTAGAAAAAGGTTTACAATAAAGAACAAGACACATTTGTCATTGATAGAATGAAATCTGTTTAGTAATGGAAAAGAAACCCCTTCTTTTGCTTTGAACTAAATTCTACATACTCTTTTTTGTTAGTTGTCATCCTTTCATTGACTCTCCTGCTACATATTCATCAAGGGCTGCCTCCTTGCTAATCAGAACTTTATTACTTATAATAGAGATGTTAGCTGACATCAGATGAAGGCCCTGATCCAGGTTGTCTATTCAGCATTTATACCTGAGAGCAGCAGATGACTTCCTCCTGAGTTCTATTTGACAAATTACTGTTATGAGAAAGTCAGGATGTTCAATGGAAAACTAAGCTATGCAAGAATCAGGCAGGCAAGATACTTGCTTAAGGATACAAAATTCTGAAAAGGGAAAAAATGTTTAATGAAACACTGCATAACAACTAAAATATCATGCAGGAAGTTCAAACTGTTTAATAGCCTGGAAGTTTATCCATATCTCATGTTCTTAAGAAAACATTATGATGGTAAAAAATAATCTATACTCATTTGGGAATCTAGGGTTTCTCATAACTAATTTCAGTATGACCATAAAGTTATATTCCAGGATGAAATCACTTTAAAGAAATCTCATTTTGCTGTATTTAACAGAGGAGAAGTATTCACTAATAATTTTTAACCTGATAAGAAATAACATTTTTTTATGACCCTTAGAACTGAAAAAAAAAAAAGGAATCACAGTACTTATATTTAAATACATCGTTTTAATGGCTCTGAATAGAGCAAAAATCTCAATAATATTTACTGAGGAGAATAATCCAGTCTCTTATTCAACAGTAGTCCTTGTTCCTTTAAAAGCTTTTTCTTGCTATTTTCTGTAACCTACAAGCAAATTGCTGATCCCAATGTAGTGGGAGGAACTTGCTGTTGTGATATATGCCTGAATGAATTGGTAGGTTGGATGTCAAAGCAGAACTGATGACCTGATACTGTTACATGTGGTCTAATGAAAATCTTTTCCTCAGTTGTACAGCAAAACATTATTTTTTCTTTTGCAGAAGGCCTCTCTTTGTTTAACAATATCCTCACTAGAAGAATGTGTTAAAAGAAGAGAGAAAAAATATCAGCTTTTCTCTGCATCAAGTCTGTTCTGGTTACTGAACAGTTTTGGTAGTCTGAGTACTGCTAGGGAGGGGCAGTTTTGTCCGGACAGACACTGCTGTTGTGGCCATCTTTGGTTCAGAAACAGGGTTTACACGTACAAAAAAGGTTGCACTTGGAACTTTATAGTCTGCTCATAGGCCGATGTCAATCACTGCTTGTGGGAGTTGACTTTGCCATAAATCAGGCTTGACCTACTAAAAACCAGAAAAGAAAAGAACAAAAAAAAGGAGGAGTTATACATATGTTGCGTACAGATATATAGCTTCAACTTTTATCTGTTTTTTAAAATTTTGTATGTTTTACACATTCTGTGAACGTAACTTTGAAAATTTACAGAAAATACAGATGGGAGAAGTATCCTGGCCATTGTGTGTCTAATCCTTAATTTAGTGAACCTGCTGTGCCACTCTGAGTAAATGAGACATGGAAACAGAAAGAGACAATATATAAGCAATATGCCCTTCAAGCTGAGAAAGTATTAGTACAAAAAGGGCAAATTATAGAAGCAGCTAATGACTGTAATAGTTCCCAAGCTTAAAAACAGATGCATGCTCAGTGCTTTACAATTCTCATATAAAAGCATTTACAGTCTTGCAGAGACATAATTGAAAGGCAAAACAAAGAAACCTTTAATCATAGCTGGAACATATTTTTAAAACACCAGAAAGTTCGGGGCTGGCTGATTGGAAAAAGAGTAGTAGAAAGAAATGAGTTCTAGTCAACCCTTATTTTTTCTAAGGTAACTCATTTGAAATCAATACTCACTACAGACTTGCACTGAAATCAAATGTGAAGTAGGCTTGTTTCTCTAAAATTAACATCAATAGCATAGAACAGCTGGCAGCTGGAGTTAATCCTTAGCATGAAGTCTGTAGTAAAACAGGGCCCAGAGTTCACCCTCCTCAGTGTCAACAGATTTAAGTCTAACTCTGGCCAGCTGAGAAAGCTGCCACCATCTCAGAGGTACCCTGGGCAAAGGAGATGTGAGGGGCTGTTTTTCATATGAACATTGATGCCTGGATATTTGGACATAACTAAGTGTATATAAATGACATGGTATAAATTAATTAGATGAACAGATAGAATACCTCCAGCACATAAAATCCTGAGCCTGTTTTGCTTGTGAGATATGGGTTATGGCTTTAGATGGCTTCTACGAGAGCAGCCATGGTGAATCACTGTCAAGAAGGTCAAAGTCTTATTTTTATGGACAGTCCTCAACACCATGTCCAGCCATTGAATTAGTGACATCATAAATTGCCTTTGAAATATGTTCCTGACTCAAGGATGCAAGCAGCTGCATTCCAGAAAGGTGTTAGATTATTGTGTAACATGTGAGAGTGACATTTTACTTCTACTTTCCCCCAAGGAACAGGGGAACTTTAGTTAAAGGCTTGTGTGTAAGAGGAACGTAGGCCAAGTGCAGAGACCTGCGCTTAGGACATGACAACCTCATACAGTGCTGCAGGCTTGGGGAAGAGTGGATGGAAAGCTACCTGGAGGAGGAGAACCTGAGGTTGTTGCATCCTGGCTTGTATCAGAAATGGTGTGACCAGCAGGTCCAGGGAGGTGATTCTCCCTCTGTACTCAGCACTGGTGAGGCCGCTCCGTGGATACTGTGTCCAGTTCTGGGCCCTTCACCACAGGAAGGATGTTGAGGCTCTGGAGCAAGTCCAGAGAAGAGCAACGAGGCTGGTGAAGGGGCTGGAGAACAGACCCTATGAGGAGCGTCTGAGAGAGCTGGGGTTGTTTAGCCTGGAGAAGAGGAGGCTGAGAGGAGACCTCATTACTCTCTACAACTACCTGAAAGGAGGTTGTGGAGAGGAGGGAGCTGGCCTCTTCTCCCAAGTGACAGGGGACAGGACAGGAGGGAATGGCCTCAAGCTCCGCCAGGGGAGATTTAGGCTGGAGATTTTCACAGAAAGGGTCATTGGAATAGGCTGCCCAGGGAGGTGGTTGATTCACCTTCCCTGGAGGTGTTTAAGGCACGGGTAGATGAGGCCTTGAGGGACTTGATTTAGTGTTAGATAGGAATGGTTGGACTAGAAGATCCGATGGGTCCCTTCCAACCTGGTTGTTCTGTGATTCTGTGATTCTGTGACAGACAACTGAATATCAGTCAGCAGTGTGCCCAGGAGGCCGAGAAGGTCAAAAGCATGTTGCCCTTTATCAGAAATAGTGTGGCCAGCAGGACTAGGGAAGTTGATTCTGCCCCTGTACTCAGCACTGGTGAGGCCACACCTTTTAAAATACTGTATTCGCTTTTGGGACCCTCCCTACAAGAAAGTCATTGACGTCCTGACATGTGTCCAGAGAAAAGCAACGAAGCTGGTGAAGGGGCTGGAGAACAAGACTTACGAGGAGTGGCTGAGAGAACTAGGCTTATTCAGCCTAGTGAAGAGGACACCTTACTGCTGTCTACAACTGCCTGGAAAGGAAGTTGTAGTGAGGTGGTTGTTGGCCTATTCTCCTAAGTGATAGGTTATAGTTCAAGGAGGAATGGCCTCAAGTGGCATCAGGAGAGGCTGAGATTGGACATTAGGAAAAATTTCTTCACTGAAAGGGTTATTGGGCACTGGAACAGGCTGCCCAGGGAGGTAGTTGAGTCAACATACCTGGAGGTATTTAAAAGATGGGTAGATGAAGTACTTGAGGATATGATTTAGTAGTCGGCAGGTACAGTTAGAGTTGATATTCTCAAAGGTCTTCTCCAACTTAGTGATTCTATGATTCTGTAGAGCGCTGTTCTTTCAGGGTTTTCATGCATTCTGTGGCACTCCACTCCACAGACTTAGCAGTGTTATGAAACATTGCAGCTTTTACATAAAGCAGTCTTTGAGCCCCCTCTGACCCTATCACATACTCCTTAGGAGTCAGTAGAAAGGAAAATATACTGTTAGAGATAGTTCTGCAACTCAATTGAAAAACATTCAAAAATTCTGGTGTTTTATCTCTTTTAAATATTTTCCTATATCTGTGTTTCTTTTGTTCCTTGTTACTGAGGCAAATTTCATCATGTGAGGAGCACCCAAATTGCTTTGCTTATTAGTGTATATGGTTAAAAAGTCTAGACTCTAAGCATTAAAAATCACAGAAAGACAGAAAAACTACTTTCAATCTGTTATTGTTTAGAAAGCTAGTATTTTCTAGAGACAATATAATCACCATAAATGATGAAGTTTGTATCAGTTGATATTTTTCATAATTTCTATTCAATAAAGATAATCAAGCGTTCTGCTGAGGTCTTGCTGTTATAGGTTCTGTCTTTATAAACCATTGCTAGACAAGAATATAACAAAACAGTCAGAAAATGGAGGTGTATTTTATTTGCATACATTTGAAAACAAAGCTCTATCGAAATCCCATTCTGATACCACAGCCTCAATTAAAAGAAAAAAATTTAGCATGTGCAAAATTAACAGTAGGTGCACATGCTTAAACTGAAATCTCTGGAGCTCTGATGGTACCATCATTTTATTATGTAAATAAAGGGGGTTGAGTTTGTAAGTAGCTCTGGCAGCCACACTGAAGATGCTTCTTGATTCCCAGTTCATTCCACTGCATAGTTCTGGATAGATTTTTTTTTCTGAATCTGAAAGATCAGCTTTATACTGTTCACATAGTATAATACTGTGATAAATCATGTGTGAGGCTGTCAGGAAACATAATGGGGGCAGGGAGAAATGAAGGATAAAATTTTTATTTAATATAAAGGTTTAGAATGGAAAAAACTTTAAAATCATTGAGTTTAACCCTAAATCTAACACAGCCAAATCCACCACTAAACCTCTTTTCAATACCTCCAGGTGTGCTGACTCCACTACATCCTTGGGCAGCCTGTTCCAATGCTTGATAACCCTTTCAGAGAAGGTATTTTTCCTAATATGGAATCTAAATCTCCCCAGTGCAACTTGAGTTCATTTCCTCTTGACCTATCATTAGTTACTTGGGAGAAGAGACCAATTCTCACCTCACTACAAACTCCTTTTGGGTAGTTGTAGACAATGATAAGGTCTCCCCTCAGCTTTCCTTTTCTCCAAATTAAACAATCTCATTTCCTTGGGCCACTCCTCAAAAGACTTGTTCTCTAGACTTGTCACCAGCTCCATTGCCTTTCTCTGGATACACTCCAGGACCTCAATGACTTTCCTGTATTGAGGGGCCCAAACCAGAGCACAGTATTCAAGTTGTGGCCTCACCAGTGCTGAGTACAGGAGACGATCACTTCCCTTGTCCTGTTGTCTACACTGTTTCTACTACAAGCCAGGATGCTATTGACCTTCTTGGCTACCTGGCCACAGTGCTGGTACATGTTCAACTGACTGTGACCAGCTCCCACATGTCCTTTTCCTCTGGGAAGTTTTCCAGTCACTTCCCCCAAGCCTGTAGCATAGCATGGTATTCTTGTGACCCAGGTGCAGAGCCTGGCACTTGGCTTTGTTGAATCTCGGAACTTTGATTCAACCAGTCCAGATACCTCTGTAGAACCTCTCTACCCTCCAGTATATCAACATTCCACTCAACTTGATGTTGTCTCTGAATTTACTGAGGGTGTACTCAGTTTCCTCATCTAGATCATTGATAAAAATACTAAGCAGAACTAGCCTCAACACTGAGCCCTGGGGAACACCAACTGTAACCAGGCACCAACTGGATTTAGCTCCATTCCCCTCAACCATTTGGGCCCTACCACCTAGCTTTATACCCAGGAGAAGGTATGTCCATACAAGCCATGAGAACACAGTTTGTCTAGAACATTGTAGGAAATGATGTCAGAGGTCTTACTAAGTTCCAGGTAGACAACAACCATGGGCTTTCCTTCATCTACTAAGCAGGTCACTTGTTGATAAAAAGAGATTAGTTTAGTCAAGCAGGAACTGCTTTCCATAAACCTGCCCTGACTAGGCCTGATCATCTGTTTGTTCCCTAAGTGCCCTAGGCTATCAGGATGGCCCATTCCATACTTTTCCTTGACAGGAAAGGACAGGCTGGCAGACCTAAAGTTCCCCAGATCCTCTTTCTGCCTCCTATTTACACACTCCAGGTAGGATCCAGCTCATGTATTAAAATGCATAGGTTAAAGTGTTAACATTTAGGTACACACTGGAGCTTAGTAAATGAGCTCCCATTATAATCAGTGGAGAGTGAGGTCGTATCTGTGGAATCTGGTGAGCTATTCAGTTTATCCTCAAGTGAATGTATACTTCTGACTGACCTAATTTGCAAGCTTAATCTTGCTCTTCTTCTGTGCCCTAGTTTCTTTCCAGCAAGGGAGGAAGAGCTGCAGCAGAGGGAAAAATAATGTGGAGCCAACAAACGATCCCACAATCATGTGAGGCATGATTACTTCAGGCTTTGTTTTAGTCACCAGTGCTGGAGGTCTCGTACTTTCCCTAATTTCCTTCTGAATAATCAAAGCTTCTAGAATGTTTTTGGAGGTCTACCTTTCCACCAAGGCTCAGTAAGAAGGTTTTCTCTTCCTCTGAAAGAGAGATTATGTTTTTCTCACTTCAACGTCTCTGACAAACTTGCATTGTGTGAGGTGATATGCAGTATTTGTCTTGAATTTAAAACTGAGTCATTTCTTAAGCAAAGTATTCTGTTGTGAGCATATCTCGTTGGGTCTTCAAGAACTTCTCGGTCTATACATGGATCCAAAAAGTCCTAGAAGTGCTAGAATGAGCCTGTTTCACAAGGCGTACCTGTGTCCTGATGTACAGAAAACCTATGGAACCTCCTTTATATAGAAGACTTAAAGGGTTTAACTTCAGAGTTCATCATCACTTACACAACAGATAGGAAAATATGGTGCCCACCTTTGTAAAGGAAGACAGGAAAGACAGGCATGCCTTCAGAAATCTCACGGAGAAGAATTTTTATTTACAAAGGACTATGAATTAACTGTTTCAGTAATGGAGTGGAACACATTGTTCTTTTATAATGATTGTGTAATCTATTTTAAATCTCCTTAATGCTTCTGAAAATACAAAGAGTAAGAGCTCATGACTTCTAACTCCTGATACCACCCAAGACCAGATTGTCAACTGGATTAAACAACTTTAAGTTTTTGACATGATATCAATTCATAAAATCCCACATTATCTTTATTATATCAAATATCTATTATATTAATATATTCCCTTTTATTTTCCAAATTTATTAAAAAATAACTCTGGAAATTAATATATACTTATTATAATGTCTGTTATTGTGAGAGATTTCACTAGTTTCAAATTAGAGAAGAGCTCACCTACCCCCTCTGACACCCAAGCAAGCTAAGTTCTTCTTTCTCTAAAATTCTAAGCTAATGCCTACCAAAAACATGCTGATTACTATTCATCCAATTCATTGCAGAAGAAATAACTTCCTGTGATTCCTACCCAGGCTTCAGATAATTTTATTTTTAACAAGGAACCACAATCAACAGAAAAGGAACAAAAGCATATAATTTTGTATCATGAAATACAAGAATCCTTGAAAATATCCAGGTGCAATGTATTCATGGCTTTATCTTTGAACAGCATCAGTTACATGAGTACTTTAAGTATGCATCAGGTACAATTAGTTTTTAATAAATCCATAATTAATCTAATCAACTCAAAATGCTGTCTAAATTTCCTCCAAGTCAAAGCTGCCTGTTTGCTTTGCTTACCCACTGTAGTTAGGACAGTATTTTCCACTCTAGTTCCCTGAATCATGAGACTTTTTTGAAAGCAGTTGGTGAGTCCTGGCTTGAAAAGCAGCATGGTACAGATGTATCACTCTTTAATAAATGGATCAGCCAACACATTACCTTTAAGAATGGATAGTCAGTCTCTTTTATGTCTTTTAATAGCAGTGAAAAACATTTGATTATACAAATATGTATCATCTAATTCAGTTACATTAGTTCTTTTCTGCTACTGGCTGGAATTGCCCTTTTGTGGTGCAGCAGCATCAACATATTTTCAAGCCAAGGTGAAAAATAGCAGCCAAACTACGCCAAAACTCCTCACAATAGTAACCCTTTTGTGTGAAACTTAAGTGTCTTCTTAATGTGCTTTGAAATAGCACTTCACAGCCTCCACGACAAATAGAATAAATATATTCTTCATGTGTTTAGGGGAGGAGGCAGGGGATGATCTCAAACCTAGCTGAAACACAATTACAAATAAATTATTTCTTGTATTCAACAGAGTGTGAATTCACATTTTTAGGCCTGCAAAGAGATTAAGAAAAAAATCAATGTAGTATACAAATGGAAATCCAGACCATAATACAATTTATGCAGAAAAAAAATATATTCTAGAAAAGAAAATTTAAATTAAATAGTGGAGAAAAAAGATAACATAAAAAAGGTACAAGTGTTCTGATATAAGTAAAAGTGGTTTGGTACAATTTTTGGCATATATCAACAGTGTTAACGCTGCTATTATTCTGTTGTAAATTATGATGACGGTTAGTCTCGTAAGTCCTAACTCAATGTATATTAAAGGTATTCAGAAAATTTATAGTGACTTCAATACAGCTCTGAATTAAAGCTTCATTTTTGAAAGAATATGTAACAGCTTATTCTCTTTTGGAGAGTACCTTTACATAGATACTGCATACAGGAAAAAAGAAAAAGTCAAATAATACGACTTGCCTAAGAAGCTGGGGGATCTCGCTGGGCTGAAAGCAGTAAAGAAATAAAAAGAAAATGATGCAATTTGTCTTTGGCAAGAGAGGAACAAGTGAAATGACACCAATTTATCTTGACAGAAGCAAAAATGGAAGTAGGAGAAAGCATGAAAAGGCGAGGACAAGAATTCAGAGTAAAAATTCTTTCAGTTTTTCCCTAGGCTAAAAGTAAATAGGTAAATAAACACATTAAAATATTTACAGTTTTTTTTCAAAGGAAAAAAATAATCCTCATTTCACAGATAAGTGAACTGAGGGGATTTAAGATCAAGCAAGGGAGGTAGTCATGCTTTAGGTTGTCTTCTTTCAAAGATTAGATTCTTCAAATCCTGTTTATCTTCTACCTTACCCTAGACTATCAAAATTGTTGATACTGAAGTTTTGCTTACAGCCTGACCAGAAGCATCCCAGGGCTGAACACAATAAAGCCTTGCTGGAAATAAAGGAGAGCTGTTCTTCTGATTGCCTCAACCCAAGGGCTTTATCCCCTTCAAGTTGTTCAGATTATGCTAGAGAGTCAATCTCTGTCAACAACACCAAAGGTACATAGGCTTTCGGATCCTTATATTTTTTTTTCCCAGTAGTTCAGAGACTAGCAGGCTGTGGAAAAGAAAACAGGTCTAATGCAAACTTGAATATTCCCCTATCTTAGTTTGCTAATGACCAGGTTATGCAGTGTCTTGAAGCAGGGCCTTTTTACCTCTTCAAATCAAAACTGTTCTCCTTTGCTTGAAACTATGAAATATTCAGTGGACCAAAGGAGGGGAAGACAGAGTGTACTGATTTGATCTCCCTCAGGCCCGACAGTTAAGGCTTTGAAGTCTAATAAGGGAAATTTGTATTCCTGCTTCAGATCCAAACAACTAACACAGTAAGTTATGTTAAATATCCTGGAATACAAGCCACATCCTCCACAACAACAAGAAACAAAATCTTGGTTTCGTTTATGCCAGTAGGAGTTCTACCATCTACCTAGGGGAATTAATGTATCATCTTTAAAAAAAAAATATCACCTAATGTTTCCATATGTTCTGTTCACTTTCTGGAAATCACATTTTTTCCTAAATTTATCTGCTGAATACTTACCCTAAGAATTAATGTGAAAAATTATCCTCCATGGGTGCTGTCCTTATATGTTTGATCTAAACCCACAGAAATCATACTTCATGTGTCTGTCTGCTTTCACGCAGAATCAATATGGATAATAATGGGCCTGAGAAAGAGTGTATCCAAGATAGCTCGCCAGATGTTTGGAATTTAGAAAAAGTGACGCATGCAAATTAGTCTTCCATGAAAGTTTTAATTTGAATTTATATTTAGAAAGACATAGTGTCATTGTTATTTATAGAAGAACTTTTCTCACTGAGACAAACTACCTCATGCTTTCCTAGAGGTAATTACAAACTGTTTGTTTTGTACATCCTGGTCTAGTATGGACGATGTGACAGAAAGTGTGGGCTGTGGTGCTTAAAAGAAAGCAAGCTACCTCCTGCACACCTCTTCTTTATACCATCCTTACACCCATAGGCTACAAAGGGCTTTAGGACTCAGTGTTGGAGAACTGCTTGTTAGAATAAGGCCTGTAATAGTTTTATTCATTCTGCTGAAACCCTACATAAAAGAAATTTGCTGATTAGTATTCAACAAGCTTGAAATATAGATGCAGAGAACCATAAATACATGGCTGGAAGGGGCCCGGTAAAGCTGTCTAATCCAATTGCTTGCGGCAAGGCAAGATCAAATGCAGCTAAAGTATTTCTGACAGATATTTATCCAGTCTATTCATAGGAATGTCAGTGATGGATATCATACAATGTCTTAAGACAAGCTGTTCTCAAGACAAAGAACAAAATTTCAAAATGCAACTTTGTGTTCTAGGGCTAGGATCTACATGACAGCTATTTGAGAACTTTGTTGTACTGGTACTTAACATGATTTACATTAATATACATTTCACACATAGGGTGTTGAAATTCTATCTCCTGCATGATTTGCTGTCATTTGGGACAGTGCAGGGTGATTGGAGCATATATGGTGAATCAATTACCTGATAGCTGCTTACAAAATATAAAATCTTGCTATCTGGCTTAAGTATAACTAGCTTAAGGATGCTGTCTTTAGCCATATTAAGAATACATACTAGCATCTTCAAAAATATCAAATAGGTTTAGGAACACTTATGTCATTAAAAACTAGGAGACTTCTAATTAGGAAAGTCACGTGCATACTTTAGAAAACCATGTACTGCTCTCTACCACTTGATAGAAATTATTATTGAAGGTATAAACCATAGTGCTGTTGGTGTAGGATTTGTGTGTACTTGCTAAAAATGTTATGTTACTGTAAAGTGAGTATGCTCATGGAATTTAATAAAGCAAACTTTTCACAGGTTTATATACCTGTGGACTTCACTACATTTTTTCCTTTGTAGACTTTAGAATACCTGCTTGACTTCCTAGGTATTTGAAAGAAGACAAAGGAGATAAAAATTCAACCTCTCTTTTACAACTCCAAAGAGAAAACAATATGATATAGAATTTTAAAATATCACTAATAGCTTCTAGTAACTTATATTTGACACTAAACTGCGAGGAAATGTCGATCTGCTGAAGAGTAGGGAGGCTCTAGAAAGGGATCTGAACAGGTTGGATGGATGGATTGCAGCCAATGAGATGAGGTCCTGCATTTGGGACACAAGAATCCCATGCAGCATTACAGGCTTGAGGAAGACTGGCTAGAAAGCTTCCTGGCAGAGAAGGACTTGGGGGTGTTGATTGACAGCCAGCTGAACATGAGCCAGCAGTGAGCCCAGGAGGTCAAGAAGACCAATGGTATTTTGGCTTGTATCAGAAACAGTGTGACCAGCAGGTCCAGGGAAGGGATTCTGCCCCTGTACTCAACACTGGTGAGGCCCCACATCAATACTATTCTCACTTTTGGGCCCCTCACCACAAGAGACATTGAGGTCCTGGTGCATGTCCAGAGGAAAACAACGAAGCTGGTGAAGGGGCATGGAGAACAAGTCTTATAAGAAGTGGCTGAGGGAACTGTGGTTGTTTAGCCCAGTGAAGAGGAGTCTGAGGGGAAACCTTATCACTGTCTCCAATTACCTGAAAGGAAGTTGTGGTGAGGTGGTTGTCTCTTCTTCCAAGTGACTGGTGATAGGACAAGGAAGAACGGCCTCAAGTTGCACCAGGGGAGGTTGAGACTGGACATTAGGAAAAATTTCTTCACTGAAAGGCTTATTGGGCACTGGAAGAGGTTACCCAGGAAGGTAGTTGAATCCCCATTCCTGGGGGTGTTTAAAAGATGAGTAGATGACGTGCTTGAGCATATGATTTAGTAGTGGGCAGGTATGGTTGGAGTTGATGTGCTCAAAGGTCTTTTCCAACCTAGTGATTACATGATTCTACACATTTTTTTCCAAGATATTTTAAATCCTCCAACCTTCTACTTTAATTATATCTGAATTAAAACTGTAGATTTTTTTAACTATTATGAGGCTGTGCAGTATTATGAAACTTTACCGCAAACAGCTAAACTTAAACCAGAAATTATTCAGAAGATTTACATTCTTAACAAAAGAATGTTTAAAAATGAGGAAACCACACTGGACATGTAGATTGATATTTCTCAGCTTTTCATGATATCAATGCCCCTTACTCAAAGATAATCATGTATTTCATTTTCTGTCAAAGCATGAATGGAGCTGACTCAATAAGAACAGCAGTATAATGCAGTGTGTTTGCCCACATGCTTCAAGAAGCTGACAGAGTAATGTGACCCTGAAGAGTATCAAAGGCATAAATTAGCAGGAATAAAATTTTCAAGGCTTTGCAACCTCTTCTGTATTATTTTTGGGGTTTCTCTAGAGTATATTGTAGCCAGTGTCTTTTGAAGCAAGTCTTTTCTGTTCTCTTGAATAACAGTCTAAAGCAATTTGCCCAGCTAAAAAGCAGTAGAATATGTATTATATATCTGTCTGTATCTTACAGTGTGATGTCTATAAGTGCCCATTCCTTGGTTTCACTAGTCTGTGGCACATATCTCCATAACATATAAACACATTAATCAGAGCAAAACATCATGGAATAGGCACACAGCAGTTTTAAAAAATCTTACCTTATGCCTGGAGAAGTTACACTTCTTTCCTTCACTACTCTTTCCCCTGAAAATGATAGAAAGCTTAAAACAGCAGGTGGAAATTCTTCTGATAAAACTGGCAAACCCAGTAGAAATTTACGTTGAGGCAAATACGCAAAAATGTGCTACTAATTTAACAGTATGTGTCTAATGTTACAGTCTGAACTTAGCAATTAAACAAACCTGGAAAAAAACATCAGGTTTCCCAACTGAAATACATGAAATGGAAAAAGATTTACTCATCTCTGTCAGTTACACAGTCCAGTATAACAAAGAGTAGAAAGGAGCTCTAAAAACAGCACTTAAAAGATGAAAAGGAAAACCATATTCCTACATAATTACTGTGCCTTTCTTAGTTCTGTTGCTTCTAAGGAATTTTGTCAGCAAATGGATATGAACCATTTCATAGCATCACTTTTATAAAATTGCTTTTAATGCAAAAAATGCATTCTGTACCATTTGATGTCTTCTTGGAAAATGAAAGGTGTTTCTGAGTATTAAAGGAAGTCTATTAAAATTATAATGCATGCATCAAATGAGTGCATGAATTTAAGTTTTCACTTGACCTTTGATGAGGTATAACAGAAAATCATTTAAATAGGTAGGAGTTATCATAACAATATTGTTCTATGAATTACAGAACTTTTATATTATTTAGTTTACTGCAGAAGAGAATATTCAACTCAAGATCTCCACTCTGTATTTTGCTGAATGCATTCTTCACTCCTAGTAAAGTCAAAGGAGGCAAAAATGGGCTCAGGTACATCATGGACCGTCAGAAAGATGAAACCTTGGCTCCTCCTCTATATACACCCCTAAGCCAAGAAATGAGAGAGATGAAAGACAGATGTATTGAAAAGGTATTACCCATATCCCCATTTCTAGAAAGTATTCAGCATTTACCATTTAATGAAAAAAGTCACTAATTCATTCCTCTGTTACAGTCCTGATTTGATTATAAAAACCTTTCTAGGGCTAAAAACTTACACCGAATGGATTAAGTAATTTTGAAGGTCTCTGCTATAGTCTCCTAATGATTTAGGAAGTACAGCAGTCCAAAAAATGCTGATTCATTTTACTGTCATTCAAACTTGCCACAATTTCATAAGCTTTTTATGGTCCTTAGCAAATCATGTCCTTCCCTGAGTAAACTTAAATCTATTTTTTTATTTAAGTGGAATATGTTTGCATGAGATAGCTTCTTTTCATATAGTAGGCCTAGATCATGAAATCACCAATGTTTAAATTGTAAATATTTTTTTACAATTGAAGAGCTAGACCTTTGAAACTAAGTTGTCCAGGCACCTTAAAATAATTTCTACTTTTTCTGGTAGAAGCTTGCATAACAACAAAGTTGATCCAACGTATTTTTTAAGCCTGTTGACAACCAGCTTCTACACATATAATAAAACCAACCACTATCACTGGAAGTTTAATCTGAACAGGTGCAGCAGAATTTCTGTGTAATATAACAAGGCTAGTCATCTTCTTATTTTTTAAATAAGAGAGGGGCATTTAAATCTGCAGAAGAAATATGTTGGCAAGAGTTTTAGTTGATGGGATACTGCATTTGTTTCTGAATAAAATGAATGTCCATCATTTTAGAGTCTGCAGTACGTCCTTAGTTCGACACCAGTCACTCAATATTCTTGAGTCCAGCCTGCAAAGAAATAACTGCAAAGGAAGAGAAGTGGCTACAAAATGTATGTTGTTGGACAGTTACAAGGGTTAAAACAGAGCTCCAGTCACATGGAAGGCAGGATTATAATGCGGTTTGTAAGCAGGTGTCAGCTTCTGTATTGTAATGTTGCCTCTTCCGTGTCATCAAGCAGAAAGAAGCACAAGCCTACATTGGTAATACCAGCACAAGCATACTTAGGTGAGATCAAAGCACTAAACTATAGAAAAGAGAACTGTCATGCTTAAGAAGGTGAGAATCCATGTGTTAGTAGATGTTGTGTTATTCAGCCTCTCCTTTTATACACTTACACTAAACAGTAAATACTTTTAAACACATTTAAACTTCGATTTTTCAGAGGTGCACTGCCTTTGAATCTCATTTCTTTTTCACCTTTTTGTTATTTGGTATATCTGTTATGGTTTTGTGCCCCCTATGTTGCTTTTTCTGTGTGATAATATTTTATGGACAGGCTATGGATGACAACATATACTAAAAAGTGCTATTTTATCTGTTCTTTACACTTACTCTTTCTAAGCAGCTGTGATGTCATAACTGATCAGGAAAACCTAATTGCTATAACAGTATGATAAACTGCTGGAAAGTATTGAACTTTTGATTGAAATGATTGTAGTGTTCCTTGTTACACTTGCTAAAAGGACCTAGCAGTGTTGAGAATACTGATGCAAGAGGGCTGAGATGAATACAAACATATTCTAAAGAGACATCCCAAGAGTGGTTTTTAAATTGAGGGGAATTCAGGGTAGAAGAGGCATTTTGAGAGGTGCCAGTGAAGAGTAATTTAAAATTTTCAATTTTCTCTAGAGTACAATAGCAATATCAGTTAAAAAAGTTAGAAAAGCTATTCATTAGACTTGTTCTATCAGGCACTGTATTGTGCCTGCTGTAATTCATTTCTGAACACCGCTGTGTGGAGGGCACTGCTTTCATTTCAGTACCTTTTACAGGGCTACCTAGAGTGTTTCATGTTGCATAATGTCTGCTTTATTAAAAGGAGTCATCTAAGTAGTTTCTGAGAAATACACAATAACTTAAGTGGTCATACATTACAAGCTGTTCCACTGAAAAGTTAGCAAACATCCTTCAGTCCTCTGGTTTAATAACACTTTGTAGTGCAACTCACCATCTTAAGTAACATATTTTATTCATGGATTGTCAAGTTTACATGTTTTAAATATTTATGGAATTCTTAATAATTCCTTACCATGATGCATGATGCAAGTGTTTAATGAGAAAACATGGACCTACTTCTACAAAAATAATACCTGCTAGACTTCTCTACTGAATAAACTGCAGTGATTACAGAGTTTTGTCTTCTGTGTTCTGCCTTCTTTGTCCATTTTTGAGGCTTCCAGCACAACACAATTTTCTAAATAGCACTCTGGTTAAGAGCAGTCTTATAATATCCCTAAAAAGACTGTTGTTTAAGTCTTTTAGTATTCCTCAGGCTACAGGATGGAAAGAAACTGGCCTTTACAACTCATTTTTTTGAAAAAAAAAATTAAAAATGAAAAAAAAAGATATTCTTTGAAACTAGGACTTTTGCAACTCTATATCTTTTATTAAATTGAACATCGTAACATGAGTCAACATCTTAATCAATTAACTAAATGTGATAGTAAATCCTTCATGATTGACCTTTACATAGACAAAAAAATTGCACATAAATAAATCTCTTCTTTTAAAGATGAAATTTTATCTAGTCAACTGATATTATACACACAATTACAAATTTTCCAAGCTTTTATTGACATTGATGACCTGTGTATTCCGATTCATAATTTGAGTAGAAAATAGAATTCTAAAGTCCCAGAAGAAGAGATGATTTTGAGGTAATTTTGACCTTTTCTTCATATACATATATATATACACATATATATATATATTGCTCTTTCCAGAAGATGTAATCTAAATAGTAGTTAAACTACCAGCCAAATATGTTTTTAAAAACTGTTCCAACTGTGAAGCTTTGCAGCCACATCATTAGGATTAACTTGTGATCTAAATGCTATCTTGCAGCACAGGTATTGGCTACTAAATATTGGATGCTTCTCTGTGGGAACCGGATTATTACTTGCCTAAATATTTCATTCAGAGCACTCACGTGAACTAATGGTTATGAGAGAACACAGAAGGAGCCTGGAAATATCCACTGGAAAAAAACAAAAAAAAACCAAAACCAAACAACTAAACCCCCAAATGAATCAGTTGTTAAGCAAGAAACCAAGGCTTTTTCACCTTTTTAAACCCCTACATTTGGAATAAAGCAGATACAATGAGGAAAAATTAGGGGTGAAAGATACTTACCTTCACTAAATATTGACCAGATAAGATTGCCACATGTAACAGTTTTGTGTTGAACCTAACCTAGTGAAACTGACAGACCTTACCTTTAGCCTCTTTGGTGATATGGACACCACATTACAGGTTTTCATAGGCACTGTATGTTGAATAATTGTCTGGAAGCAATATAATAATAAACAATACCATTTCAATCAGTTACCAAAATTAATCTGGAAGATTAACCAAAAGATTCTACAAGTCGCTATGCTATCTCCATTTGCAGAGTTAGAGCACTAGCATGGCATTATCCTCTACAATGCAGGTATATTCGTAATATTATTCACCATGCTTTAATGTCTTGTGAAAGACAGTGAAGATGCACTGCCTGATTATGTTTACTCTGGTCTGTTCAAGTTACTCAAATCACTAGGTATCAGATGCTTGTATATCCTCTTGGATCTAAGTAGCTTAAGCAGCAGGTACTCTAAGGCAGAATTCTTGATTGGCTAAGACTGTTTTTATAGAGAAGATGAATTATCTTGCTATAGAAAAGAATAAGACAAAGCATTGACCATGAAGGAAAGGAAGTCTTCATTCACAAGTATTTTTCAAAGTACAATCTCTTTTCTCATTTACCTTTCCTAATGAAGTTTGCTTTATTTACATATTTTGTTATCTGTTAACATACACTAATTTATTAGCCCCTCTCTTCCACAATTATTTAAGTTCATAGCCCCATTTAAGGTTATTTGTACACAGAAGGTGACAAAATATTAGGATGCTAGGTCCTAATTTGTTCAACTGCAAATTCTGCATGCAAAGTCTTGCAGCCTGTGAGCAATTGCTCCTCTTTTCCTGTATACAAAGAGTAGCAGAAAATATTGACTATGGTTTTGGATCATGAAGCTTGAACAACAGTGAGTTGTAACTTTTAAATCAACAAATCCTAGAGAGTGAGATCTGGGGCCAAGCCTATCTATGCCTTTTCTATTTTACTTTCATTCAGTCAAAAATCAGCTAATCAAAGAATGACCTCTCTATTTTCTGAACTACTAGGTAGTATGTGTGGTCATTTGTACACAAACAAATGCTCTTCTGCCATCTGAATAAAATGACTACTGTAACACTCTGTAAGTTCAGATGCATATAGCTGAAATTCTGCTATGCATAGGCCTGAAAATTTGACCTATGAAAAACAGATGGCAAATTGCGTTTGCTTCAAAGGCAACTGCAGTAAACAAGCACAATAGCTTTGCGAAGTTTATTGGGTTGCAGTAATCATCTGTTTAATTTGGTTTCATATGTGCTGGATATCTGCAAGCATAAATGAGGCGGTTAAATCACTCAAAAGGTTTTAAGTACTGTACTTACACAGGCTACTTGTAATCTATTACACATTTTGATTCTTTTTCTGGGTCACCATCCGCAACATTAATAACTACAGCAGTAATAATAATAAAGTTGGGAATAAATCTTTGATGTTATTTGTGTGGCCAGTTGTGAGAACATAAAATAAACCCTACTTCTAGCACATCTGCCAGCAGTGTTTCTTTACTTCTGAAACTGAATACACTTGGGATCTGTGAACAGTAGTTGCCTTGGACAATATATCTTGCAGAAATACTGGAGAAAAATGGGTCTATGTCATGAAAAGAGACTCTAACTTTGTATACTAGAAAACAGATGGATAAATAACAGAATATGGAGAGATAGAGCATGTCTTACTCTATATTTTCACTCCATGCAAAAAGCTGAAAGAGTCCAAGATGCCATACTGTTATGTGTATTTTTTTTTAAGATGAGAGTTTATTCAATAGAGAAACTGAGACAGTTAGGTTATTTACAAGAGTTATTATAAACAAGAGATAGTAGACAATGTGATTCTTCTGTGAAAATCTGACAACTACTGACTATATGATTGTTTGTTGCATGTTTACTGATGACTAAGAATTAATTGCTAACAGATTTCCTATTATTAAATAAAAGCACTTTTAAACTTCATTAATTCAACTCTTTTACACTTTGTGTAAGCTTATGCAGGTTATAAAACATTCTGAATAGCTACATTGAACATTTTCTGGATGTCTTAGAGGCAACTGCAAGCACTGCAGTAGGCAATGTAGTAGATTATACTTTCCTTTAACCACCTCAACCTGTATGGCCATTGATTAGCTATGCATTAGAATGTTTGCGAGCTATTTAGTATAAATTCTTTGTATGTATCTATATTCGCAAAATAATAGACATGATTGAAAAGGCAAACAGAGAAATGCTTGTTTGCTTTTCTTTCTAGGTATGCAGGAACAGAATGAGCCATATATGTGGGAAAAGCAGAAATACTCCCAAGATTGCTGATGAGCTGTCACCCCATGTCTTAGTGGCTGACTTTGAATGCAGGGTAGTCATGAAGGATGTAAGGTAACATATTTGAATATCCCATGGGGATATTCACTCCACACTTGTGTCCAGGACTTCTTTTAACCTGCACAGTTGAATAAAGTGGTTCAGTTATCTGTGTGATGATACGTAGGCTTACAAGGTCACTCCCAGGGTGAAATCTAAAATAAAATATCATTCTGGTTTCAATCAAAATAAACAGACCAAAAATCTTGGATGTACAGCTGAGTTGGGGGTAGGGGGCAACTTCTCAAATTTACTAAAACAGATTTCAATCTCTTCAGATTACAATCTGATCCCTGGTCACAGCCGAGGTCACCCAGATTTGGTTCAACACACACTGATAAATGACACAGAGAGAGAACAGGGTGGAAAAGAGAGAGAGAAAAGGGAAAAGGGAGTAGTTACCACTCCAGCGGGCAGCAGCAAGTCCTCAGGAACATGTGGTCTCTCCAACAGCAACTCCAGCAGCAGCTTCTTCTTGGCTCCAAGGTCCAGGCTGGGTCCGATTGGAGTGATGGGTGCATGCACTGTGTGGCTTCTTGCAAGTTATTTTATAAGGCCAGTCAGTGCCCCATCAGCACATGAGGAGCAGTCTTGCCACGCATGTGCAGAAGCTCCTTCAAGAGGGTCTGACCAGAGCAGTCAGGGGTGAGTGTTTATGTGGAGAGAAGGGGCAGCATCCTCCCCAGCACCTCCTCCCCAACCATAGCAGTCAGCTCAGGACTGAATTTTTCTCTGCCAGGTGAAAGGTGGTGGGGAGGGAATGCCCACCAGTGCACCTCCTCACCCAAGTTATTCATTGTGCCACAATGAACAAGACCCTCATACAGGCAGCCAGCCCTCAGAAAATAGTTTTTGAGACAGACAAAATGGTAAAGTCAATCTTTACACATGGAAACAGCACATCTGCAAAGAAGCTCACCATGAAGAGGTGGAAGCATAAAGGATCAACTACAACTTACAAAGCCGGTACAGATCTTACATTCACTGACTTTGAATAGTAAGTCCGTCTATAATGAAATGGCATGTTCACAGCCGTCTCCCCTGAAGACAGGTATGCAAATCTTAAGGGATTGTACTGGTTTTGGTTGGGATAGAGTTAATTTTCTCCAAACGGTGGAGAAAATAGCTCAGATGTTTTGTACCGGTGACCAAAATCACACTCATTTTATCTGTTGCTGAACAGTCCTTACACAGCATCAAGTCCTTCTCTGTTTCTTATATTACCCTGCCAGCAAATAGGCTGGAGGTGTACAAGAAGCTGGGAGGGACCATAGCTGGGACAGTTGTCCTCCACTGGCCAAAGGAATATTCCATACCATAAGATGTCATGCTCAGCAATAAAAGCTGGGGAAAGAAGAAGGGGGATGACCAGAGTTACATTGTTTGTCTTCTCAAGTAATTATTATGTGTGATGGAGCTCTGCTTTCCTGGAAGTGCATGAACACCAGCCTGTAAGTGTGAAGTAGTACATTAATGCCTCATTTTGCTTTGATTGCACATGCAGCTTTTTCTTTTTAACCTATTAAACCCTCTTTATATGAACGAACAAGTTTTTGCACTTTTACTCTTCTGAGTCACTTCCTCCATCTCACCAGGGGAGTGAGAGAGCGGTTGTATAGGGCTGAGCTGACAGCTGGGGTTAACAGACAACAGTCAGTCAACATTTTCAACCTATGGGTAGAAAACTGCTTAATAGCCCCTCCACTACCAGTACATTAGCTCCACTTTGGAAGCTGTCCTCATATATTTTTCCTGCTGTGAAGAAGGCAGTAGGTATATAGGAGAGAAATGGTTTGATTCAGAGCCAGCAGATGGGAAGGGAAATCTTCAGGACATTCAGAATAACATGGGGATGGGATCTGAAGCACAATGTAGAGTTAAGCTGTACATATTGGATGTTATCCATCTAAATTACATTTCATTACATTGATTCAATTGCAAGACACCTTCGATTTCCAGCTGGATTCAAATATTTTCAGTGTTGTTATTGTTTCACTATCTAAATTAAATTCCCTGTTTGAAACTTTTTTTCTCCCTATTGATTTTTTTTTCTGTTATGACAAATCAATGACAGTCTACATTACATTTTCATCTGCTAGAAAAGCAGGTTTCTTTCCAGAGCGCTCTTTATCCTTTGGATTAGGGTGCTTTGTTACAAATTACCCCTTCTAGCAAGTCGTAATGTACAGTCTGTATTCATAGGACAAAGCACTTTTTCCTTTTAACAAAATCTAATTTAGATTTTACCTGGCTCACAAGATGGATAACACTCCTAGAGGTAAAGCTTTCCTGGTCTAAATAGTTAGGTGCAGACAGTCATATGTTAGCTCAATCTCTGCTCTGAACTGGTGAGATGCAAGCCAGATTGCATGTGAAGGCTGTTCAGTCATATTAGTTCTTGGGTGTCCTCACACCGCTGAGCCTTATCTCTCAGTTGAGCGTCCACAACTAACCTCTGAATAGGGTTCACCTCCTTGTGCTGTACAGCAAGAACAGTCAGAGATTGTATGAGAACATCACCTCCCATGGGGCATCCTTGCACAAGTCACCCACGAGGGAACCCTGACCATGGAGGGTTGGCAGGTAGGAGGCACATCAAGCCACATGTCTGGCTGGGCTGGGAGCCTTTCTTCAGTGTAACATGGGCATAGCCAGTAACACAGGTAGAGAATTGATTAGCAACAAACTGAAGTAGAGAGCCTCTCACAAATTTTGGCATATCTCCAAATCAAATTTATGATAGGAAAGAGTTTCTATCTGCCCAAACTGTTGTAGCACACAGAATACCACCTTATTGAAATGTAATGCTTTCCAAGTGGAAGCAACAAATCAATTAACACTTTGCTGTCACCTTTTCTTCCCTTAGTCTGGCATAGTTAGCATACCACGTGTGCATGGGCATGGGAAAGAGAGACTTCTGGGTAGGACAAAGTTAAAGTGAGAGGAATATTTTGAGTGGTTTATAATAGCTTTTTGTTTAAAGTTGAGACTTGTGTTTGATTCTGAAAATGGGTTAGCTTATAATGATTCTCTGTAGAAAAAAAAATAACAGCTCCTCTGAGAACACCATTCTAACTCTTAGTCTTGCTTTCCATGCAAAGTAACCACTCAGTGGAAAGACAAGGTGACCTCAGACAAGGTAACCTCAGAATGTCTGATACTGGTCTTGCTTTAATGCATTTATTTATATAAATTAAAGAAACAGAAGTGAGGAGCACCAACAGAATTGTGTGACTTCACTTCATGGAACAGTATTTACTTTTCATGTTACATGGGGAAAAATCTTTTGCAGATGCTGTAGTGTTTATTTGATTCAGCTGTATGTAAGGGAATGTTGCATGTTAAAATATGCATATCAATTTGGACATGTGTATCAGAAAACAATCTATGAATTTAGAATATTAATAGTACACCTTTCCAAAATTAACAGATATAATTCCTCTGACAAAAGCAACATTCTGCAGATTGAGTCACAGCAAAAAATACTGGATTCAGTAACATTATTCAGAGCTATGGTTAACATACATTCTTTTATTTGCTCCAGTGTAAAAAAGAAATGACAATGTATAAGCGAAAAATAAATTGTCGGACTTCTCTTTCATGTACTAACCAAACTCTGAGCTCCACTTTGTTTCCACCCTGTATAAGACTTGGCTTATTCATACCTTACTTTCAAGCCGCTCTAGCAAACAGTGCAAGCTGGGTCATGGTGAGAAGACCTGAACTCAGCCCTTGCTGAGAGGTGGGAGTGAAGACAGGATCATAGCATTCATGAGGCTTGGCCTCAGTTTAGCTATATAAACAATATATTTTCTACCTAAGCTAAATACTTTTTAACATCTTTATGTTACTGGAAAAGCTTATGACAAGTAATGCCTCCTGAAATACAGCACTTCAACATTGTAAACCAAAAGTGTCACTAAGGGTTAAAATAGAAAGACTTTTAAAATCAGTTTAATAAGCTGATGCGAATTTTATACAGACAAATACAATATCAGGATCTTGTGATAAACTTACAAAGGTAGACTCTTCAAAGATACTTCTATTCTACCATTTTCTCTGTCAAGGAGCTGATTCTGTAATGTGGTAAACTGAACTCCTACCTCTGAAGCACCCATTATGAGAGCTAAGGACATGCAACCTTGGGACTCACGACTGAGAGGAAAATGGAGCTGCCTGTTCACTAAGTCATAGAAGGTAAGCCTTATGCACACAAACATAGGTATAGGAAGAGGGTTTTTTGAGCAAATTGATATGTTTGTACCTGTAAATATGTTGTAAAAGAGAGTTATCAAAAATATCAGCATCCATCCTTCTCAGTCAAACAACATTAAAAATGTTCTTACTTTTGGCAACATTTTCCATGCTGCTTGTATGTTAGCAACCTGTGACCAAATCTATTGAGGGTTTTCAATGTGGCCACTAGTCAGGTCACTGCCTAGGAATTCATCCATTTCATCCCTCACATGCTTTAGGTTTCCATCTTCTGACATTCAATCTGTCCTTTCTGCTCTTGGACACACACCACTTAAGGCACATACCAGCTTCTTATGACCTTGCGTTGGAACTGGAGGAACCTTGTTGCCTGATAGCCTCCTGAGTATATTTCTGTGATTCCACTCCATTCAGCTTGAGCATATCCTTTCTCATTAGCAAACTCATGACTCCTCAGAGGTCTAGTATTGCCATGTGAGAGGAATGAGAATGAATGTCACTTGATACTTAAAGGTTACATAGAAGTTTGTGTGTATCATCATAAAAGAAGCACATTTTCTGATCACTCAGACCCCTCTCCAAATTCTCCAAACTTTCACTTGTCTTCTTTCCAGCTACATCTGCTTGTGGCAAGCCATGGGAGAAATTTGCATGGGTTTCTTTACTACATGAAGGGCTAAGGGCACCTACTGCTCAGTATCACTTAATCAAAATGGCTGAAGCAGAAAAATGGGAGGCTTGTATTTGTCTTGCAGATCCTCTATCAAGTAACTCCTGGTAAGCCTCAGAAGATGGTCACAGGCTCCTGCTAGGTGATATACCACATCCAAGTGATCCTCCACAAGCAATCTTGCCCCTTAAGACTTTGTTTATCATCCAGTGTGTATGGACTGATGATGGAGCCATCTCAGTCTAACGCCACTCTGGTTTTGGTCCCTGTTGGCATTCTTAGGAACATTTGCACTATGGTTTCAATGAAAATCTTGCATTCATTTTGGAACTTGATCTCACAGTGTTCTCCTTTAACTATGTTCTTGTTCACATCATGGGGCAATCTCAAAGCACAAAATTGGATTCCTTTTGGATGAAATTAAACTGGATAATGGGTCCAGAAGAAAACTTAGTACATTGCAGCTGCTAATGGATATGCAGTCCCATGTGCTTCTCTTTACACCTAATCAGTATCAGCCCCTCAAAAGAAACTCACCTAGAATTTATTTTCAGAAATAAATTTTGGCTCTATAAATCTGTTCCAATTGGGTTGCATTACTTAATAAAATAGGTATAGTTGTTACAATGACAGACAAAGCTGAACCTTGAAAAAAGTATGTTGGAAAGATTAGAATTATAAAGGCTTAGGATTGTATGCAATACCATTCATTTCAGTGAGTTATATAGTGCTAAATATCTCTCTGAATCTGGGCCAAAGCATTCATAACTTTTCACACCTACCATGTACGTTGATTTTCCAAATCATCATACCAATGCAGAGTAGTAGGTATCTCTTACTCCACAGTGGTGAATGTGGTGGTGCCCTCTGGGCCAACTTAGTGTCACATTAGTTTTATTCTTTTTTATGCTGTTTATATAGGATTCTTTATGGCCTCCGTGAGACTGGTGTAAATTACTGCCTGTAAGCTGAAATTGTCACAGACTACTAATAACTACCTATTTGTTTGCAGTTAATTCATATGGGGGTCCTAATGAGGGAAAAATGCAGCACAAAGAATTGTTAGTTTTGTTTCTACTTTGCCTCAGTACTCTGGAAGTTTTCTTACAAGGCTCTTTTACTGTAGTTTCTAATGTAAACCAGAACTGTACAAGTCTAAGGGGAGACCTTATTGCTCTCTACAATGATATGAAAGGAGGTTATAGCAAGTGGGGTGTTGGTCTCTTCTCCTGAATGACAAGTAATAGGACCAAAGGAGATGGCCTCAAGATGTTCCAGGGGAGGGTAGACTGGAGTTTAGGAAAAATCTCTTCTCTGAAAGCCTTGTCAGGAATTAGAACAGACTTCCCAGACAAGTGGTGGACTCACCATCCCTGGAGATATTTAAAAGAGGTATAGATGTGGCACTTAGGAACAGGCCTTAGTGATGGCTTGGTGGTATTAGGTTTACTGTTTAACTCGTGATCTTAAAGGCCTTTTCCAATCTAAGTGGTTCTATGATTCTGTACCTGAATGACTTGTTGTTTGCAGGATGGTAAGAATGGGAATTTGACTCACCGACTCTCTTGTAACAAAATGTCAGCTTCCAGTAAGAAAATTATGTACGGCCTCCCAAACAGCATATGATTTCTGGCAAAATGAGGGAGACAAAACTGGTACACATTTTTTATGGAGGTCTAATATAATGTTTGGAATTGTTGACTTGGATGGTTGCTATTTTAACAGTAACCTCCTGAAGATGATATGAGGTACCTTAATTTAGATTGATTACTGCTAATTCTACATAACCTCACCTGGAAAGATTTTGAAATAAAATACGTAATGCACAAGGTATTTGGCTTCTGCAGGAGAAAATTTTACACAAAGGGACATTATTCTAACTCAGCTTTTGTGACTTTCTCATGTTTTGTTGAGAATTAATCAGGAAAAATAGGAAGAAAAATACCCCATCCTACAACAATAGTGGTTTTATCAGGAGAAAGTCACATTCTTTTTCCTTTAATGAATTCTCCATATCTTGTGCTGTAATCCAAACATTGATTAACAACGCTCCAGTTCTTTGTTTGTTTGTTGCTTTTTGGCAGCCACTGTGGCTTTCATGCTTTACTCCTTAATTACTTGTCATTTCACCTCCTGACTGATTTTCAAGACTCTCTCAGCAGAGTTCCCACAAAAGATCCACTTTCAGAGTGTCTTGTAAAGTTGTTTTTTTTTTTGTTGGGTTTTTTTTTTTTTTATCCAGACAATGTGGCCCTTGTACAAAGCCTTTGTCTTGTATCAGAAATAAAGCTGGCTACAAAACCAGAAAATATTTCCTGTACTCTATGGATATATTTAGAGAAGAGTTCATCACTGCTTGGTAGTGAAGGGGACTTGGCAAAGCAGACTTGGTTGTCCCTAACTTTGACCCCTCTTGAAGACTGTTGTCACTCCTGTAATGTCAATGGCACCTTTCCTCCTGAGGAAGAAAGAAGACCTTGAGAAATAAGTTGTCATTATAATAGTCTTACGTCACCTAATGTGGTGCCTTCCCTAGCAATGCTCAAGGGTGCACTATATGAAAAGTGGATTCAGTCTGTGTAAAGCTGGCTAAAGGTCACAGAAGACGGGCTTTTCTAGCCCCAGAAATACCCTTACCATCTTTCTGTGCAGTCTCTTCTTAATAATCTTGCTATAAATAGAGATGCTCAGATATAGCAGGGGATGCAGAGGAGTCTTGGAAGAGGGAGCTCTTGCCAAAGCCTAAAGCTGCCCTTGTCTTTCTTATCTGCAACAGCAGGAGCAGAAAACCCTTCTCTTTGGCAGCATCTTCCAGCATTGTGACCCAGCCTGCGTCTATTCTTTTCCTTCTATCGCAGGAGCATGATCCTGTTCAGAACCTTTCTTTCTCCTCTTCTTTCACAGAAAGAGAGCAGAGGGAAGACAGGGGTGGATCACAAAGTGTATTCCTCCAGTGATGAAAGCATGTCAACAGGAGGGAAGGGAAATCCTGTGGAGGGGAAAGACCCTCTTCCCTATAAACTGCCCTAAGGATCTGCCTTGTTTTCTCCCATCTCTCCCTCTCCTCTCCGAAGCTTACAGCACTTGCTTTGCTGTTGGGAAGAGGTGCAGACATAAACAGCAGTATTGCAGCTTTGACTGGTGAGATAACTCATCAGGATTATAGGAAAAAGTAAGAGAGACAAAATTGTTTTCTGTTATATAACTTTAAAATCACCATGTTTATTCAAAGACATTTAAGGTTAGCTAGAATCTGAGAGTACTAATAATAACCTAATCTGCAAGAAAATCTTGCCAATCAAAGAAGGAAATAAATGAGGTATAGTTGGAGTATGATGCACACATCAAACTTCTGCAGAAGATGAAGGTAATGGATTCAGCTGGAACTAAAGAATAAATAAATGTATCTCTAAGTGAAATGTCTGGCCCCACTTACCTAAAGAAATCATTCCCCTTGAGTAATCCTGGTCTTTTCTCTGTGAATACTCTGTGCATAAGTATTGCATAGAATCTGAAGAATGTTTTGAATGTGATTGAAATAAGAAGAATTATCTTAGTAGTAAAGGATTATTATTAAAAATAATAATGCTGATAACAAAAAATAGTGATAATTAATATGAATTGCTGACTTGTTGTCTTAGTTTTATAAATTAGGGAATTGTTAAACGTACTGACATAATCATGAATCAATCTGCTAATACTGTACTTAGCACACCCTTTCAGTGAATTTCTCAAAATATTTTTCATTGAACAAGGAAATTTGGCTCCAGATTAAGTTCTATTCAAATAACTGACCTAAAGAGAGTAAGAACTTCGCTTAAGTCTGAATAAGTAATTCAGAACAGTTGGTGTGAAAGTAGACGTGGGTTCTTCACTTCTTCATTGCTCTTTATTCTAAGGAGGAAAAGAAAAATAATGTGAAAAAAATATTCTCTAATGGCACGATAGGGTGAGAGAGTGAATCATGACACTAGAAGCATCTTAATGTGTTGTTATTTTCAAAATACCACATCCAAATAAACATGCCCTTAAATTTAGGAATTTATTTGAGTACTTCGTACTGACTACAGGATGAGTGTTTTGATAGAAGAACCCCATATTTTTCTCCTGGTTCAAAATACTATTGCATTATATAGTGAAATCTATTTATATTCGTCACTTAACTATGTCCAGTTTCACACAGTGTATTGCTGTTCTGGCTTCACTGAAGCATGAGATTTCTTGCATGGATGTGTGTTACAATGGCATCTTTGATCACAAACAGACAGAAGAGAAATACAGACTGAGATTTTGGCCCATCTCTTGAGTAAACCGAGTAACATTAGCAGCATTGAACTAACCCTCAGAGACCCTAGGCTGCAAGTGATCTCCAGATACACCAGAGGAACGTAGAGAACTTTCTTGACAACACGTTGGGGCCCATTAGTCAGTTCAGAGGTGATGTTACTCCTCTCTTGCCAGCTACCAGACAATCCTTTCAGATACTGCTAGAGGTGTCATGATGTACAATCTATCGATTATACTGCATTTATTCACCATCCATTTCTTTCACTGAGGAGTAAAAGTATGTTCATTTTTTATCAATTGCATAGCTGTATTTCCTTAGAATAACACTAAAAGAATATATATAATTTTTTATCCAGAGAGCAAAGCAGATCCTATCCAGTAGAGATACAAATTCAGTGCAAACTTGGAGGTGAACAGATGTTTATTATATGGAAAGTTAGTACTATTTGTTACCTTCAAACATTGCTCGAGTCCTCTTCATCAATAAGTTATCTAATAACTGTCACTAAAAGCCAGGAGCAGTCATATCACTAGGCTAAATGTGGGCCAATCTAATCTCTCATTGATTGATCAAACAGCAAAATTCATCATTTTCTTCTCGTACTGCTATCCAAAAACCTGCCAAAGTGTACAAAGAAGCAGAATTGGCTGCACTTTAGAAGTCCATCAGGACAGTATTGAGGGAAAATGTCACCTATTTTTCTTGTGTTCTGCACTTGTCAAAACTGCAGTAATTCTGTCTTTTAAGGGACTGGAGAATTACAGCAGACTCAATACTAAAGCTTAGCTTTCCATAGAGATTGTCAATGATATTTCCCAAACCAACCCTATTTACATCTGCAAAGGTACCAGATGTTGTGTGGTCACCGAAGTGTGTATTTAGAGGATTTAGTATCACTGATTTGCTATATAGATGAGATGAGATGAGATGAGATGAGATTTGTAAATGATCCCTATATGTACTACACATTCTATAACTTTCCTTTCAATTCAATTATTGCTCTTAATAGGATAGACAAATGAATATATAACTGAACTGATGCTGAGAAGTGGGTCTGCAGTCACACTGAAATGAAACAGTGTCCTGGTTTAGCAACACCTCAACCAGTCAGTATCTAAGCTTTTAGTCCCAATGGCCCATTAACTTGGTGACAACTATCAGGTTTATCACTTCTGGAGGAAGCTGCTGTCTGGAAATCTGTGTTGGCAAGCCTCAGCAGTTAAGTTTTGAGAGAGGTTTAGCTGAAATGTCAGAGAATATGTTCTATTTAGCCTAAACCAGAGTGAACAGGATATCCAGGATCCCTTTGAAAACACCAGGAGTGGCAACTGCAGTAAAGCAAGCAGCACTATTTGGGAAGCACCTGGAAGTAGGTTACCTTGTCTACTGGTAAGCTGATAAATTTATTCAAAGTTAATCAATCCTTTATGGTTTACCTCGTCCTGATTCAGCTGATAAGAGATCCCTTGGCTCTTAAGATTCTTATGGCTAAGCTCATTATCGTTGAAGATATTTTGCCATCAATATGTCTTATACAGCTTTTTATATTACATCTTTCTTTTAACCAGTCTTCAATCTGCGTGCGTTCCTTTCAGAGGATTCTGAAGACACAAAGGAACTGTGATGTACATTAGAGAGTGGGTGATAAGATATGATAATGAGTTCTATGTATGTTTAACCAATATTTCCATAATATGTAACCAGTTTTTCTCTGAATCTATATGAATAAGTATGTTTAACCAGTACAAGAACCCTGTAATCAGCCTCAATGGGGTACACATTAGGTGAAATTATTCCCTGTGTGTCTGGCATCATTATTTATTAAGGCAATACCTGCTTAATAATCAAATTGACATTGATTATTGAGTTTGGCCTTTTTCACAGCATCAAGCTGCAGTCACCAAAACCTTTTCTCTCTTTTTTTAATACACTCAGCCCATTTCTACAAAAAGCTATGTGTGTAACTTCCTCTACCTTTCTTTATTTTTCCCTTTTGATTGTTTTTTTTACCCTAATATATCAAAAATCTCTAGTAAGAGAGAATCTGAATTCTTATTTACAATACAGTTCCTTCATAAGGGACATACAGATCCTTCCACTGAGACCACTCCTATGAGAGACATAGTTATGCTGTATATTTCGTGGTGTTCATAGAATACGGAATACCATCTAGAAAAAAGATTATCCTCTCCTCTGTAGGTGCGTATACATGTCTATGTCCTTCAGTACACCTTCAAGATGTTTTCTACAAAATGGCATCATCTCATTGAGTGTTCGCAGTTATCAAAGGTCAACTGTCTTTAATAAGTTACTTGATCTCCATGGGCAACTTCCCTGATGGGAAAAGGTGATAGTTTCATTCTGTTAAAGGTCTGGATTGCATTGAGTTCAGTGAAAAGTGAGTGGATAACAGCATTTCTTGGAAAGAAATTTTACTTGTTGCCATTTGTTGAAGCAAAATAATACCTCCATAGAAATCAGAACTAAAATGATTCCTTGTTTCAATGGGAAATCACAGCTCCTCTCTGGACTCACTTATCATTGCAAAATGGTGGATTTTATGTTAATGGTTAAAAAGATTATTATTAATCTAATTGTATTTGGACTCATTGTCTATCATCATAAGAGTATTAGAATAAAGAAAATCCCCCAACAATTCAGCAAAGAGAATTTTGATGGTGGTTGAAGAGGTACAAAGCACGTTTCTGAGAGAAGGATATAATATCAAAGCAATATGTACTATTCCCTTCTATTGCTTTCAGGCTGGACATCAAAGAGACATCGCTCTATTGTTACAAAGCTAAGAAGAAATTTAGAAATTTAGAAATTTACTAGTTGTTACTGTACTGACTTGAAAGGGAATATTTTGATGTGACTTCATAATGAAGTTCAAAATAACATAATAATTCACCCCAAAATGGAATTTTCATGAGGGAAACCCACTTCTGTGGATTGACAGTAGTGTGCAGGGCACAGTATGTGGGAAAAAACCAACAACCCAACTGATCTCGATTAGCTTACCAAGACCAGTTGGGAAAGGTGATTTTAGAATGTCCATCCATTTAGTTATGATCTTCCTACATTGTTAATACCTCCTTGTGCTGCTGAGTAATTTTTAAAGCAGCACTTAGAAACGCAATGTAAACCTTAATAAAGGATATGATCCATTGTCTAGCAAATCTGATGGTGTTTTCCCTACATGTGATATTTTGCCTGTTGTTGTGCTAGTCAGTCACAGAAAAGGGGGAGGGGGGAACCTTCATTTTGAAGAAAGCCACTGGAGGCTGCTTAAAATAGGTCTTCACGTATGCAGAGTCAAATTGTCACAGTGATTTAGGAGCTAATAAAACAAATTGCACCAACAAGCAAGACAGAGTTGGTTCTTCTTGAAACACTAAGAAAAAAACACTGTTTGTTTGTTCCCTTCACCATATTAAAATTGGATGAATTTTGTGAAATTATAAAGCTGCAGAAAGATTCCATCTCTTGGTTTTTGGATGATTGCTCCTACAGATCTATTAATGAAGTCCAGATATGATGCCACAGTGTCTCAAACAGTCTGTCTACTAGTCTACTAGTACACCAACTGCCTGAGAAGGCTGGAACACAGGAACAGAAGAGATTCTGAACTAATAATTTCTTGCAGATATAGGCTATGAAATGTTAATTACAGGACTGGAAAAAACACTTTCCTTTATGTTATCGCTTTTGCCTGGGTGGCCCAGTGAGATAAGATATTGTTCTAAATTCAAATCAGTCAAAGGATAGCTCAATTTACATAGCATATCAGTGACTTAATGGGAGAGCAATGAGCTAATCCAGATAAAAAGCATGACACTCCTAATCTGTTTACACACAAACAGATGGCAAAGCTACATTTAGTTCTACCTACAAAATACCCAGCTAAATTCTTTCCCTGCTCCCTGCATACTCGTCCTCTTTCCTGGGCTGTGCCTGACTTAACACTGCAGCAAACATGCAATGGGACCATGTTTAAATTGTAACTCAGGGCATTCAGAAGAAACATTGAAATTCAGCCAGGTGTCAGTTCCCCTATTTTAACATTAAACTGTTACATTTGTAGGGCAATTCTACTTTTGGCTACAATAGGTGGACTGAATCAGTTTATTTCATGTCAATAGATTAAGCAAAGCATTAAGTTAAGCCATTCAGCTAGAGTAACTGTGAGGTGCTTCTGCTGCACGCCTTGGAGTAAGGTGCTTTTGGAAGGTACATACAGGGGAAGTTGTGGAAATATGACATATATATGACACATAATTCAAAACCTAACTTATTTCCAGCACAGTTATTATCAAATCAAGTTTGAACCTCTTTGCTGACTGATGACATATGAATCAACTTCTGACCATCAGCGTGACCTGACTGAAAGCTCACTTTGCATTTATCACATGAGAATTTACCATCAAAACACTTAGTGTCCTCACAAATACCACCTGTGTAATGTCATTTCTCACTGATTGTGTTTCATAAGTTATTAATATTCTAACCTACTAATATTTTCTTCTATTAAAAAAGAAACCAAATGGCAATGGTGACCCACTTACTGCTGATGCAAGTGATTGCTTATTTGACTATAAATATTTGTCTGATCTCATATAATATGATGCATCTTTCTTGACTAGGTGTGCCATCCAGTATCAATATCTAGTGTGCTGTCATCTTAAAAAAAAAAATATGTTCAACTCAAGCTATTCAACATATCTTGCAACTTGACGACTCACCAATGAACACTGACAGTGAACAGCAGTGAAGGCTGGATGCACTATTTGCAAAGTGCTATAGTATTAAGGCAGCAAGTGCTTGGCATACATGGGAATTCCTTAAACATTAAAGAGGTGAGTCCACTAAGAGGTGAAAATATCCAAAGATAGGGAAGTTATTAGAGGAACTCCGACACAGGGCATAGTTTATGTCTCTAAAAATAAATGTGAACTAAGTTAGTTTTTCATCTTAGTCTTAGAACCACTCTGTTCCTAGGTTCTCTCAGATTGTGATAAACTACTTAAGTATGTTGAAAATTTAAGCATGATATTTTTTTGTGTTTAGACCAGTGGATTCCCTGCCTATCTTGACTGAATCAGTATAGTTTTAGTTATGTGTAACCTTCTCACTGAGGTGGTTTCTTCTGTTCCTATTCTCTGTAAAGATGTCTTCCAAATGCTACATATTCCTCCCACCAATCTAGTCAGTTTGTGGGCCTGCATCTTCAGCCCATTTCATTCAAGTACCTCTGAAACTACTTCACAATGCATTCACCTTAAGTGCCATAGCTTTGGGTGTATCATCCTGTAACTAGGTTGCCTCACTGCCAATTAGAGAGAAGAGAGCATGTGTTCAGAATGTTCTAGGACATTAAAGTGATTAATGGCGGAGAACAAACTGTACCAGTTCTAAACAAAAATCTTCCTTTCAGTAATCCATTTTGAAAGCAAATGAAAAATATTTTTCCTCATATTTTAGTCCTTAACCTATTCAAGCAATTGATTTTAAAAACATGATGGTAAGGCATTAATATTTTTTTCCTCTGATCAGCTATCTTATTTATTCAAAACCCTCTGCAATAAGTATATTTCAAGCTTGTTAATCATAAATAACCGTGAATATACAAATTATTAGGGTTGTGTTTTCACAGATAGGTAAATCAGGTCCTGAGTCACTCCCTGTTCAGTGAACAGACTCCTACTGACTCAATCAACTGTTGAATCAAGTCGTTAATACCTATATCCTGAACATATTTGTGCACAGAAATAATGACATACAATGCTGGTGAGATTCAGAAAGCTGCAACAAAGTCTCTTTGGTTCCTTAGTGTTCACAGGTAACCTACAGAAGCCTAATCCCAAAGGTACTCTTCTATCAGTTTCCACCTAAAAGATGCCTTTCGTGGAAATATGCTTCTGTTAAGCAAGTGCAAAACCTCTTCAGAACTCCATAGATGCTGCTTTGTTATCTAGTCACATAGCTGGAAGATAGGATGGTGCTAGGTGTCACAACATCCAAGTATTTGTGTGTCTTGCAGTGAATAGAGGAGTCAGCTGTAGTCAATACTCAGCCAAGAGTATAAATATAAACACAGAAAAAAAGAGAACACTACCGCTGTGATTGATAGGGGATATGAAATCGTCTTCTTCCAAACAGTATGAGAATTGTCTGGCATTTGAAGACTTAAATTTGCTGACACTGCTGGAGAAGAGAGGTGTTTAACTTTGTAAATGTATGTGAGTCTTGTGACACCTGGGAAAATGAAACGTCTCAGACATCTCATCTTGAGGTGTAAGCTGCAGAAACAGAAAGGTAAATAAAACACAATAAAGCAGCAAGACAGAGTACTGTGGAAACTGCAACTCAAAGAAAAAAAGAAACCCAAGATGTGTTCTGCTTTGTTATAAGTATAAAAGTATTTTAAAAAAAGACTTAGTTAATCAATTGCAGACAAATCTTTTTCTCAGGACCAGAGCAAAATTTTGTCAGGGAACACACAATGGGAAAAAGAAGAAAATTGTACCAGAGAGATTTTGTTTCTCTGGCCTGAAAATGCATGCCAGATAAAATGGAAGACCTAAGAAAATTGTGAAGATGTTTGAAAACTTTCCATATGTGCTGATGTCCACTGGGACCTATAGCAATATTTGGAACACTATGCATAGTCAAAACTTCAAGGATTTTGTGAAGGAGCTGAGGGAAAGATGAGTCCAAAATGAAAAACAGGAAGAGGCAGAAAACAGTGGAGATGACCTACAGAAGGTATGTGACGTTGCAGATACTAGTTTTAAGGAGAAGCAGGGAAGAGATTTGAAAGAAACTGGGAAAATAAAAAGAATTTTGTGAGGTGGAAACTAACAACTAGCTGGAGCAGACATGATTGTCATTATGCAGATAAGGGGGCAGATGTGAGCAGCTGAACTTAGAACTGGAATGATGTGACAATGGAGGAAAAAATTAAAAATCAATGAGAGAAGTCCAAGTTATGTTTAGAGGATTATGAATTCTCTTAGGGATGCTGTAAAATTATTACTAAAATTTAACTGCAAGATTCATTTGAGTTGGACATGAAAAATCTCCACTGAAAGTCTAATATTGTTATAGTAATTATTATTGTTGAAAACTTCATGTTTACTATTTTTTAACTGTTCTGTTTGTTGCCTAAAAACCTACCAAAGCAAGAAAATTTTGGTATATTTTCATACTCAGAGCAAATGAAAAGGAATAGGATATGTCCCAGATAAGAAGTAATCTATCACTCTGCTAGGTATTTTGTCAAAATTAAACAGTAATTATTTCTTTTCCCTATGAACTCACATCTGAAACAAAGCCAACAAGTACATGCAAAAATCCAACAAATAGTTTGAAGAGTCTGGCACATTGATTTCACTCATTTTCCCTAAGAAAGATGAAGGAGAAATGGAAGGAAAAGGTACTGGACATGGCAATTGGAGTGGGTAGGCTAAGGGAGGCCCTTACTTGATAGACTCAGAAAGAAAGAGAACAAGAGAGTTCTCTCCAGTATAGACACTTCCTTCAAATTAACTATTTTTCCAGAGTAGTGGAAAATAAGGAGTGAAACTGATAAGGAGGAAATTAGTGGAAGTAAAAATCTCAGCTGAAGTGTCTGATGTTTCAAGTAAACACTCTCAGCATGGCATCATTTATGTTTTAGAAAAATAGCATGTCCAAGGTAAAAATTTCTTAGCTACAATTTTTTCTCTAGCTCTACTTTTACCACCTAAGCAGTAAGAAATATTTTATCACTCTTCCTTAATTTAGCTATATTTTATCAACCATAAAAAAAATTATTTGAGAGAGCTCTGATTTATTGTATTTCATACAGAAAATCTTAGACCTACAGATACTCCTCAGAGGACTTGAAGAACATTATGGCACTGGTTAAATATGCCACATTTTTCGCCTTATTTGATAAATAAACTGTGAGTTTAACATCTGTCACAGGTTAAATCAGGACTAATCTGACATAAATCTGAATATTTAAGGAATGAAATCAAAGTGATGCAATTAATACCACTAAACTTAATGCTGCATTAGCATAGTTTATATTGATGTGTAGGAAATAAATATGACATCAAAGCTCCTACAGTGTGTGGATGACATGAAGAATTCCTTGGAGGAGTGTGCTTTAGGGGAGGAACAGGCAGGTGCACTCTACACTCTTGCTCATAAGGCTGTTGAAATGCTTGATGGGCAGATGCAGTGGGCAGGGTCAAAGAGTGATTACAGCAGACTTGAACACAAAAAAATACATATCTGTAGTGGAGCCTTCTTTGCTTCCTGTTTCCCAAGTGACCTTGAGTCATATATATTCACTTAGTGATGCTGAGCAGAGGCATCGTCTCCATTCAGTCAGAAGTATCAAAGCTGTGTAACCAGAGCACTCCATGTACCCCTTGCTAAGTAGGATTAACACAGAAACAATCTTTACCCTCTCTTTTCACTATTTACTCTTGCACAAAACAATCCTCCAGGAGCTTCTCACAACATATTGCTTCCCTTGTCCATAGTTTTAATATTGCAGAGTTGAGAAATAAGCCATAAAAGCGATACTTTACCTAGAACATTGCAATGGAGATTAAAAAACACTGCCTGTTAAGTTTATTAAATAAATGCTGCAAGGTTACTTATAGTGCATATGCATTTTCCTGTGTGGAAAAAAAAAGAAACATTGGGAATTAAAGGTCTTCTGTAGAAAAGCATAATCAGGACAAGTTGCTAGAACCTGAAGTCAGACAAGTTCAAGTTATAAACTAAGCATGTGTTTGTAACCAGAAAAGAGATTAAATGAGAAAATAGACTATCCCGGAAAAAAACAGGTGACTCAATTTGTGCTTTTTGAGGCTGAGATATGGTGTTTCTGTGGAAGGCATGGTTCATTTTGTATGATCTCAACACACAAAAGACAGGTGAAGTATAGTAGCCAAAAATATGTTGAAGTTTTGAATGGACTATTCCCTGTGACAATAACAAGCCTAAAAATCAGCACAAAAGTTATTCTGGTATATACAACAGCAGGAGAGATACATGATAAATGATATGGTAAATATTTCATTTTCATTAATAGACAATTATTATTCTATTTCTAAAATTTACTTTTAAATAGGACCCAAAAAAATCCAAGCCAAATCACCCTCAAGAACTCAATTTAAATTAACCTTTAATTGTGAATTAGAAACAAAACCAAAACAACTCCTGTTCTGCGAAAAGTGTCATTCTTCAGTTTTCCCTTGAAAAACTGACATTTCCCATGTCAGACCTGACTCATACCACCTTGAGAGTTATAGACCCTTAAGAACGTATGCACAGTCCTACAGTCTAAGTTCTGCAGAGAAAGAGACTAGGAACATCCAGAGTTGTGGTTCCAACTGAGATTCTTAAATCTTCCTGGACTACCAAGACTTTCTGGATGCTACCTCTATAAGGTCTATTCAATGAGCAACCCATATATGATTTCGTAAAGCCTTCCTTACCTTGAATGAAGATTTCTTGGGGTCAGTGTTTTGACATTTCCTTGGTAAACTGTTTCAGTAGAAATTTTATGAACAGCTTTAATTCTAAGAGATTTAAAATAAAAATCCATCATCTAAGCTCCCATGATTTCATTTTTCTTGAGAACAACCCTTTCACAAATTATAAAGAATGCTGCTAATGCAGCATGTTTATTCCCATCTCAGAATGTGTTCCATGGCTCAAAAATACCATTTAATGAAAGGAACACTTGATGCTGTTGTTGCCATAGTAACAAGACATGTTTACACAGAAGATGAAATGGAAAGATGAGATGGGAAGTAGTGTGTGTGAGTGGGGTTGCAGGACCTGGGTGGAATACTGGAACTGTGCAAACTCTGCACCTCTATTTATTCTGGGTTTCCTTCTGGGATTGTTCTGTGAAGGGATGATTTGTGTGCAAAAGTTATAATTATTTGCATGGAGATGTAAAAGAATATAAAATAACATGCAACCAAATATACAGTAAAGTTACAATTATTGGACCTCAAGATTTCTGCTTTTTGCAGAGTTAAAAAATACCAGCAATCAATCACACTTACTTGGCACCATCTCCAAGAGCTCTGGTACTAATATTTCAGCACTCAGACTCACCATCAGAAGCACTGATATGTCAGAGATCAGTTTCTCAAAATCTCTACGTGTTGGATCTTGCAATATTTTGAAAATGTGGACCTAACAGCCTGAGCAAAAGCTGCAGAACATGATGGATTTAAAAGTAAGGTAACTTTTCCTTCCCTGCATGAAATTTTCCGTTTTTCAGCTTAGCAAATTACTTTTGCAAAATATTTCTATCTTGGTGAGAAAAAATAGCGTACCCTTACCTTGACAAATCATATGCTTTCAACTGACCAATACACAACAATTCTCACATACTGACGTGGAACTACAAGTTCACTGGTTTATTCAGTTTTGTGACTTAGCTGAGAACCACATATCCCAGCAGGTGGGTCATCAGACTCCTACAAGAGAAGCCTCTGAATCTCATGTTCTCACCAGCTGTTCTGCTGAGTGGATCCTTTTTTGAAATCCAAACTATGTCTTATCCTTTGAACCATTAGAGGTATATCTGCACTTATCTCTGTATAGTGCCAGTCTTGAGTGTTTTTTTCCTTCCTGCTATCTTTTATGACTCAGTGCAAATATAAGATCTAGTCATGCAAATACAGGACTATGACATATGCTACCATCCTGTTTTTCATTATTTTCCAAGAACAGAATTATCTTATGTCATCATACTGCTCTAGAACTCATCTTTCAGTGTGCTGGTTTATTACACATCTATCAAGTCATTTACGTCTTCCAAGAATCTAGCTTGGTACTATTTATAAAGTTCATAAAGTACTTGAAGAGGAAATTGATACACATTGAACTTGATTCTTCACTACATTCCTGATATAGCTTTGTTAATGGAGTAATGAGATACTGAAGTAGGAACTACACCATCTATCTCAAAAATTTCTAGGAAGAAAAGAGCAAAGCCTGCTCCAAAATGAAAACAAAATAAACCCAGCAAAATTGTTAATCTCAGATGTGCAGCCATTACATCTTAAAAAATTAAAAATGCTCCAGAATATTTGCATGCTAAAATTCACTTTTAAATTATTTCTCACATTTTTGTCCATTCTCTTTTTTTTTATCAAACCACTTGGCTATAGCAATAAGTTAGATTTATGCTCACAGCAGCATCATTAACCACTTCCTTATACTTCTACGGCTTATTTAAAGCAAAAAGTCAAAACCTCTAATTTTGTTTTTTTGCTAATCAGAGAGAAACTACAATCACTGTTCATATTACATTTGAAAGAGGTCTGGATTCAAAGCATGGCACTTTCAAATACATAGGTGTATGAGTCTATGTCACAACTTTCCAGCTCTCAAGCACTCTGGGCTATTGGCCTCTTTCTCCACATTGCCAGGACTCATCTTGCTGTAGGATGCATCTTGCTTTCAGCTCCCTTTCCTCAAGAGCTTCCTTTGGTGCCAAGAATAGCTATTGCCCGGGCTGGTTGACTTACTGTCTTATTATCCAAGTATCTTCAACATGTCTATATCAGAAGATGTCTGGTACATCATGACATATTTCTCTTGTGCTTCTCTTGAGTTGAAGAGAAAAGCAAAGATAGAAATGGATGCATAATCAGTGTACTGATGCAGAACATTTAGGATCTAATCTCTAAGTCTTATGGGTTTATGCAACACTGGTCTTGAATCCTTTCTCCTTATTCTATTTGTGTTTCTCCAAAAATCTATGTCCAGTTGTATGAGCTCCATGCTCTGGTACACTGTCCTTCGAGGATTCCTCTACCAACACTTCCGTGTGCAGGAAATCCATCATTCATGTGCCTCTGAATTGGGAAAAAAGGGATAGTTTTCTCAAAACAAAATGGGTTTTCAAACCCTGGGCTCACAGAAGATAGAACTAGAGTTTAAATTTGGGTTACTTCATGTTTTTCCAGGGCATGATTAAGTATCTAACTCTCTGTAGATACTCATTGAAGATCCAAGGAACTACAGGCCTGTGAACCTGACAATGATGCCAACAAAGGTCATGGAGCAGATCATCTTGAGTGCTATCATGCAGCATACACAGGGCAACCAGGTGAGGCCCAGTCAACTTGGGCTTATGAAAAGTGGGTCCTACCAAACTAACCTGATCTCTTTCTATGACAAGGTTACCCATGTAGTGGGTGAGGGAAAAGCTGTGGTTGTAATGTACCTGGACTTCAGTAAAGCCTTTGACACTATTTCTCACAGCACTCTTCTTGAGAAACTAGCTGCTATTGCCCTGGAGAGGCATGCTGTCTGCTGGGTAAAAAAATAATGGCTGAATGGCAGAGTCCAAAGAGTGGTGGGAAGTGGTGTTATATCCAGCAGAAGGCCAGTCACAGGTGGTGTTCCCCAGGGCTCAGTGTCGAGTGAAGTTCTGTTCAATATCTTTATCAATGACCTGGATGCAGGGATTGAATACGCCCTTAGTAAGTTTGCAGATGATATTAAGCTAGGAGGATGTGTCCATCGGCTTGAGGGTAGGGAGGCTCTACAGAGGTATCTGAACAGGCTGGATAGATGGGCTGTGACCAACAGAATAAGGTTCTACAAGGCAAAGTGCTGAGTCCTGCCCTTGGGACAAAACAACCCCATGCAGTGCTACAGTCAGGGGGACAAATGGCTGGAAAGTTGCCAGGCAGAGAAGGACCTGAGGGAATTAGTTGACAGAGGACCAAATATGAGCCAGCAGTGTGCCCAAGTGACCAAGAAGACCAGTAGCATCCTGGCCTGTATCAAAAATAGACTGACTGGCAGGACCAGGGAAGTGATTGTGCCCCTGTACTCAGCACTGGTGAGGCCATACCTTGTATATTGTGTTTTGGGCCCCTGACTACAACAAAAACATTGAGCACATCCAAAGGCCAATGAAGCTGGTGAAAGGGCTGGAGTAAAAGCCTTATGAGAGACAGCTGAGGGAAGAGGGGTTGTTTAGCCTGGAAGTGAGGAGTCTGAGGGGAGACCTTATCACTGTCTATAACTACCTGAAAGGAGGTTGTAGAAAGGTGGCTGTTGGTCTCTTTCCCCAAGTAACTAGCAATAGGACAAGAGGAAATATCCTCGAGTTGCACCAGGTGAGGTTCAAATTAGACATCAGGAGAAATTTCTTCACTGAAAGGGTTATCAGACATTGGAAAAGGCTACCCAGTTTGCTGATTGAGTCATCACCCATGGAGGTATTTAGAAGATAGGTAGATGAGGTGCTTAGGTATATGGTTTAGTAGTGAACAGGTATGGTTGGACTTGACGATCTCAAAGGTCTTTTCCAACCGAACAACTCCATGGTTCTATGATTTCAACAAGCTGGTTTTTCCCTGACAAATCCTTAAAAATCTTAACTGCGGCAGACTCCATCACTGCCTAAGACAGTTCAGAGCTTTATCATTAGAAAATGAGGCTTAAAACATAGCCTAATGTTCCAAACTTTTCCCTACTTGTCTTGTACATAGTGGATATTCAGTACCTTCATCAGCTTGGCATCCGTAAACATATTGCCTCAGAACTATCTCATGTTTCAAATAAAGACACAAACCTCTTTCAGACGCTTTCAAGTGATTCTTTGTTGTTCTCTTTGCTCTTTTGTAGCATATTCCCACTGGGTCCAATCAATATCCTCTTGATGCGCAGTGCCTTGGACTGGGCGTATTTCTTGAGCAGAGCATAGCTAGAAAGAACAGTGTGATTGCTTTTGTGTATTAACATTTATGTTTCTACTTCTCCATACAGACTTCCATAATTTCTCAGTATCTTTGTAAGTCATGCTGATCTCATGACCTACTAGAGTCAAGAAGCCACCTTTTATCAGCCAGTGATTTCTAGTCCTCATTTGAGGTGATTGATTATTCCTTCTAAACTAAGGTCTTCGCCTTCATCCTCATTGAAGAGTTTTCTATTGTCTTCTTGTTGTCAGGAAATATATTTTCCTTTTAATTGTTTCTTCTGAAAGTGGATCTTGACTTCCTCTCTCTTCCCCTGTCATGATTGCAGATTTTAATAGAGACATTCTCTCTTCATTAACTAACACAGGAGAGAACCCTAGTGAAAGTTGTTTGATATATTCATCATTCTGTCAAACACTGGTGACTTGTCTCTCAGGTTGCAGACCAGCTGAGCATCATTTAAAAATTTCATTTGGACCATGTTTCTTTAATGTGCTTATGAAGTATTTTGTGAAGACAACCATCATTTACAGCCTTTCCCTCTACATACCAGAGTAGGTAGAAAGGATTTGCCCTTAACATCCGCATATCGGCTACTGCTTATCTCTTAGCTGCTTTCAATTAGATAGCTGGGTCATTTGTTCCAGCATTTTCATGAGTAGGGACTTTCCTGACATTTCCCATGTTATTTTTGTCCACTTTTGAGGACTACTACATCTTTCTCATTTTTCCCAAAATTCACCTTTTCTTCAGGGTCTCACAGGTATCTGCTTCAGCCAGCTCCCTATGTACCCTGAAATGAATGTCATCAGATTATCTTATATATAAGCATCTGATTTTTTTGGAATAGTTCATATCCTGAACTTTTCTGCTTCTATCTAAAACTTTTGAACAGTTCTTGCTGAAGTCAGGCTGCAAACTCCTTGTGTGAAGACTCCATTAAATGGCACTAAATACTTCAAACCTTCACAGCATCAGAGTTATCGTTTTTCCATCTGACTGAATAACGGAGTAGACCTTTCCTTCATTTTAGCCTTATTACTCCTCTAAACAATTTATTGTTACTCTGATTTTCCTTTGTTAATATCAGCTCATTTAGTACCTATAAAGAGGCTATTATATTATCAAAATAGACAAAAGCAACCATATTTTTTTTAAGCAAAACATTGGGACACAAGAAGATGCTATTATTATTGATAATCTAACTGCACTTCTGGTGTTTGTTGATCTCCTTTGTAAGGTCTTACTGCATAGTCTGTCATTTTACCTCAGAGAGGAATACTGTACCTTTCCCACTTTGATACACAGCCCTGGGCTGCAGTGGCCCAGCACTAAATGAGATTGTCTCAGCAGGTCTAAGTGCTGTTTTGCACTTCTGTTCTTTCCAGAATCACTAACATGTTGCTAATAAACTGACCAGACAGCCTTCTTAAAGCCAAGTATTATTTATTTAGAACCAAGTCTTTTCAGAGAAAATCAATCTTTATGCAATAAGATGTCTACTCACATGTTTAGCTCAGTAGTTGTGTAAACATGGTGATCTTGATAGGTCTTAGTTTCCAACAGACCCTCTCTAAGATCCAGGAGCAGTAATGTTCTCAACTACCTCATCTTGAGGATAGAGACATGTAGTTTTTACAGAAAAGCAGGGGTTTAGGTTATCCATTTCAGAGATGAAAATGTTTTATAAATATATTTTCATAGCTTTTTAATTCACCTGTTCCTAGCACTAGCAAAACTGTTTTGTAATTTTGGGAGATGCAGCTTAGAAATAAGCTGTTGCCATGGATTCAAATACCGCCCCTTTTCCCCCCCTTTCCTTCCCACTGTGTTCATTTGTAAGCAATTTATCCAGATCCAGCTGTTTCTTTCCTGTTTGAATTTTTCCAGTGGCCTTCTATGAAACAAAATTAATTTATTATTTACAGGATATGTATCTCATTGGCAAGACTGCATACAAGGCTCCCAATATTGCTGCATGACACTTATTCAGGTGCTCGCTGTCTTACGTTACTCCCAGTATCTTATAGTATGAGATTAATTGTAGTGATAGCAGGTTTCCAGCTCCAGGGAATGTGTTACAGCTGTTCCAGAAAACTTCTTCACTTTTTTGCTTAAAATGTGTCTACATGGGCTAGTAAGAGATGGAATCACCTCCCCCGCCACTTTTTTTTTCCCCCTGTTCTGCATATGTATTTTCCCAACTGCCTTTTCAGGTACCCCTGGTGTCTCAAAGGAGGGGAAGAAGGTCACATTGGCTTGTCATCAACCAGTGCTTAGAAAGGACAGAAGACTTCTTCAGAAGTTTAATATCACTTGGGTGACTCCTCTTAAAAGAACATTCTTAGAATTTATGCTTCAAAGAAGAGCTGTAGATTGTATGGTGAAAAGGTCATTCAAATGTTTATGATTGTAATGACCCACCACAGATGAAGAAAAAAATAACACATCAAAGGAGAAAACTTTGTTTCAAGTTCTCTACTGAAATTGTAAATACTGTAGTAAGTATGTATAACAATGGTAGTTCTACATTGAGAAACAAAATGTAATGCACTGTTATTACATCTGCTGAGAAATTTGGAGCTGTTGCAATGGCTGAGCAAGAACTATTAGCAGATGTGGTTCTAGATCAAAGGCCAGAATAGAGAATGGATGATTATTGCGTTTTGGTTTGGGGGATACCAAAGTGAATACACCTAGAAGTGAAATAGTAAGATTTATGACAGGACTATCAAATTCTTCTTAGACAAAAAGTGGTCTTGGGAATTTGAAAAAGTTGCAAATGAGGTCTGTAGCCATTAACTGAAAACATAGGAAGAAGTTAGGAGACACAGAAATGTTTAGGATTCAGCTGAGGGTAATACTAAACAGTTTGACGCTGTTGCCAGCCAACCTTTCCCTTTGGGTCTTGGGCCCTCTCTCTAAGTATTAAGAAGGAGAATTTTGGTTTTGTAGGTTGTAATCTTGATGTGGTAAAACATTCTCAATGCTCAGACATGACACTTCAATATACATGAATGATGCAGCCTTCCTTGGTTTCCTCTAATGCATCTAATTTGCATAAATGAAGGATTGTGATGTTAACTGGGACTTCCTGTTGACTGCATGAGGTTAAACAGCTGCTGCCTGGGAATAAGAATAGTCCATTTAAACATCAGATATGGGCTGCATATAAAAAAGTTAAAGGAAACCATAAACACTTGTTGAGACCACTGTTTATTCCTAGTACTTTGGGGAATCTAAAGGAGAGGGGAAGTTCTTGTGGCATAATTTTAGGGCATTTACAGGAAAAGGTAAGTACTACTGCTTTCTAATAAATAGTTTGCACCTTGAATTTAGGTATATGTGTCTTCAGTTTATGAAGGGGCACTTGGACATTTGGAAATTCCAAAATGCAATGGGTTAACAGGATAGTCATCCAAGTTACAAGCTAGGTATTGCTCTTTGCCAATAGGAAAAAATCCCAATGGCAGGCAAGGTTATTGAGGTATGTTTAGTGCTGCTATCTGTTAAAGCCACGGAGCCTACCTCAGGAACAATACAGTGCTAGTGGGCTACAGTGCAGTGTATATTATATCCTTGCAATACAACCCATGAGACAGTAACATACATTCATCTAATAGCTAAACACTTGAGTACAAAAGTAGAACTACTCACTGAGTGTCGTTGCAAAGCTCATACATCTCAGACACTGGATTCAGCTTTTTTTAATACAGGCTGCACTTTATACCTCGGGGCAGAACAAAGATCACACAACACAACAACTAAGATGCTATTAAATCTTTAAGAATAAATATGTGTTTGGCTTTATTCTGAAGGTTTTTTTAGCATTTGTTATGGTGATGGCTACGGAGTTGACTTCAAAAGTTCAGTGGGAGAAAGCCATATAGCACTCACGTGAAATATTTGTCTAAACCCCTGACCAATACTTTTCCTTATTAATAGTCTAATCATTATGAAGTCACACAGAATACCATGTCCATTGTTACTACCAAGAAAATGCAATATGTTGTTGTCAAACAGAGAGAAAATCCCCAACAATTTAGGCAGGAGTAAAACTAAAAAAAGACCACAACTTGAAGTTGATAGGTATTCAAACAGGCCAGAAAAATAAGGCTCGAAAGTAAGACAGGCAACATAGAACATCTTAAGAAAAAGGCAGACATTTAAAAGGAGATGTTTGGGTATTGAAATTTAGATGATCAAAAGCCTTATTATTAATTTAGCAGTAAATTTTAAGTTAACTAAATTCAAGTAAGCTGTAAGGTCAGTTCAGCTTTATATACCTTGTAATAAACTTTGGTAGTACAGCAGAAAATACCAATAGTTCAGCTCTTCGCTAATCTGCAGCAAACTGTAAACTGTAAGTGAATTTGTGTGTTCCTGTACAAGGATCTACTCCTTTCTGCCAGGATCTATAATATTGTTGGTCCAAAACTGTCTCATAGTGAATCAGAGGAGCAAGGTGAAATTTTTCTATCCTCAGTGTACTTTGTCAGGGTTGAGTACAATTTGGGGAAGATGAGCAGAGCTCTGGGGAGATAAGATCTTTTTGATATAAGACATATAGAAAATTGTTTTTAAAAATATCATAGAACTTTAAGGAGATTAATATCATGAAGCCAAGATCAGACTTGCAGACATGTTATTCTGCATTGACCCTCAGGAGCTGGTTTTCCCAAAGGCACAGTCTTAGGACAATATGGAAATAGGCACCCCAGGTTTTGGTGAAGAAATATACTACTGGCAGGATATCACATTTCTCTAGATTCATTCTCTCGGTAATTCCTTAACAGAGATGGCAGAGACAGGAGTTATGCTGAACAGAGACACACTTGGTCCACAGGCAAAACACATTCATTCGATTTGCAGACTTCTCCTAGAGAGCAAGTGCAAAACTGCATGAATCAATGTTGAGCACTTTGGGGCAGCTGGCTCTGAGGTCAAAATTACATGTTAATTTCCACTGAGAAGGTGATGAAGAAACTCCTTGTTTGCTCCACTCTTAAGAGGTCAAATCTTGCAAAAGTGTGGCCACTGCCAGTGCAAAGAAAATTCTGTAGTCATAAAACAGTTTGGGTTGGAAGGGTCCTTAAGGATCACTTAATTCCAACCCCCCTGCCATGGGTAGGGACTCCTCCCACTAGACCTCGCTGCTTAAGGCACCATCCAACTTGGTCTTGAACACTTCCAGGGTTGAGGCACCCACAACTTCCCTGGGCAACCCATTCCAGTGTTTCACCACCTTCATCATGAAGAATTACTTTCTAAAGTCTAATCTAAATCTTCACCCATACTACATTGAAACCACAGGTTGTCCCAACTGAGGTGTAGGACCTTGAACTTGGCCTTGTTGAACCTCATGATGTTCACACAGGCCCACTTCTCCAGTTTGTCCAGGTGCCTCTAGTTAACATCCCATACTTCTGGTGTGACAACTGAAGCACTCTGCGTGGTGTCATCTGCAAACTAGATGAGGGTGCACTTAATCTCACTGTCTGTATCATTGACGAAGATGTTAAACAGCACAGCCCCTGAGGGACACCACTTGTCACGGACCTCCACATGGACATTGAGCCATTGGCCGCTACTCTCTGAATACAACCATGCAACCAATTCCTTATCCGCCAAACAGTCCACCCATCAAATCTATATCTCTCCAATTTAGAGAGAAGGATGTTGTGGGGGACCATGTCAAAGGCTATACAGAAGTCTAGATAGATCACATCCTTTGGTTTTCCTGTATCCGCTGCTGTGGTTACCCAGTCACAGAAAACCATTAGGTTGGTCATACAGGATTTGCACTTGGTGAAGTCATGTTGGCTGCCACTAATCACAACCCTATCTTCCACGTCCTTTAGCATGTTTTCCAAGAGTTCTGCCCAGGCCCAGAGGTGAGGTGGACAGGTTGAAGTTCCCAGTCATCTTTTCTACCTTTTTTAAAAATGGACACAACGTTACCCTTCTTCCAGTGACCAGGGACTTCTACTGACTACCATGATTTTTCAGATATCATGGAGAGTGTCTTGACAAACATATCAGCCAACTCCCTCAGGACTGTGGAATGTATCTCATCAGGTCCCATAGACTTATATATGTCCAGGTTCCTCAGGTGGTCACAAACCTGATTCTCCCCTACAGTAGGAGGGACTATACCACTCTGGTCCCCTTCTTGTTGTCCATTGTCACAGAAGGGGTGAGGAGGGCAGTTGTCAGTGAATACTGAGGCAAAAAATTTGTTGAATACCTCAACCTTCTCCTTATCTCTTGATAAGACATCACCATTTTTGTTCATCAGTGGGGAGATGCTTTCTTTAACCTTCCTTTTCTGGTTAACATACCTGTAAAAGCCCTTCTTGTTATTTATGCTTCCCTTACCAAGTTCAGCTCCAGCTGTGCATTGGCCTTCCTGACCTCATCCCTACACAACCAGGCAGTGTCCCTTAGATTCTTCCCAGGTTCCCTGTCCCTGCTTGCACTGCTGTTCCCTCTTGCTCTTCAGTTCGACCAGCAGCTCTCAACTCAGTCACATTCATCTCTTCCTTTCCCTGTTATGTTTCCTGGACACTGAGTGCTCTTGCACTTTATGGGAAACATCCTTAAATATGTCAGCTGTGTTCTGCTCCCTTGTCCCTGAGGACTGTATCTGAGGGCCTCCCACCGACTAACTCCTTGAAGAGATGTCATTTTGCTTTCCTAAAATCTGGGGTCCTGTCTTTACTCCTCATATGTCTCATATGCCTCAGGACATTGGACTCCACCAATGTGTGATCATTGCAACCCTGGCTGCCTCTGATCTTGACGCCACTGATGAGCTCACTTCCACTGGTGACCCTCTGGTCTTCTATTGCATCTTCTTAGGTAGGAGAGTCTATTACCTGGGTTAAGAAATTATCTTCAAAACTGTCCAGGAGTCTCCTGGGTTGCCTAAATCTGCTGTGCTACTTTTTCAGCATATTTCAGGGTGGCTATAGCCACACAGTAGAGCAAAATGCTGAGAGCATGAAGCCTTCTGTAGCTGGAGGAAGAAAGTTTCATTGGTAGGCTCCCCTTGATCAGGTGGCCTCTAGTGTACACCAGACATGAGGTTCCTTTTACTGCCTCAATATTCTATTCTGACTCACAAGCTTTCAACCTGTTCATGGTGACTCTTCAAAGACAGCTCTTCAAACTCTATCCATTTCTAGACTGCAGTCATGGCTCTTGTCCCATCAGATTTCATTAACATTAATATTTTTCATGAAGAGCCAGTTACATTATGGCCCATATCCTGGCTTGCCCTCAAGGCTGCATGGAATGGATGGATTGCTGTATATGGACAATGGAATGATGTGATCATGCTTATTTCAACCTATTGCAGTAAAAGTTGTACATTCAGGTTTGCTGCACCATCAGAAGATTTATGAGCTCATATACTTGACAGATATTTGTCACTGAGAGCTAAAACTTCAGACTAAAACTCCAACACCGAGTAACTGGCACTCTCTTTCATACCCTATCTAGTAGCAGAATAAATTCTGAAACAGAAGTGATGATTTCAGATGATTATATCATTCTTCTTCATGTAATTTCTTCAAGCCACTGTTGTGCTTTGAACTTAACAGCCACTTACCCCATCCTAAAACAAGAAGTAGTGAATTACGCTTATATAGAGCTCAGAAGCAAATATGTAATCCTTGTGGAATGATAGGTGAATGCAAACAGTGAAGATTCTTATTTGCCGTTAGTGTGTAAACTGCGCAATGTTAACTTGGGAATATTGTGCCAACTGTTGCAATGAACATTACTATAGCATAAAAGAAAACTTCACAGCAATGCCCTTATCAACACATTGATAGGATTTCTGCAGAATTCTTGTCAGTTCCCTGACAAAACTTTCTATCATCCAATGCTGTTTGTTGAGACGCACTTCTATAAAACTGACAGGAAAGAAAACAGTGACTTTATTCCCCTCTGTGCATATATGTAGATCACTGTGTTCCCTGTCAATTCTCCAATGTCATCTTCTCCTCTTATTGATACCTCTGTCTTAGAGACAAGTGCTACCTGGTGCCTTGTTGGGTGTTGTTATATTTATTAAAATAATAAAAAATATTTTATAAAAGCAATCCATTTTTTTCTCTCTTGATCTAAATGCTTTGGTGTCTGGAGGAAAAATCAAGGCTGGGTTTCTCTCAGCAAGGTCTGATGAGGTAATATATCTGGTATGTTTGTAAATAGATCTAGTATCGGACTTTCAGGACCCCTAGAGTTTAAATCATAACTCAGGATTGTTTCCCCCTAATCTACCAGCTGGTTTCTGCTAAGTATTTGCATCTTCTTTCTCATTTGCTCCATGTTAGAAATTAATTGTACAAAATCATTAAGTTTTCCTTTCTCTCAAAGAATCACCAGGAAAACCTCAAGTCTCTTGGTTCCGAGAGCTGATTCTTAATCTTTTTTTATTCCTCACTGGGCAATGGCCACAAGCTGTGATAAACAAAACCTACTTGTCAGCTACTGAATATTTGCATCCCCAGCTCTTCTGCTTTTTGATCTAACTAGACCATGATGAAGGTGTAAAAATTACTTTCCAGGGAATTCTATTTTTTTGATCCCAGCTGAAAAATAAATCTTTTCTAAGTCACAGGAGAGGTGGTAGAAGCTATAGGCTAAAAGATTCTGAGAATATTTACATTATTTGCATTTATTTATGTTAAATGAGATCTGATGGAAGAGACACAAAGTTTTTCTCTCTTCCTTAAATTTCCATTTTAGTAGTGTGAGAGTCTTTGCATAGGGAGAGACTTTCATTTCATGTCTCCATATGTTTTTCTGCTTCCTCATTCATAGCTTTATGATGTCTTTCCTAGAGAAACTGATAGAGACATTGAGCCGACGATAATTCCATGAGAATGATGTACACTCTGAAGTGCTGTACTGCCGAAAGTATTAAGCTGAGTTAATCAGAATATTTCAGCTATTATACAGTATTATGTTGTTCATCAATATCAAAGCAACCTGTGAAGATTCATGATTCTGATGAAGTTTAAGAACGTCTGTGAATGAAGCTCCAGAATCTCTTGTCATATCTGCTGAGAGAAAGTAAGAATAAGAAAGCTTAGAGTTAACCTTTCAAAAATGAAAGAAGGCTTTTTGATGTAGTTTTATTTTTTCTGAGAACTTTGGTTTTGCCTCATCAAGAGACTATTTTCCTGAAACCTCAAAAGCTGTCAAACTTTGGGTTAACATCTTTGAGTCATCTTAGTTTTCAAAATTGATAATAATGGTTCCACAGGAGTTAATGGGCTCTGAAACAAGTCCTTAGTGGAACAAGGGTAAAGTACTATATAAAAATTACTTCCCTCCTGTATTAACAGGCAGTTTTCTCAATTACACCACAAAATGAGTCAGTAACACCAGGTGATCCAACATCAAATGAAATGTATTTCTGTGAAAGCATTGATGGGTTGAAATTGAGACTTGAGTGAATCAATAGGTGCTGTATCAGAATTTGCTCAGCATAGAAAAGCTGTAGTTGTTGTATGGAGCAAACACTGGGGTTTATAAAAGAGCGTCCTAGTTTGTCTTCTGGATGTTTTTTTATCAGGCCTAACAGAAAAAAAAATCTTCAAGACTCCTTCTCACATACTTCTTTTTTTCTAACAAGTACTGCTTATAAATCATTCTGTCAAGAGATCATGAAAGAAGTTAACTCTGAGGTGGAGGAAAGTTATGCTGACCAATTGGTCAATTTGATGACAAAAACAAAAGCGTGGGTGACACACCAGTATGTCAAAAGGAAGTCCTAAGGAGAGATTGAAAAATGGTCCTTGTGAAGGTGAAGCAGGTCCAACCACTACAGAGCAAAATTATGACCAGTGACTCAAATGGAAGGTTTTGCTGGTACTTGCCAGTAAGCTGGAAAAGGAGCAGCATCTTTGCAGGGTGACCACAGGAAACTGGTGTATTGGTTTACATGAGCACCAGACATGGGTTTGGATGAGTGCCATGGTGGGTCCCCATTGTCAAATCCTGCCCTGCACGATACCAGCAGCCCGATGAAGAGAAGGATCCTGGTTTCAATTACCCTCTCTTACTCCAAACTGAAGGGAAAGTGGTGGCATTTGTCCAGAATTATCTTTACAGGACCATTCTCATTAAGGCCAAGTGAGAACTTTTTCCCTTCTTATCCTTAAACACCTCAGTTCTGGTATATAAAACTAATCATTACTTTTTCTGGTGTTATCAAATAAGCAAATATGTGGCTGAATGATGTACTGCCTGTCATTTTATCTCAGTTTAAAATGCAATATGTTTTCTAACCTTATGACATCCCTTTGTGTTTTTCATAATTAGAAAATTGTTGGCATTTAGACTCACCACAGTTTCAGGTATCAAAAAATTGCCCATTTCATGTAAAATCTCTAGCTCACTAATTGGTTTCTAGAGCTGGAATCAGGTGTTTATAAACCATTTAACTGTAAGAAATTAGCATTATAAAGAAAAAGGCATTGACCAGGCTGTTGACTGAGTTAAAGTGTTCTTTAAAAACTTCGTAAAATTTAAAAATATCAACTTTATGCTTTTCATTTAAGCAACTTCATTTTCTGAATATTAACTTCATGTTTTTCAAACAGTGTCTGTCCCTAGAAGTGATAACATTTAAAATTTATGATTATCACCAAACCAACACAGTATTAGTATGCAGAAATCTATTGTTTATACTTGTTTCCATGGATAAAAAGGCTATAGTTGAGTTGATGGAATGCTGTAAGTCAAAGAGGTTAAAAAGGGTTACACCTGCAGGGAGGGGCAGACAGCACAGTTGACACAAAACTGGTCAACAGAGTATTCCATTCCATACACATCATAGTCTGTATAAAACTGAGGGATCATGAGGGTCAAGCTCTAATTTTCAGTGACTAGCATTTAATAAAAATCTTGTCCATCCTTTTGCCCCTGAACCCTGAATCCAGTTCCTAAGTTCAAATCCCATCTGCCACCAAGTCCAGCCCAGAACCTTTCCTTCTGCCTGCTCTGCAGCATCTGTGGTGTTCTATAGCTGTTGTTAGGGCTCCAATTTCATAATCCTGTACATATTTTACTATTTTCTTATTAACAGTATTTTTCTTTTTTATGATTAATTTTTCATTAAAGCTGCTTTAGTTTTATTTTCCAATGCAGAAGACTCTCTCTCTTTCTCTGAAGGGGGGTGAATTGGCATCAAGTTTACCTGCTGACATGGGCAGGGCACTGATTGAACCATGAGACATTCCTAAGTCTATTTACTGATATCTTTGAATAAGCACCTTCTAATTATTTTTCATCCAATGTCAAAAGTAATGTTTGCAATGGAAGTGTGAAAGCAATTGATAAAGATGACCAAATAAATTGCTGGAAGGTGTTTGAAATAAATCCATCTGTAGCAAAGTACTTACCTAATCATAAGGACGTTTACCACTGGTGAAAATTGTAGAATATTTGAACTACTCTTACCTATCTAAGGCACCAAGCCAGCAGATAGTGACACATATATTTGACTTCAGATAACCTCATTACAGTGTGGAAGCTGCAGGAAATCCCATATGTTTGCATAGTTGGGACATAAATAGGCACGTCTTATTTTCATTTGCATACAGCCACACATGCACAAAGTGAGTGCAAAGTAGGCATAAAAATGAATGGCTCTGAAAATCAGTATTGTACACCTACCCACTTTAGGTTTATTAAGTCCTAATGTAAGTAGCTATACCTGTCAAAAGAACAGCTGGTTCTGGTCTGTTTAACAAAAGTGAGTGATTTGGGCCTGTAGAGGACAGCAATATGTCTTGTGGGGAAAAAAAAAAAAAAAATCTGCCAGACCCATTTATATTCACTCAATGTTTATACCTCATAGGCCAAGTTCTTGGGCAGCTGAAGCCTGTGATGTCAGAAAAGGCAATGTGAATGCCAGATATATACAGAGAAAGAAAGTGAAATCAAATCTGTGGTGATATCTTATGGTTAACTTGTTAGTCATGATAACATTTGGAGCCATACTTTCACCATCAAAGTGACAGAGTAAGTAGATTTTTCATAGAATTATAGATTCATAGAATGATTTGGACTAGAAGGGACTATACAGATTGTCTAGTTCCGCCCACCTCTCCCCACCATTAGCAGGGATACTTTCCACTAGATCAGGTTGCTCAGTCTCATCCAACCCAGTACTGAACACCATGAATTCCCTGGGTAACCTGTGCCTGTGCCAGTGCCTCATCACCCTCACAGTCAGAATTTGTTTCCTAATATTTAATATAAAACTACTCTCTTTCAGCTTAAAATTCTTACCTCTCCTCTCCTCCTATCAGTACATTCCTTGATAAAGAACCCCCTCCCCATCTTTCCTATAGGCACCCAGGAAGGCTGCTATAAGGTTTCCCCCGAGCCTTCTGTTCTCTAGGTTAAAACAACCCAAATCTCTTAGCCTTATTGTTTCACGTGAGGGGGGAAAATATCATCTTGTTTTGTCAAGAGTGGCTAGTCTTTTCAAATATATCCTAAATGGAATTCTAACAATATGTGTATCACCACATGTAATGCAAACTAGTCATAAATGACTGGGCACAAAAAATCCTAATAAATTCAAATATAACTGGTTATTAGTTATAGTTGTTTGGGTTGTGGAAAAATTATGTGCCCAGAAACAATCATTTTTTGAATTCACAGATTCCTTCAGGTTTCATAATCCTCGAAACTATCAGTCAATCCACATAGGTGGTCAGATAAAATTCAGTCTGTATCTTGAAAAAAAGTGTGCAAAATTTCTGTAACATCAACACACTACTGGTTTTTTTCCAGAGTTTCATTTCTTTTCTCCTGCTACTGAATTGAAACAGGACAGAGTCCAATTCCATTATTTTTATTTTTGACTTTTCAATCTTTCCTTAGCCATGGCTCCCAAGAGGACTACAAGAGACTTTTCAGATTATCAGTGGTGTAGAGAAGAACACTTCTCCCTTATAAACTTGAAAAAAATTAGTATCAATTTTTTTACTCAATTGAACATTGAAACACAAGAACAGAATTTTCAATTCAATGGCTAAACAAAAAACTCAGCATAAAAATAAGTCAAGTCAAGCCAAAATGAAAACACCCTACTTACTTTTTTTAATTACAAAAAAAATAAAAAAAGCATCGTTAAAGTGAAATTCAATATCTCTTTTCATTTGGAGAGGATGCAATGCTTTTATTTATTTAAAAATGATGGTGATCTCACAGTGGAAATTCTTCTTAGGAAAAACTAGGCTTAAAACACTTTGCTTCTTCATTTAAAAAGTACAAAGATGTCATGTAGAAAGATTTATTTTGCTGCTAAATATATGAATAATGTTAAGTTGTTTCACTAAGTAAAATTACTTTTCTAAAAGTTAAAAAGAATCTCCCTATCTCCCTTTTGAAAAGTAGTTTAATGACTTGGGTTATCCTTGTTGCATTTGCAGAAGATTATCATCAGGGATTTTTCTTCATTCAGTGCCAATAGAGGAAATTGCATACAACAAAGGAAAAGTAAATGCACCTAATCCATTTAGTTCCTATTTAGATAACCCAGAATATGCTCTATTTTCAATTCTGTTCATCTCAAATACCAAAGGTAGATGATTTAACTTATTTCCAGCTAGTCCTTTGATGGATAGGCTTGCTGCTTATGGGGACTACAGTCTGCATCAGGGTTAGCTCTGATGTCTTTCACTACACTTGCTATCCCTTCTCAGATAAGAGATGCTTTTTTCCTTTCTCTAGGAACATTTACTTCTCTTGGGAGCAATCAGCTTATTTCCTGGGACATAAAATGACATTGTTCTTATCGGTATTTTCCTGTGTGAACATCAACAGGGAAATAATATGTGCGAGGAACTTAATTATTCATTAGCTTATGGCCAGCTTCTTCATATAGCTTCCCCTATTATCACTTCAGTTGATACAATAATAATAAGCCAATAATACTGTGCTTAAAACAACTCCTCTAAGAAAGAGGTAGAAGCAGATGCTTAGATTAGATAGCTGGCAGATTTCTGAAATTTTTCTTCCATTGTATGGAAATCCCTGGGTAGACTTGCATTCCATTTAAGTCAAATAACTTATCTTGCTTTAAATTGCACCCCTTCTGCAATTTAATGCCAGGAAACCCATTCAAAAGAGTTCATAATTTGTCTGCAAGAAGAAATTATTTTCGCCTGTTGAGTTTCTAAAGCTTAAAAAAATATTCCCAGAACAGGCCCAGCTGCATGAATATTTTAATGTACTTGTAAAACAGCAAATGAAATTCTGTTGACTATGCTGTGCACTCTACTGTTCTTCAAATCATATGTGAATATAAACTTTCCCAGCTGTTTTGTTTGTTTGTTTTAAACAGATTCACAATTAAGTATGAATTTCACAAGATGTTCAGTTTTTAGATTTCGCAAAGTATTCACTTCTGATAGCTTATCTGCTAGATCATGTTAGTTCTACTGAACATTCCTTTTGCATTGCTCTGGTTTTGCACTTTCTGTATTAAAAGTGTGTGTACGTATAGACTACATGTATATGTGTATATATATACACACACATATGCATAGAGTTACTAGCCACTCTTATAAGCATCCTATGGTAGTGAACTTTTTGTCTAAGCAGCAGGACTGTATTGTCAAGTAATGGTAATATGCAGATTAGTCCTCTGTCCAGGCACAAGATAATGACATATTTTCAGAAAGTTTAGATAAAATACATTTCCTAATACATCAAATATTTTAACCCCTGTTCATCCTACAGTACTTAAGAGTCTATTAGAAAGATGACAGACATCAGTTTTTTTGCTGGGCATTTGACTGGAAGAACTCAGGCTAAACTTGCAATAAATAGGAATCAGGCTAGGGACTTGGAAAATAAAATAAATAGAATGAAGCGTTAAAAGAGGTGACGTGAAATGTTGCTATATCTCTTTCTTTGAGAGTTAATAGAGTATGTTGAGAAAAATTTGTCAGCTGTGGCTCAGATGTACCTGGTCCTTTTTCAGAACAAAGAAAGGGATTCTCAATACACTGAAATTCTTTGCAGACACGGTATTTGCATGAATGGTTATCTAAAATCATTTATGCAAGCCACCATCATGTCCCTGGCTTCTGCTTCTTATACAGAAAATTTCTTGCTTAATTCTAATTTCTATCATCCATAATTGATAATCTAAAGTTAGAAAGTAACATTCTGAAAAGCTCACTGATTTGAAGCATGTGACTCTTTGGTGGCTCACTTTAAGGCAATGATCCTGTGCTTCTCAGGGAGATCTGAACTTTCAAAGTTGTTGGGGCTTCTCTAATAGCTCAATCTGATCAGAACTTCTGAAAAATCAGGGTTTAAGTGTTACATAGAGATAATACCCCCCATTAGAGACCTGTTTGATTTTAAATGCCTAGTTGATATCTCTGGTTCTCTTTGGCTCTTACCTGAAGGCCAGTGAAAGGAAGTCTTTCAGTTTTTTTGCTTGACAGATGAAACTATGTGATAGTTAAGCATATTTTGAAAACTGGCCTGTGTTATTCACAGGGAGCTCAAACATATCTGTATGCTCTAAAATATTGTAGCATGTGACTGAAAAGAAGGAGGAAGAGAAAATCTAGACAGACTATTCAGTATATTAAACATACAAATTTTATTGTCATCTGATTTGTTCAAGGGAGTTAACTGACTTGTGCAGGTTATCTTAGGGCACTGTATTCCTAGGAATATAAAAATATTATAATAGGGTTAAATGAAAGAGAGAAGCCAGTATGCTTTCTGAACTAATTATTTTATAATTAAAAGTACCACTCAGAAGAAATATGCTTCTTAGTAATTTCATCTCCCCTAATGACCCATCACATTAATAATTTTAGTTTCTTTCAAGTAAAAAACAATAGAAGAGATGCTTAAAATAAAATCCATAATGCAGCCATTGAGTTAGAAGGTCTCAAAGCACCAAGGAAATAAAAATACCTGTTGCCATCTGTGGTAGTTCTGCTGTTTACAGCCAATATGATCATTCGAAACTTTATCTGTCAATAGTATTATGGTGTAGCGATTAATCAGTAGGAATATTAAAGTTCAACAGTTTTATTGGAATATGTTCTGCATGAGGGAGCTTATACTCCTTCTGGTTCCTAAAACCTGGCTTTTCACATGATAATATTAGTGACAAACTAGTTACTCTTCATCATTGTATAAAGGTAGAAACCTGTTGTTAATACAGTAGTCTGTTTCTTCTTATCCACAGTAATTCTAGTGATACGATATATTCTGTCTCTGCCTAACATTTATCTGAAGAGCCATTACTCTATGGGAGAAATCATACCACAGCAAAAGAGCTCTCAGTTTGAAGGCAGCTGCCCTGAACTTAATTTCCATCACATATTGTAGAAGACACTGAATATGAAGAGACATGTTAATTTCCCAGATAGATAATTTCATTTAGAAGAAAGAGCAGAAGCAAGCGGAAATAGGATAAGAAAGGGTGAGAAAAGGTCTTGCCTGCCCCTATACTTATGAGAAATAGTTACAAAATGCTCATCAAAAATCATTAACAAAACCCTCAAGTCTTTTAAAAGATTCTTCCAATCACAAGTGTGCAGTCTAGATCACAAAGTGGTCATTATATTCGAAGTACTCAGTATATTCAGCTGACAGAAGTTGTCTTAAGTGCCATTCACACTGGGAAACCACACATTTAAAACATCATATAAAGATGGTCTAAAAATTGATGTTTGTAAGAAAATTTCAATTTCCATCACTTTCAGAAAAAAAAACCCAAAATTTTGAGTAAACTTTTTTTTTTAACACATAATTCTTTGGTATGTCAAACAGTAGTAGCAAAATACAGTAAACTGTTGAGTATGTGGTCATTTGCTATATAATGTTAAATTTCAGCAGGGCATTCTAAGTTTCATGCAATGGTCTACATTATTTTCTGATTTCTGGGCTGATTGACATGTCTGGCTGTAGATATTTCTTTAATGAGTCAGATCTTATGAATTTTTAAAACTGATATTTAAATATCAAAGACTCAACTTTTTTTTGGTGGGGGGGTTGTTGGTTTTTTTTTTTTAAAAATTCTCTTCAATTCTTTTTACAGACCTGTAATATTTTTCTTCTGGTTTCGAAAAGTATGTACATAGCATTGAAGAACACCTAATAGGACCACACTTGCTATAAAACCAGAGTATATGATACAGGAGGTAAATACTGAATGGGAAAGAAAAGCATATGATTTGACTCATGCCTCTGTATGTGAACAGTCTAGGATAAGAAATGGAAGGATAAGAGATTTTCTTGCAGTCTAGGATAAGAGACAGAAGTGTTGCTCCCACCAAAAGGAATGTTCCCACAAATAAGCAATGCACATAACCAGGTCTTCAATACTTTCAACTCTGGTTGCATCTTGTGCAACTTGTCCTGCTTGTGAATAAAGGAACACAGATCATCTGACAGATTGGAAAGAAAAGGACTTTTTGGGCAGTGATTTTGTTATGTTGTACTTGAATGCATGTCTACTAGAATGAAAGCATATGATTTCCATGTTGTTTACCAAATCAGTCCCTAAGAGGACATCTTCTCCATTGCACTCCTGTGCCTGGAGTGTTCTGTACAAAACCTCACTGGTATTGTATCCATACGACTACAAATACTGAAGCTCCCACAACTCCTTTTCATTACATACTTTTTTCCACCCTCCCCCACAACTTTAGAAAGAGGTTTTCTTTTGCTGTCATCATCTATCTGTGAATATATACATAAGAAGACCTACTACTACATTTTATTTGTTTTTGTAGGCACCTTGGTTACTTCATTGACAAAGATTATGAAGGTAGAGGTGGACAACACATCCAGTGTCAGTAGTATTGCATTATCTTACAGAGCCCTATACGGACATAAATAATCTGATCAGAAATAGAAATGAGAAGTGAGAACAGTCCTGGTGTTCTTTAGAGATTTCAGAAATACTGTAGTGGGTTTGGTTTTAATTTGGTCAGCTGAAAATGACTGGCTAATCTGAGAAAGTATTGCAGTAAGGAGGAAAATAAACTTTTGGCATTGATCCTTCTGCTGTAATTTAACACAGATATGAGTGACTAGAACTTAGCCAATTCACAGAAACATATTCAATATTTTCTTCAAAATTCCATATCATAAATTCAGTTTATGAAAAGACCAGCAACTTTTTTCCTTCATAATAAGTTGAGAACTTGCAGAAAATATTAGGCAATTACATTATTTTCTTTTCGACCAACTCTATGACTGAGTTAAAATGAATACCAGAAATTAAATCCTTTTTAAAATTCTTGTTTCTTGTCACTGTTTTTTTTAAAAAATCTAATTTTTAAATTATTTTTCTTCTTAAACATCAAATACCTGTTTTACTGTAAAATAGAATTTTACGGTTTAAAGATGAAAAGAGTCTGGTGGAGGAGAAATTTTCTGAAGGTTATATTCTGTGCCATCAGATCAAAAAATGTGTATCTTCTTCATGCAAGCCCAGGTTTTGATGTGTGGGGTTTTGGGGGGGGGTGAGTTGTTTCTTTTTAAGTTACTCTATAACCCAGAAAGCATAGCTCAGATGTTTAGCTATGGCAATCACTGGCCAATGTGAAATTACTCATGGTGTGCAGGCAGGTGGGAAATAATTTCCACAGAAACTAGATACTCATATTATTATTAATACATTTTCCACCTCATTTTCCAAAGACTGACAGAGTCATAGCTGTCTGCATACCTGAGCAAGTTGTGTAAGTGCCAAAAGCAGAGCAAACTTGCAAAGTTTGAGAAAGGATGTAATCATACTTAACACTGCTTTCTGGATACATATTTTCCCCTGAAGTGCTTTCAAGCTATCCATATTCTTCTAAAAATAAACATGCCTATGAGAAATGCAACATTACAGTTAGTGATGAGAATGAGTGCCCAAAGGCAAATGAACCCCCTAAGCTACTGACACAATGCACTTTTAAACTGGTGAGAGGAGACACCTCCTTCCCCCTAACCTTTGACCAGTAGGTAAAAAAGAATCAAATGTACTGTTTTATAAACAGAAATGATATTTCAAAGAATTGTAGACAAAACCCCAACTCCTGAAAAATGTAGCTAACATAAAAGATGATCAAATCAATTAAAAAAAATAAAAGCTAGGGGGAAAAAATATTTAATTGGGGTTGAAATTAATGTTGCATGCGGTAGATAAGATAACACAGAAATGACACAGAAAACACTTGTTACAGGGCAGACAATGCTTTCTTCAACTTCAAAATAGTTCAACTCCATTTTAAAACAGGAAATATGACTGCTAGCAGGACCAGCTCCTGCAGAAGAAGATATATATGCTGTATTATTGATGAAGCAGTGACATTACCTTTCTAATCTGTCTAAGTGTCATAAAGCTGTCAAAAACTTCGTAGGAAAGTCATAATACAATTGGTGTGCAAATGAGGTGGGAGCTGCTTGACTTAGGACACAGAAAACAAGCTATTTTTTCTGCCTATTCCTTCCCCACGCTGTTACCACCAGTCAGACTCAATCCTTTGCTCATCCAAGGTCTTTCTAAAACTGCCCCTTCTCAGACCTCTAATTTTTACCTCTTCTCACTCTCCACTATTATCACATCCACTTTTAACATATTTTGCTTTTATAAAACAATAAAATTCTCCACTACACGATTCTCAAATTTTATTTCATTTATTTTAATTTTTTTTTTTTTTTTTACTTTAAGACTGTAAACTGGGGCACTGTGTTACTAGCCCATAGAAGAACCAAAACCTCTTTGAATTTATTTCAGGCCTCAGATGACATTTTATTATTCAACACACAAGAATGCGTAAGAAACACCAACTGAAGCAAGTTTCTTGTTCTATCCAGATCAGTATAGTCTCTCTAAGTAGGATGTTACTGCTCCCTGTATAAATCTGTAGCATTGGCTTATCTATCCCAGCTGCTCAGCAAAGAATGATTGCTTCCTCCCAAGATAGACTCTGCAATGCTTGACTTAAGATGTAAGTAACGGTTCTAGACCCATACATTTTAGGATAATTATTCTCATCCTTGTTCAATCACTTCAACAACAGTGATCAGAGGATACTCAGAGAAGAGATGAGCTCTAAAGTCCATGGTGTTATGAGAAAAAGCCTGGAAAAACCCAATAAGCATAACCAAAATTTAATTTCTAGTGTACATAAGTTTATTGTTGCATTTAAAGATCAAGTAAATATTGTCTACATAACAGAAAAAGTGTAAAGCTGGGTTATTTATTTGAAATGTATACGATTTAATCCATCCTCTCATCTGTAGGCTTCACTTTCCTCTTTTTCATTAGTTCAATTCATTTGATCTCAGTTGGGTCCTGTTTTTAGGATAGGGTGAGAATTGCACTCAGGGTTTTTCCATCTCTTCTGCATGTGGATGGATAATTTTTACAATGAGAAAAAATTGAAAGGACAGCTAGGCTTAAAATTCTGTCCAATCCAAGCAACCTTTTTTCCCAAACAGAAACCTTCACGTTTTGTTTCTGTAAGGTATATTTAAGTAAACCAAAAGGCAAAGCTGAGAAGGAAAGCAAAGCAAAATGACAAGGAGAAATTCATGGGAAGACAACAGCGGTTACACAAAATATAAAGAGTTAATTAAGTGAAAATATATATTGATACCACCTACAAGCTGAAGCAACCTCTTGAAAAAATTATTTGTCCTGCTAGTGACAGATACAGATTTGTGTATGCATGAGCAATTTATCTGAGGAAAGTTTGGTTGCTTTGATCTCAGTGTAGTGATCATTTAAAAGCACAGCACTGCTCCAGTTAGCATTTTAGTGGTTTTAGGAAGGATAGAAGAATTTAGTTTTGGAATCCTTCCCTTCTGATTTTCATTTAGATTGAGGGACTTTGCAGACATTTAAAACAAAAAGCCTAGCTATACTGTCATGGCTTCTAACACACATATGTGCTTATGCATTGCCTTCGTTATTAATCATTATCACTCGTTTAGCATGTAAAATGCACTGTGTGTTTTAAAGATTTGTCAAAAAACACAGTTTTCCTGTTGAGAGTCAGTTTGGACTTACAGTGGGTAGCTGTAACTCTAGCTAGGGCTCTATTTGGCACAGCCAATTCATAGTGTGAATTCCAATGTGTAGGTATCACAGCAGCCAGTCCTAGCAGGGACAAAGGAAAACAGGCTTTGGAAACTCCCTCCATCCTTTCTTACTCCATTTTGGTCAGGTCTTTTTTCCCAAGATGCTCAGTAGGGCTGTTTTTTTTCTTTTCATTCTGCTGATTTCACACAAGGGTAAAATAATAAACCTCCAGCTTTTTTTTTTTTTTTTTTTTTTTTAATGTGTGTGTGTGTTGCTCATTTCTAATGGCGGTAATGGCAAAGTGAGATTTGCTACAGTGACTGCAGCAAATCTACTTGAAAAGTAATCTGCTACTCAGTTGGGGAAGCACAAGGCGTTCATGTTGTGCAGGGACTTGGTTACAGAATTGTTAGTCTGCATTTTTCCAAAATATTCCCAGGTCTTCCTGATTTTGTATCCTGAACACCCCTACTTAAAACACATTAATGACTATCAAGTTAGTCTTTGCATAGATTTGAAATAAGTTGTATCAAAATGTACTTCCATCTTATCATGTTGTTGGATGGTATTTTATAAATCATGCACTAAACTGTGGTAATAATCAGCTGCAGGCAAAGTGTATGCAAATGTGCCTTCTCATGACTGTAGATTTAGGGTTGCATTTGTTTAAGTTTTTAAGAACAATTTCTTTTGTCACTTTAAGCATTGCTAATTGCTGTTCTTCAGTCCTACCATATGTTGAGCTCTCAGAAATTCTCGTAAGGAAAACAAGTAAAATTATTCCTCTTCACTTCTTCCTTCAATATTTGGATACAAAATGTTGCATGGACTTTCATATTTATACATGATTATTCCTTTATGACAGCCAGGCTGTTCAATTATTTAGTAAAATGCCTATAAAACAGTGATTTAATGATTATGCATTTTCCTCATTTCTAGGAAGACAGTTGTCTTAGTGATAGCAGATTAAATAATAATCAGACTGTGCTGCAAATGGACCGTAGAATTTGAATCTTTCATGTAGCTGCTAGGATGTATATCACATCTTTAAATAAGCCTTACGGACTGAACAGACATATTGTACCAATATATGAAGGGTTTAATTATGTGTTTGGCTTTCAGAGATGGTTAAATAATATATTATAAAGAGCATTTTAGCAAGAAAAGCACGTGGCAGCAGCTTCAATTGGTTTAGAACTGTAAATATACGGTAGACAGTCTGTTGGTGACACCACATGAAAAAGAGCTGCTTAATTTTGACTCTGCAGGCTCCTCAACAGTAAAGCAGAGACACTCATTTCAGATCCGGAAAGTCAGGTAAAGATGGAACTTGAATCTGAATCTTTCATACTGCAAGTTATAACTAGATTTAGAAGGCAGGAGATCTCTCAACAAATGTGTCACAATGACACAAAAGAGGCATGCTGCTTAATACACTATTTTTACTTTTGGCTCGAACATGGTATGAAATGCAGTAAACCACCTCATTGGGAGCTACAGCTGTGAATATCTTGTTTGAATAGGCCACATTATGAAACCAAGAATGTTTGCTGAAAAAGAAGTTTACTTCAAAAAAGGAAAAGTAAAATCAGGTGACCTGAAAAAATCAGAACTGACAATCAGACTGCCAGAATGTTTATTTCCATTTTAGTGTAATCAGAAAAGCATCTCTATGGGAATATTTTTGAGGAAGTCCAGTCTTTGAAGTTGATAGTAGAAGGGACATCATTATCTTTGTCTGGATTGCAAAAAGTTTGCTTTAAAGTGGTGCATTGAGTCTCATGACATACTGCATTACATGTAAGCTCTTCATTCTTGCTTTCCAAGCTCAGAAGAATTCCACAGTGTCACCTGCAGCTCTGCTTCGGTTTAATCTCACTCCCACTTCTTTACTGCCTTCATTTACTCTTAAATTGTGCTCTTCATGTGCCTTCTTTTTTTGAGAACTCTTTTCAGCTTAGCTTATTTGTGAATTGTTCCACAGAGGCTATGCATGTATGTTCTCTACCTTTTCTTGTGTGTGCAGTTAAATTTAGACAAATTCCAGTGCATTGTACTGTCCTCTGAGTAGGGATCTGTCTTCTGGGAAGCTGTAAAATGCAATGCACCCATACAGTGGTGGCACATATAATGACTAATACAAAAGTAGGATAATTTTAAAATAGCATTGTTTTGGAACTAATCCAAACTCTACGGCTGACTGAAACAAGTTGATGACACTCATCAATCAGTCCTTCTTAGTCATCCTCCTCCCCTCCAGGTTTTTATAGGTATTTGAACATGTATCCTGACATTATGACTTACAGGAGTTTGTGTTTCAGCAGGAGAAAGAAGACTCGTATTTCTTAGACAATAATTTTATTTTTCACCTTTGTTTCAGGTGTCAGTTTATTTCTGTATGGCTATGTAGAAGCTCGTTCTCTATTCATTTTTGCTTAAGTCTCCTTCAGGGAGATGGGAAAATATGCTATACTGGCAATTATGAAACCCCAAGCAACTATTGTCTGGAATATGATTTCTGCTATCCATTTGTTAAAGATTTCACGTTTTAGTCCCTGTAGTCAATTAGGCTGTCCACTTCTCCTTAATATAAACCCTATGACCTTCCCCAGTCATTTAGTATCTTGAGACCATTTGAACATGATTATTTTGCTCTTACAAAGAGAAAGATCAGCATAAACTGTGTAGAGATTTCTACTTATTTATTTATCAGGTCTTGAATTCACTGAATAATTATTTTTCAGCTCTTTCCTCTGGGATTAAAAGTTAAGAGGAGACAATATCCCTTTCGTAAGAAGCAGGCTTTGAAAACTCGCTTGTAAGTGTATTACTGGTTGATCTGGAGCAATGAGATTAACCAGTCAGGGCTACTAGATCCTTCTTTCCATTTAGTTATATCGTTTGTTCAACGTATTTCTCTTTTTCCTTTTACTTTTCCTCTTCCTTTTCCTCTTCCTTCTTCCTTCTTTCAAATGTGCTGAGCATCAGTTCCTCATCTGACCACTTCTAGATTAGGATTAACACCTTATTAGCAGGGCTGCACAGCTGCATTTATCCTTTGTCAGCTGAAAGAACAGTCCATTTAACTATTTGGAAGCTGAGAGGGCTGTCAACAACAGTTTCTGGACCATACTGAAATGATGTTTTTTACTGTCCTTGATGGATAATTAACAGCTGTCATGATTATGTCTGAGATAAAATTTTAAAGAGAGAATTCATCTTTTTTTTCTCCCTAGAGTGCGGATTTTTTTTTTTCTCCCTGAAATGTGGATATTGTTCCAATTGCACCATGAGATCATACACTCTATTTTTGGTGGTTGATATTTAGGTTTTTTTTATTAAATAATTGACATCTTTCATTGTAATTTGAGCTGTAAGCCATATTCTCTGCTGTTGTGCCTGTGAATTCTGGTCCTAACATGACAGCAGTAAAAAGTGTCCATCATGAAGGACTGATCCTTATTGGTGAGCATTCCTTTTTTCCTTTTTTTTTTACCACAATCATGAGACAGATATGAAAAAAAGGTAAAAAGAGAAAATCACTTAAAACATATGTATTTCAGGTTTGTATAGAATCATAGAATCACCAGGTTGGAAGAGACCCATCGGATCATCGAGTCCAACCATTCCTATCAAACACTAAACCATGTCCCTCAGGACCTCATCTACCCGTGCCTTAAACACCTCCAGGGAAGGTGAATCAACCACCTCCCTGGGCAGCCTGTTCCAATACCCAATGACCCTTTCTGTGAAAAACTTCCTCCTGATGTCTAGCCTAAATCTCCCCTGGTGGAGCTTGAGGTCATTCCCTCTTGTCCTGTCCCCTGTCACTTGGGAGAAGAGGCCAGCTCCCTCCTCTCTACAACCTCCTTTCAGGTAGTTGTAGAGAACAATGAGGTCTCCTCTCAACCTCCTCTTCTCCAGGCTACATGGAGGTACATGGGAGTGATAAGATAAAACCAACAGGTGGTCCCTAGGCTAATCTGCATACATCTGGGAGAGGTCTACTAGAGTGGATGAAGACCAGGGGCTGTGAGACAAGCAGACCTTTCCTCTGCCTGCCAATGAGGAAAGATAAGGCTGTAGCGACCACATTCACAGCTGCTGCTAAACAGCCACCCCAACCAGTTATACAATTTAGTGATGACTAGTATAAACCACTAACAGCCAATCAATGATATGTAGACAGGTAATTTCTGAGTTTTCATCCATTGGAAGTGCCTTGCTGTGGTTTTGACACAAACATGTCCGGATGCAATGTCAGACACACATTATTGAATACTATTGAAAGACTGAACTAATTACTAGTTTTGTACTTTGATATTGGTGCAATTTGCATTATTGTGACAAGTGCCAAAGACTTTGCTAAGCTTTCAAAGACTATGAAAGCAGTAATTTTTTCCTGTCCATCTAGAGTAGCAGGAGGATTTCTACTTCAAATTATTCAACATTAACTCCGTTTGAGAAGGACACATGAATACAGCATTCTTGTACATTTTGAACCTGATGAAGTCTAGCCCAGCTTCTTCATGCATTAAGGCACAACAGACTAGAAAAATCAGTCTGGAGTAAAAGAGACAGATAGGTAACAAGCATGCAGGGGGGAATCGAAGTTTTGGTTCTGTAATTTCTGAAGGTGTAAGGTAGTTAAAAAATTATTTTTCCATGAAAAACATGCTGGACCAGACTGACACTGCTATCTTTAGGTTTCTGTGGATGTAAGCGTATACTTTTGGCAAGCTAGTCATGTGAAGATGGAAAAGATAAGGTTCCCTTACACCATTGTCCAGATCTAAGTGAATATAGCTTCTCAACTCTTGATAGCGGCAGTTAGGGAGACACAACAATGCGGCATTTGGAACTTTATTTTCCCACAATCAGCATTTTGAAAACCTGAAATTCCATTTTCTAGAGAAAAAAAAAAAGCAATAAGGGTTGGACTTCCGGGTCTCAATTGCACTCAGAAATTAGCTTTGTCTTCATAAATGGCTTAAGCACTTCAGGTGTTTCCATGCTCCTGGGTCTGTAAATCTCATATTACTATTATTTTTCTAATTTTCTCTCAGATGAAGAGCTGTGCCTGTGATTCAGAACCACTCTTCCAGTGCCACAGGATAAATACCAACAGAGACAATGCTGGTCTTCCTAACTAACAGCTCTTCAAGCATGATAAGCTGTCTGATGCAATGAAGTCACACTGTCATAAATAGACACTGAGTGCTGTAATGTGACAGATCAGGTCAAACATTTTTATTCTGTCAGTTTGAATAATATTGCAGGCCCAAAGGCTTCCAACTGGCTGAGTTTTAATTACTGAGGTAATTTTCTGTACATGTTTCTTTGCAAAGCTGCACTGGAAATACCATAGCACCGAGCACAGGATTTTACTGATTCCATTTATGATTTAGGCAGAAGAAAAACTGTAACTTTGATATCACACTCACATCGTGTACTGAAATCACTGAGTTTTTGGAATTAGACAAATTCAGTGGGATTTAGGGACTTCATTTGTGATTGACACTTGAATGGAACATAAAAGCAGAGCTATACTTTTTGCTGAATTTCTGATATAGCAATGAGGATTATGAAAGTTTCCTTGTCATGAGATTGTGGGATGGTCAGTGACTGCACTACTGAAGTAGGCATCTCACATCAGAGAGTGTGAAGGAGGAGTAATAGGAGTACAGCAACCATGAAAATAAAAGGGTGAAGTACCCAAGTACACTCCCGAATCCAGAATGTGTGGTACTTTGTGGATCATGGCTGGATGGATCTTCTAAGGCTCACAGAACACTAGCTTTAAATGAGTAGGAAATACTTACCAGGAAGTTCTTTTCAAACATTTAAAATATATTGGTTTGAGTGGTCTTAATAACTGTTCAGAAACAGTTCACTTGTTGCATTAACTTTATGTCTTAGTACCTAGACATGATGGGTATAAGATAAAGAAGTACCTGGATACGTGGTACAAGAGATCAATAGGACAAGAAGATCTGGACTTACTTGCTTGTTTTAAACACCCTGTGAATTCTGAAGAGGAAAAATGCTTTGGTTATCATTTTATTGACACTGTTATATTTTTCATTTTGAAAAAGGGTCTTGTGGAAACAGATGTGTAATTTCTGGCTATGTTTGCAACCTATTTGGTAATTTGTCTGAAAGAGCCAGCACTGTTGCAGTACAGCTAATGGTCAAGCATGCTGAGGACCATAGTCAAATAATCTAAGGTTCACTGAAGTCTCTGTGCTCTTCTGTTAGCAAAAGTTTTGGAAAGGTGTGCCTGTGTCTCAGTGCACAAATGTAGGTCAAATGACCATAGAAACAAATACCTGTGCCTTAAAACTGGATTTCTTGGCCTGCTACCAAAATCTACTCAACATCATCCCACAAACTCAAGTGAGTTAGACACCTATTGACTTTTTCTTTCAAGCCTTCAGAATTCATGGTAAAATTAAGGCTTACGCAATTTTGATGACCGATAAATTGTCCACAAAATGTCAGTGAATTTCAGGCCATGTAAACTGCGTTTAACGCTTATTTTCATTCTAATTTGTGTAAATTGCCATGAACAGTAAGAGTGTTATTATCAGGCTAATACAAAACTGGTGTTCTCAGACTTCAATAGGTCAATTTCTACCTTAAAACCCCTCAGTGTTTTTTTCTTTTCTTTGTCCTTTTCTGCCAAAAAGTAGTTATAATTCCCTATGCTGGAAGAGCTCTTGATTCCAATCTTTCAACTTCAATGCCAGAATAAACTAGAATAACAGATAATTATCTTCTCCACAGCTCACAGATCCTGAAACTTTCTATGAGTGGACAGGTATGGTAATCAGCTTGTTCATCTTTCCTGTGACTCTTCAGGATATGAATAGAATAGATCACTTAGAATACTGGATAATGTTTAACATCAGGTTAACATCCTTTTCTAATTGCAAGGGGTATAAATGATGTTTACCATTTGCTGTCATTGAAAAGTAGAACCTTCAGGCTGAAGTTTTCTAAAGACGTACTCAGCAGGGAACTGGCTACGTAATTCACTGCCTTCCCACCTAGGCAGGGCCCGGCCTTCTTTTGTAAGGGAAATAGTATATTCACTGACAATATAGGGAATGTTTTCCTCCACAGCTGGAAGCACCAGCTGAAATCACTGAGTGGTCCTCTGAGCCATCATCAGAAAGGCCCCTTCTGACCTGCAGGTCTGCACTTACACTGTAGTAGAAGTGCTGATGAACCTAGGGACTTTTTTCCTTTTATCTCTCTCATTCCACTGTTAGAGCCATCTAAACTGTGGCTGTTCTTGAAAGTCATACACAAGAACGTTCCTTCAAGGAAGCAATGCCATTGTAGCCAGAGAAGGAATGCGTATAATTTAGAACTATATCTGCTTACTCCCCTAGTACATGTCATTTTTTAATACATGGTGAGATTTTCTCCCAGATTTTTTGGGTTTTCTTTATGCTCTAATTGTTTACCATACTCTCTTCCCCTCCATTTTTTTCCATGTAAATCAATATTTTAACAGCTATTTAAAAGAATACAGCAATGCCCTCTATCTCTTAAGATCTTTCCTTCTTCCCAGAAGAAGCCTTTGGTCTTCAGAGAACTCTGTTTAAAGCAAAATTGGAGTTTGTTTTGTTAGTTTTGGTTTTATACCTTATACAGCCAAGCGCAAGGTGTAGTAACTTTATGAAGGGTTTCTTTAACCTTTGTAAAAGTTACAAAGAGAAAACTATGGAGGGAAAAAAAACAAAACAAAGAACAAAAAAATTGAAGGATTCTCCAAATGACAGCCAACTAATCTTTTCTTTTTGCTTCTGTCAGTAAGAGGACAAAAGAAGAATTAAATATCATTACCCATCTGGGCCAAATATTCGAATACACTTTGAAAAGCCCAGCACAGTGCTTCTGTGGTGCTTTTGTCTCTGTATTTTTGCCATTTCAGGTATCCGCAGGCATCATATAAGCCCTAGGACCCCTTCATTTCTTGTTCCAGTGTTATTGTATTCTGTCACCAGTATTATTACCATGAAACTGGCAATGAGCAGAGGCACATTTGATGCTTTAGAAATAATGAAATGTCACTCCCATTACAGAACAATGTGGCATTTAATGATTTAATGGGACTATGCAAAGTTTATTTGCATTATTATTCCACTGTAATGATTTTTTTCCTGGCAGTGAAAGCTGCCAAAAATATCATTGAATGTTAATTCAGATGAACTTTAAAGGAAGCCACATAGGGAGTGACCTGAAATCAAAGCTCTTGGTCCAAGCCTTCAAAGGAGGCTACCCTGGAGATTGTTGTTAGAAACTTCTGTTAACCTCACAGGTTTAATTTCTGTGAAGACAGAAAAGACCCCACATACAGAGCAAAAACCATGTCCCTCAGAAGCAAAAATTACAGTGTCATAATTAACTGGCAGAGGAAGAAATACCCCTGGATATAGATATCATTAATGTGGCTAATTAAATATCAGAAAATGTTACATGAAAATATTTTTGAAAAAAAATAAAGATTTTATATCCCAATGATGGTAATTTCAGTAAATTCAGTGTTAGCTGTACTGAGCATTAGCAATTCTAAGTGTCTCAATCCTTTAGCTGGTTGAGTGAAGGTTGTCAGAGTGAATTACCAGTGAGCTTTACAGCTGGAATGGTTTCTCACATAAAAAACACAAATAAGCTTATTGGCATGTATATGATGATTCTGGCTGAAAGGAATAAATCAGTGACTTTTGAGGTCCCTGTTTTACTTGGCTTTCCAAATACATATATACTCCAGAGGAGGAATTTAGACCAGGGCTTTTAATTAGTGACCCTGTTTTAGAATTGAATGAAATTGTTGTGTTGTTTGTTTGGGGGTTGGGTTTTGGTTTTTTTTTAATTTTTCACATACTAGTCTATTGAATGAATAATGAGTTTTCAAATAAAAAAATTATCCATATCCATAAAAAATTAACCTGTGAGAAAGAATGATAGGTTTTTAGGAAATGGATTTTTTTTTTCCCCTGTTATTTTCTAAATATTTTAACAGTTTTGCTAGGTACAGCTATTTTACATTGAAACTTACATTTTGAAATTTGGAGAGGAGAGGAGAGGAGAGGAGAGGAGAGGAGAGGAGAGGAGAAGAGAGATGGAGAAAACTTTGTTTTGAAAAATATTGTTTTCGTTTAGAAGAGAATAAACAGTTTTCCTCTTCCAATAAGTAACAAAAAAATTATGCTGCTATAGTTCTGCTCCAGTCCCATTTGTGATCTCTTGACTGTAACGTCAATGACACAAAAAAGTATTTAAATCATGTGTGAAGATGCCAATCAACATTCAATAAACCTCAGGATAACCAGCCTTCAATTCTGTGGAATAATTGCTTTCTCTTTTCAATACAATACTTAGAGAGAACACACAAAACCAGATTTGCTAACTGTGTCTTTCATTCCTTTAACTTAAAAACCATTTCGTGCCAGCCCTATCTAAAACCAAGCCAAAATGAAAATCACCCAAAAAATCCACTCAGACTGAACAAGACGGGATTTTATATCTCCCTGGCACCTGGAAACTGAACAAGTACTAAGAACATGAATCTGAAAATAGTATGTCAACATTGTTATAGAAACAGGACCAAACCCAGAAGACCGAAGGTATGCATAAAAACAAAAAATAAGTGTACCTGCGTCAGATAGATGTCAGTGTTCTTTGTCGTTTTATTTTTTTAAAAGCAAACTCTCAATTCCTTGATTGGAAGGCTAATTAACCTGAGAGCAGGATCCAGGCTGAAATAAACTTTTTACCCACTGTAATCGTTAGTATCACTGCTTCTCAGGGCCTATGGCAAGCAGCTCATGAAAATTAATACAGCTGGCCCATGCATATTCATAATGACAAAGTCTTTAATTACATGCTTGAACAGTGTTTTTCCAACTGGAACCGTGGTGGATGAATGGCTTTTTGAGAAAGAATGGAAGAAATTCTTGGCAGTAGGACCTCTACCTTGCTGGCTGTAATAGAGAAGACACAACAAACACAGAATGGGACATCAGGAAAAGTTAATTTCTGTGAATGGGAGGAGGGATTTTCTCCTTTTCCCTGGTCATGGGGTAGGAGCAACCGTCTTTGGCCAATCTGTGGCTCTAAGTCTCCTCTGCATCTTTATAAGTGTCCACCTAAAATTTTTGCTTTTCCTAGGGGATTTTTTGGCCAAACCTCTAAAGTTAGGATGCATTTCTTTTGTCTATCTACCGAAATAAGAAATATATTATATAAAATATATTACATGCAGAGCCATGGGTGCCCACTTGTGCCTGGAGTATCAACAGTCATATCCTGGACTAAGAAATTACTGGGTTTGCTAATTCAACAATTCAACACTGCAAAGAACTGAAATCAGAATTTGCAACTAAAAATGGAATTGTGAATGTTTTTTAAAAAATATGGTTTACTGTGCAGAGGATTTGAAATAGGTTATTAATTTTTCATTGTATTTGCCATTACATTACATTTAGACACTTAAGATATGATCCTTTACATCACCATTCCTGTTCTGTGCAATCAAGAGTGGTAATTAAATTTGTAGTGACTTCTTTGGAGATCAGACCCAATCCCAATGTGTGCATGTTAGAGTGTGTAATGCATGCAGTTAGCCATTATGACGCATAGGTTGCCCCCAGATGGAACACTGTTATTATATCAAAGCTGTGTAATTTAGAGACGCATTTTTATTCTTAGAAGAACCTGATATTACTATGGACATTAAGGATTACTGGGTAAAGAGTTATCAAAAGGCATAGCAAGTAGTCACATGAATTTCCAGACTCAAGATTATCACTAAAGTCACATCAGCTAATTTTCACCATTTTAAAATTAGGTCTTAGTAGCAGGATTCAAGGCAACTTAGGCAATAGCAGGAGACGGGTATTTCCAAAGAGTGATTAACTTAAACTCTTTTAGACATATGTCTCGAGAGGGGATGTATCTTGCTCTGTAAATGCTCTTCTGTAAGCCCTGACTATAGCTGGTCTTGGATGATTAGATTGCATTAATCACCTACATTTTCGTAGCTGAATTTACATTAAATGATGCCTAAGTGTGTGTATCCCCAGTGTACTGTAGTGCTGAAGCACTACAGACTTTCTAAGTGAATGTCACTTTCAAAAGAATGGGACCTGCTTATTTTCCAAAACAGTTAGAACCTGAGTACCTCAAAAAATGTAAAGTAAAACTGACACTATGGAGAATCCAGAAGAGGTTTTCCATCCTGCATTTTGCACTTAGCAGCTCTTTTCCACAGGGCTGATTGTAGAGCAAAAACATTGTCTTTTACAGTTGGAAACACTGGAAAACATATAGTTTTCATTTTAAAAATAATTTTTTTAAAAGAAAAAAAGAAGTCAATAAGTCACAGGACTATTTAACTAAAAGTTTCTATCAATGATTTCTGAGAAATAATTGCTTTAAATAGAAAAAGAGAGGGCATGAGAAATTAAGCAATGTCATGGAAGCCCTCTATATTTTAGAAAAGAAAAATCCTTCAGAGGCAAAAATATTTAAACATGCCATATAAAATTCACTGCTGTTTCCATTTCCAGTTGTCTCAAGCTTATAACAAGAGTCTATTGAGAAAACTTTTTTCCCTGTTAACAGGTAAGAAACAAAACAAAACCAGAAGAATGCAAGTTGGTTTACTTGTGTGCTGACACCTCTACCATGAAGGAAGCATTCTTATTCACAGAAACAAAGGAAACTAGGCCAGAAAGCGCAGAAATTAAAATCTTCCATGGCAATCTTTTACCTCTGGGTAACAAATTTAAAGCTAACAAACAAAGCCTCTAGCTTCCACTACTTTTGTGCCTTGGTTAACAAAGTGAATATCACAGACATACTCAGCTACTTTGTTTCTGAATACATCAACAGACAAATAAAAAAGCAGACTAACAGCAATAGTGTTTCTTAAATTTACCAGTGGAAAAATTGTCTCAAAGGTAACATCTTTTCTAACCTGCATGCAAAAGTTTTCATGAAGTACTATAAATTCTTTTAATAACTCATTGGCTTTTTTTCTTATTATGCTCTGCAGCTGTAATAACCTCTGAAGGATGCTAAAACATGACCCATAATTAGAATTTGACATTTCAAGTGAGCTGTAATAGAACTGCTCAAGTACAGTTCCTTGACATCTAGATTCTAAGAACTACAAGACAACAATAAAGTGGTAAGTGGCCTTGCTTGTTCTCAAGTAACTGAAACCCACAGAGGGTGATGGCGGCTGACAGTAAAACTCTTTTTCGTGTTACTACAGTGCAAGGCTCATCACATAAATTCCGTGTTTGCCAAATTTTGAAGCCCAAAGTCATCTTAATGAGGCTTGGGGTCTTGTGTTCACCCCTTGCACAGAAGCAGGCTGCCAGGATAGGCTCTGACATATTTTCCCCACACTTTTACTTCGCTAAATTTTCAGGTGTTTTGGCAATCAAAGCTGCAACCTGTCTAAGAACAAAGATCACTTTTGTATTCTGACAAATATTTTAAGTTACGACAGTGCATCAGTTTGTTACAGAAACAAGTCATGCCTATTTGAAATGTACAAAAATGAGTTTTAAAAGGAAAATGTTATGTATTTATCATTTCAGCAACTGAGCTACCTATTCAGACTATCATCTGGCAAACATTATTCTCACATCACGTGACTGAGAAACTCATAGATTATCATATCCATTTCACAGAAAGAGCGTGATCTATGGGGATGAAGGCTAAGGTCTGCTGCTCAAATGTGACCATTTAGTGCCATTTGAGAGGTTACCCAGCCTTCCATTATTACTTTACGTGGATGTACACCTCCCATAGATATATGCTGTATCAAACCAGGATCACATAGATATCCTCATACAGCTGAACCGGAACTTGACATCAATATGTAAGCAGCTATGCTTACATATTGATGATATTGATATGTTCACTGTAAGTGAATTTGTAACTGATGTGTGTGACAAAAGTGGAAAATTAATTACATTTCATGACGCAGAAAACCATTTCTTACAGATGTGTACATTCTTTTCAGTAAGTATTCTAAAATCCTCAACTGTTTTCAAAATTGGTGTGCTGTCTTGTAATTATTGAAGTACAGTGTCATGCTCCAGACTCAAACTTCTCAAATTAGGGTGTCTGCCAACAAATTTTTTGTCTGCCAGCTCTTTGCTCAAAGACAATGAGGAGACAGTGAATACTGTCAGTGGAGTCTAAAGTGCAATTCAACTCATGTTAAAGCAGATATTTGGTCAGTTGATCTCTCCCCTCTATTAGGGTCAATGTAGCCACCAACCTTAACAAATTAGATCAGTTCATTCTTATTTGAGATCAAAGTCCTCCTTAATCATTATCTGCATCATAAATTGTCCTTAAAACACTCCAAAACTCTCAAGGAGAACAATCTTGCTCCTTTTGCTTTTCCTTCTACGGTAGAGAACTCCATAGTCATTCATGACATGTTGAAATTTTCCTTCAACAATCATCATTGACAAGGAAGGTTCATGGTCTGCACAAGCCTGTGGCAACTTCACCACAACATCCTGGACCCAGGTCCCAGGCAAGCAGCAAATCTTGGGCAACAGCAGGTCTCGCAGGTGGATAGACACCTCTGTGCACTTCTGCCAAGAAATTAGATTGGCATCCCAGATGACTCCTCCATCAAAGTTTGTCCCTTTTCTCCCACTACCAGCTCCCACATTCCTTCAGTAATTGCATGTCTGGCAGGTGGTCACAAACTCCTCTTCATCACCATGAGACTCCCACTCATTCTCCTTAGCTTTGGTCAGCGCAAGGGTCCAGGTCCTATGGCATGTTCTTATTTTTGCACTGACTCTTACGGTCTTATGCAGTTTCACATACTGCCATGGGGCTCACAATATGCCCTGCTCCATACCAAAAGCCACATCAAGCCCTTGATTTTTCCTGCAGACCCTGGTGTCCCTGGGTAGGAGGCACAAAGCTGAGCACAACCCCACTTCACCCCTCTGTAGAAGATTATCTGCCTGGTAGGCAATCACTTGAGTTGTTTTTCTTTCTCAGTCACTATGCACTCATCCTGTCTTTCACACATTGCTTCTTCTTGTGCTGTGCTTTGAGCATAGGCAACCGAGCAGTGCTCACACACATGTAGGCAGGAAAAACCTTTTTATGAAGTTCACCTTGCTGAATAATAAAGGATGAGGATGCATGTGTGGCCAAAGAAAGTGCATAATGGTTAGGCCAAGCTTTGTTATTTTCTTTGCTTTGGAAAAGTGATAAATAATCAGTGACCTAATTTTTGTATGCGATATATTTCTTGGTAGCCGTGACACCTGGCGTTTTTATTATGTGTTGCTTCTTCATATTGTGCAAAGAAACAAATAAATAAATAAATATTGCTGCTGTCTTCTACTGAATATTCCATGGGGCTGACAGAGACATGGATACACTTGCTGACAAGAAGGCTTCCTGTTCTGTTTGGTCTTGGTGTTTTTGTTGTTTCTTTATTCCCTGAATAGCAGCTAGTGAACTTTAGAAGTGAAAGACAGGCATATTTGTACCATTTCAGTTGCAGCAGGATAAATAACAGGTTGTGACTACTGCCTGTTTGTGCCACATTAACATGTAAATCATCCTGCACCTCAGCTCAGAAATGCCCTGAGTCCCTCAGTCTGGGAATGGGAAGAGATAAAATGAGCATTCATTACAAGAAAGGAAAAAAGTCACCCTGTCATGATCTATCACTCTTTCTTGTGCAGCTCAGTGCTGCACTGCTTTAGTATACCTGCCTCCAAAGGGGAAGAGCAACCTTTGGGAAATGTGGCATGATGACAGCTTTGTATTTTTGGTACTTCTGTGCAATGGTGTAAAAAATTACAGAGGCGCTGTGCATGCTGACTCTCCAGGCTGTGCTGGGAGATAGCTACTTCATTTCTTCAGCATAGCAATTGAACCAAATGAGCGTGATTGCAGTAATCAAGACATTAATGGGATATAAGTCAGGCAAAGTTTGCAGTGAAAGGGAATATCTCCTCCCTGAGATTCTCAGCCAATACTTTATAATGAATAACTCATATGAGACTTTCTGTCACTTTCTCTTCTTTGTGATTCATCCCTAAATAAATTGAATTTTTCTCTAGTGCCTTAGTTAAGTAATAGTACTAATCTCAGCACTGTATCATTATAATTCCTTTTCTGTACCTGATTCACAATCAGTTGTTTGTGACTATCTGTTATTCTGTGTTTCAATTATCAGGTAATTTTGCATTCCTAAAATACGGATGGTCTATTGATGCTCATTACAATTTTAGTCTTTACATTCTGCAAATATTCTCCAATGTTTAGATACAACTACTTTATTAAATATATTTTGCAATGAAACACATTTGTTAAAATATTAAGGAAAAAATACCCATAAGACATACCTTCACTAAAATATTCTGAGCGTAGTCTTGGCTGCATATAGAACAGTCTTTTAAAATAAAGATCAAGTTACTGGGCTTTAAAATTTTAGAAATGCCGTATTAGAGAGTATGTGAGAATTATGCATCTAGTCTTGTATTTCTTTCCTCAGCCTTTCTTTGTTAATTTTGATGGTTTGATTTACATTTGATTTTTTTTAGTTATTATTTTCTTCTGCCTTTTTTTATTTTTGTGTTTTTTTTTTTTTTTTTCTAGCCCAAGCAATATTTATTACATTTGAAAAGAATTAGATAATTGACCAGGTCACATTCTTTCAGTTTTGCCCATTTTTACTTATTGCTACCAACATTTTGTAGACATCAGGGAAAAAAACTCAGCTATTAGTAGTCCTAGGAATATTGTAATGCAGATATAATTAAGAATAGAACTTTTAGCAGAAAAACAATTAAATCAGTGAAGAAAAAATGTAACAATGAAGTATATAGACTCATTTTCTCTAGAAATATTAGTAAAACATAACTACAAAAAGATACGAAGAATAAAAAAATCATGTAGGAAAAAAATTATTCTAACAAATTTTAAAAACGAACAGAAATTTTGACAATTCAGCTGCAATAATTCTTGTAGAGGAGCTTTCCAAGAATATTACATACAGGACATTTTTCACTGAATTGTCCAACTATATGTGCAAAATGTGCATTTCCATGTCCATCTAGATTTGGAGAAAAACTGTTTGTTAGCTCTTAGCAAATTGCAACCTCAAGTATCTATCTCTGCATTGAACAATCTATACTATAAACTTTCATCTTTTACGTGCAATTGCCTCTGTTATTTTGATGTATTATATAACAATGTTCTTTTTAGGTTTCTGTGGGAAAAAGTTTCCCTGGATGTGTTTTAGAAGCAATTGAATTATAGCTTTCTTAATCATATAGTTTTTCCAATCATCTATGTGCAAAAAAATATACAAAGATAACTTTATATGCCCCTACTTCTAAAAAAGGACTGTCAGCTGCTGCCATCAAAAAAGAAATAAAAATCAGGGAATACAAAAGCAGTAAATGTGTTATGTTGTCATGACAACTGCCATTTCTAGTCTGGAGAGCTGAGAGGGAAAACATGCATGCACATACAAATAGGAGAGAGAACTTTATAAGATGTCCAGGTCAAAATTAAGAATTTAAACAGTCCTTCTCAAATATTCCCAAGAAAAGATGAAATATATTTAATGCATTTATTGATTAATATTGAAAAAATGCTGAAATCCATACAAATACAAAGGAAAACTCACTGTCCTGAAATGTAAGTACTTATGGAGTGTTTGGAAGGAAACACAACAATGTTGTTATGAGAAGGAAAACTAATGTAAGTTTCTATCATTCTAGTTTTCTTGAAAACAAAAGGGTTTCTATGTTCTTTTAGCTTAATTAAGTCACAGACACAGTGATGACTTCTTTAGCTAACATGTTGCTTGTTAGGATAAATACCTTTTCTTATGTTTTCATAGGCCATGACTTTATATGAGCATAGTTTGTGACATGCACGGGAACTGATTTAATCTTCAAAAAAGGAGACAGCTTCTGCAGCTGGGGTTTATCCTTTGCCTTATTTCACCTAGGTACACTAACAAGGAATTAAAACTTTTGATGCCACGGTTCTCAGTTACCTGAACTCATAAATGTTCCCGCACCAAGCCTGCCAAACTCTTAATACTGGGTTAGGTTAAATAATACCCTGTTGATCACATCCCATGCCATGAAACGTACATGAAAAGTGAAGATAAAAGCTGAAACATAGAGAGTTTTTGCCCTGAAAAAGTATCAAAACTATTCATAATTGGTAAGCGCAGATTGTGAAGCTCAAACAAAGCAAGAAAAGACAAAGGTCAAAAATTGGATACATGTTAAACAAGACATATGAAGATAATACATGCCGCAATCAATGTTGAGCCTTCATGATTTGGTGACATCATTCCTCTAAGCATGGTAAAACAATAAAAAAAAAGAAAGCAACATTACCTTGAATAAGACTGTACTTTAGAAGCAACTTATCATATGTGCTGCTTTATTACTGAGACTTATCATCTAGCAAAGAGTAGAAAACTGAATGCACATCACTATATCATAGAATCATAGAATCATAGAACAACCAGGTTGGAAGAGACCCATTGGATCATCAAGTCCAACCATTCCTATCTAACACTAAACCAAGTCCCTCAATACCTCATCCACCCGTGTCTTAAACACCTCCAGGGAAGGTGAATCAACCACCTCCCTGGGTAGCCTATTCCAATGCCCAATGACCCTTTTTGTGAAGAACTTCCTCCTAATCTCTAGCCTAAATCTCCCCTGGCAGAGCTTGAGGCCATTCCCTCTTGTCCTGTCCCCTGTCACTTGGGAGAAGAGGCCAGCTCCCTCCTCTCTACAACCTCCTTTCAGGTACTTGTAGAGAGTAATGAGGTCTCCTCTCAGCCTCCTCTTCTCCAGGCTAAACAACCCCAGCTTTCTCAGCCGCTCCTCATAGGTTCTGTTCTCCAGCCCCTTTACCAGCCTCGTCACTTCTTGCTCCAGAGCCTCAACATGCTTCTTGTGGTGAGGGGCCCAGAACTGGACACAGGATTCAAGGAGCGGCCTCACCAGTGCTGAATACAGAGGGAGAATCACCTCCCTGGACCTGCTTGTCACACCATTTCTGATACAAACCAGGATGCCATTGGCCTTCTTGACCACCTGGGCACAGTGCTGGCTCATGTTCAGTCGGCTGTCGATCAACACCCCCAGGTCCCTCTCCTCCTGGCAGTTTTCCAGCCAGGTTTCTCCCAGTCTGTAGTTCTGCATACGGTTGTTGTGCCTTGGTTTTCTACCATTCCCAAAAATGGTATTGGGAAGATATTTATTCTGCTTGTGCAGTTTGTACATTTTACAAGAAATTTCACATACTTCTTCAAATTGTGCCTTAAACAAAACATTTCCCTATGTTGAAGCTAGTCTTACTTATGCGGAGAGGAGAAAGCTGGGGATATTCATAATTAAGTAGAGGACCCAGGAAATCACTGAAACTTGTTTTGGGGTCCAGAAGACAATTATAGCTTTGACAATAATAAAAGACTCATAAGCAGCAAGGTCTATAAAAAGCTTTGCAGATACTTCCAAACAGAAAAGAAGAAAAAATAAAAACGGATTCATTACTTAATAGAATAGGAAACTAAGTAATGAGTGATGCAAGCTTATGCTTTCAGTGAATTCCCGGATTCAATTTTTATACAAAGAATTCAGATGAGACCAGATGCTTAATGTAATTACATTAACAGTGTGCAGGTGTGCAGTTCAGAGTAGGGGAAAAGAACAGATAATTTCAGTGTATTACTGAATTTATGGTAGAGGGTATTTCAGTTTTTCAGGGCCTGAGTTAAAATAATTGAGAGGGTTAGTTAAACAAAGGTTTAACTTCACAATTTGTTGTTGTTGTTAGAAGACAAAGAGGGTCCAGGAGAGTGGATGAAGGTTTTTTTAGTTTAAAGGAAATCAATATCGAGTGGGATAAATTCTGAGAATTAATATCATTCATATTAACTTCATCAACAATAGCTAGACTTCAGTGCATGAAGGAAAAAGAGAGGAGTAATACAAAGCACAAGCATCTTGTTTGAAACTAACTTCTCCAAGTGAATCAAATATTCATTTTAGCATGGCTACCAATACAAACATAAACATAGATGCAGTATTATATTAACTTTGGTAAAGCTTCTGATACCAACTCACAGATTAATGGTTAGAAATTGAAGAGGGGAAGATTTGTATTAAACATTAGGAAGAAATTCTTCATGATGAGGGTGGTGAAACACTGGCACAGGTTGCCCAGGGAAATTGTGGCTGCCCCATCCCTGGAAGTGTTCAGGGGCAAGTTGGATGGGGCCTTAGCAACCTGGTCTGGTGGAAGGTGTCCCTTCCCATGGTAGGCAGATTAGAACTCGATGATCTTTGAAGTTCCTTCCAACCCAAACCATTCTATGATTGTATGATTTATTCTGTGAATTAGGAAATATAATTTGGGTAAGGAAAGAGATTTTGGAAAAAATTGCCAAAAATAAGGGCACATACTTAGTTGAAAAATTTTGCTTAGATCTAACTGTAATGGAATTCCTTCAAAAAGCAGGCAAATAAAATCTCTCTTCTATGTCCAAATTTGTGCTATTATTTCCATTAATGATTCAGATGATGAAAAGTATAACACAGTTATAAAATATACAAATGACTCCAAAGAATTCCAGACTAAAAACTTTTCAGAAGTAAGGATCAGATTCCAAAATAATCTCAATGAGTTGGAGAAATAATCTAAAATCAAGGAAGGAAAATTTGATAGTGTCTAAGAAGGACAAACAAAATTATGAAATGAGGAACTCGGGGCTTTTTGACAACGTTGCAGAAGAAGCATGGTTGATTCAATGAATTGCAAACCAAATATGAATAACCATCATGAAACAGTTACAAAACCTCCCAAGTCTCATTCTTGGATATCTTACAAACAGCACAATATACAGGGCAGAGAAGATAAATTTTTACTAAACTCAGATGTGGCTTGGCATAGAATAATGTCCAATTTGGAAACAGAGTTTTAGGAGTCATTTGAAAAAATCAAAAGTGAAAAAGAAGCACGAGTGGATTAAAAATGAGGTTTGAAGGATCTAATTTTTAAAGCTAAAAAGCAGTGTCTGTGTGTAACCCATCTTGCAATATGGCTACAGAGTAAAGGTAAGAACAAACTGGCTTAATTTTCAGGAACATTTAAAATCAAAAAATAGAAAATCTATTTGCATTTCAGTAAAGTCCTGGAAAAAGGGATTGGGGGGGGAGGGCTCTGCAGTCTCCTTCTGTACAAAGGTAACAACGCGATAGCAATAGCAATAGCAATAGCAATAGCAATAGCAATAGCAATAATAATAATAATAATAATAATAATAATAATAATAATAATAATAATAATAATAATAATACCACCATTCAAGACAAACACTTTGCTGTAAGCCTAAATACGCATCAGAACTGAGAGAAATACAATGACCTGGTTCTCCACAGGTTGCAAAACTCTGACTCCTTGTTAGCTGCTCTGTTTCACAGTGGTTAACAGAAAGAGTCTAACTCTCAGTTGCATGATCAGAGGCCTCCAAGTAAGGGAGTAAGAGATCTCCAAGATGTTGTGGTTGCACTGGGTGCAGAATATCACCTTCTTATTAGTACAGATTTTACCAGAATAGAGGTTGCTGAAAAAGGCACAGTAAAAATTAGTTGGGGTTTCAGACTTACTAATTTATTGGAGGAGATTAAATCTTTGATTTATGAAGATACTTAAGCAGTATGTAAATTGTACATTTGAGTCATCTCTCTGATTAAGTATGTTTTATTATAATTACTTCCATTAGGATCTGGTACATGTCAAAATTTGTGGTAGAACTCTTGACTTTTCTATGCAAAATCAGAAGAGGCAGAACTTCAGAAAATACATTTGGAGACATTATCATTGTCAGAGAGCTGGTCAAAATTGCTAGAAGTGTCTCTATCACCTCTTAGACTTTACATATGTCCTGGTACTATGTTCACTTTAATCTTATTGCCCTTATCAATGACTATAATGAAATCATGTCCATGCTGTATTTTTCCCTATTCTTGTGCATATAGCTGTCTCTACCTATTAACTCCAGTTTCCTGCACCCTGGTTCTATACATCTTGTCCTTCCTACTTAAATTCAAATATCTTGTGGTTGTACAGTAACAAAACCCCCAATGATGATTTTTTTTACAATATTATGAGAAATATTTCAAAAACTCTGTGAAAGAACCAAATTATACTCAAATATTCCATGTCAAAAAACCCACTTCTGCTTCTCCCAGTTACTGCCTTTCATTTCTCACTGCTTTAGTTCTTTCTTAATCATTTGCTTAATCTTTTTTATTATGTCTACTTTGAACCAGTTTTCAGACAGCGCCCATGGAGAATATATTCCACAGACAGGAGGACAGGTGAAGTGCCTTAAAAATAACACGGATCTGTGATACTGAATGCAGTGCAAAGAACCAAAGGATGAATCTGCTTAAAGACTCAGAAAGGTTTGTTTATATGTTTGAACAGAAAATGAAATTCTAACTTCAAGTTATACCTTGTCAAATCAATGATAATTATGTTTGCATTGCAAGGATAAACATCTTATCTTATTTAATATGCATTCCTTTTCATCTTGACTGCATGGAAGAGATTGAATACCCCTGTCTATTGCTTTTGGAGGTACCTGCCAGCAAATAAAAATCAATGTAAATGCACACTCTGAAGTATTCTGTAGCACATAAGGCTTACTGATGATTACATGTCATAAAATTCAACCCACTTACTATACACATAAAATCACTAGGTTTTTGTAATAAATGACAATTTTTTAAAAAGATCATGATTTCTTGGTCATGATGAGGAAGAACAAGAAAGGATAACAGTTCTCTGATTCACTGTGAATGCACATACCTACTAAATAATCCTGTTGAACGTAAAAAGCAGCCACGCAATTTTCACTCAGTTACAAAACCAGAATAAATTGAAGGTTTCTAAAGGATGAAATGGAAGAATAAAGTATTCAAATTTATTGCTCATACAAGATGTTAACACAAACAATCCATAAAAATAGTTCTTTTGAACAAGACAAACATATCAGCATTCAAAAAAAAAAAACAGATCTGACACAGGGACATCATGTGAATGGAGGGATTGACTGTACTTTTCCCTAGTCTGATGAACTTTTGATAACTTGAGATATCAGGAGAATTAGATAGTGGCTTTACAGGTCTCTAATTAGTTTTTAGGACATAAATAGTATGTCACACATATTTGAGTTGGTTAATTACCAAAGTATGGATAAACTAATGCAGAGCAGATTTGTCTCATGGAGCGAAATAAGTGTAGGGATTGACAGCACCTACTTATGGAGCCTGTTCTGGAACCAGTCAGGAGTACAAACACAGTACAAACCCTGTGCGAGTGCAGCCACACTACTCTGAGTAGTGAGCTCAGGGTAGTATTGCATTGTGAGGGTGAGCATGCTGACTTGGTGGTGCTGGTTCAGGGCAACTGGAACTACTTCATAGCTCAGATGTCCCTTTTGCACTGTCAAAATAATAATTCCTGAAGAAAGGAAAGTTGTGGTACACCATTCCATAAGCTCTCTTTGCTTGCTGTGGCTGGAAAAAAAATTCTAGAATGCAAACATGGAAAAAACCCTCTTTTACCACAAAATACAAGTGAAAAAAATGTATAAAATTGTTCTTTTTTTCTATACTACATTATTATTCGATATCATTAAAATATTATTAATATGTGAAATATTAAATTTCTCCAGAGTTTTGCACCAAAGCAATCAGCAAACAGCAAACAGATGACATTGTTGGAGTACGTCCTTTCATAGCTGCTACTTCTCTATCCTGCAATTGAATTTACCAGAAAAAAAAATGAAGGTCTAACCTTTTGTACTTACAGAAATGTAAAGAGCCACAGAATTCATGAATGTCTGAACAAATGTAATATGTGCTTCTTCTCCATCTCAGCTCTTGGCAATACAAATTCCTCCTGTACAAATGGATGAAGAAATATATGAACAAGTATATGATGATATAGCCTACAGAATCATGGTAAGTAGACAGAAAGCTGAGCTGAGAAAACTTTTGCTTTCTTCAGGCCAAAACCAGGCCTGGAAATGTGAACTGAAGAACTATTGTTATAAACATTAATTTTAAGAGATCCATCATCCAAAATCCACATTATTTTATTGGGTTCAGCAACTGAAAACAGTTCTTATTCGAATATTTTTGGCTTTAAACACTGTTTATCGAATATGTGTAGAAGACCTAGAAAAAAATCTGCAGTCCCAAAGTAAAAGCAATTACACCCGAGTTCTATAAATTCTCAGTGTGAATATTCTGTAGGCAGAAAGTACATGTATGACTGGGAGTAAAAGGACATGTATTTGATGTGAAAGATGGTTTTATTTGTTCTTGTAGTCTTGAGCAGGAAGAAGGTACCTCAGAAGCTTGTGGGTTTTACCACACAGTTAATACGTATAAGCTGGGGGGGTGGTTCTTGTAGCATTATTTTTGATGACTTGTGTGGTATGTTCTAGTGATATCATATAATGAAGCAAAGTCATTAAAGCCATTATGTCATGAACAATTTGCTGTATTGCCTTATATTTAAGATTACAGATATAAGGTGCATGTTAATATTTGGCTGGTAATACTGTAACACTGGGAAGAACCATACCTCTAAACTAGAATTAGCTTGATCAGTGCAAATTAATAGTGGTTTTATAAACAGAGTTTTAGTAAATAATATGTGACATGATTTTTAGGCATCAGAAGGTTCTGAAGAAAAAAAAATACAGTGCTGCTCTAATTCTTTTACAATTATCTTCACAACTTTGCATAACTTTTAAAGCCAAGTCTAAAACCTCATTCACTTAATGAAGTTTGGATCAATAATCATCAACACCATAGTAACTGGTTGTCTAGTAAAGGTAGAAATTAAAGTATGGTTCAATGCATGCCAGTAAAACACAATATCATCTGTTAAAGCAGTTCACTACCTGAATTCTATAACTGACTTAAAAAAAAATCTGAATAACTTTTTCTCGCTTCTCAGAGCTTAATGAAGCTTCATTTCAATATCAGAAGTCTTTACTCCCTGGCATGATACACACACAAAAAATTTTTTGAAAAAGGGAATTTTACACTAGATCCTCAGTTTATGAGTACGATAAGAAGAACTCTTCCAATACATATTGCATGACAGTGAATTCTCATTTCATTCTTCCCCAGAGCCAGAAATCTATTGAAGTTTTTGGAGTAAGTTTATATTGTATGTGATTCAGGGCCTTAATGTAGAGACTTCTGACTACATAATGATCCTTAACATATTAGCATATGCTAGGTGCTTCAATTTAAACTTTTTTAAGGTACCGAGGGCTAGACATCCAAAAGCTGAAGAAGAAAAAGAAAATTTAATCAAACACTAAATTGTAGTCTGTCCATCAAAAGTTTTGTGTTAAGCATTGTTGTTCTTGTTTTGTGAAAAGAAAGGAGAAAGGCCCACAGGAGAAATCTAGCAGAATTTAAGTATACTGCCTTTCTATTACATATTTCAGCTCCAACTTCTCATCCAAAAGAACAGAGCAGTCTGAAATGGGAAGTTCTAATTTTTTATGTAAGGAAATATTGTATGATTTGTTTCCATTATTTTTCCAATTCAACCAGTCTTCATTAGAGAACAGCCCCATTGATATCTGTGGGAAATTATATAATGCCTCCTTTGTATGCCTTCTTTTAAATGTTAAAAGTAATTATCCTGGTCATTCACAAACCATTCTACCATTATTCAGAAGAGATCTCAAGAAGTCATGGCCTTATCATAGAATGAAGTATGTTTTGTGAACAGCACACCTATTATCTGTGAGAAAAAAGGTATAATTTGTTCTTTTGCCTAGGGCTTGATGACATATGTTGCACAGCACAAACTCTGAGGAAATAACTTCATTTGAACCACCCTATTTTGCCTTCAAAATGGAAAAAAGAGAAAGAAAAGGATGGGATAAATTCCATCTAACCTTCAAGTACTCTTCCATTAAGGCACTGAATATATTCAAATCCCTCTTAAATGTAACAATATTGTCTTCATTCAAGACAAAAGGATTTCCTGTTATTAATATTTATATTCTGCTTCAATGCTATTTTCTGCACTGAGTTGACCTCAGTAAAGTGCTATGCTTGGTCTATGGATGTTCTTATTCTTTGTTTTTATTTGTTTTAAACTTCTGTGATTCTGAATCTTGGGGTGGAGGCTAAATTCCAGTTTTCGAAAGGAAAAAGAAACTGAGGATTACTATTATTATTATTTTCCAAATTTTTGTGGTAATCCAAAGTATAATGAATATTTTTGAGAGTTTGTGTTTATGTGCATGTGTTAAATCAGTGATTTTAAACAGGTAGCCCTGGGGAACTTCTGGAACTCTGCTGAACTCAGTTATGTAAAATGAAAAAAAAAAAAAAAAAAAAAAAAAGCAATAAAGAGCAATATTGGTAGGTTTAATTTTGCTAAACAATGGAAACACCCAGAAGACTTCTTTTAAACATCTACCTAACAGTACCAGAACAGACTTTTGTAAGCACCAAAATTATATCTGGATTTCTCGATCTTTGTAACTGCAGAATTATGGCATGATTTCTGAAAGATTATCTCCACCATTATTTTGAATGCTTAAAATGCATTGTTTGTTAGACCTTAGGCCTGACTTCTTACAATACCTTAAAATGATTTATAGAAGATGATAATTGAAATAAAATCAGAGAGTGTGCTCTGAAAAAGAATATATGTTAACATCTACTTGGGCTTTCTTGTACTTTGGTGAAAAGGATTTCAGAGGTGTAGGATGCCGGTGGAATTGTTTCTCTGACACATGAGCCAAACACCTGTTAGATGTTTCTATTACTAGGGCTGACAGTATAGAGGCTAGAGGAAATAAATGATCCACATTTCCATGTGCAAGTTTGACAGAAGGCATCTTCCACTGTTGACGTTGTACTGTGAAATGATCATACGCATGCATAGAGGGCATATTTATGAAGAATTCAGGCCAGAAAAATGATTCATCTGCCCAGAGTGTCATTCAGAAGTTATAGAATCCAGTAGATTGCTCAAAATCATCTCAGAAAACCATTCCTCAGCCTTTCTCAACTGAAAGGCCATCTAACATTCTCAGCAAAACAACCCCAAACTAATTTTACGGAGTATTTTCCAACAAAAGGGTAGTGACAGAGAAAAGGAGTACAGATTGCCTGGGAATCATAGAATCATAGAATAACTACCTTGGAAAAGACCCACCAGATCATCAAGTCCAACTATTCCTATCAAACACTAAACCATGCCCCTTAGCACCTCTTTTGCTCGTATTTTAAATGCCTCCAGGGAAGGTGACTCAACCACCTCCCTGGGCAGCCTGTTCCAATGCCCAATGACTCTTTCTGTGAAAAAATTTTTCCTGATGTCCAGACTGAACCTCCCCTGGTGGAGTTTGAGGCCATGCCCTCTTGTCCTATCCCCTGTCACTTGGGAGAAGAGACCAGCTCCCCCTCCTCCACAACCTCCTTTCAGTTAGTTGTAGAGAACAATGAGGTCTGCCCTCAGCCTCCTCTTCTCCAGGCTAAACAATCCCAGCTCTCTCAGCCGTTCCTCATAAGGCCTGTTCTCCAGCCCCTTCACCAGCTTCATTGCTCTTCCTTGGACTCGCTCCAGAGCCTCAACATCCTTCTTGTGGTGAGGGGCCCGGAACTGAACACAGGATTTGAGGAGTGATCTCACTAGTGCCAAATACAGTCCTTTCCTGACACCCTGATACATAGGTCTGATTCACCTAAGGGTAGCCTTGACACCTGCTTTGCGAAACAGAATCAATGCTTTCGGCTTGAGTGATAGACACTGATTCTCCAAAATGGTGTGATTAAACATTTTACTTAAGCATGTGCTGAACATTGAAGCTGAGGAGTCAGATTGCCAAAAGACATGCCAAAGCCCCTTACTCTGTTTGCACAACTGCTGACATTTACACCAACCACATGAGCATTTTTTTGAGAGCAGCTTTTCTGTTCTTCCAGTCATCTGACCAGAGCACTTCCCATCCATACATTTGGTGCTTATAAAGGTCTTTTTCTCTTTGTACCCCAGGGGAAAACAGTGCATAGATTTTGCCACTGCAGGCTTAGCTGTTACATTTGACAGCTGCTGGGCTCTGTTTCTGCTTGGAAAGGGATGGTGAAAAAGGGCACTGTGCACCTTTGGAAGTGGGGAGGTTTTAAACAAGATTCTAGACCTGAAACAGATTAACTTCTGCTGGTTTTCCCTCATTATTTTCTGTTTTCTTCAGACGCAATAGTGACTTTTCCCCCATCTATGTAAACAGTGAACACCTTGCATGAATGTGGAGTGTGGAAATGGGACAATGAAGGTTTAGTACACATCACATGATCATCAGTATGTGTACCTAAAATTACCTACCTAAGACCTCCTCTGCCTCCCTGTTTCTGATAGACCTAAGTTCTGCTCAAAACTGCTGTTGGAAGCTGACTACTCTTTGTCCAGCATTGTAGAGGAACACATATTTTAGCTGGCAGTCAAAAAAACCATAGACACTGTCACAGTGAGTCACATTCTGGTGCTTAGTAGATGTCCTTCTGGGGTTTTCCAGGCAGCTGGTTGAAAAGCATCAGTGTGAAACGAGTTCTAGGAATGACCTGATCTTCACTATGCATATACAACATTCCTATTAGCCTTCATATATAACTCCCTTTTCTCTCACCAACAAGTTTGCAGATAACTTTTTCTTTTGATGAAAATTCAAGGTAAAGATGCATGTGCCTGACTTCAATTTTGAGATTTGAGTAAATCTGAGATTTCAGTAATATGCTTTGCCAAAATTTTTGGTCCATATTCATGTATAGAAAATATGTTACCAGTTCAGGCATCTTCAAGAGTAGGACAGGATAAGGGACAGTTTGGGATTTAAAGCATGTCAGAAGATTCATCAGATACAGGAGAGTCTTGGAGTAGAAAAGTAAACTTCTTGATGAAGAACATCACATGGCAGTTCAAGACTGTTGGGAAATAAATAATTAATTGCAAATTTTAAAAAGCTTAATTTTTTTTTAACAATTTCCATTTGAAAAGAACTTCTGAGGTGATTGATGATTAAAATGCTTGAGAAGCATGCAAAAAAAAAAAATGGTGTGCCTGGTCAAACATTCCTAATTATGTCTGCCCAGTAGGGAGTGGGCTTTAGCACATCCTAAACCATTTCAGAAGGATGGTCTCCATTATAAATTATTTACAGCTGAATTAAGAATGGACAGACAAGTGGACAGAGAGGAAAGAAAGACAGACTTTGGAGCAGACAGAAGCCTTATCAATGAGTTCATTTAAGGTGTGACAATCCAGAAACACCTATATGGAACAGAACTGGGAGAACATTTTGCATATAAAAACTATGCTGAGCAGACATAAAAATGCACAGAATGTAATCTGAGGTACTCTAGGGTATTATCTTTAAGAATAAAGCCTTCAGGTAGAAACAGCGTGGCTTATTCTGTTTTCATGCAAACTAGTTTCACAACAGCAAAAATCCTTCCACTGTAATAGAAATAATGAGGTTTTGTTAGTAAAACCAGGGTGTTGAGTGAAGTAGAGAACCCATTAAAAAAAATAGGAGTAGTCTGCTGCAGGATATGGTAAGAGCACCGGGTATACATTATAAACACTCTGGATCAACTGCAGATGTATTAGTTAAGCATTAGCAGTAGTGAATGTGTTTCATTAGTTTACTGTCACTGTAATAGAAGGTCTATGAAATAAAATCATGCAGTAGTGTTAGGGGTTTCTCCACAGTCTTGTGTAGATTAAAATCAGAATTCTGTTTTCATCCACAGCCATACTTTTTCTCCTCTGTATAATTCCAGGGATACAGAGGTTAAATACAGGCAGGGATGGTAATACAGTCTAATTTGGAAACTAGCCAGTGTATACAAAGGGAGTATGGTCAGAGACTTTTACAGTCAATGAGAAATCAGAGGAAAATTAGAAAGCAAATTAATTTAGAATCATTCTCTGTAAAGGAGGAATAAAGGATTGTGCTGCAAAAGGATATGGATGTCTATCCATCTTTAAGGAAATCAGGAAGATTTTCATCAATTAACCACATTCTGAATAGTAAACATTACTGTTAATATCACTATTTTTCCTCACTTAGTGATGATGAGGGCCATTTCAAAGGAGAATTTTTTATTACATAATTTTTAGCTACAAATGTGATAAATACCTTGTGAAAATGACAGCTACAGAAATGTTTTCTTATGTGTTTTAATCCCCGAAGACTTGAGCCCAGAGTTATCCCTGATTTCTTCTGCTCCCACCAAGCTAAAGACAAATCATAGTTATAAACAGAAAACACAAGGACTTCTGGTGGAGTTGTGAAAACTAAATGATCTATTGAGACACAGGGGAAAACATTCACCCATGCGGTAACATAAGAATATTTTTCTTTAATGTAAGGAAAATCAATCTGCTCACTACAGTGAGAGGCTAAAGAAAAAGCCTATTTTAGATGGTTTATATGTTTGCTGTTGTAACGGAGTGTTCCAGAGCCGAAGCATCTTCTGTTCATCTCTGGAGCACTCAATGTTTTCACTCCAAAGCCTTCCCTTGCACTCATAATCTAACTTATACTGTGATAGCATTGACATTCAGAGCACTTTAGTTAAAAGCATATGGGGTTGTTCCTCTCGTTGTGAGAAACTTCTTACCATAATGTGTTAAGACACAGGCTCCATTTAGAGATGCAACAAACGGCTTAATCTAAGTTTAGAGACTCTTCTTTCCTATAGCCTATAAGCAACCTTTCTGTGGTTGTACCATCTGTTGACTTGATGTTCTTCCCTCAGGCTATGGAAAGAAGACTTTTTTCCTTCCTGCTTCAGGATACCAGTGCAAGTGAATAGAAGTTAGTAAAGATGTGATGTTTCAATAAGGAGGTGGTGGCAGGATAAGCCACTGCTCTGTTTTATAATCAAGTTGGTAGCTGTTAAAGCAATAAAAACTCACTCCAACTTCTTTGTCATGCTGGATCTCATCACCTTTTCTCAAAAACTGACTCTCTTACTCTGTTAGTGTTGCTAAAGAATATACATAAAATATGTTTTTAGAAATAAAATCAGCATGTTTTTGTAATCTAATAGATAAAATAGGTTCTTGTCACAAAAGAACAACATGTTGAATTGTGATGCGGTGGCATTTATTGGTTCTTTCTCTCTTGTCAGCACAGTGATATATTTTACTTCTTTCAATGACAAATGATCACTGAAAGAATAACTCATCATTGATCAAATGACTGATTAAAAACAATCTGAGGTTTCACACTTACAAAAGCAGGTTACGGAGAAACAAAACAGGTCAGTCCTATAAAAATATGGTCAGCTGTTTTACATAACATGATCTGTCATTTTTCATTGCTAGACTGCTTAGAAATCTTTCTCATTTCAGGCAGGCAAGGAAATCATAAGGAAGAGACAAGAAAGATAAGTTGAGGTAAAAACAAGGGCAAAGGAACACTCTCCTGTGGCAGGATTTCTAGTAGATTTAGAGTTGAGGTACTGCAAAACCAGTATGGAAAATGTGTTTCTACTCAAGACATGAGAAGTATTTCTACCTTACTAAAAATCTGGCCACAGAATAATAAGGTTCTAGACACTTTCATTTTTTATTTTGACATGAAAAATGTTAATACTCAGATTGCAACCAACCCACCGTATGCATTTGTGTGGTTCACTGCAGACACTAATCTTGAAATCCAGTTTTCTTTTCTCCACTCACCTGTTCGAAAAGAAATCTACCCCTGTTGCTTCACTCAGAGGTATGTAATTCCCAAGAAAGGCTGTTTTGTTTGTCTTTCCTCATTATAATGAGTGGTGTGCACTGGAAAGGAGGTGTTAGCAATGGACAATCTATTTTGTGCCTCCCAAAGGGTATAATCTAATGAAGATTTGTAGCAATCTTTTCATTTGTTTTTATTATAAACTGATTGAAGTAACTAGATTTTGTATTTGGGTTTTTTTTTTTCTTTTTTTTTTCAAAGACTTCATAATTGTGGAGTTTCTTCTATACAGAAGAAACTGGTCCTGATCCATGTTATTTGAATGACTGAACTTTCTGGGCAATATAAAAATTTACCATCTTAAATGCTCAGAACTAGAAATGCACATTCAGCTTATGAAGAAATTAATTGAAGGGATTGCGGCAGCTTCTAGTGAAAAAAAGATTCCATTTTGTGAAAATGTTTTATTGTAACTAACAGCTTTCTGCTGCCTGTTAAAAGTTACGAGGCTAGTCCTTCTAGTAGTTAAAGTCTGAAGTTGAGGCATTCCAGAAAGAAACTGACATTAGGTGTCTAAATTAAGCAAAGTGAATTGGCCCTCCTTTTGACCTCCTGATAAGTAGATGGGAAGCAGCCTGTACTACTGTAGTTCTTGCTTCTTTAGGCTGAATGTGGCAAAGGCTACACAGTCCTTTGTCCTCATTGCACTCACAAGGGCAGCTGCAGCTGCTGCTATCGTTGTTGCTGCTTCTTAATGCAATGCCGGGATATGGAGTATTCTGTAGGAGACAGGGTACTATAAGAGCTGCACCCAGCTACTCCAGGATTGAAATCACTATGGATTATTTATGCCAGACCTAGTTAAGTGCCAGGCATATGATTTTTAAAGAGAGAGAGAAAATTGTGAGTTCAGTAAGGAATCTAAAAATTTATTTAACTAAAAGCAGTGAAAAAAAGTAGGAAAAAGAAGTTATTCAAGGGGTTTCAATCATAAAACAGCATTATTCTGGAAGTCTAAAACTTTTAATATCACATGAACTATAAATTATCAAATGAAACAGTCAAGATATTTCCAGACATCTCCTTGCTAATGTATAATTTTCTGTCACTCACTGTCACCTTGTGTTTATTTAATTCTCTGCACCCCAGAACTGGCTTCAACTCATTACAGTTAGTGTGTTAAGTGCTTTTTTTTACCTTAAGACTCAGCATTGTTGCTATCATAAATATAACAGAAAAACTTTGGTAAAAGTGAGCTGTAGTTTAAATGTAGTTGATCTCAATGCCACATTAGCATCCATTTTATAACAAAAGGACACGTTAAGCAATAACAAGCAAGTCCAAACTTTCATGAAGATCAACAAATTTACACCACTTGCAAAATAACTTGACTAACAGAGTACAAGATTAACATGTGCACACTTCTGAATTTTCTATTATAGGTCAAAGCTGGTGTTAACTGGATGCAGATCTTTAGCACTGTGACAGTTCACATGGAAGAATCTTCATATGCTCCTTTGGGGTCTTCACTTTCTGTTTCTTTAACTCCAATCATTTTTTTAGCCTAATAAGACCAGTCTAATAAACCCTTGTTGACTCACCTAATGTAAATGCTCTTTTGAGCTGTTGTATAAATGACGGAAATGTGCAGTGATGATTTCAAGTCTGAAATTTCCTGTCTGCCTTGGGCCAGATATATGCCAAAACATTGAAACAATTTAGATCAAACAATCTAAACAACCTTTTAATAACCACCTACTTACTCATAAACAAATGGGTTCCATTTCCTTCTCTTCTTTCCCTCTCCATCTACTTCAAAGTAGAATAGTGCAGCCGATCATTTTCTGAATTTGTCTTTCTTTAGTGAGTCCTGTCTTTATTGATCCTCCTGAAAGCTGGGTGCCATCTAGCCTGAGTACTAGCCTATTTCTAAGCCTGACTAGTCTTATGGTCTGATGTTTAATGGGAGTTCATTAGAGAGACACAGGCAATTTAAAAATTTCAGGTTTATGACTAGAAATTTCAGTCCAACTTTTTCTTTGAATATTTTCTTACTTGTTTAGTAACCTTGATGCTGAATATGAATTCCTCTTCTGATTCTCCCTCAATTTCTCCAGCTCCTCAGTCAGACCTTTGCCTTCCTAGCTGGAAAACAACTTCTAGCAGAAGCTATGTGCACATGTAATATGGTTTGAACTTCAGTTGGAGCCTGCTTTGAGTTATACAGCTGCTCTTGTAACTACAACTACCATCACTACAACTTTCTTTGTGTTAATAATCACTTCATAGAGCAGCTCATAGACAAAAGAAGTTTGAAGACAGTCTTCTAACTACATAAATTCTTTTCAGCTGGGGTATCATGTGTGTTTTAGGCACCAAATATTTCAGCATTTGTACTGGGAAGGAGAGGACCAAGATGGCCTTTTGGTACAGCATCTGAGCATAAAATGGTACATTCAAAAATGTCTCAGTGTAGCCCCAGCCCTCAGTAGCTATACAGGGAGCACCTGTACTCCCAGTTCTCTCCCTGTCCAGGTAGAGAGCAAAGGGAAGTAAGGGAGAGAGACTTGTGGGTTGAAAACTACAACAGCATTCATGAAACCATAATAATGAAAATGAAAATAATTACATTTAAAAAATAATAAATATATATACATATAAATATATCAAAATTGAACTCCCAGATGACTACACATCACCAGCAACACTGCAAGGCAGGCATGGGAAGGTACTGGGTTGTACTCAGAAGGAGATGGCAGTCATATTCAGGAACACAGACTGGATTTAGAGCTGATTCTACAGGTAAGATCCTTACTGGCTGTCAGCCATTGAAGAAGAGAACTCATCTGTCGTGATCCCTGAGTTTTAAACTAAGTATGATATATAAAGCACAGAATACTTAATCGTCTGGTTTTGGATGACCTGTCCCATCTGCTCCTTCCTGCAGGTGTGACCGACTCTTTTATGCACTTTTGACTAACAGCATTCCACCAACTTGATTATGGCATTGGTCTCCACTGGGAAAAGTACAAGCAAGGGCTTTTTTGCATACAGGTGCCCTGTTACTTTAGAGATAACTGCATATTTTAAGCGTTATCGATTCTAGAGATAGACACTGTCTGAAAACATAGTTGACTTTCAGAAAATGATGTTACTTAGAAGAGGTTGAGCTGAAAAGTTAGAAGATTGGCTTGGTTTTAGCTCAAACTGAAAAAAGAGAGAGAAACAACACGGTACTACAACTACAATTAAACATTACATCGGTACCTATGTTTCAAAACAGATGTTATCTACTTCAGCTTATTAGATCTGCTTGTATTCCTTTCCAAATTCCCAGAGAGAAAATGGGTTTTGCCTGAGGAGAGATAAAAAACTTTTAAACAATACAAACTTGCAATCAAACAAAATTGACTCACTGAGTGACAGAGTAATATTCTGGAGAATTTGTTCAATCAATAAAATTCTACTTCTTGTAGCAGCAACTTAGGTAATGAGAAAATGACTTTTTTAGTTCTTGTAGGCTTTTAGTCGTTATACGCTACTAGATAAGATTACGAAGTACACATTTTTTACTCTAAGATTGACTCCTTACCCATTTGATTACACATAGACTCTCGCATTATTGTATCACTGAGATGAGGAACAGAAGTGGCAAGTCTGGTATACTGGTATTCTCTGGTACACTGGTATTCTCTGGTACACTGGTACTGTCTGGTCTTAAATGCTCCTCTTTCTTCAAATGTGGTAATAACACACTGCAAGTTACCATGTCCAGATATTGCAACAACACCAGGCTACTCGAGGGCCGATTTTCAAAAGAAGGAGGATCGGCCTTTAGCCCCTTTTCCACACTCAGACAGTATCATACATCCCACACAGAGCAAGTCAGAAGTTCTTTGTCAGATGTCTGTTCTTGGCATTCACATACCTCACAGGTAATTATTTAGTTCATAGATTTGGAATGAGAAAATCTTACTATTTATTTGGCTTACCATGACCTATCATGAGTTGTGTTGCTTGAGTATGTCACTACAGATATTTGTGCTACATAACATTCATAGTTTTTCCTCTAGTTTAGCAACCTGACAGACGGATTAGTTTTACAGATGATTAGGTGTCTGCAAGCACATGTTGGTGCCCATAAGGATGAACATCCCATTGTGTAAACCTGCTTTGATTTTCAGAATCTGAAGAAACAAATACCTTCCAGCATCTGTTATGCTGCTGTTTCTTCCGAAAGAACAGAAACCGTAGTGCCTGCTTTCTGGAGTTACAACTGAGAATCTGCACGGTAAGGTTTAATGCTGAAACACTAAGGATTATTTCTTCATGTTATCTGAGCATCCCAGCCTCTTCAGATAATTCTGCCTTGTTGATCTAGAATTTGCATTATGTTCATTTTCATATTTGGAAGGACATTTAAAAGATCAGTCATCCATTACAATAATTAAGTAATTTTTAGGGTCTCACAAACTGCATTTGAGTTTTGTTTAGCTATCAGGGGGACATTTACTCATCTACCCTGTACCTGGTTTGGTCAGATTATATAGAGACATTCAGAAGATACCAGAAGTATTTTGTTGGATTAGTCCCACAATTACTTCTACAAAAAAAAAGGTAAGAGTTCCTGCACTGTGTAGCTCCAATTGATGTGAAACAAACATGTTTTATTAAATAGCAGGCCAAATAGAAAGGACATTTGTAATTTCATATCCTATTTTGGGGAAAGTTTTTTTGTTTAGTGGAAAGATGGATCATAAAGGTTTTCTACACCAGAAAGTATTATTGGTTGACCCAGTCTAATGAGTTTTGATCTTTGAATTGACAGATGTTGGATTTTTTTCTGAACTGTGCTGAAATCATGATTGCAATGACTTTGGGTGAAATCTCTTAGAAGAGAGATATAAAATGTAAAATTCAGAGAAATTACTATAATAATATGTATAATTAAATATAAAATGTGCAAAGAAAAGTAAAGTAGAAATTAAATATTATTTCTTCTTTATCTTTCTTCCTTCTTATTTCTTTTTTTTTATCTAGTCCTTTGTTCAGGAAAAATGAGTAAGAAAAAAAGAATCAACAATATATGATAAATGAGACCGTCCAATCTGCACTGTCATCTCTGGAGGGCACTTTACGTAGAGGAAATGATTCAAAAGATGTCAAATCACCTGAATTTTTTTATAACCCTCAGTGTTCTTCAGGTAAGGTCTCAATGTTCTTTGAACTGCCTCCTCTGATAACATAAAGATTCAAAGTAATAAGACTCTAGATAGCAATCCCTTTAAAATTACCATCAAAACTGTCCTTTATTTCTTCAAGTGTGTCGATAGCTGACTTTTCTCTCTGGACAAACATTCAGCTATTATCTTTAACCAACTATTTGTGTTGTCTCTAAGAATATATTTCTATTATTTCTGCCTAACTAATTTCAGCTGTCACCTATGTCAAGAGAGTACAATTGATAAACAGCAGAGAAATAATAACAGGCTTTCTGGGCAATCCTCAGGAGGTCTGGTTTGTCTGTGTTCAAACATCTGGGTGAGCAATTAAACAGAAAGCTAGATAAAACTGATCAAGGTTATGTCCTTGTCAAGTCTTTTACTTTGCCTATAAAAAAAAGCAAGGAATGGAGGAGTACCAGGGAGCAGTGTGTGGGCATGACTCAGAAGGTGGTGATCAAGGGTGACACCCCCCCCGACAAGGTACTCTCATAAGAAGTCCATCAACAACCATATGCAGAGCAAGGGTAGGAATCAGGAGCAGGGGCCACCCAGGAGATGGGGATGGAGACCACCACCCCATGGCAGCACTCAGAGAGGGGCTGAGGTAACCCCTGAGGCCAAGGGTTTTAGGAAGTGGATCAGGTGAGTCTGCAGTTATGGCCTTTTGGTACCCTCAGGGATCTCATAGGCAGCTGTGGAAGCTTCTCCACAGGATTTTTGCCCTACACTAAATTGCCTTGTAGAGAATAAAGAGGATATTAAAGTGAACTACAGAAACTTGTCTGACATCCTTAAAAAAATATCTGCTTAAATGTGGAATAGGGTTGTAAGGGGCTTTGGCATCAAAAACAACTTCTGGAGAAACTGCCTTATTTTATTGTAAAACAGTACTTAATCACATTGATCCAACTTCCCTGAAAGTCATGCCACTGTTTATAAAAAAATCAGTCGTATAAAAAGACCATGCAAAAAGCTGTGATGCTGAAGGATATCAAAGTATGTGGTGGTGAGAAAGGTGCAGCATGGACATGGGATGCAAAGTAGCAGGAGAGTGAGAAATGCAGAGTGGACAGTAGCCTTTACCAGGGATAAAAGGGAACTGATGAGTATAGGACAGGGTAAACCTGGAGGATCGATGACCTACTGTCTGTAGATCTGGGCTGGGTGGTTGTCTTGTGTCTGCCTCCCATGGCATGACCATCCCTGATATAGTACAGGGGACATTAAAATGCTGTATGTTCTGCCTATGGAAGTAAAAGCTGTTTCAGCTTCCAGATGAGACAAGCTTTACCATCCTGTGTTGTAGCAAGGTGGTTGCTGTCATCCAAGGGCACTGGCTGCTCTGAGGGACAGATTGAAATGATGACGAAGTCATGAAGCTGTGATTGTTTTACTCATGCTAATGCTGCATGCAGGATAACGTTCGTCCTCAGGGTTTGCTGTTTTGCATGCTTGCTAGCCTGGAGTAGGATATTTGGTTGTGCCTAACAAACCAGATGTGACCTATGTCGTGACAGCTTAAAAAAAACTGTTGTGGGTTATGAACTTCAGGGTTAGGGATACTGATACTTCTTCCCAGAGGTATCATGAAAATACTTCAAGAAACCCGAAAAGAAACCAGAATGAGACTACTGGGAAGGCTGAAAAGTGCACAGTTCACCCAAGGTAGTGGCAGACACACACACTAATTGTGACTTCACCTAGTCCTCAGGGTGGTGTACCAGGCATCTGTCTAAATGCTTAATAGTTGGGTATGAACATCCTAGCAGGACAGGTTGGCATTTTCTTTTCAATAAAAGGAAACATCTTCAGGAGGGAAGGGGAGCTGTGAGTCATCCTGTGAAAGACCAGAGATGACAGCTGTGTTGTAAAAATGCCTTCCTAAACCATGTGTAGAAAGGCAAAAGATAGTAGTCAAATTGCTGTGAAAAATGAGGGGTTGAAGGGAGTTTTACAGATTGGATTTTTATACATTTTTAAGTGTATACTATTTAGTAGAATTTCTTTAGATCCTTTTGTATAAATAAGTTTCATCCTTAACAGACCAGCTAACATTGTTACATTAAATGTTTTTAGAGAAAAAAAGTCTTCATATGCCTATTTATATTTACACACTCTGAAGTGGTAAAGGTTACCTGGAGACATTAAAAAAGATAGTCATTAATTTACTGGAGTGAAGACAGATTTGTGAATCAAAATAATTTTCACCCAAAATAAATTAATATACATATTCTCTACATAGAAATTGCTATGACTTGCAGTTTTCTTTCCTTCAGCTTTATTCTAAAATATTTAATATCTTTAAGAAAAACGAGATCCAGAACAAAACATTTTTCCTGTCCCCAAATTATTTTTCCCTCTTGCCTATTGCCAAAAATTTAAACGGTTTTTAATTCCCCTGCCTCAGGGAGATCCTCCTGGATTGACAGAAACCAAACAAATTAGTCATTGGTAGATCTTAATTCAAGATGGAATTTAATGACATTTTCATCTTACCTCCCTAACAGTTGTTTTGAGTTTTACATTGTTGGATTTTGCACGCATTTTAAAGATAAAAAATTTAGCATAATTGCTACTAAGTATTACAAGATGATGGTAAACATAGGGGTACAGAATATTGTCACAAATAGTTCTGAGAAAATGGAGTACTAAAATTTGAAAAAATAATCTGTATTATTTTCCATTTTAAAGGGTTTTAAATTTAGGCATACGTTTGTGCTCTTTTAAGGGTTCACCAAGGTCATTAATTTACTAATCTCTCCTGTACTTAAAGACAATTAATTCCTTAGCTACTTAAGGCATAATTCCTCACAAAATTTCATAATCAATTCATGCACACGTTATGCCTTTTCAGTTTTCATACTTGAATCTGATTAACTTGTTTGTTTCTGTAAGACCCTTGGAGGAACAAGTTATATGAAAGAATTTGGGTTCTTTTTCAATAAATCAGAAAATTCAAAGTGATAGTTTAATGAATGTTTTTGTCCAGATTTTTATCTGTTACGTAATGGTGAATGGCACATTGAATAACTCAGCGTGTAATTGAAATCACAGCCTGATCTTCAACAGCAGCAACTCAGTATTTTAAGGTAATACCTTCTAGCTCTATGTATTTACATATGTTTATCAGTACTGCAAGGACAACCAACTGTGGTAGCTTTACCATGTCAACCAACTCAAAAAATATATTTCTTTGAGGACTAGGAAAAAATCCTCCTTTGCTATATTATTTTTCAGGTAACTAAGCATTTCTAAAACACAATAAAATTTTAAAACATAGAAAATGAGTATTTGAAATGATATTTCAAACAAATTCTTTAATAGTTCTTAAACAAATGAAAATAACTCTTCCTTTTGTTATCACCTGAAATGAGTTACAAATTCAGAGGAGTTTTAATTGTTTCCAGTTCCTTTGAAAGTTCTGTTGGCAAATTAAACTGTTAAAAAGCTCTTTAATTTTCACCTTCAATATTAGAGTAAATATTTTATTTTCCTAAAATTTACCCTTATTTGGCTTAAAAATGAATGTAAAGTTTTACACAAAACAGCTAGAATTTGTTGGTTTAAAACTTGTTTTTATCTTTCCCAGCTACAGAGAAATGCTTGAATACATGAATTATAAAATGTCCATGAGAAGAATAAAAAGAAAAAAGACATAGACTATATTGTCTTTTCAACCTTAGATACAGAAATCATTCCTTGTAACTTTGGATATTTTACTCATAGTTCAAGCATTTGCAGTTGACCCTGAGTTGCAGCAAAGTAGAAAGCAGCAATCAGCAGCAGTAGATGTACCCTGGCACACTGCAAGGACAATTCCTATATTCCTCCAAAAATTCAGAGAAAAAGTTTCTGCTGAGTAGAACTCATCTCAATTTTTATTTAAAATATAATGCCTAACTAACTTTCTGACAGCACTTTCACTTTTCATATGAATTTCTAGGTCAAACTTGCAGGCAGAAAAAGGGATTATGGACAATTTGGTTTAGTTTCAGATGTATGTCAGCGTGTCTGAGTGCTTGCTGTCTGAGTGTATGGACAATTTCAAGTGTGTGCCACACTAATTAGAAACTGCGTCAATGGTCCAGGATGATTCATTGGGTAAGGCCCTCAGCTGCATCCTGACCTTATTTGCATGAACAAAAATGCTTAAGCAGCATGTAGAGGCTTCCAAAAACCATTGTTTAGTCAGGACTGTCACCTCCACAGCGCAGGTAGTGTGGGACATCAGCCCACAGGGATGCCTTTCAAGCTCAGGTGTTGTGCCAGAGTAGGAGGCATGGAGTGGGGTAAAGTCTTAGCTTAGGATACTGTCTCCATCTGAATGATGTTGTAGTGAGCTCATGGTTATACCTGTTAAAGTCTGGCAGGCCTGAATGTCTCAGTAAAGAGAGAAAAATGAGATGGAAACCCTAGCTACCAGAGCAACGTAGAAATGGCAACGCAGAGAAGTGATTGAAATCATCTTCACCATTGCTCCTCAGTGCTGGGGGCTTTGAAAGATACGTCTCAGAATCACACTCCTTCCTCTTAGGTATAGATTTTTATTCCCCCCTCTCATGCATGAACATTGATATATATATGTATACATTTGTTGAAGAAAACACAAGTCTAGAACAGCAGCAGAGCAGCCTGGCATTATTTTTTTCTCCAGTGATAGTTTTTCTGACTTGTGACATCTTCATAAAACAAAAAAAGTTATCTATTATATTTGAAAAAAATACTCTCAAACAAAGATGGCAGCACTGTGTTTGCAATTTCATCTTTCTATCATATATCCATAGTCTAGTTTTTACTGGTGCCTCAAGGAATCAGTTCACTTTACATCATATTTAGTAAATCGAGTTCTCTTTTAACACGTCAGTGGTACAAATGCTTAATGATTTCCTTCTGTCCTAACTCATAGTAATTCCTTATAATGCAAACTGGATTCATTACTTGACTAATATTTCCTGTGCAAAAATAATTTATACCACTTCTGCATATTTTCCAAGAACTAATTACAGAATCTCAGAACAGCAGAATTGTTGAGATTGGAAAAGACCTTTAAGATCATTACATGGAAATATCCGACTCTTTCTTAGAAAACATATGATTTAAAGGAAGCTCCTGCTCTTTTCAGGAAACCAAAAGTACATGAGTTATAATTGCCTCATTCTGAATTGTTCTGTCAGCTTAAAATGCCATATAAAATACTAAAAGCAAACTTTTCTGTTAATTAACTATGCTTTGGTACTTCTTCCTTAGTTTCTAATTTCAGCAGATTTTAATGGATAGAACCTCCTGCATAAATATTATTCTTATCTATTTAGTGTCATTTCACCTTTCCTAGCATAGCATTACTATGTAAATAATAAATCATTCCTTTCACAACTATGCCATTAAAAGCCCATTTCTCTTGGAAATCCATCATCAGAGACCTTCAGTTTTGACCAAGACAAGTGACACCCAGGAAGAAGAATTCAATGGGCACTTGGAGGTTTGAATATTGTCTGACCATGGAGAGTTGCTCCTGGGAACTGACGGGTTCACTTATGTCACAGCAGCAGCTCAACTCCCTAGAAGGCATTATGTCCTCTGTTAAGATACTGAGAAAGAAAAAAACCCTCATAGCAGCTATGCAGGACAATTAAAGAGAGAGAGGATGGACACATGAGTGTGTGCTCTGAAAACCATCATATGTTAGTGAAACCTCAGTGACAAGAAACATAAAGCTTGGTAATCTATGGCTAATTTTGCTATTTTACTGCAGACAAGCTAATAAAGCTGTTGTTTAGAAGTGACTTTTATGTAAAATTTTATACAACAATGGAGATTTATCTTGAAGTTGTTATTGTGATGCTAACTTTCTTTTATTGAAGTGAAAATAAGAATTTCAGCAGACTCTTACAAAATTATGCACACATTCTGGAAGCATGACTCTGTCTTTAGGAGAACATGAAGTCTTCTGGATATTATTGGTGTTAATTTAATTGCTTTGGGGATTAATTTATAATAATAATTTCAAGGGCCAAAAGGTTGTGTCAGCACAATTTGAGCATGTTGCACTTGCTAGTGTTTGGAAGGTTTTTTTCAATCTTTTCTCCACAATCTGGTGGACCAGAAACACATTTCAGCTTTTCAAATAAACTCTTATTCTTGGACAGTCCTTTGAGTTAGGATACTGTGACTTTATGGAGAACATTAAATGTTGAAGTATTATTTTATAACCTGATTTGATAAACAGTGGCATTATCATGTGATTAGGAAATAGGAAAAAAAAAAAACCTGTATTTTGTAAATATTTGCAGCATGACCAAAGGCACAAATGTTCATGGACTATTACTGACTCCAGATGAAGCCAAACAGGGAAAGAGACATGAATGAAATATAGTGACAGAAACAGCAACATTTGGACCCAACAGGGATTTGTGACCCACTGGGCACACTGGTTTTTTTCCTAGTGGTTTACCATCTCTTGCCAGTGAGAAAATTACTCATTGACCTCACAGTGGTATTGTGAAAAATACTACATACTTTATTGATTCAAAGAGACTCTTGAAGCTCCATATGAATGCTGTAAAACTGTATCTAAATAATTCACTGATGATAAATTTCTATCAGAAGGCAAAGAAAGAAGGGGATATTCCCTTCTCTGGCCCAATGTGATACAGGAACAGAGCTGCATGATTTCTACGTTTTCTATGTTTCTACATTGCTCCATGGAAAAATGACTGGGTCAGGAATCTTTCTTACTTCCCAAATACCTGAATATTACCCTATCTGTCACGGAGTAATTGTGACAAGATTGTGAATTACATGGGTGTCATGTGGTTTAACCTTTGTTAATTCCATTCCTCAAACTTTCAGAGTATGGAAAAAGAAAACAATATCCATTAAAGCTGGAATAAGGGAACACTAAGAGTCTTACGGTCTGACCTAGCTTACATTTTAGGTAATGGCAATGCCTCTTTAGGTGAAGGAAGAAGTTTATGTTTTCTTCTTTGATTTCAAAGTCCCCAGTTAGATTGGCTATATTTCAGTTTGCATAGAAGAGGCTACTATGGTAACTCTCTTTGAGGTTGCTAGGGCAACCATTTAATAATAATTAGTTCCCTTAAAACTAATTAACCTTTAATGGAGTGTTAAAGATTACACACAACACATCCAACAGGTGTGAAGTTTCTGTGGGAAGGAGTCATGCTACTATTAAAGCATTGGAAAGAAAAACATTTCTTCATTTTACTTTTTTCATTTTTAAACAAGGAAGCACAATTACTCCTCTTACCATAATCCACATATATTTATATGACTTGTGTCCCATGTACAGCCTCCATAATATCTTTGTCCTTGGAAAAGATGCAGTTAATTTCATACAGTTTTGACAGGATTGCACCAATTCAGATCTCTCGAACTAATGAGTGTCTTTATCTCTTTACAGTGTGCTGCTCTAGCAGAAAACTGCATGCAGGAAAACAGTTTTTCCACCCTCCTGAGTAAGAAATGATGAACTTTACTACTTTGAATGGGAATGTGTTACACTGCATTGTGTACCGGAGGCACTCTCGTTCAAACATGGTCATAGGATGGCTTGGTAGGACTGTAGGGAGAGGAATGTTTCGGGCAACCCATACATGGGCAGGGCAGGACTAGGCTGTGGGAAGCTGGACACTAGACTTGCTGTGGGATAACTGGGCCAGAGGCTGATAGCCCTGGGAGCTGAACTAGGGTTCTCAACCATGGGGAAGGTGGGGTAAGTCCTCAGGACCATGACTAAACTGGGCATTTGAAGCAGATTTCAAAGTTGGAAATATTTGAATTCAGGTATAAGCTGCACATTTCATATGTGGACTTTATAACATGGGAAATTTCTCTCTATTTATGCTCAGTTAAACGACAATTCAGCAACTGTGAAACTTGAGTCTGAATCCATATTTGCTCTCTAATTTAGCCACCAGAAATACAGTTTCTATAAATAATATTCTCTATTTGCCTCACTGCTCAGCATGAGTTGGGAGTTCAGGGTTAGGACATCTCACTGATGAAATTTTACTCCTGATTACTTAATTCCAGTGGCTAATACTCAATTGATAAACTTATAACCTTGACCTTTTCCCTTGGTGTTCTGGAGTGTCAATACCTCACTTTAAAAAGCTCATCTGAACTGCCATGGACAGTCTCTCACGATAAGCAATGAACCTCACCACAAAACTTAAAAGTGTTTTGCACTGCCCTTCCTTTAGCTTCCTGAAGATTTTGTGTGCAAGGTATTTAACATTACTTGCTTTGAGGAGTGAAACTTGGTCTTCACACTGGGACTTTGGAACCTTCAGAGTGTCAGAGATTTCACAGTGGTCTGATATTTACTTTCAGAAATTCCTGTGTCCTATGCAGAACTTTAGACTTGAGTTTTGCCTGTTGAGATTTGAAGTTGTTTTTGTCTAGCACAAACTCAAATGACACTCTGGGCTGCATGTGAGTGCTTAGAAGCAAGCACTCTCATTCCTCATCCACATTCAGACCACAACCAAGGAAAGAAGACTTTGTCACTTTTTATTGCAGCCACCTGAGGAGGGACATGAGGAGCAGTGAGAAAGTCTCTGAAACCACTACCCCTGTGGCTCAGAGTAAGTAGGGGGAGTGCACATGAAAGAACTTGCAACAGTGTAAACGAAATGGGGCTGAAAGAAGTAGCACAGGAGAGTCACTGCTATTTCTCTGATGTGTTTGGACACTCTGCTGCACCTTAACCAGCACAGTGACACCACACACAGACTCCAAAACCCCACAAGCTAAAACGGCTAAAAAATGCACACATCTGTCACTCTTGTAATATAAGGCTGATACAATTAGCCTGACAGTCTGCTTTTTGATGCTTGTATTGAAGACATTCTTTTGAAAAGTAACCCAAAGAGTAGAGAGAATGCGACAATTTTCTAATCACTATCAATTTATCTGGTTTTTCACGTATCATAAAATATTGGGTAGCATCTGGTAAAAAAACCCTTTCTTTCTTTTTTTTTTTTCTTCTTCTCTCTCTGGCACTTTTAAAGTGGCACTGATGAATCTACCTGACTAGGGGCTGTAAAAAGAAAGCAGATGGCACACTTATCACCCCAAACTCAATCCTACAACCTTGTCCTTTACAAGTCTCTAGTGAGGAGGCAACTTGCTAATGATAGCAATTAGCATCATGGAAATACCGGGAAGACCAGAAGCTTGCAGACAGCATTTCTGATAAGCTCAGGGATTGCTGTTTTTGAAGCCATCCAGACAGTCAGAAACCATTAGTGTCTACGGTTAATTCATCACAACTAACCAGGTCCTATGGGTTTTTATTTTGGTGTAACAGTAGCTTGTCTAGTAAACGCTAAATCAAGGAAGGAAAAACCAAACCAAACCAAAAAATAGTAATAATAATAATAATAATAAAAAAAAACAACAAAAAAACCCCAGATTCTTTTCTTTTGTAACAGTACAGGAGTCTCACATTTTTGTTTATTACTCACATGCTGTATGGATGTTCAACATGAAGCTGTTCTGTGCATATTGTGGTTTGGTGAAAGTCACTTTTCTCCTTTAAAATAACTTTTTCCACTAAAGGAGGGGAGAAAGATTTTACAACAATTTTATTGAAGGAACCTTGTTTATAGCAACTAATTTCAATATTACTTTAGCTGCAATTTTATTCTGTAACTGGAGGATTGCTTGAGAAGGACAAAATGATAGAAACAGAGGTGTTTGGTAATATCAGGAAAGGATTTTCAAGGAGCAGTAGTTTGCTAATTTTTGAGTGTCCTTGCAGCAGCCTGCAACCTACTTTGTCTCATCTGGATGTAAGACTGATAAGCAAGAAAATTAATTTAGAAAATGTAACTAAGTTTCATTATAATATAAATTTTGGTTCTCTTTGCACATCTCACAAAGATGGTTTGATCACTGCACTGGTAAACAGATTTTTTTCCCCAAAAATGAAGGAACTCTACCAATTTCCTAGCAAAACATCTCTCTTTTTTCTGTGCATTTCTCAGTCTAAATGATATACCTCTTTGCAGTCAACATGGAAGAAGTGAAATTAAATCTTGCTTTGACAAACAACCTTGTTTTTTTCCCAGGTATCTCTCAGTGGAATAAATGCAGAAAATCATAATCCTGAAGACTGTCTTAAATTTTTAGCTCTTTGACTGGTGAAGTGCCCTAACAAGCTTCAAGGAGAATGGCTAAGAACTCATCTTCCATTTAAAACCAAAAAAAAAGCTGATGTTGATGTTGCTTTATTACACGTGTAAAACACAAACTCTACAACACTCTTGAGGAAAAATATTTTTGCAATAAACCTGAAACAAATCAGAGAAATCTGTTTTGAATTAAATCATGTTCACTCTCCCAATGTTCATGTTAGAATTTTTATCCACGTGTTAATTTTTTGTTCAATGTAAGTCTTCACACTTTCATTTTGTTAAGGTGGATTCTTTATAGTTGAATCATTCCTCATTTTTAAAAGTAGGACTAAGAGGAAAATAATACCTACACATGAAATAATCAACAGATGCGTTTCCACATACAAATACATACATATACTTTCTTTTTTTTTTTTTTGAGTAGTTCAGGTCCTGGGGCAGATCAGCAATCTGCGATGAAATTAAAACACTTTCATTTATGGTCTGTTGGCACCCACAGTAGCTCTGGGATTATCAAGTACCTGGGCAGATAAGGTTGGGACTGCAGCTGAACTTCTGTTCAATCCTTCATGGTTTTCCCCATGGTCAGAAACGTGGTACATTAGTGAGATAATACCTGACATCTTGTACTATCACATTTGTTCAGAAGATCAATAGAGGACCTATGTACACAGGGCAGTCAATCTATTACCTTTTATAAGCCGTAAATTCACTTAGCAAAGCAAGAAGGACAGGTATACAATAGCAATTTATTTTCTTTGACCACAGCCAGCCCTTGACATTTAGTTTCTACTATCAGGACAATGATTTTGAATGGTTTGATGTTTTTTTCTCTCAAGCTATAACAGTAAAAATTCAGTGATAGACAGTATATGAATAAAAATTATTCTAACTTTAAAAATATGAAAATATAGCCATGTTTCCAGAGTTCTTAAGCTATGTTTAATGCAGATTTAGTCCTGTTCATTTTTTGGTTGGTTGATCTTTTTAAAATGCTGTTTTCTACCAAAAATCTATTAACAGTTAATGAATTAAGCTCCTTCATAAACATTACCATACCCCATAATTGTCAGTAGAAATTCTTGAAGTTCCTATGATATTATTGAATTTCAGTCAGTAAGCTTTAATAGTGACATCAGGAGAGAGATCACATGGCAAAAAAAAGAAAAAAGAAAAAATTGTTTATGGTTGTCTTTACCTCCCCTTGAAAGACCACCTCACAGTTAATTTAAACACCATTCACCTATTCCTGAGGTGATATTACCATTTTACTTTGACATGGATGCAACAAATTAGCTACAACTACGTGTCCTGTTTCACAAATGTCTACCCTTGTACTAAGCAGATGGTCCTAGCTTAGTATCAGCATACAGAATATTCTTTCCAGAAACCTTATTTTTTTAATAAGTAATTATCCTTCAGAACATGATGCAACAATTTTCCAGTGCTCCATGAAATTTTGTTTGTTTGTTTGTTTTACTGTGTCCTGTAAGAAAGACTTCATGTGCAACAAATGTTAATATAATTTTAAAACCTTTCATTCATCTTGGGCTATTGTTTTACTAGGACTGGCCATTTTGTAGCCTCATGTGTTTTGGCTGTCAGCTGAAATGATAACTTATTTGAATACTGTGTTCAGTTCTGAGCCCCTCACCACAAGAAGGATGTTCTGTGAGGTTCTGGAGCGAGATGGTGAGATATTGAAACGGGTTGCCCAGAGAAGTCATGGATACCCCATACCTGGAAATGTTCAAGGCCAGTTTGGATGTGGCTTTGAGCATACTGATCTTGTGGAAGGTGACCCTGCCCATGACACCAGAGTTGGAACTAGATGATCTTTAACATCACTTCAAACCAAAACACTCTATGATTCTGAGATTGTTTCTTTCTGACTTCTTTCCCCAGATCAATAGCCATTGGCTCATCAGTCACCTGAAATTTAGAAATGGGTGATTGATACAGAATGTAAAAGAAACCATATCCAGACCATCCAGTGGTCTGAAGAAGTGGCACATGCATAAGAGCTGTGATAGTGGTCTCACTTTACTCAGTAATGGAAATCAGGCCTTGAAAGTATAGTGGCATAGACCTTGGGAATCTCATATAGCACCATCAGTAAAGCTCACAAAACATTATAGCAGTTTGATTCAAAATATGTATTGGTGGTGAGTTTTAAGCTCAAGAAGTAAATAAGGCTGCCCTAGCAGGAATATTTGTGCTTATGGAGAGGCTTATGCAGAATTTTTTGTCTTCTAGAAGCTGTACTGAAGAGGTGGTAGGAACAGCTTAGTGTTGTCAGCCAGAGCCCATGTTTCAGCACAGATGCTAAATACGCACAGAAGTTATATATGTACAGGATGTTGGACAAATGGTTCTCTGAAGTGAGCACACCTTAGAGAAGCAATGAGAAAGACAGACATTTCTGACAGAATATAGTGAATATACTTTTCATTCCTAAAAGCCTAAAGGAATTATTTACTTCTGCTTAATTCTGCTGAATCAACACACACTCAGAAGAGTGAGCTGCACTCAGAGATCCAACATTAACAGCCACATGAAATGTGTTTGTATTACAGTCTTCCCTGCTGAGAGCAACCAAGCCTGTCTTGGTAAGAACTCACTTGCCTTTCCTATCCAGACCAGGTTTGCAGACTGTCTGTTAGAAATGCTATTCTTTAAAAAGAGTTAAATTTGTCACAAGGTTTTTATGTAAAAAAAAATTAATTAAAAGAGGCATTTTTTGCACAAGCTGTCTACAAATAGAACCAACATAGTCTCTTTGAGATGAATCCAGTACAGTTTTGATTGTGTGTTATTTGAGAATTGTAGATAATTATTAAGCATGAAATAAGACTCATATGATTCACAGAGTATCAGAGTGTTTAATCCAGTGAGGTATTTCTGTCACCCTTTCTTTTCATGCATTTTTCATCAAGTCTTCAGTTATATGTTAAGACAAATTTGCACTTGGAGAATCATAGACTTGCACTGGAAATTGCCAGAAGAAAATATAGATGAAAATGAATGATTGAATGACTACAGTAAAAAATGGATGGGGAAAAGAGCTGTGAAGTTGTTGAACCATAAAAAGGGAGAAAACAAATATCAAGTTTACAGGTAGAACACAGTGTTTAAGTTCAAGATAAGTAAGTGGTGCAAATAGTCTCTTTTTCCATCTCTGTGTACTATGCTGGTAGATTAGATATAGCAGATATTAAAACAACCTAATTTCCAGATGTGTTGAGCTACCTTACTTCAAGATCAACTCCTGAAGTCAGTACAGAATGAAGCCAAGTGAGAAAATCAACAGATACTGACAGAAAATATTTTGTCTTGTCCCCTGTAGTTCCTGCTAGAGATAAATGGAATTATAACCCCAAGACTACTTGACATCTGTTTCCTGGTAAATCTTATTGCCCTATTTAACTGGAAGAAAGGAATACTGATTGAAATAGGTAGCAGAAAAAGAACACTGAGAAAATGAAATTTTCCAAGCATAAGAAAATAAAAAAGCTGGTAAGAGAGAAATAGAATAAATTAAAACAACATTTCATAAACATGAAAATAAATGTTTTTTATCTTGTGAAGAAGTATGCAATAATATGTGACATTGCACATAATGAATTCCAAACAAAATGCAAAACACTTTAGAATGGATGAGGACTAATTTTCTAAGTGACTTACTTGTCTCCAATGTTCTTTTGTTTTCAGTTTATTGTTACAGCAGCAATTCTGTTGCTGCATTGAAATATAGATCAGATATAGCCAAATGGCATTGTTTTGTATCAGAAGAGATTCACTTCCTTTTATTCTTGCCTGCTTTTTGTTGTTCTGCTATGAAAATTAGCTTTCCTGCTTCATGTATTTTTCCAATTCAGTCACCACATTACTAAATTAGTGTTGGTAGCTTGTATGGTTCTTCTTTCTTCCCAGCCTTCACTTCTTTGGTTATTTCATATAAAAAAAATAAATAAATGACCAAATTTATTCTTCCCATTATTCTGAACCTTCAATTTCCTTTTTGCAGTATCATTTCTGTGACATAGATTCTTGCTATTGCTTAGGAAAAAGAACAAGATACTTCTGTCATACTGACCTGCCTAATAATAATTAACAATCTTTTAACAGCTTGCTTCAAAAATTCTGGGACTGCAATAATGCTGTGGTCTCGTGTTCCAATAGGTTCCTTCTCCCAGTATTGCCCAGCCCCTGGCAATTCTCTCTCACCACAGTCTTTCCTGCTGTGTTCATCTAGATACTGGAGAGACAGCTCTTTCTTGAAGCTGGATTGGGGGGGAAATGGTGAGAATTTTTTGCCCCAGTTAGTGGTCTTCTTAAGGTTTTAATATCTGCAGAAAAGGAACCTAGTGGAGTTGGAAGAACTTCTCTGCTTGTAAGAGGAAGAAAGTAGAGAATAGGAGGAGGCAGGGCACCCTCAATACAGTTCATCCCATAGTCGCTACGCTTCATAAACTACATTTCTGTCTCTTCCTGCTATTGAAGTGTATCAAATCATTTGACTTCTTTATACAAATGCAGACCACTTATTCCCTCTATGAAAAATAAAGCCGATCAGAAATTGCTGGCAGGGTTTAAGACGTTGAGGAAAGTATCAGAAGGGGCATCATCATGTTTTATCCACAGAAAGAGCTTCCAAGTATGAGGTTCGTGCAAATGATGTCACAGCACCCACTAGTAGTGACTGCCATGTGTCAAGACATTATTTCACCTGACCGGTATACTTTCATCTTGCGTATTTAACTATTTTTTCAGAAACCTGTTACACTTTGGAGATGATTTTAAAGCATGGGAATTCAATCTGTAATTCCTGTTCATCACAGTTTTTGACATGGAAATGAGATATTAATAGAGATCTATCCATTGACAAGGAAAAAGGGATTTTTCTGAAGTGAATCCCAACCTAGTTCTCAAGTGAGAACAAAGCATGGGCTGAGAAATAGGGGAGAAAACCCAACAGTGATAAAACAAATTTAATACTACTAAATGAATGTAGAAAATTGAAATGAAATTCTGATAATATTATAAGGTGCTTTTCCAGTCTAATAACAATAGCAATTTTTAAGCTCATCTTCACAGTACATTATTTTTTATTATAACTGAGCTGAAGTCTATGATGAGGCACTTGATAAATACTTGAGCAATACAGACTTGATTGCAACATGTATGTAACATTACAGTCCTAGTGAAATCAAAGGATTTAAAGCTGTGTATGCTACCTATGGACTATGCGGTATTAATTTATTTGATTTTCATCTGAATGAAAGACTGATGAAGAAAAGTGGTCTGGGAGCCACTCTCAAACAGAATTTCCAAAGTGTCTTCTGGATCACTTCTCGTCCTGTTTCACAGTACACGTTATCTTCCCATGTGAAGAGATTATTCTTTATTGGCTTTCCAAGAAAAAGTGGTGTAAGAATTAATAAGATAATGTCAGCAAAGCCTTTTAAAGGTTGAAAGCATTGTATTAAGTATTCTTTGGACTCTGAGGTCAAGTATCTTCCATTTCAACCTTCAGCACAAAAAGTTCATATTAGAGCAACAACCACAAAAAAATATTTCATTCGTTAACTCTGTGCTGAGGATAATATCTTGATAAAATTACCCAGAAGATTTTAACAAGATTAATTGAACATCCATTCTTGGAGTATGGTTTTACAGGCTTGTTCACAGGGATTGATAATGGAAGTGTCTGTTTGTTTTCCAAAGGTTCTCATGTCTGAAGGAATTACTAGACTAGTTCTATTTTTTCACTACTAGAAACATGTATAGCAATAATTTTCTGTTTGGAAATACTAACTTTGATAGTATGACTGCAACTTAATAGTGCTGTCCTTCACAACAGCAGCAGAAAAAGCATGTTACTGGGTTGTTTTCACCATGTAAATATTGACACAATGTGTTGATAATTTTAGTTACGAAGAACCCAAGGTTAAGAACAAGTTTATAGCTGGAATCCGTTTTTCCCCTTTCTGCTTTATCTTTTGTTATCATTGAAACATTCAGACAATGTCAGAAGGAATAAAGTATTTCTTGCTGGTGTTGTAACTTCTCAAGTTAAAAAGGGGAAGTGATTCTTTTAATAAGTTTTTTACTCTTTTGATGACAAAAGTGAGGAACCATCAGTGAAGAGTGAGATTGAGATGTCACAAAGCTCAGTATCTATTGCAGGCTTCATTTCCTCTGACTGCTTACTTGACATGGTTAATAGAAAAAAACCTGCAGAATCACATGTAAAGAATTGAAAACATCCTGGCACCAGACAGTGTTTCACACACTTACCCCTGTGTATGTGAGACATGTTGCATCTGCTCTTCTTGTTTCAGCCAAGCTCTATATAATTTTGAGGGTTAAAGCTACTGCCCAATAAATTGCTTCTGGAACTGCTTCATAAAGTAAATAATTTTACTGTAACTGCATACTGCAGTTAATATCTCATCAGTTGCTTCTATAGACAACTTTTTATAGCTGACTAACTATTCATCCAATATGTCTTAGTGATCCTGGTTGCCTGAAATCTTCTACCTGGTATATTATAGCATAAGGTGTGTAGTATGGCTGTGGAGAGAAAATCAGAGTTCTTCTTAGATAAAGGATGAATGCAAGTATTGAAGATCATTCTAGCAAAAATCATTGCCAAATCAACTACTTCCAATGCTGAAAAGGTCACTGGCAAATGAAATGTTCTTTAAAGGATTATGTAATTCCTCATATGGGCTTTAATACCAATTTAGTGAGTGCTGCCTCCAGGTTCACAGAGGTTTAGATCAGATTTTCAAGTTAGTAATGGATAGAGATCTATGACACTTCTGCAGCCAGAAACTGCTTGAAGTAGAAAGTAGGAGAGCAACATGAAATGAATACAGTGGGCATTTATCTTAGCAGAAACAGTGCTTTCAGCACAGCACATCAGAAAGCATTACATTCAGATCGTCCCCGTCATACAACATAATCAATATGGAATTGACCTTTTGCATTCCTTGCATAGTCTCAGTATTCTAAGGCATTGAAATAAACAAACAGATCCCTAAAAGATGGTAAGTGGCTGCCTTCTGTCTCTTCTGTAGATAAAAAAGAAATTTCCAGTTAATACTTAATTGCATATCACTTCATATAGGGTAGAAAAGCAAAGATAGCACATCTTTCTTAATTAAGAGTCCAGTCTACCAGCCAAACACCTTGGTCAATCCAGAAGTATAGAATTTAACCTTTGGTTTAAGTTTCATGTAACACACACAAGACTATATCACTTCTGAAATTAGAAGAATTGGTTACATTTTAAAATAATTTCCATGTTAAAAAAAATGGTTTACTGTTGAGTTTTTAATTAAAAGAATTTAAAAGGTCATCTACAGAACTTCTTGCAGAGACTGAAAAAGAAATTTTAGAATTTAAATTACAGAGTTACTGCTGCCTGATGTAAGTAAGAATTTCCTTACTGGCTATAAAATTTGCTGTTTTCAAAGTGCAATTTGAACCTCAAACTCTTCATCAATGAAGGTCAATTATCTGTTAGACCTAAAACGCTTTATTGTTGCTCCGATTGATTCTCCTATATACTAAACATCCGTTTTGCATATATAATACAGAGTTTCGATACCCTACTGTGTTTTCTTCATTCTCTCCCAGCTGGTTATTTCCTAGTTAATGTCATGTGTTTGTGTTCTGTGGTTTCAAATTTTAGAAGAGTTTTACAATGTACCTCATATTTTCTCGTCTTTTCTGCTATTTTCTATTAGCTCTGTGTTCCAAGATATTTGGGTTCATTTGATTTGCATCTCTTTCTTAACAGAATAATTTTTTTCTATTTTTTATATGTACTTTTTTTTATTGTTCATCCTGTCCTTAGAAATGTGAGTCTAGACATTTAACATTTCATGTCTTCTTCTGTCAATAAATTCCCTCTGATACCCTTTCTTCCTGACCTACAGTTATTTATGTGCTTGAAAAGAATCTAATTACATCTAATTACATATTTAAGATGTATTAATATCTTCTTTTCATATTTTAAGGTTTGCTTCTCCAAAACTTCCTTCATCCTACCCTCTTTTCATAGTTATCTCCTACTCATATCTCCACTTTTCATCCTCCCCAGAATTTGTGGGACAGGGACTGTACACTTTGGCATAGAGGCTCTGTAGTTTAAATCACTACAAGCTATCAATATTCTTTTAGCACTGAGCATTTTTTCATGTCTGTGTTGCTGCACAACATACATTGGAACTTGCATTTTTACTTTTGGCTTTGAAGACCATATTTAAGCATTAATATGATTTATGAAATTTCTTAATGTCCACAACTACTGTGGACAGTAACTCTAAGCATAGCTGAGGACTTAGCACTGGAACAGGGATTGTCCATACAACAAATGTTGCTTCTGTAGGGATGCATCCCAAAAGCAGATGCTGGGTTCAGAGTGCTTTGGAAAATCAAGAATGCTTCTGATTTCGGTCTTCAAAAACCTAACTTTGCATTTTCAGTTTTTAAACTTTAGGCCTGCAGTGTAAAACCTGCAGAATGCCAGGTGTTTTAGGATCATACACTGTGTTCATAGTCTATGGTTTCAGTCTTGTGATTGCTAGGCCAGTATACTTTGATATTTCTTTCTCCTGCTGTTGATTGGAGTCCTTCTTGTTTGTTTCATTAGAAGGGGGAAAGCTACTAAAGACAGCAGTATGGAACGGTTTTATAATGCTTCTAATGCTGCTGTAAATGTCCCTTCAGATACAAATCTGAGCCTTGGTTCACTTGTTATCACTCACTAGTAGTTATTTGGGAGTTATTTACAGACTTTTTCTATGTAGAGCAAAACTTCAGTTAAATTTCACGGGCCTGGGGGAACACATCTTTTTATTGTAAACTAGTTTTTATTATAGACTAGTTATTTATTAATTAGTATTAATGTTTCTTGGTCTTGGAGCTTTGAACTGAAAGAAATACAAATTTCTTCTTTGTCTAGTTTCCCCATTTATTGCACAGCTGGTTGCACTGAAAATATTCTGTTGCCTACAAGAAAATGTGTTTACTGTTGTGCAGTCCTTATGATTTTAGAATACAAGTCACTTATAAATAGTCATTAATTTCTTTGTGCAGCAACCTTGAGGGGTGAGAATTATTATTCCATATGTTTTCATGATAAGAAATGAGACACCAAATTACTTCCTAGAACTGACAGGATGGCCAAACCAAAATTCTTTTGTGAGAAATTTTGTGAATGTTTATACAGTGACTTTGGGATCAATCTGTATATTTTTTTACATTTTCAGAAGACTGCAACACTAAATTCCATTTTTTTAAAAAAATATTTGTATAATCAGGTTATTACTAAAATGTAGCTTATAGTAACTCCATGCTTTCATAAAATGTTGCCACCTATTGCAATGGAAAATAGAAACAAAGCCTACCTCTGCTCTCTGTGTGGTATGCTGCTCTCATTGTACTCCTCAGGTTACAGAAGTAGAAGAGCAAATCTTTTGCTGCTTTTTTATTTAGCTAAACATGCAAGAATAGCTTAATATTCTGGAAATCTTCAGGTATAATTTCTCTGCCACAGTACAGGGTAAAATGTATCTTTTGTTTTTCAAAGGTTATAGGAGTCTTGAAACCAGTTTAAAGATTGAACACTTAACTATTCATGGCTAAAATCAAGGAAGACAGATTCTTCCTAAGTGTCAGTCTGTGAAATGTGGCTGCAGAAATGTTATTGGTATTGAGAATTAAATTTTTCAAGTTCTATACTAGCTCAGAAAAGTAGATGTGATTAAGACTTTAACAAAACAGCTGAAGAAATTATTTAAAAAATAACTGTCAGCCTTTCCTGCTCATTGTCTTTGAAAATGGGCAGAGGCATTGCCTTCTATATCAGGAAATGGATAGAATGTGAAGATTTGTCCCTGAAGAATACTCACAAAGAAGTTGGAAGCTTATGAGTGAAAATAAAAGACAATGGTAACAAAAGGAACCTTGTTGTTGTATACTACAGGCCATTTGATCAAGGGGAGCCTACCAACGAAATCTTCTTCCAGCTACAGGATACTCCATGCTCACAAGCTTTCATTCTGCTGTGGAACTACAATCACCCTGACATATGCTGGAAAAGTAGCACAACAAGATTTAGGCAACCCAGGAGACTCCTGGACAGCTTTGAAGATAATTTCTTAACCGAGGTAGTAGACACTCCTACCTGAGAGGATACATTACAGGACCTGATAGTCACCAGTGGAAATGAGCTCATCAGTGGTATCAAGATCAGAGGCAGCCTGGGCTGCAATGATCACACATTGGTGGAGTCCAATGTCCTGAAGCATGAGAGACATGTGAGGAGTATATACAGGACCCCAGATTTTGGAAAGCAAAATGACATCTCTTCAAGGAGTAAGTCAGTGGGAGGCCCTCAGATACAGTCTTCAGGGACAAGGGAGCAGAACACAGCTGACATATTTAAGGATGTTTCCCATAAAGTGCAAGAGCACTCAGTGTCCAGGAAACATAACAGGGAAGGGAAGAGACGAATGTGACTGAGTTGAGAGCTGCTGGTCGAACTGAAGAGCAAGAGGTAACAGCAGAGGCAGTGCAAGCAGGGACAGGGAACCTGGAAAGAATCTAAGGGACACTTCCTGGTTGTGTAGGGATGAGGTCAGGAAGGTCAATGCACAGCTGGAGCTGAACTTGGCAAGGGAAGCATAAATAACAAGAAGGGCTACTACAGGTGTGTCAACCAGAGAAGAAAGGTGAAAGAAATCATCCCTACTGATCTGTCTGCCTCACCTCTGTGCCTGGGAAGATCATAAAACAGATCCTCATAGAAGCTATGCTAAAGCACATGGAGGATAGGGAGGTGATTTGAGACAGCCAGCATGACTTCACCAAGAGTACATCCTGCTGAGCAGACTAGTGGCTTTCTATGAAGGGGTAACCACAGCAATGACATGGGAAAAGCAATGGTTGTAATCTCTCTGGACTTCTGTAAAGCCTTTGACATGGTACCCCATAAAATCCTTCCTTCTAAACTGGAAAGATAGGGATTTGGAGAGATATGGATTTGATGGGCAGACTGTTTGATGAATAAGGAATTGGTTGGATGGTTGCATTCAGAGAGTACTGGTCAATGGCTTGATGTCCAGATGTAGATGTATCGTTCTTCAGGGGACCGTACTGGGAGCAGTGGTGTTCAATATCTTCATCAATGATACAGACAGTGAGATTGAGTGCACCCTTAGCAAATTTGCAGATGACACCAAGCTATGTGGTGCAGTTGTTAAACTAGAAGGATGGGATGTCATCTATAGGAACCTGGATAAACTGGAGAACTGGGCCTGTGTGAACCTCATATGGATGTTATAACAACCTTCTAGTACCTGGAGGGAACCTAGAAGAAAACTTGGGAGGGACTTTTCATAAGGACATGTAGTGATATGATGAGAGGGGAGGGATTTGAATTGAAAGGGGAAAGATTTGGATCAGACATTAGGAAGAAATTCTTCATGATGAGGGTGATGAGGCACTGGAACAGGTCGCCTAGGCAAGTTGTAGATGCCCTTTTCCTAGAAGTGTTCATGACCAGGTTGGATGGGGACATGAGCAGCTAGGTCTAGTGGAATGTGTCCCTGCCCAATGGCACAGGGATTGGAACTGGATGATCTTTAAAGTCCCTTGCAATGATTCGACTATTCTATGAAAATTCTCAAAAAAATAGGGGTTTAGGCATTGTGACTGTTGTCTAAAGAAGCTTGCAAGAAAATATCTATTTGTGACATACTGTCAAAACAGTCAGACTGAGATATTTTAACCCTAGTTCCTCATCTATTTTCTTCATTTCCAGTATCTATGACTTCTGCATAAATCCCATATGATATTTCAAGAAAATGATGTGAAATTTGTAATGCAGGCCTAGAAGAGAGGAAGTGATGGGAGACAACAATGACAGGTGAATCTGCCGGCAAATACCAATAGAAAACATCTTAGAAGAATTTGAAATAATCCTGGACATCTATTGGTTTTGAAAACACCCAGGCAGTGAAGGACAGTGGCCAAAATAGGGGAGTATGACTAGAGGTAGGACTCACTTCTGAAAATATCAATCATCTCATCCCATATGCAACAGATGAGAGCCTGTCATTGTACACAGGGAGACATTCTCACCTCAAGGAATTTGAGCACCACTGTTTTCCTCCTCTCTCTTCTTTTCTTTGAGACACTTTTACACCCACCTCAGATGCCATTTATTCATTCTGAGTCACATTTCATTCCAAATATAGACTCCTGAGCAATGAATGTGAGATCCAGAAATACTAAGATGACAAACACTTGCTCGTCCTGCCTAGATAGTATTGAATATATAATCTTAAAATACTCCTTTCCTGTGTTTTATATGTGGACTGCAATAGAACAAACAGAAATACGGTTTTTCTAAAGTAACTTTTATTCCATTCCTCCATGCATGTTTCTCTTAATACTGGCTTCCTGATAAGTCTGTCATTGTTTTTCTAAACTTAACTTTTGACCTTTGGAGCAGTACTGGACTCACGGCTTTCATACCGTACTGAATCCCTCTCTTATCCTGCAGGCAAAAATGTACTATGTAATATTCTCCTACTATCTTGTCAGAAAGAGTCTTGTTCATATGGACTTTAGTTTAGAAGGTGTCTGTCTTTGTTCAGTGACCCCTTAACATTTGCTACTGGCACTCACCAGGTATATTTCTTTTTTACATACTTTTTGCTGAAAATCTTCATCAAGTAGGTTATCTAAGGTCATGCAAGTACCCACTGATGTCCTGCCATCATCTGTCTTTCCTCCGAATATTTACAGTTAGGCCTTGTATAGGTATGGTCTTCTTCCTGATTTCCAATCTCTTCTCCTTCCTCCCTTAATATAGCTGTCAAGATTTTGCTTTCTTTTGTACTTAAATCTATTCCGCTCCATTTTAGACTGTGCTAGATTCAAATCCTAGCTCATCCCCATTGCCTTTTCCCCAGGATCTGCTTTCTGCACTCAGAGCATTTGTAGAAAAAATACTTTAAAACATTTACATCTTTTCTGTCTTTGTTCTCCAGTTCACAGCTCTCCTGCAATTTAGTAAATTTTCTCACTCCAGCCATCAATCACCTTAACACTGTCTTGAAAACTCCTCCCACTGCAGCCACCATTTTATTTATTCCACAAATTGTCCCCTCAGCTTCCCAAGAGGAACCCAGCGAAAGTACCTTTGCATTGCTTTTGTTTTCATCTTCTTAAACTATTAAGAACAGATGTTTCTTGACTGCCTTTTTCCTAACTCCTTTACTTGTTCCAATGACCTCACTGTGTAGCTTGTTTTCCTCATGCTGTTTCTATCTTCCATTTTTAATGCTTTCACTGCAGAGAAGTGCATTATGTCAAGCTTTCGTTCCCAAATGCTTCTTTGTCTTTTATCTCTGAGATACCCCTTTTCTTCGCTATTGCAGATACAAGTGATTTGTCTTTTATGTTTGTTATCTAGGTTTAATCTTTAATTTAGAGTGCTTCTTAACATTTACATATAAAACTGTTTTTAAATGTGGCATATTCTTTTACAGCGGTTTTGGGAGCTTGCAGAACACTGCAAAGATACAGTTGTATTGTCCATTTAAATTCTTAAGGCTTTGCCATCTTACAATTCAGTTACTGTGGCATCATATTATCTGTTCCTGTCAAAGGTAGTTTTGCTCTGCCTGTGTGCATGTAGAAGGCTGCTGCTAAGGTCATTTTCCAAGTCCATCACTTTGACTTTTACACTCAGCAATTGCTCTCCCTTTCTACTTTGAATCAAAGTACTTTTTTTATCTTTCCAAGCTCTTCAGGTCTTATTGCAGATCAGGTTGTCATTTCTCTCCTCCAGGTGGTCTTTGAGTTCAACTTTCATAACACCCATGTTAAATTCTAAACTGCATACACTTGGGCATTGAGTGACACCTGTATCTATCTTTTATTTCCTAGAATCTTCCACAGAACACTGTGTTATTCACTTGTCAACCACTGCTTAAACCACCCTTCCTCTCTGATGTAGTGCTCACAAGAAGTGGGGATTGCTGGGATTTGCTGTACAGAGATCAGAAGCCAAGAACACCCACAAATATTGTCTCTTTTTTTTTGCTTTACTCCTCCCATCTGTCTCTGTTCGCCTGTTTTGTCAAATAGTTTAATTCTAGTCTCTCTGGGCAGAAAACAGATTTATGTGTCCATAGCACCTATACCTACAGCTCTTGACACACTGGAGTTGTGAACTGTGGCTAAAATTCAGATCCAAAGACCATAGGATACTGCAAATAAATATAAGAAAAGTTGATGTAATTATTAGAATTTTACCAGTATTTTACTGTTTGTTTGTCCTTTCCCTGACAAGAAAAGTGGTCATTATTTCTTTTAAAAAATCTTGTCTTTTTTCCTTGTAGAAGTGCTAATGTTGAGGTTTTTGTCACAACAAACTAATCAACATTATTTGTGTGCATGAATTCTGGCAGAATTTTTCCATCAACTATTCATGAACATTTTCTCTAAAACAGTCTGTAATGTGGTAACACAAGAGTGCTAAAAGGACACATTAGCATTCCTGCCAATAATGACAAGAGGGAGTTAATGCATATTTGATATGTTGTCAGTCAAAAACAAACTAAAAAATAGATTTGTCTTTGGGCAGGAAATAAAAGGGACATGCCTAGATGTATAGTTTTTTTTGGCAGTTGTCCTCCCTCATGACTTTGTGTGGCTAGTGGGCATAAAAAAAAATACCATGTCTCAGGGTAAACACATTGTGGTATACTCATCAGAAAGGCAAATTAATTTTCTTTTAAATCTGTTTATCTGAAAACTCTTTTTCTGTTGTGTAGTCTAATACTGGGAAGCAGAGAGGACAATAGGTAGCTTAGTGTCCTGTCTTCCACCATCTTCTCAAAGCCTTCAGTGGAGATCCATATGCCTGCTATGCCATCTCTATATGGTTACTTTGCCTATTCAGATGCCAGGGCAGAGATATGTTAGGGACCCTGACTGGAATGTAAAATAGCAAAGTACCACTTTTAAGGACCAAACTTTCCTACTGGCTGTACTAAACATACTGGTGTTTTAAGCAACTGGGTTTAAAGATAATTTCATTTCATTTAATTTCATTTTGATGTGGAATATCAAAGTTTTAGTTTCCAATTTCTCCAACATTTCCACCTCTTTAGATGGCTACTATGTGTAAAATGCCTAACTGAACATCAAGAGACATAATCATGTCTTTAAATGATTTACTGAATCAAGAATGTAGCTTTATTAACAAAAAGATAATCTTTTATGTTCATATCCAGGCTAGCAAGGTATTTTGATATCATTTTCTCCTGACATATAGCATCAGAGCCCTTAATGTTCCTAACCTCTGAAACAATTTCTAGTCCAGATGATGAAATCGGTGTCTGCATATCATTTGTGTCTTTGAAAATGTCCCCTGAATCCCAGCAACACAGTGGAGAGCTGTTTTGATACTAGCTGCTTGGAAGAACAGTCAGTCAGTGATGTGACATTTTCTAATCTGGATGCATGAGATAAGTCAGTTAACAAAACCCAGGGAGCTCACTGTAATGACAAATATCAAACAATTTTGTCTTTTGATATAACCAGGTATGGTACGGAGTTGGATTTGGTACAACACTACTCGGATAACTTTGTAAAGTGCTGTCTGCTTCACCTTAATTTGTATATGTATATATGAAATTTCTAACTAATGAACATTTTTAAGTCCACTATGCAAAAAGTTTACTTCTATCAGACAGTGATAACTCAATCAAAATGTTTAAGCATTTGTACTTCCTTATGATCAGAAAATGCAGCACAGCCACTGCCATAAAGACAACCTAATGGAATTAGCCAAAGCACATCTGGTTTGCATGAATAAAAATTAATTTATAAATAATATCTGTCTTTTGCAGTAATTCTTTGCAAGCCTCTTAGGACCTAGGAGTACCTAAGCAGAAAGTAGGGTTTGGTCTTCACCAAAGATATAAATTATTTAAATCTCCCTGCTTCTTTCTTCTCGTCATTCAAACTGTGCCTGTGTCTGGCACTAGTTGTTAGTACCTCAAATATATCAGAGGAAGAGGTAATAAATGCCAAATTGGGAAGTTACAGATAATTGTAGTTACGTGTAATGTTTCATCCTAATCTTCTCAGTTAATGGCAGGAGTTTTCTTTGCTTTTATTGCATTAAAATGGAAGCAAGAGAAAACCTGAACCCATACAAGTCGGGGGTATATTTCCTGCTTGACTTCAGCGAGGACAGATTCCTCACTGAAACCTCCCCCTCGGATTTCACTGTGTAAGTCTCCTCTACCTGTTTCCTCTTGAGAAATAGGCCAATCATGTCTTAAGTTGCCAGCAGTAGCAGAAATAGCCCCTAAGGATAATTGAGGAACATTATGGGAAACCTACTGCTTTACTTCTTTCTGCAATAGTCCTGATATTGATAGCAAACAAGGTACGTACCACTTATTTTGTGAAAGACGAGACACTTGGATATGTCACGGTTATGTTATTACATGAAAAACTGACAAACAACACAGCCCTCTATTGGTAAAACTGAATGCTAACATTTCAAAGAATAAATAATAATTGCATGATAGAAATATTTTTATAACTAATATAAAAAGTAAAGCCCACAATCCTTTCTCTGGTACTATAGATAAGCAACTGGATTAAAGTAAGGAAGATGCTAAATCCGGAGTGGATGGTGGTGAATACCATAGCACGGCAAAAACATGTTGCCTTGATCTTACAGGCCAGCAGACCTGAAAAAGGCAGCAGAAAAGGGAACAATACAACGTTTTCTCTGTGATTGCTCTCCATAACTTTCTGGCTCATAAGCTTGTACTGTGCTTTGGGGGCTCCTTTGCCTGGTTTCAATAAAATCCTCGGTCCACTGGAGATACTCCTCTTTCCTAAACTGTGCTAGGATCTGACTTAGACCTGAATTCTACTTTTGAGGAACCTAAAGCTGCTTTAGTCATTGACTGTAGTTAGGATAATGCCCTACAGACTCCAAGGCAGTGATCCTGTGGTGCTATAAAAGCAGCAACTGAAACTAGGAGAATTTACTGTCTTCATGATCATTAAGAACATATTCATGTTCAATTAATTAAAACTGGAGATAGATGGTTGCAGGAACTATACTGGGAGATGTTCCTGGCTTTGTTCTTCATCCCGATCCCTTATCTGCTTGCTTGTCACTTTTGCTTATATTTCCCTTGTGGAACAGTCAAAGCCCATGGGAGAGGGCTGGATGCTCTTGAAGAATATCCTGGCAGTGCAAGAGCAAGCTGTCCCCATGTGCCGGAAAATGACCTGGCAGGGGAAAAAAATAACCAGCTTGGTTGAGCAGAGAGATCTGGGTGGACACCAAAAAGAAGAGGAATGTCTATGAGTTTTGGAGGAAGGGACAGGCATCTTGGGAAGACTACAGGGATGAAGTGAGATCATGCAGAGGAAAAATCAGGAGAGCTAGGGCACAACTAGAACTCAGACTGGTCAATTCTGTGAAAGGTAATAAAAAAGTCTTTCTACAAATACATCAGTAGTAAAAGGAGGACCAGGGAGAATATTCAGTCCCTATTGGATGCAAAGGGAACAACTGTAAGGAAGGATGAAGACAAGGCTGAGGTATTTAATGTATTCTTTACTTCAGTTTTTAATAGTAAGCAAAGTTGTTCCCCGTGTCTAGATCTCCATGAGCTAGAGGAGCAGAACAAAGTTCCCATGAACAAAGAGGAGGTGGTTAAAGATTTGCTTGGCCAATGAGACACTAACAAGTCTGTGGGGCTGGATTGGGTCCACCCAACAGTACTGAGGGAATTGGCAGTTGTGCTTGTCAAACTCCTTTCTATTATCTACCAGCAGCCCTGGAAGACTGGGGAAGTTCCACTGGACTGGAGGCTGACTGATGTAGTGCCCATCTACAAGAAGGGTCACAGGCAAGATCCGGGGAACTACAGGCCTGTCGATCTGACCTCAGTGCCAGAGAAAGTCATGGAACAGGTGATCTTGAGTGCTATCATGAAGCACATGCAAGAGAACTGGGTGATCAGGCCCAGTCAACATGGGTTCATGAAAGACAGATCCTGCCAAACTAAGCTGATCACCATCTATGGCAAGGTGACCCGCTTACTAGGTAAGGGAAAGGCTGTGGATGTGGTCTTCCTGGACTTCAGCAAAGCCTTTGACACAGTTTCTCACAGCATTCTGCTTCAGAAACTGTCAACCTCTGGCCTGGACAGGCACACACTCTCCTGGGTAGAAAACTGGCTGGATGGCCGGGCCCAGAGAGTGGTGGTAAATGGTGTTAAATCCAGGTGGAGGCCAGTGACAAGTGGGGTTCCCCAGGGTTCAGTGCTGGGTCCAACCCTGTTCAATGTCTTCATCAATGACCTGGATGAAGGCACTGAGTGAACCCTTAGCAAGTTTGCAGATGACACTAAGCTGGGTAGAAGTGTGGATCTGCTGGAGGGTAGCGAGGCTCTGCAAAGGGATCTGAACAGGCTGGACTGCTGGGCAGAGTCCAATGGCATGAGTTTTAACAAGGCCAAATGCTGGGTCCTGCACTTGGGGGACAACAACCCTGTGCAGAGCTACAGACTTGGGGAAGAGTGACTAGAAAGCTGCCTGGAGGAGAAGGACCTAGGGGTGTTGGTTGACAGCCGACTGAACATGAGCCAGCAGTGTGCCCAGGTGGCCAAGAAGGCCAATGGTATCCTGGCTTTGATCAGAAATGGTGTGACCAGCAGGTCCAGGTAGGATATTCTCCCTCTGTACTTGGCACTGGTGAGACCGAACCTCAAATATTGTGTTTAGTTCTGGGCCCCTCACCACAAGAAGGATTTTGATGCTCTGGAGCAAGTCCAGAAAAGAGCAACAAAACTGGTTAGAGGTCTGGAGAACAAGTCTTATGAGGAGCAGGTGAGGGAACTGGGGTTGTTTTAGCCTCAAAACCAGGAGGCTGGTGGGAGACCTTATTGCTCTCTACAACTATCTGAAAGGAAGTTATAGAGAGGAGGGTAATGGACTCTTCTCCCAAGTGACAGGTGATAGGACAAGGGATAATGGCCTCAAGATGTGCCAGGGGAGGTTCAAACTGGAGAAAAAGTTTTTCACAGAAAGGGTCATTGGGCACTGGCAGAGGCTGCCAGAGAGATTATTAAGTCACCATCGCTGGAGGTATTTAAAAGATGGATAAATGAGGTTCTCAGGGGAATGGTTTAGTGGCAGATAGGAATGCCTGGACTCAATGATCCAAGAGGTCTCTTCTAACCTCGTGACTCTATGATACTATGAATGGTGTGTACAAGCTCTGTGAGGAACAGGCTGGAGATGTGTATTAATAATATTGTTTATGTGGAATTATTTATGCTGTTATTTGAGGATAAAGCCTTGGTTTTAGGAATATGCTTCTCCCTGCAGAGTTTTCTGCTGTTATTTTATTTCATGCCCTTTACATGAATCCATCCCTAAAGTGAAGGACTACAATCAGTAATGAAGTCCTGGCTGTCTAACAGTCAAAGCTAAGGGCCTCGTCACTATCCCAGTAACCACATTCTGCTGTCATGCCTCCATAGCAGCCTCAGCAAGCCCTACAGGCTGCTGCAGAAACACAGGCTATTTCCCCTCTTATCTCACATGGATGAATGAAAGGCTTAATGTAATTTCTGTGCTTAAATAAAGATCTCCTTCTACCTGAAAGCTTACAGCTGTGTCATAACCAGCCAACAGAGACGACCAGTCTACCATATAAAGCTAATATGCAGACTACATAAATAGCCGTTATTCTCCCTTTTCTCTCTTCTTAGCTGCTATTGCATCCACATATTACATCACACAAATAAAATTTATTTGTAGCAAAGGCCTTCCTTTCCCTTGCCTTTGTAGAACAGAGCACTGACCCTTCACTAAGATGACTGCATACTACTACTGTACAACTAGGACAAATCTGTGTTCTTACATCAATCAGTAAATGGAGCTATATTAAATACAATCGTATTTCCTGCTGAAGGTATAATTTGTTCTCTATACATAATAGAATTTTCAGGGCTGGTGTATACTTATTTAAGCTACTCTCTGAATTCAGACATTAGTGTGAATCCTGATTCTCTGGCAGGTTGTTACAATTAAAGCCACACAGAGAGTCTCATAAACATTACTGGAGCTCTTTTAGTTAAACCATGACTTAATAAGATATACAAGTTTGCACAGGAAACAACAGTTTGGACTAGTTTGCAGTTTTTCTAGAACAGGAAGCAAAAGGAAATAAGACTATTAGTTTAATTAGCAGGAACTTAAGAAATAAGTCCCCTAGCATAACATCAATGGCATTTTGGTGCATTTTTCAGCTACATTGAGCTTGAAATATAAGACACCCAGGCTTCTGCAAATCAGTTACTATTGACACGTCTTCACATTGCAATTCAAAAGAAATTCAAGGCAAATATGCCATAATTACATATATGAGTGATACTAACAGTCACACTGAAGACATGGAATTTGCAATACTTTCCCATAGTATACCTCATTCCATGCTATAGGCTGCTTCTTTGTCATCTCCCTTGTATTTTTAAAAGCCAGGATTTTGTTTCATTCAGAATCATTTAACATGACTATGGAAATATCAACTGTGAGCAATTATTACTAGGAGAGTAAATTAAATTTCGGGGTTTTTCTCTTCTGTGTTTTCCAAAGCAATTTAGCAGTTGCAAATGAGAAGATGACAAGAATACATAGAATAGTATATATAGTATACATAGATACATAGTATATGTATCATGTCTCAAGCATTATTGATTTTTTGCATTTATAACAGTTGATCTATAGGCTGGAAGAGCCTTGACAAGACCACTTACATTTTCATCATTTCAAGAAACTGTTCTCCCATCATTTCAACTGTGAATGACTGTTTTCCATAGTTACACATTGCTAAAGTTATCTCTGCTGATTGTGTGCCAGGAACTTTGATAGTAAGCAGTCCCTTCCAGACTAGAGACTTAAATAGAGCTTCACATTAAAGTTTGTCTTCCTAGCTGCTAATATAGCAAATTGTAATTTATTCCAGAAATGATCAATTTACTATGTTGTACACAGATTCCCACAAATTCTTTCCATTATATGAACATATTTATGTGAGAGGCAAAGCCTATCAATTCCTTAAAGTTTTATTCTTACAATTCTAATAAGGGCAAGCTCCTCTTCCTCAATTGCATTTACCTGAGAAACTTACATTGGGAACTTCATAATTCTAAGTTCTTTCATCATTAATAATCTCAGTTTTAAATATTAGTCCAGAACTGATGCACTCTCTGGAAATGTCTCGACCATTACAATTTACAGAGCACACAGTGAACTTAAGCTCTAAATTGTGGCCCTTCAATCAAGTGACTTATATGGACTGAATTCAGGTTTAAACTCCTGAAATTTTGTTAAAGATGTTTTCCATTGCTATCTTTCATTATTTGATGGCCTTTCATAATGGAACAAAATTGTCTTGACACCATGAACTGTAAAGTTTGTGATATATAAGTTAAAATTGGTTGTAATATAGCAAGTTCAATTTCATTTTAGGATTCAGGACTTGAGATGCCAAATAGCCTCTTTTATCTTTGTTTATAAACAAAGCAAATTTTTATGGGTGAGCTCTAACAGCTGGAAAAAGACCTGAAAATATCAACCCGCCCAAACCAAGCAAAGTTCATGTTATTTAAACATAGAGGAGGTATTTCCAGCCACTGAGACCCTTCATGAATGTACTGCTATGTTGCTTTGAAAAAAAAAAAAAATCCTGTCCCAGTGTTTTCAAGAGAAACAACACTTATTTTCCTCATATTATCACACATTACATTAAAAGGTTCAATTTTCTTTCACCTTATTTGTCTGGTTGTACACTGTCATTATGAGATCCAATGTAGTTCAGGTAAAGTAGGTGGGAGGAGATGCCATTTATTTCTCAACATGAAGGCACATAATCGTGTCTAATTTTTTCACAAAAGTGCCTTTTGCAATAGAAATGACAGACCATTGATTTGACTAAGAATTATTACACATAGACCTGATTTGTGAGAGGTCCTCTTTTTTGCTTCCTGGCCTCACTAAGTCACTGGAATCAATTTGGTCAAATATAATTTGTAGTTTGGATTTTTCACTGCAGAAAAGTATAATTTGAGCTGTAAAAATGCCAGATGTAGCACTTCTCTCTTTCCTTCTTTGCAAAGGTGAATCAAATAGACAAAGAGCATCCTGACACTTCATGATTTCACAATGTAAATGAAGTTTCAATGTATTTTCAATAACCTGCACCAATATTAGATAGAAAATTACTGTCATTTTTCTTCACTGAGAAATATTTTATTTCTTTATAGTAACAGTGTGGGGCTTTTTCATGAGCGATGCCAGCTCTCCTAGACAGTGGTTATTACAAATTGTGTTGCTGTTCTGTAACTTCTAAAGGTGTTTTCTTTTGTTTGTTTTCTTTTGGCTTCACCTTTGGTCCTGTGTTCTTTTGTTACATTTTCAAGAATACTACTAATTGGCTGGGAGCTGTATAAACATTGACTATAATGAAAGCCAGATCCTGTTTTTATGGCATCTGAAAGACCCAGGAACCCATCTGCACAAGTGGGCTGGAATACAAACACAGCAGACCTTCTCACCAATCACACCACAGTGACCTACAGAGGATGAAGACCTTTTTAAAGAGAAATAGATGTGACACTGCATTGAGAAACCTTCATGACACAGCTTAGGATTCTCTGCACCTGTTTTCCCCATGCCCACAGAGGTGGAAGTAATTTGTTCAGTGACCAAAGACAGGGGAGAAGTTCTGCCTAATGGAGGTTTTGGGGAGGACTCAGACCAGATAACGATGCTACAATTGGACACCAGGCTGCCCAGAGCAGAAAGGACAGATATAGTGGCCATCATGTGATGGAATAACCTCTGCATATGGATGAGAAAGATGCAGTAGTGGCTACTCTGGCAGGTTAAGTGAGTATTAGGGCAGCACAACTAGCTGTGGCTAGGTCAGCAGCAATTTTCACAGAAACAGCCTCAGAACCAAAAGCAGCTAAAGCTCCTCTTTGAGCATCAAATATTCTTCAACCTAATTACAAGAGAGGCTGTGGTTTTAAAAGAACAAGCTGAATTAATTGGGTGAAGACTGTCAGATATGACATGGAAAGGTAGCTATCAAAAGCTTGCTTTTTAAAGTTCTGAGAGATGATCGAAGTAACATCCTTAGACACACCAGAAGATAACTTGCATGTTTCATTTTTCTCTTCCAAGGAAGTAGAAGGCTTTACAAGAAACAGAAATAATCTTTGCATCTGTAACTGAATGGCTGTTTATCATGCAAACTGCCAGAGGGAATGTGACAGAACAAAATACTTAAGGTACACCTAAGGAAATAGGAAGATTAAATTTCTCCGTAATAAGGTAGGAGATTTAAATAACGGCATGTCCATGTCCTACCATTGACAGTATAAGTAAACTCCTTTCTGAGATTAGTAGGATAAAACTGATTAGTCCTAATTAAGTTTTCAGCAGACACAGTCTACTTAATTGATCTTCTGTGTAGCAAGGTATTTCACAGAATGAAATTAGCCTCTGTGTGTGCAAACTTGTTTAACAGGATCAATTATGCTCACTGTAATGTCTAATGCTTTGAAGTTCGGAGGGCATCATGAAATTAATTTCACATATAGGCACCTATGTAAATTTAGGGCAGTCTTCTTACAAGCATTTGAGAAAGGGTGGAACTTAGTGTATCTGAACTGAAGTTTTCTCATAACCAGCAAAACAAAATGTATGTGGCAATAGGAAAATAACCCAGAACTAAGGAAACCAGCTGAAACCCTAAAATTCTAGCTGCAGTAGGGTTCATCAGAATTACTGCACACAAGTAGAGGCCAAATACCAAACCAGCCCTCTACAATTTATCACCTTAGCCTTCTCTGTCATCAGGATGTCACGGATCCACTGCTGTGAAAACTGGCCCATATGAATGAACATTTTCCTCACCATGAGTTATAGATTAGTTGAATGAAGAATTAGTCTGATTCAACTCAAGTGAGGTGAAAAGGAAAAGAGAAGGTGCGTAATTGGGTTTGAGACATCTGTCCTCACTCTGAGGGAGAACAACGTACAAGAGCAAAAGTAAGGGGAGTTTATGGAACAACAGGATGGTAAATCTAATCTCAGTTTTGGAGAAGACATTAGAGTAAATCCTTGGAGAAAACATTTCCAGACACATGAAGGACAAGAAGGTGAGTGGAAGGAGGATGGATTTAGAAATGGAAAGCACAACTGACCAATTTGATATGTTTTCCATGAGGAGATTACTTTATCTACGGACAGGGAAACAAAGTAAACTGTTGTTTACCTTGTCTCCAAAAAGATTCTTAGCACGGTATTCCATGTTGCTAGATTGAAGAGACATGTTTGGTATAGACGGAGTATAAAGTGATTGGAATATTGCTGGATTGCTGGTCTGAAGGACTAATGGTCAGAGGTTCAAAGTTCAGTTGGCAGGTGGGTACTACTTGGTTATTTACACTTGGTTATTTATTTATGTTTAAATTCATCAATAACTGCTAGCAACATTGTCAACAGACTGGTGAACAAGAACAAATCATGGGAGGTCTGATACAGTACAGTAGTGCTGCTATTCTGAAGGGCCTTCACAGGCTGGAGACAAATAAAAGTCCTGCACCAGGTTTGTAAAATCCCCATACAACAGAATAGATAAATAGAACTGTCTAGATAAATAGAAACTATCAAGTAAAGGATTTGTGATTCCTGGTGGACAAGCAGGAATCAAGAGAGTCTGAAGTGACCAAAGACAGTAGCTTCTTAGATGCTCTTGTCTTTAACAGGTAAATTCAATGTTAGTTCAGCATCTCTCTAAGAGTGTTTGTGAGGCCTATGACAGTGTATTGCTCAGAAGGTCCAGGATTTTTGAAGCAAAGTGGATTTCTAATAAAACCATGTATAATAAAAGCACCAGCAATATGAATGAGAAAAAATAGTTTCTCACAATCACAAATAATAGTGAATTTTACAGACCAGTGCATTTGTGAACACAGGATATGTGTAATTTTTTAAGATCTTATATGTCCTTGCAGAAACTTTAACAGCTGTGTAGCTCTCTTGTCAAGAGAACTGCTGTGCTGCTATTGTTCTAAAATTCTAATTTTCAGTTCAGAGAGGTATCATCTAGTAATGAACATTGTCACACCTAGATTGTTATTCATATTATGAATGATGATATTAATTTCTGTCTGTGTGGCACTTCTTTATCAAGAAAAGTATTGCAGTCTCTCAGAATTAAGCATGCTTTCTGTTCCAAATCACTGGCCAACATAATTAATAACATGGGGTGCCTTTTTGCTCTATTCAGAATCTTCAGACCTGTTTAGCTGTTTAGAAGACACTGATGTGTTTTCTTCTGTATAGCTCCCCTCCCTCCTAATTTTTTTAATTTTACTTCTCTTTTAATTCACATAAAGAATTTCAATATGATTAAACATAGATGAAGAAAACCAACTGGTGTGAAGCAAAAAAAAAAAACCATTATTTCTACAGAACAAATAATTGTTGTTCAGGGTTTTTTTCTGTGGAAATGTTCCATCATCAGATACAATCTTGAACTACCACCTACTGTCTGGTGGTTTTGAAGCATTCATTGTGGCAAACACAGGTTTTCACGCAAGGTCGTAATCCTGCTGAGCGTTTTCTTGACAATGAGTTATCCAAAATCCCCTGTAGGGCAGAAAGTTAAGCCCTTAAGCCACTGAAAGGAAAATGAGGATGTGCATACAGTTATCACTTTTACTCCCACTGTTTCAATGGAAAACTTGTGCTCCAAAGGTACAGACAAAATTGAACCAGATGAGGAAGCATGACTCAAGTTGTTTGGTAATTTGAATCACACAAAAACCAATCCACAAGTGCCTTGAAACAATAGCTCAGAATGGGATCAATCACTTTATTCATCTCTTTAAATGTACATAAACACAGACAATACAAAGATATTGACAAATGTAACCCTCTTCCTCTCTTTCTCTGCCAAGGGATGCAGTTTGGCTGTGGCCCAAAGCCTGGCTCAAATGCAGACTGGCTGCAAAACCTGGGGATGAATAGCAGAGGAAATTGTTTTATTATGAGAAGGAGAGGTGAAGAAGTGAATAGAGTCATGCAAGTTAAAGGAGGGAAAACTGCAAACTCATGGCAGCTTGAGGGTCTAAGTATAAAAACACCAACATGGAGACTTGATGCATGAAATCATAAAAGAAAAAGCAAGGAGTCCTAAGACAGCAAAATAGCAATACTGAGGACTGACCTTTTCCACAGAGTAGTGGAGACTGGCCCTTTAGTCTGTATTTGAGCACTGCATGGGCTGCACTCACGGGGCTTTTTATGAGGGATTGTGAGCATATGAATGCTTAGACTGTGCTTTCTGAATCACTTCTTTGGTCTCTTAATTGATGTGTGAATCTCTTCAGCACACAGTAAAAGCTGTCTGTACAAAACGAAGAAGGGAAAATTAAAACAATGATATTGAAAATAACTTTGTAACTTGCAATTTGTTTTCTCTTCAATGGAGTAGGCATTAGCCATTTATGTAAACACAATCTGTAAAGTCACTATTGGTTTTTGTTTTCTGTACTCACCTCTGACTGGTTAGATGGGAATAGAAATGAACAAGAGAAAGAAACCATTAGTGCTGTCAAATGACAGACTTCATTATAGTCTTTTATTTTGTATTATTTCCTACAGCATGACAAAAAGAAATTTGTCAACTCTTCCTGCACCTTGTTTGCATCCTTCTATATTTCTGATTTGTTCTTCATTGTCCTTATCTGTGTCCAAAACTCTCAAACTTGATCTAGAATTTACTGATAGGAACAAAGATTAAAAAAAAAAAAAGAAAGAAAGAAAGAAATATATACTCTATGGAGAAAAAGGTATGAGAGAATAAGAGAATAGGGTTTTTTAGCAGCTAGGGTAACCTAACCTTATAGACAGCATGTCAGTAACAAAAGAGCTTTATATGATCTTTGTGAAATGAAGTGATACCTACAAACGCAGTCTTCCAGCCAGTGAGGGGAACATGCAAGTTAACCAGCCTTCCTGTTTACCTTTGAAAAGCCTACAAAATTTAAAAGAAAATAAAGTTGTTCGCAGCATAATTCCTATCTTTATGTACTTAAGAGCACTATAAAAGCATTCAAGCCAAACACTCTTTAATCATCAGAAGCCCTTCAGAAAGATGGTAGCCAAACTCTGAGGAACTTATTTATATCTGGGTTTTTTTTGCTATAAAAGCATGCATTTGTTTGTTTGTATTTGTCAAAAGGGAGGAGGATGGCAGAGTGAAACAGGTGGGAGACAGAAAGAAGTCATCTTCTTTGGATGAAACTTTGAAAATTCTTAGACTGAGTTGTGAAAGACAGTAGAAAATACTGATTCAGATATAAAGTGTAAAACATATTATATGTTTCTCATTACTGTAGTAGAAGATATGGTGGAGAGGTTGTGCTTTGTGATGAAATTGTATACTATCTGTTTTGAGTGTAGGTAATATGAATGAAAATATTAAAATGTAGTAATGCCTCTATTGAAAAGCCAGATGAGAGAAAACCTGTCTTCTGCTACACTGTTCTCAGATCATTATGTGATCTGACATTTCTAGGCTGACTAGCAGGGAGCAGCTGCACAATACTGGGAGCTACACTAACAAAGATTGCTCTCCTGTAGAGCTGAGCCATGAGGACAAGTTTCTTAACATTTCTGGCATGAAACAGAGACCTTTAGTAAGATTCCTCTAGAGCCTAGACAAAGAAACAGCTGATATTGTACAGGCTTCCTTTAAACAGTTTTGAAATACCCTGTGCTCTCCTATGTTTAGGCTTCCACACTGTAAACAATATACTTCCAACTTTGATTTTAACGCCTCTGACACTCCAGGCATAGTTGAAAAATCCCCACCTCTGATAACAGATTTCACACCTAACCTCAGCACCTCTTGCTTCCTCTTTCATGCCCCCTCCATGACTTGGACCTTTTCAAATACTGTCTTCAAACTATCATGAAACCTTTGTATTTGTTTGAGCTGTCCAGAACAGCAAATTCATCTTTGTGAACTCTGTGATAAAAAGATATCTAGCAGTTTAGCACTACTGTGACTTCACTAAACTCACAGCCAAAGCCATGCTAAAGGGTGTATATAGGTCTGATATGATCACTTTGAACACATAATGGATAAAATAAAGTTCCAGATACAGTCAGAGATCACATGGGAGAATCAGCTCACTCAGAAGTCCATACCAGTATGAAGAGAACATAGTTTCCCCCGTTTTTCACTACCTCACCTGCCTCACCTGCCTTTGTAAAAGGGGTGATTAAGTTCAAGTGACTCTCTTTATACTCAGTTAATGCCCAGAAGTATGTTCAGTACATTACGTCTGTTAATAGTTAGGGTAACCTAACCTCACAGACAGCATCCCAGTAACGGAATAGCTTTACAAAATCTTTGTGTAGTTCCCAACTGGTACAATGTGTTTTTCAATGTTAGAGAACAATTTGATAATACAAAGACTGCCCTTTTTGCAGGACTACAGCACAGTATGGCTTATGCACTTTAGTACAAACATTTTTGAAGTAGGAGTGTTTCAGAAATGAATAGAGAACTCTATCTGAGTTCCATTCCCATGTTTGTGTCTTTCTATTCCACCACAAAAATAACTCTAGTGAATTACTTGTAAAGCTTTCCTTCACAGCATTCTCCTGTCATTTGCAAATAAAACATTGCTATGTGATTTTGAGATATAAAGTAGATCTGGCATAAGATAGTAATTTTGATTCCCTTAGAAATTATTCTAGAGAATTTGGAACAGGAACTCAATGCATTTTTTCACTAATATAATATTCTACATCACTCCTTATTGTCAGATATATATTTCATATAAAGTTCTCTCTTCAGACAGTGTGTTATCCTGAGACTGTTTTAAGATATTTTGTTGTCCGATTTTTTAAGAGATGTATAGAGAAAAACACACTTTTTGAAAACAATACGCTATAAATTTAAAATCAGTTTTCCTTGACTGCACATCTACCCAGGAGAAAAGTTTTAGTTAATTTACAGGCTATTAGGTTCAAAATAGAAATGACTGGATGAAATCCAATGAGTCAGATGAAGCGGTAAGTCAGAACAGATAAAGCTTGTGGTTAGTATCTATTCAACTGTTTAGAAGGAGAAATAAAAAGGTAATATAAATAGATTTGCAGTATGCAGTTGTTTGTTCTGGATTTTTTGAAGAGAAAAAGAGAAAGCTCAAGTCCTGAAATACACACTTCCCTGGGAGATCTGTTTGTTTTATCAAACTAACTGTGAAATTCTACATATTTTTGTGAGGCCAAGGATAAGAGTTGAGAGCTTTGGCATTGATTCAGCAAGGTACTTAAGAATGAGCTCAACCTTAAAATTGCTCTAATCAGTGACAACATTCCTGGTGCTACTGCCTTATTTTAGATAGCAAATTTAACACTAATGAAAAGATGCCAGAATGAACATTTGAAGGCTGTCATCTCTTTCTGTGCAGAAAAAAATGACACAGAAAGTAGCAAAATGAGATTTTTAAAACCTTTTTTTGCCTGTCCCATCCTCATCACCCCCATCCCCATACATTTAAAGTCAATTTTATTCCCAATGCAGTCCTTGAGATGCTTAGCTACGGTTTTAGCTAGCACCAACAATGCTAATGTTATATTGACACCAATTAAAATAAAAGACAGTTTGTAACTTGAATTAGTTCAATTAACTAGCCAGTCCCTTAAAAGTTTGGCATCTTTTTTCCTCTTCTTGTCACAAATTCACTGCTTGAACTTGTTGCCCATGGTTCACACATTAGCAACACCTCAGCACGATGTCTACTACATTTTCTCTCACTGAGAACATGTCAGGGTATTTGCCTGACTGACAGGTTTAATTATGAGTAGCTGGTGTGTGATAGGATTAAGGGCAAAAAGGTGGCAAAGAAAAATGAGATTTAGGGTTGATTATTGGAGGTCTTCAGTATCCTTGTAAGTCTACAAAAGCTTTGAAACAAGGGTTTTCTTGGTAGAATTTTTTTTTGGAAGAGGTGTTCTGGTTTCTTAATGAGGGAACTGTTTTCATAAATAATGAGTAGTTTACCTGAGTAATAAAATTGTATTCCTCCACTATTCCTTGTGCTTGGTCTCTAATACAACATTGAAAAACAATTTTTTCTTAGTGTTATAATATCGGAAAGAACTTTGGTGGGCATTGGTTTTGGGTGGGTTTTTAGGGTGTATATCCACAGCCTCTTTCTGTGGTGAACACGGAATCTGCAGCTTTTGGCAAGATCTTACAGATTTTCATTAAGGTATTGTTTGCATTATCATGCAGCAACCGGACTGGTCTGAGATTTACCCCATACTTCTCACATGGGACACAGGGAAGCTGCCATGAATTACAGTCCCCACCCCAAAATTTCTAGTCTCCTCAGAAACCAGTTCTGACAAGAAAGGTTCAGGAACAGGTGGGGATAGGAATGAAAGCAAGATCCAGATCTTTTCTCTGAGCTTTCTGTCTATGACCATGGCTGGGAGATGTACAAGGAAGAACATGACATCAAAGCAAGGAGAGAGAAGTTCTTCCTGGATACTTGTCTTGTTTGGGGAGATCAGAAGTTACAGGATTTAGATAAATTTGTCTAACTTTGGAATGTGGTAATTCTTTCTTTTCCTCATGATTTTCTAGAGAAATAAATTCAAAAATTTCCAATGCACTATTTGAATAAGTATTTCCTCTACTAAGTTTTCCTCTTCTGCTTTGAGTTGCATCTCCCTTCATATGTTTCTTTCCAAGCTGAACATTCCTAATCTATTTAGCTTCTTTTCATGTCTCATTGTACATGTTGTCCTTCTCTGCACATTTTTATGTCTGCAATATCCTTCATGAGTACCTACGCTAAGTACTCAATAAATGAAATGCTAACATTTTACACCATAGAACTATGATATTTTTCAAGCATTCTTTTTCACCACAGTTTTTTTGCCTGAGTTTGTCCTTATATGGGTATTTATGTATTTATTTTCTCTGTGCATGTATGTTACCTACCATTTGTTAGTGTTGAATTTCATTTCTTATTTCATGGCTCTCTAATTCAGTGTCATAGGTTGCCCAGCGAAACTTAAGGCAGATTTAATTTTTACTATGATGACCAATTTTGTGTCTGCACCAAATTTTATCACCTCACTAACTTCTCTTTCTTTCAGATCATTTATGAATACATGAAATAGCACAAGCTCTGGAAAATATTCTTGAGTGAAAATATTAGTGGCAAACCATTTATTTACCTTTGCAACAGCTTTTCAGAAATTCAATAATGGAATTGAAATCTAGTAATGTTATATTTGCCAGGGCCCTTTTATATCTTGTTTTTTGACTACTCCAAGGGATTTTAGAGAGATACAATGCATGACAAACATATCCATTTTCCCAATATTTTTTTTCTTACATACAGGAAACCATTGATGTTTTATTATAGTGTCTACCAGTTTTTCTACTGCAGAAATCAGATTTACTGAGTTATTTTTTTCTGATATCTCTCCTAAAATTAACTTAACATTCTCTGTCTTCTGACATAGTCTTACTTTAAAAGTTAGATTTAGGTTTCAGTAAATTATTTTAGCAATTATTATTAACTGAATAAGCTCATTCCAAATAACTCTTTGATGACCTTTCTTTTTGTAAAATGTTCTCAGTCTTGTACCACAAATGGACTTTTGTTTAAACCTCTCCACAGTGAAAACTTGGTTGTAGCAACAACTTCTTTTTTAACACACTCCCACATTTTACACATGGAAATTGTCTATCTTTTTTTATTCTCTGGTTGAAACCCTGCTTTGACACATTTTGAAAAATTTTTATTACAAGTTTTTCTGCTTTTAACAAGTTTCTTATCAAGGACACTACGGACCTGCATCAATGCCATTCTATGTGTCACATGCTTCTTTCTGTTATTTGGTGCATTCCTCATTCAGACAATAGAGAGAACACAAGTACTTATATTTCCTCTGAGCCGTCAACCATTGTCTGGCAGTATGGTGAAAGGAGTATTCTGGCATCTTGGAAAAAATATCTTCATAGGAAAAAGTAGGGAAGACAGAGTTTCTTTGAAGATAAATATTCTCTCTGAAGGCAGCTGTTACCCTTGAAATAGTACAACTCCACACAGAATCCAGCACTGCAACACATTGGGAAATATAGTCTGTTTTGAACAGTAGGTTTAACCTTTGAGTAGAGATATTAAATACTGCATGAAACATGAGTTGCTGTGTGACATTTGCCTAAAATGCCATCTTCTAAAACTCCTGGATTAGAACTGAATGTTGAAAGAGAGGATGGAAAACTCTCCATTAAACTGACAGTCACATTTGTTACTAGTTTTGTAGCTCTTTTCATGAAAGGTATGGGTTTTGGATGACATTTTTGAAGAAAGTATGATTTGTTCAAGTGGTAGTAATCACCTAAATTATTTCAGCTGAGAAGAGCATGCATCACAAGAAACAGACCTTAATGGGGGCAAAAAAAAGATTCTACTTCACTCCTCAGACTTAACGCATTAGACACTACATGACCCATGGTCCTTTCAGTTTACTTTTCATTTCTGAATCTTCCCCTTTTCAGTTTAATTTCTCTTACCTTTCTTATTCATTCTCATCCACAAGTACCAAGACCAGACATCAAGGTCAAGTAAGAAGCAAATTTTGTCTTCCATCTCCAAGGTTGGGTGAAGTTACACGCTATTTTCAGTTTTCATCACTGTGTAATCCATATCCAATAAAATGCCAGTGTAGCACATCATATTTCTATGAAATTATAAGCACTTAAATCAACTTGTAGAATATATTTATATTTATTTGTATGTGAAAAATGGTTATCCTAACTAAAGAAATTTTGAGTGATCACAGCAGTATGGCCTACAATGCATCAGGGTAAATCCAATACCCACACTAGTCTTCCCTGAGAAACCTGCAAGCAAGCAAGGAATAAATACACAAGATTTCTGTAGAATTTAAAACCAGATCTGTCATGTTTCCAGTGAATTGCTCAGTGTTATAGAAATTCTGTCCTCCAGTAGATCTCTCTCCCTTTCATTTCAATGATACATTCCATCTCAATCATCCCCAAAAGGAAAAGTTTCTTAAAAGAATCCCCAGCAACTCAGAAGCTTTCTTGGCAGATGCCAGTAGTTGTCCAGACCAAGAGAACAGAGGGTGTTTGCTCAAGAATGTGGGCTGTGGGTTTACCTCAGAAAGCTGTATAGCAGCTCATGATAATAACTCGACTTTGCTCCACAAAGTAGGTTTTTGTACCTTACACCCATTGCTGATACAGCATTCATAGCAATAGCCATAGAGGCTGAAAATCCATTAGGAAGAACAGGTTTTGACGTGTGCAGTTATGCACAGTGCCATTTCTGCTTTGTCTTTGGCCACCACAGCTATGCAATTGAACTAAGATGTCACTGTAAGGCTTTCGAAACTACTGTACTAATCATATTTCAGAGAGACATTTCAGAGTTAACTCTTCCTGCATTTGTAAGCAGTCTTAATTGATAGAAATTAAAGCACTTGACATTTTAGGTCACTTATTGACAAATAATTTACCACAATGGGTTTTTCCCCATTTCAAATCTGGAAAATATACATGCATTTTTTTCCTTCCAGTTATACAAATATTTTCAAATGTGTGTTCTCACAAAATCACAGGACATATTCTTCTTTCAACAGGACTTACAGACAAGATGCATGCAAACAGCCTTTCTTGTATACTCATTCTCTTAGCTTGATGCAAAGGACAGTGTATGAGGTCACAGCCATCTTTCCAAGGCTGATGGGTCACCTCCTGAAACTAACACTCAATACAAAGCTGCCTGCTTAGGTGATATAGCCATCTGCAATGAAGACTGGAAATGCCACCTGGAGAGACTGATGGCTGTTTGGTTATCAAAAGACAGGTCATACTGTTAATATGATCAAATATTCTACCAGCTGATGAAGAACTGTTACCCAGCAAAAGTGAGAAAAATTGTGCTTTGAGACGTGACTCTTCACAAAGGCTTGTAATGACATGACTAAGGGCAATGGGTATAAACTGGAAAGGGGCAGTTATAGACTAGACATAAAGAAGAATTTCTTCACCATGAGAGTGGTGAGGCACTGGCACAGGTTGCCCAGGGAAGCTGTGGATGGAAGACCCTAGAGGTGTTCAAGGCCAGGCTGGATGGGGCCTTGGGCAGCCTGGTCTAGTAGGAGGTGTTTCTGCCCATGGTAGGGAGTTGGAACTGGATAATCTTTAAGGTCCCTTCCAAATCAAACTATTCTATGATTCTATAAAAAAAAATTAATAAGTGAAGTGGCATAGGCAACCAAGGTAAAATAAATAATTTATTCACTACTTCTCATTGGCAAGCAGGTGTTGGGCGATTTCCAGAAAAGCAGGGCCTTGACAAGCATGATCATTACTTGGGAAGACAAACACAATAACCTAAATGTCCCTTCTTTATTTCTCACATCTTTATTGCTGAGCACAATGTCATACGGCATTAGTCAGTTTGTGTCATTTGTCCTGGCTGTGTCCCCTCTAAGTTTCCTGTCCAATCGCAGTCCTCATAAATCCTGGCAGGACAGTGTGAGAAACAGAGAAGGCCTTGATGCTGAGTAAGTAGTGTTTAGCACTGGCTAAATATCCCTGTGTTATCAACACTGTTTTGGTTGCAATTCCAAAACAAAGCATCATATAAGCTGCTATAACGAAAATGAACTCTGTCCAAGCAAAACCCAGTACAACCTCCACTCCTTATTCCATATCATTGGGCATGAGCATGATATTAAGTGATCAAGAAGCTGCGGTTAGGATGACGGGTAGTTCAGAAAGATCACCAGCCTTTCTTCCATCTCTGACTCTTTCTACAATATCTGACAAATCTATTTTCAAATAATGAATTACATATTTAAAAGACCATTTGAAAACATTTTACAAACTGAGCTGCAGGTTACTAGACCTGCTTACAGATTCAGACTTTTTGAAGGAAACCTGTTTGAATCAGGTTCCCATTGGAGTATTTTCATTTTGCAGTCAAAGAAATTGATCTTATAGTTGCCACTGTATGGAAGGAAGTACAATTTTTTTCTACATGAAGGCAATAATTTAGTTTCAGCAAGGGTGCTGTACCCAGTGGTACTTTACCTGATGCAGTTGCAAGGTCTGTGACTAGTTTAAAGCACTCTGGTTTCATCTCTTTTCTATATTTATTTTGTCTAATATTGACTTTTGTTAATATATTAATATACACTGAGATCTTGAATCTTCATCCATACTCACAGTTCTTGACTGCCCTAAACCCAAAACAAACTGTCATATTTTATCCCACCTGGCTAAATTTCAGCAGTTAAAACCATGCAGTTGAGCTTCCAAAATCCCCACCACCTCAAATCTCTCTGGGAAAGGGGAGAGAGAAATGAGAGGAAAAAGACTTATGGGATGGAAACTAAAACTAAAGCTTTAATAAAATAATAATAATAATAAATACAAATATATGAGATCATGCCCCCACCCTTGAATGACTGTACATCACAGCAAACACTGCAGGGCAGATGCAAGGGCATGGGTCCAGAGCTAGGAGGAACATGAACTTAGGAACTGGATTCAGGAACACATGGATCTAGGATCAGGAACAACCAAACAAATGAGGTCCTCACAGGAATTCAACCATCACAGAAGAGACTGAGAGCCTTGTGATCTCTCAAGTTTACACCAAGTACGACAACATATATGGGATAGAATACTCTGTTGGTCAGTTTTGGGTCACCTGTCCTATCCACCCCTCCTCAAAGATGCAGCCCCTTTTCTGCCAGCTTGAGGATGGCCTTGGTTAAGTATAAGCATTGGCCTTTTTGCATACCAATGCCCTGTGTTATCACTTTAGAAGAACATTGTCTCAAAAGCATGCAGTTCGTTTTCGGAGAATGAAGTTACTTATGGCAACTGTGTTAGTCACAAAACTGACTCTATTTTAGTTTAAACCACAACATTCCACCCCTTATTCCATACCATTTAGTCATGCTCAGGTAATTACCACTTATATCTTTAAATATACATGTATATATTGTCAATACATGACTTATACACACAAAAGTTCATTGAGTTCTTAATTGTGGCTGTCCAACCCATTATAGAAGCCTCTCAGGGTAAGAAGAATAGTGTGAAGATTCATCGTGGTTTGAGCCCACAGGCTGCATGTTAGAGATGTCAACCTTAAGAAGGTTAATGGATGCTATATAATGAAGCTAGCTCATTATCCTAAAAACCCTTCACTCAGCAAACACTGTTAGTAATAAAGTCTAAAACTGAGCACTCTCTCACAGGATCATATTTCCTTGAGGTACACATGGAACTTCACCATCTTTTAACATGACCCACTGAGTATGTCCAGTTCCTTGAGTGAAAGCAACTCCACAAACCGATTTGCGTTTGCCCAAGGCTGGAGAAACCCAGTTTTCCCTAGCAAATCCCTCTCATGCACCACAAGAACTTTATCCCCTTCTTCTGTATGTAGAAATTCTGACCAAGCAGGACCTGTTCGATTGGTAGATCCACTGGTATTAACTAACCAGGTGACTTTTGCCAAATGCTTGTCCTAGTTTTTAAATGCACCACCCCCCACTGCTTTCAGGGTAGTTTTTAACAGTCCATTATATTGTTGGGTTTTTCCCTGAGGCTGGTGCATGATAGGGAATATGATACATCTCTTCAATACCATGTTCTTTGCCCAGATATCTATAAGATTGGTTTTGAAATTAATATCATTGTCTGGCTCAGTTCTTTCTGGAATATCATACCTCCATAAAACTTGCTTTTCAAGGATAGTGTTATGGGCAGTAACATGGGATACTGGGTATGTTTCCAGCCATCCAGTGGTTGTTTCCACCGTTGTCAGTACATACTGCTTATCCTAGCAGGTTCTAGGAAATGTGATCTAGTCAACTTGCCAGGCCTCCCCATATTTATATTTCAGCCATCACGCCCCATGTCACAAAGGCTTTAGCCTTTTAGCTTCCTTTATTGTGGTGTATGTTTCACAATTGTAGATAATCCATGCAACAGTGTCAAACGTTAAAGCCACTCCTTGGTCACACACCCATTTGCATGTTGCATCCCTTCCTTGATGACTGAAGTGTCATAAGCCCATTGAGCTAAATACAATTCATCTTTATGTTGCAAGTCCAAATCTGTTTGGAACACTTTAGCAGCCTTATTCATTTGCTGATTGTTTCAATGTTCCTCAGTGACTTCACTCAGGTATGTGGTCATGCATCAACATAATGTACATTTACAACTAGTTTCTCTATCTGGGCTGTAATATCTTACCAAAAAGGTTTTCCTTTATGTTGCCAGTTGTTCTTTTTCCATTGCTTTAACCACCCCACAAGGAATTTGCTACCATCCACGAGTCACCCATGTACCATTAGTTTATCAGAACCCCGCTAGTTCTGAAGATATAAAACTGTTACTTTGGTACTAGTAGTACAATGACATTATATACAAATTATTCACTGTTGATCCTGAAGGGGAGAAAAAAATTAAAAAATGGGGAAAAAAAGAAATCTTAATTAAAGAAAGGTACTTTCACCAGCCTTATGCATAAGAAGCACTAAAGGTGATCCAGAGGACATGGGGATTGTAAAATTCTTAATAAAATACAATAAAAATTACATTTGCATCTTTCTGAAGGAGAACTGTTAGATGTCTGAAGGGAATAAGCACAAGAGAAGTTGCAAGACTAGATTACTGTTAAATAATATGGCTACATAAATTATTGTTCTAATAGAATAGAATCAATCAAACATTGAAATGAGTTTATTTTACAGAATATGAACTTTAGCATAAAATAGTAACTGACATTGCAAGAAAAGAATATGTACACATAAGAAGGAGGAAATAAAAGAAGCATACAAAGGAAGCATCTGACATTCAGTAACAGGGACTGGTTTTTTGCTTACATTCATCTTCCAGATTTTGGAGCATTAGACAAAACCACACGCATGACATAACTTCCTAAAAAAGGTTAAGGCTTATTTATTTTATTTATTTATTTATTTTTATTTAGCTATCTATAAGTTTCCAGTGTATAACTGTTTTTTCCCAATGAAGACCAGCAGAAATCCTCTGCCCTTAGTGAGAGCTGTCAGAGCAAACAGTACAAGTTTCAATGGTGATTCAAACACCATACTCACTCCATATATTAATTTCATTTGAAAACAAGTCTTAGACCATTTATAGTAACATTTTAAGAGATGGGCTGAATTTTACAGACAATGTGAATTTGGAGTGAGTACAAATTTTGTACTTTAGAAAAGCAAACAATTTCATTACAGTTCTGTGTTTATTCTTCAGGGTTGTGAACATATTGGAACATGCTTCATTTTATCTTAGAAGACTTAATTTGTCACTAAGTTCTTAAACTGTAAAGGAAAAACAATTATAAATATTCAATTCCTCTATTACTTATTTAAACATTGGTATAATCTCTATCCAATTAATGGGGGTTTTTTTAAATAAAACTTCCCAGGGAGAACAAGAAAGCCTTATATCAAGATACAGTGGAAAAACTTTAAAACTTTGAGATACAAGTACTGACAGAAGAAGAAACTGGTTAAACAGAAGCTTATTGCTTGCTGTTTATAACACACCTTGAGTAAAATTTTCCAGAAAACAAGCAGGGAAAAATATGTCCTTGTTTAGAAAGAAAAATCATCTGGCAGAATGAAAAAGGGATCTTGGCTTTTTCTCAAAGTGTTGCTAACACTTGCTGATCTCATTTTTGCCACATAGTAATTTGCACACAACCTTCCATAATCCATTTGTACCCCAGTGTTGGTCCTGGTTGCCAGCCCCTCAAGAAGTCACTCATCTATATTGTTCACCTTCTGCTGAGCCTTATGCTTCCCAGCACTTCTGGCAGTGGCCTCCACTGCACCAGCTGAACCACCAAATGCAAATTTACATTAAGCTGGATGAGTTTGAGCTCCCTGGACCCATTAGTGACAGCTGCTCTGGCATGTGCTGTTTTGAGTTGTGTGGTAGAACTGCTCAGTGCCTCCCATTTGAGTGAGGTTCCACCTATCTCTGGCTAAACAAATGTTTAATTATTCCTTCAACTTACCCAGAAGGAGAGTATTCAGTTTATCCATTGCCTTTACTTAGGTCAGTAATTAGAAGCAATGATGAATATTTTGCAGTATAATGAAATTTCAGTTATGCATAATAGAAAACTTTTAAAATGTCATCTTTTTCCACAGCAAGCTAATTCAGATACACTATCAAAATGCTTGCCTTACATCTAGTTCTCCTGATACCAACCTCCTGGAAGAAATTAAGGAATATCTCATCTGTACAGTCAAGAGGAAAATTAGATCAATCGTTTCTAGTTTGGGTGGTAGGGCATTTGCTTACTGCTCACTTCATAGCTTGAAGAACTAAAGAAGGGAGATTGCAGGTTTTGTCTTTAACCTTATCTTTATGTCTCCTTTCTTTACTTATTTTACATGCTACCATAGATTGTAACTGCTCAGTGTCTGATAGACTGAAACATGGGGATATAGGCATTCTGAAGCATCCTACAGAGTTAATTGCTGAAGTATCACCTAAGCATTAAAACCTCTAGTACTCCTAGGATACTAATTACACTGTGAAAACCCTCTAGTCACTGGTTCTGTCTTGGTATCTCATAACAAACCCCTTGTGAGTAGATTTCATTACATCTTTTAAAAAGTTATACAAACTATCAAGTTCCATGCTCAGTGCTGTGCTATGGACAAATGATAGATTCATTGATGTACCTGAAACGAACAATAGCAGTTTCCTTTCCTTTAACTGACATGTTGTATTTTCTCAGAGAACAACCTATGACACACACAAATCTTTTCTTTTTTCCCTATAGAATACAAATTATTGGTACTTGGAGTTCAGCATAAGTTCTTTTCTTATGAAGCCTTATAACATTTCACAATTAGGTAGTTTCCTGATGGGAAACTTCTGGTTCTTCTGCAAAGCCTTAGAGCTCCATGAACTGTTGGTCTATTCTAGTTTTTTAGGTCTTATTTTAGAAAAAAAAAAAAAAAAAAACCACTGATGAGAAATTTTGAGCTTGCGCTTATTGTTTTACCTCCCTGCTTTAAGATGTGGCTTGGAAATTGAAAATGGAAATCTTTGAATATGCTCTTTTTCATAGGTAACAATTATGAACAAATTGGTTTGGGAGAGGAAGAGAGAACAGCAATTCATTATAAGGACTTCAGAAGGAGAAACTGCTGTCTCAGAAAAAAATGTAGGTGATTGTTTCTTACTTTCAGCCATTATTAATAAAATGGAAGTACTCTTTTACAGAATGGCAGGGGAAGAAGTACTGTCAGAAACCTCTCTTTATTTGAGACATCAACATAATGCATTAAAACAAATTCTTCATTCAGATCCCATTCTTTTACTCCATTAGGATCAGCACTATTTTTAGATCCAAACTGCCTCAGAAAGCATTTCTTGTCAGGGAAATAGTTGTTAAAAATGAGATGCAAAGTCTAGAGTAGTCTCAGCAAAGTATTGCACAGTTCAGTGCTATAACAGTGAAGACTTTCACTTCACAACAAAATGCAAATTGTAAAAAACAGACATAACACTGAAGTTACTCAGCTTCTTCAACAGTTTCTTATCCTTTGATGATATTTGTCAACCAGCTTCTACTATGCAATGTACCAACTGCCAAGAACCAAATTTGCACAGCAGATTCAAGCTGCTTCAGTGACTGTGAACTGTAATTCAATGGCTCTTCATTTGCCTGTCATCTAATATCTGCTGCATGTTTCCTGGAGCTAGTGCCTGCTAACACCATCAGGCTAGCAACACATGGGTGACTTCCAGTTGCTATAAGAAGCATGTTCAGCACAGATGTAAACAGTGTGAGGAAGATTCACAAATTCATTCTCATTGTATGATACCCTTCTTGACTACAAGTGCTGCCTATTGGTGCTTGCTAGTCCTCCACTAAGCAAGAGGTATGTTGGAACAATTAACACACACCGTCGGCTGCCTCTCTGAGTATCTTGTTGCTGCTTCATTCACAGTCAAATAGTAAAACCCAGCACAATTCAGGTCTTGACCGTGTGATACATGATGACCCAGTTTAGTAACCAGATCAGCATGAGGTTAGAGATGTGATAAAAATTTTCTGTTTCTTAAGCCATTAAAACTGTTGTGCTATGGTTAAAAGCAAGTCTTAACCCTCACAGTTGTGCTTAGCCTTGGCCTATGTCATAAGCTTTAATGTACTCTGATGATCACTCAGAACGTTGTCAATACAAACATCTATATACCTGCAACGTTAGGTACTTCTAAAGGACAGTGAACAAGGTGAACCCATTACCACAGCCATTGCTTAAATTGTGTTTATTTAAAGTGCTAACTGGACATCTTGTAGGCATACAACACAGTTTTGTTTGGTGATATATCATCTCATCATAAGCCCTTTGTTTTGACTTTGAAAAGATGTTTGATTCCTTAGCTAGGCATCCTTTCTCTCTAACCCAGCGTTTTACGTCCTCTGCTCCAGAAATGAAAACGGATGAAGGAGGGGATTGACTTTCCACCTCACTCTTCTGGGCTTTTTTGAAGCATTTATGTGAGTTCTCAATGGTGCTGGCAAACATAGAGGCTAACTCTGCATTGTATCAAGATTTGGCTAGACTTCCCTCTAATTCCCGTAGGACTAGCTACCCAGCACTGCAGCATGACATGCAGTGTACAAGCTGCTTACGTGCATTATTTCATTTGAAGACAGCCAATAGTCATGCACAGTAGAGGAGATAAGTGCAAAGAGGTTAGCTTTGTTGAATGTGATAGACCTTTTTAAACAGCAAATAACTTCATTGTCTTAATTTTAAAGGTGATCAAAGCTCCAATAAATTCAAAGTATTTTGGTGTAACAGAGAATCATACTTATTTCCCACATATAACTCAGTAGTTAAAAAGACTGAGCAAAATTTGTACTGATATTAAGGCAGTTTAAAATGCTGTTTAAAAATCCCTGAATTTTAACTGAGAGTATTAGAAGGCAAAACAGACTCCAGAGAATTTAATAATCATTTTACCAAAGGCCTTAATGACTTAGAAGTCCAAGGCCCACATGCAATGAATATTACGCTCTCACAGGTCTTGGAGTTTTTAAAAATTAAGACAAATGTTCCCAAATTACCGAGCAACTTTTGAAAGTTTCTCCTAAATCACTGCACTAAAATACTGCGCGTATGTTTTAAATGCTTGCTTCTCCCTGATAAGAAAAAGATTTTACCTTTCTCTTTTTGCTGCTATAAACATCATGTATCGGTGTAACTTAAAAACTACAGGTTTTTATTCTCAAAATCAACCCGTGGTTTAAGTGAATTATAAAGGAGAAAAATGTTGTGAAAAAATCATTCCACAGAACCCCAAGAGTTACCCTATACAGCATTTTAAATCTAGCATTAAAGCAAATAATGTAGCCTTAATAAAAGAAAGATTGTGGATGTTGTAGTACATGAATTATTCAGGAAAAATATTCCAGCCAACACAAATGAGAGTACTGAAAATCATCCTTTTATTCTACTTCTGTCTGTTAAGTCAGCTTAGATCAAATAAGATGACTTTGATCAAAGATTTGTTTCTTTTAAGATACAATTTTTGCTGTAATATTAATGACCTAGCCTTTTAAGCTGGATGACACAGAGGGCGTCACAAACAATAAGAATTTCACACATTATTCATGTCTAGTTGCTTCTGGAGTAAGCATGGCAGCCCTTCTGCTAATCAGTATCTCACATAAGGAAGGCTTAAATTCACAGACATGCTGCTGGTACCCCAGACCAAAACCTGAACTGATGGTAACAGGAAACATCAGGCTTGACAGTGGTGTTAAAGTGAGAAAGTAAAAGCCAATAAAATGAGACCTTTTTGATCTAAAAATTAAGTCACTTATTTAAAGTAAAATCCTATCATTTATCTGCATGTGGAATGGCATCTTGTCCACATAATACACAAATCTCATAGGCTTCCTGGAAGACACGTTGCTACCCAATCAAGGTAGGAAAGCCTGCCTGGGGTCAGTAAGTGCTTGTGCCTCTGTTTACCCATCCAGAAAATTAGTAACATCATTAATACCATTTCATGTCTGGTTTTATTAAAGTTTTGGTAATACTTAAAGTTCCTGAGATGCAGAGATTCAAGTAAATAGTAGATACTATTACACTTCCCATTACATTCCCAATACAGGCAAGTAGACAAACAGAATGGAAAAGATGAGCCACACAAAGAGACTTAGGCATGAAGATACTTCCTTTCAATCAGAATTTCCCAAGCTATTTTCCCCTGCACTGCAATCCCAAGCGTACACTCCTGCCTGTGCCTCCTGCCTCACTAGCACAGTGGCAACCCTGTGTCCCTGTAGCCACACCACCCTATGGTTTTTGGTGTTGGCACCTCCCCTACAATTACATGGCAGGGGCAATGCAAGCAACTTGCTAAGTGGATACCTCAGCTATGCTACTAAAGTATAGGTGAGCTCTGGATTTTCTCCTCACTTATAAGATACCTGCGTGATCCCTCGCTGGAAACTGGGCTACAAGGAAATGTTTTTGCCAGACCACAAAGGATTGTTTGGTTCTTGTTTGCAATTTTCCATTTGTCTTTTTATATTTGCCTTTCATCTGAGTGCCATGCTTTCACATATCTAGATAAACACAGACAGCACATGCCCTGCCTGGTCCATATAACATAGCAAGGCAATATTCTCAAGTGTAAGGCATAAAGTTCCTGTCAGCTTAAGGACAAAGCTCTCTGTCTAACTGAAATGTCAGATACTATATTAGAAAGGTAGCAGATTGTGATGATAATGAAGTGCTGCAGCCTGTCACTATCCTACCAACTTCTCTGAAATGACACCTCAGAAGAAACAGCTAGGAAATAACCCAGAATTGCTGTTTGGATCCCCTTCCCATGCTTACCATCAACTGAATTATTTAAAATATTTACAGATATAGCCAGTATATTTCTTTATAAGCAAAGCCTAATATGATAGATAAATAGATAAATAAATATATTATCCCAGTGAACCTGCTGTCTAAAACCATCCTCCTAGTTTGCTTCAGATTGCACCCTGCACCTTCTGACAGAGAAAGATTGATTTGGAAATGGGCAGTTATCTGTTTGTTCTCCGTCCCTTAAAGAGGCCAGACTCCCCTTGACTGATGCAGTGTGTTTAAATGTAGATTGAAACAGGAGGGGAGATGTTTTCCTGCTGATTGTGGATGAGGTGAGAGCTGCGGATGCTCTTTAAAGGGAGGAGAGGCATCCTCCATCCCTTAACCTGCAGATCCTATCTATTATTGCCTTATTTACCTGGTATTAGCATCACCACCCTGGGTAATAAACCTTGCTGGCTAATAAAGCTGGCTGCAGCTGGCCTGTGAGAAGTGGGAGGGGAAGCAAGGAGTGTGGTGCATGAGGGCACAGCCAAAACCATTGCTTTCATCCTGCACAGTGCAGCGCACACAGCAGGTTTAACCCCATCTCTCAGCAAACATACCTACTGCGCAGAGCTGAAAACACTCTCAACCAAACCACTTCTGCTTTTATGGAAATTTTGTGTAAACAAATAGAACAAAACAGAGTCCTTATCATGATGCTAGGGATGTACTCTGACTTGCCTGGTGATTTTGATATGAGATGGGTCTTCAGCACAGGGCATGTTTGCTGAGCAGAGATTGCATTTGGAAGGGCACTGGATCTGGATGTGATTCTGTGCTCACAGACGCCAATGTCGTTTTTTAAAACTGTCTACTCAGTCAAGCAAACAAACTGGTTGGAGTCTCTTGTTTCCTGCTACACACCATGCAGAAATGGAATTCTTAATTATTTTACCAGTTGTGGCTGAATTTTCAGTTACATAAAGTGGTAGGCTTTCCCAACATTATGAAAAGAGTTCAGATCTCTGAAGAGCAATATTAAATCAGAAAAAGCTTCTTTTTTTTGGCTAAAACTCTACCATATCACTATCCTAATTCAGCAGTAAAATATTTTTAACTCTTCTTGAATGAAAGTAAATTCATGCTAAAAATACAAAATATATAGATTTTCAAATGCCAGAAACACAATTACAGAAGTTATTCTATTGTTCATGAACATTATACTTGAATAGCAGATGTGTTTAGAAATTCAGTTTCAATAAAGATTATTTTCAAGATGATGTGAAGCTAAGAATCAAAAGGATATTGTCTGGATTTGTGTAGCACACAGCTACAGGTACCAGATTAAATGGAGGAAACAGTGTGGTATGAAGTACGTGCTGTTACTTGACAGGGTACATCATAGATAATGGAAAACAGAATTAAAAAAAAAATCAACCAACCAACCAAGCTCAAACATACCTAAATGCCACAATTGCATGCATTTCTGATTATGTTTGAAAACAAATCATTCAGAGCACAACCTGAGCTGTGTACACCTAGGAGAGTCCTGTCCTCTTGGTGGTAAGGGCATACGGTGACAATTGCTGAGAAGGAGGGGAAAACAGGCATTTAGCAAAATTTATAACTAACAGTGCATGAAAGTATCATGGCCTATCACACTTGACCAACTATATTTTCCCTCATGCCGCTTGCTATCACTTCTCACTAGTCCTGCCATGTGACTCAGAGGAAATTGGCAGAACTTATGAAGAGAATACAAGGCCACACTAAAACCTCACAGGTGTTGCATTATATTTACTCTTCTCTCAACTTCATTTTCTGTTCCTCCTTTTTGCATCCACACTTGTGAAGTAGCAGAATCCAGACCTAGCTGAGAAAAAAATCTGAGAAAGATTTTATTATTTCGACCTTGGTCACTAACAGCTGTCAAGAGGTGTGTAGGACTAGGCTAACACTGCAGAAAAAAGAAAGTGAGGCACTGGTAGGAGTAATTCCAGTGGTCCAACTTCCAGATGCACTGTAAAAGGCTGTTATTTCGTAGACCGGGACAAAATTTAGGTAAAAATGTATGCTTTCTCACAAGGGGCAGTGAATAGTTGTCCAAAGAAGTTGTGGGATGTCCACTGCTTTAGGATTTCCAAATGTCTACCAAGAATATTTTAGTCATAAGGTGCCACCATGATCCTGATGATTAACTGAGTTCCCTTTCAGCCCCATTTTCTATGACTGTATAATTCTGAAGCATATTTTAATACATTTTCTGCCACCAATGACAGAGGAAATTTTGCTGTACAGTTTAACAGTATGCAGTGGTATGTTTCTATTGACAGTGAGGCCCCTGGAGTGTAAGATGTCAGAAGCCTTCACTCAAATATTAATAATTAACTTGCTTTTTTTCTTCTCCATTCAGCCCTTTACTCCCATCTTCCAGATATATTCCTGATTAACCTAATTGGAGCAGAGAGTTTTGGTTTCCAGTTTTGTTGTTTTTCTCCCTGCCTTTGGGAATTCAGTACATAAACTTGACATCAATCCCATTGACTGAAATGTGCCTTTTAACATTGTCTTAAGAGAAAGAGTAGAGGAAAAACATGAAAGAAAAACAACTCTAAATGAAAAGTGCAAGATACCCACTACGCTGCAGCTCCTGTTCTGAGTGGATCAACAAAGGCTGATAGAATAAAATTAAGGTCTGTCTGCACTGGCAAGACTTGTAATGAATGAAATTGTTGAGGGCTTCAGCCAGTTTGCTCTAATGAAGAGAACTCTTCCCTGGTCAAGGCTCTTGACTCTGGTATTTTTATCCACTTGCTAGCAGTGCATGCTGTATAGATGAACCATTATTAGCAGGAGACAAAGCACATGTGCAGCCAATTGGACATGCAGGAGCCTCTGTAAATACTGGGATTATTCATAGGAATAAATGAAGCATTGCCTAGATAAATTTTGACTGTAGCAGAATCTGGTAAAACCTGCCTGCCACATCCAATGGCTTGATAAACACATATATTACTGCATCCACAGGAAGTTATCCCTCTATCGTCTCAGTTTTTCCTGAGTTCAGGATATCCTTTGCATTCTGAGTTACCAGCAAAAGAAAAGAAGCTTCATGGATGTACCCCCATTTTCACATTTGTCTTCATGCTGAGAGAGTTACAGAATTAATTTTCTAGTTCATAATCAGTAATTACAACATTACAGTGGGGGAGAAAATATTTAAATAATTTTATAATTATCATTTCATAAATGCCACACGTATCTCTCATGTATCAACTTAAACTATGTGATTTAATCTCACAAAGCCAGTGTTGTAGGATATAGAAATGTGACTCTTTCCCACTGTGCCCAGATTCTGCACACAGACTTTGTTCTTCCCCAGTTCCCAGAAGTGCAGTTCTTACTCTATACATGAAGGGACTTCTGTTCCTTGCTGTTCTAGCTACTGAAGTGCTTTCTTGACCAGGTTGTTGCTCTCCTAGTAAGAGAAGTATTTCACTTATACAGTTAACAAGTTCACCAGAACATTACCGTGAGCAACAGCATTACAGTGAGTTACAAAGAGATAAAATGGAGACATGATCAAACAGATCCAAAGATGGCACAGCTAAGAGCTGAAACTCTAGTCCATTTAAGTTGCTGGCAATACACTCACATCTCTCTCTGAAGCTAGATTTTTTTCTCCTCAGTTTTCATACATAGATTCAAACTCTTTTGTGTTGTCCACTAGGTAGTAATAAGGCCATTAACATAGACTGCAGACAAATAGTGAGTATGCAACAGTTATAGCTTCAGAATGGAGATGAAGAGGTTGGTTTTATCTTGAGAGTACAGATAGGGAAACTGCAATGAGCTGAGTTAGGATGCAGTAGATCTCTAAGGAAAACAGGATGCCAAGGAGGGCAAACTGAGCGGCTCAGCCTCTTACTGCCAGGACTCCATCCATATCCTATCACACGCTCATTTAGTCATCTGCTACAGAAGGAAGAGTGTCACCTCCAACACCTCCAGTGCCAGGAGCCTACAGATTTTCCTCTAATATCTGCCTCTAATAGCCCAATGGTGACTTTAGAGATTAGAGTTTCTGATGATCTGACTTTACAATATCCCCACAAGATGTTGGGATTAAATTTATCTTCCAAACATTTAATTATAGTGTATCTTTTTGTAACATGTCACCCAGAAAAGTCCAGGAAGAAAGAAGTTCCTGAAAAGTTATGTTGTGACCAACTCCCACAGCAGTATAGAACCAGTATACTGCCATTTTTAATGAAACATGAACTATCCAAAGGAAGTGGACAAAAAGGTGATTTCAAGTGGAGTAATGCTAGCAAATTTCTAATCAATTCTGTCTCTTGAAATAAGAGAGGATTGGAAGACCATCACAACAAATTAAGTATCTACAAGTATAACAGGAAAAAGAAAACAAATCTGATTTGTTACTCTCCAAAATAAGAAGCAAGTTTACAATAATGGCACAAAACACTTGTTCCCATTGTATCATCTTCCCTACTTTCCTACCTGCCATTTCATACCTAGAAGTATTCCTATACGACTGGAACAGATGCAATTGCCTTGAAGGGGAAAAAAAAAAAAAAGAGTAACTCAGTGGCTTGCAGTCAATACTTACAAAGTTATTATTTCTTTATAATAGCAAATAATCTTCACATCCTGTGATAATGGAAATGTACCTTTTAAAAAATAAAAAAAAATAAATGACATTGCTCCCTTGGGGCAACGCTAGGCAAGCTAACTTCAGCTTACTTAAATGGGTTCACTGGAAGGATAAGTTACAGCATTTACAAAGGTAGCCATTGTACCCACAGGACAGTGGTCTCATTTACTAACATTAAATAATTTTGTAAAAACATGATGAGCAGTAATCAAATATTATTACAAAAACCTATACGAGTTGCATGTTTGTTTCTCAAAAAAAACCTGTTTCAGATTCTACAAGAATCCTGGCAGAAACCCAGGTAGAGCCATTTAGGAGCATATAAACAAATTAACAACTTGGAAGAGAACTCAGATCAATAGATGTCAGATCAGTAAGGTCTCTTAAAAAAAAATGAGACGAAAGGCACAACAAAGATGTTGCATTTTTCTAATGGATTACAAAAGTGAAAGTGATTAGAGACAAGACTATTCTGAATTTTCTTTGCTAAGTTTTGCTCAACGCCTTCCTGACAAGGTGATTAGTAGTATGGAATAGTATGGAACTATATTTCCAAATATTTATAGAATTATCTTCTAGTATATGTGTGTATATGTATTTGTGCATCTGTATGTATAAACACACACACGCATTTTAAACAAGATAACGTTGTAGGAAATGATGGTTTTGGTCCCAGATTCCTGGACTGTACTCATTTTGGTACTGCCAGATAGATGAGTGACCTTGAATCGAACTCCTTACTTCTCTATGCCTCAGTTTCCCCATTTGCAAAATGATGCCACTCATACTGACTTTATCACAAAGTGTATTGAAATCTGCTGATAAAAAAAAATCATGTTAATGGACTGAAAATCGTTTACAGCTATTTATCACTTGAATGAGTTAGTTACAATAATAGCCATAACAGTGATTTCAAAAGAAAAGCCTGTGTCAGGGGCAGTGTTTTTACCTCTAAGTTATCATGCTGCTTTTCACCGCACTTATCTTTTCTTTTCATCAGTATTGTTACAATTTAGAAGGCTTATCAGGTCACAGCACTCACACAGAGATCAGAGAAAGGTTTCATTGCCCTGAAGAACTGAAAGAAGAGGCAAAATCTACAATGAGAAGAGGGACTGTGATTTGCCTTCTCTCCCTGTGTTTATGCAAAGTCTGTTGTTGATTGCCTTCACCACTGTCCAGGTTAAGATTTTTAAGCTAGTACAGTTTTTAGTTTAATATTCCTATCTATAGAGGCAAGCCGTGGTAATAGTCCAGCCCACTGTGACAATATGAGCTCAGTGTCTTCCCAGGGAAAGACAGTTCTCCAGAACCTTCTACTCACCATTTAACTAAAAGAAGGAAAGTGTTAGATTTTAAGGGGGCAAGTTTCTATAGGGGGAACTGCACACCCACATGCAAAGTCAAAGTGTGCTACAGACTCCGTATGCCTATCAGCGTACATAATTAAGCAGAAAATCACAGAGATGTTGAGGAGTACATAGTATACATGAGGAAACAAATTTACAGTCTCATGACAGAAGCACGTGTTCTCAAGCAGTTCAATTTATGATATCAGCTGAGACCCCATATCAGAACAAGGCAGGCTAAGAGCGCACACTGATGATGAGTACATGTACCTAAACTATAGCTCATGCTAGTGTGGCTGCTCTGATGCATCAGATGCAAAATAAAAATTCCATCTAATCTGCCTTGTGATGTCTTACACTGATGGGGATTGACTCAAGAAGATGCAGGCAAAGGGCTTGCAATCAGTAACCACTTGTTACTCCAGCACAGAAATTTGGGTAGTTAAAACTATTCAGCGTTACCCTTCATCTCTTTTCAGTACACAGTAAGACAGCATCAAGCTGAGGCTAACATAACTTCAGGAAGCACACAAGGCAGATTAAAGACAGACATCAGTCAACAATCAGAGATTTTGCATTGAACTGGTGTATACCATTACATCAAACAACATGCTGCATCTAAGCTTTAAGAACAAGAAGCACCCATATTCTAGCTACATACAGAGGGCCAAACACTTAGAGACCATTAAAATACTTGGTAAACACCACGCACTGTAAAAATACACACTGCATGAAACTGAGCAGCAGCTTTTACAGAGCAGAGGTGGTGGCTGCTGGTGCAGCCTTGTAACAACAAGAGTATGTATGAATGCATAAGAGTACTTTAAATCACTTTAGACCTACCTTAAAAAATTACTCCCCCAGTAGAAGAACACATGAACATACAGTTGCCCTCAGAATCAAAAGCAAAAAGCCTCATGGTAATTGAACTCGCTTGTAGCCACTATACCCAGACAAAACATGAGGGCCTGTAGCTTCACTAGGAAGATCATACTCTGACAGCCTCAAGCCACTTTTGTGAATATGCCACTGAATAAACTAGAATGACAAAAAGAGATTACAAAAGGCCATAGTTAAAAGGATTGGAATGAATGTAGAGGAGGCATTCATCATTTTTAAGCAAAGCTGCTATTCCTCACAAATAGAAGATGGCATTTTGACATCTATATCCAAGTGTCTGTATTTATAAAACATAGGCTACAAAGGCTGTGAGAGTGCCTACTCTCTGGGCAAACATAGACCCTACTTTCCACAAGCACTGCTGCGTATGTGTCCTTCCACAAAGCATGCAAGATCCCTGGTGGGATCACTTAACTCTCATCAGCCAAGGACCTACACATTCCCACAGTCTCCCTCTCTGAGACACATCTCTACTGCTGGAGACAGTGGAACTGCAGATATTGATACCTTTATTATAAGCAACAACAAGCTGCTGACAAGGAAATTTATACAAAATGGTCGAGGGTCTGCTCCCTGGTGAATCCCACTTTTCAAAATACAGTGATCTCAGGGGCACAGAAAGCTCATCATGAAGATGCCCCTAGAAAGGGCAGGAAAAACAGGATTTGCAGACAAGGTCCAAGACACTTTAAGTTCTTAATAGGCTTCCCAGCCACCTTCTCTGAAGAGACTGCATGCAGCAGGGTGGAACTGCACACTTAAGATGACAGCAGTCCAAAGATCCTACAGATTCTGAGGGCATTTATATGATATCCCCACCGTATGGGGAAGATTCCAGAAGGGATCTTGCTGCCAGCTGACCAGTAGGTGGTCACCCAGAGCCTACCTTGTCATTCTCATCTATGCCAGACCCTTCTCTCTTCAAAGCCTGATTTGCTGCAGAATCCTCATGTACTTCAGAAAGAAGAATCTTTCTGTCAGCAGGAAATCGACTCCACCAAACAAAAGAAACATCACAATAACTGCATGTTCAATCTCCCTTCTAAGAGCAAAAGAAAAGAAACAAACAAGCTGCAGCACAAGCTCTTCACAGGTGGCAGTTTTAGAGTTAGCAGCCACACATCATCAGAGACAGAATGTGAACAACATTTCCTCACTTGCAGACCTACCTTCTCACACAGCCCTGTTGTTTTGCCAAAGGAGGGCATGAAATGCTAGCAACAGTTCTAGGACTCAGAATAATGTGTATAATTTAAAGTTCCTCTCCAGTATCAGAACCAGAGAAAATATACAATTGGAAAATTCTAAACTACCATGATGTTTAAACTA